>CP136872.1:26059494-26796994 GCA_033000465.1 Sciaenops ocellatus | reverse complement strand
AAACCATCAGAGAGAAATGTTCATTTTAGACCTGGACGTAGTCTCCGTGACGTCCCCGCAGACTGTCTAAAACCTGGACGTAGTCTCCGTGACGTCCCAACACACTGTCTAAAACCTGGACGTAGTCTCCGTGACGTCCCCGCAGACTGTCTAAAACCTGGACGTAGTCTCCGTGACGTCCCCGCAGACTGTCTAAAACCTGGACGTAGTCTCCGTGACGTCCCCGCAGACTGTCTAAAACCTGGACGTAGTCTCCGTGACGTCCCCACAGACTGTCTAAAATGAGGACTTCTGTATTGTTACATGGAGGTTATGAAACCTTGAAAACATGTAACACTGAGAGCGTCTTCAGGTGATTAGAAAGAAGGTTGGTAATCTGCAGCGTGATCTTCTAATTAGAGAAATTTTAATAAAGTGTATTATCTGCAGACTCTGACGGCGACGGACACGTTGTTGTTGACCTTCTGCTGACGGGACGCCCTCTCACACTAATTATAATTATAACGGAGGCATTAAGCTGCCACGGTGAGACAGCAACACTTAAAAGCTAAAATAATTACTGCACTAAAGTAAGATGGCATTTTTTGATAATGTTATTGTTGCTTAGCAGCCCAACACAATGCAGTAGAGCAGGTGGAGGTGTTCTCTGTCTTTTAGCAGCACAGCTGAAAATTCACAATTGGACTGAAAAACCTTTAATGAGAGTTTACTCAGACTGCCTGAAGCTTTGGTGGAATCGAAACGTGGGGGAGCTTCGGTGAAGACCCGCGGGGAAACGTTTGGTCCCCCACAGCTCGTTTGTGACTGTTATGTTTGGATTGGTTCAGAGAGCTAATGGCTAACGCCTCGAGCCTCTGACGGTAGGGGGGCTAATCTATTCAGAGTGTGTTTGTGTGTGTTTCTAGAGTGAGTCACCTGATTATCAGGCTGAATTATTGTTTCGTTTCATTTCTTTCATTCTGCCGACTGTGGCAGGGGGGTCATTTTTGTTTTGTTTCCCAAACCGATCATATTGAGTCATGTATCCGTCCCACCTACACCATTTTCATTTGACATGGAGGCGGTGGAGCTAGGAGCAGTTAACCAAAAGATTCTTAAACCTGGTCTGATCCACTTTCTGTCTGAAGTTTTCATAAGTGGGTATGTAGCTTGCCAGATATGAAGGAAGAGGATGAAATACCAAAAACTGCAGTTCCTCAAATGTCTACTTGAGACAGCCAACAGCAATGACAGTATAAAGAATGGACAGAGACTACGTCCAGGTTTTAGAGAGTCTGCGGGGACGTCACGGAGACTACGTCCAGGTTTTAGACAGTCTGCAGGGACGTCACGGAGACTACGTCCAGGTTTAGACAGTCTGCGGGGACGTCACGTTGACTACGTCCAGGTTTAGACAGTCTGTGGGGACGTCACGTTGACTACGTCCAGGTTTAGACAGTCTGCGGGGACGTCACGTTGACTACGTCCAGGTTTTAGACAGTCTGCAGGGACGTCACGGAGACTACGTCCAGGTTTAGACAGTCTGCGGGGACGTCACGTTGACTACGTCCAGGTTTTAGACAGTCTGCGGGGACGTCACGTTGACTACGTCCAGGTTTAGACAGTCTGTGGGGACGTCACGGAGACTACGTCCAGGTTTTAGACAGTCTGTGGGGACGTCACGGAGACTACATCCAGGTTTAGACAGTCTGTGGGGACGTCACGTTGACTACGTCCAGGTTTTAGACAGTCTGTGGGGACGTCACGGAGACTACGTCCAGGTTTAGACAGTCTGCGGGGACGTCACGGAGACTACGTCCAGGTTTAGACAGTCTGCGGGGACGTCACGTTGACTACGTCCAGACATTTAGTATTCATCCTGTGGTTTCACGTTGGTGTTCACAGTTTGTTGTCCTATCAGCAACAGCTGCCAACAGAAATCACAGTCGCATTTTTGTTAAAGGATGTAATCAGAGCTTAATCAACACAGATGTGTGTATATGGTAATGGTAGACATTACACACACACACACACACACACTCACTAATGTAAGCATAGAGCTCTCACCTTCAATCAGCCACATCAATCAAAGAAGTGAAACTAACAGTTAAAAAGTCCTTTAGGCTCAACTTGTTCAGAGACATAACAAATATTATATATACAGAATACTGCTGACTGCTGGGCCTGAAAACCTCCTCTTGAACCAGCCATCCTCCTTCAGTAACGATGAAAAGCTGTTGATGTGACTCAGATATGAACGTTTCGAACATTTTTCATGTCGTTGTTTTGATGATATCAGGAACGACATGTCGGAGTCTCAGTGTGGAGCTTCTCCTCGTCTCCACGTCCCTCCTCTCACATTTTCTCCCCTTTGGAGACGACGATCCATCCCTATTAGGGACTCCTATCATCCGAGCACTGTGCCCCAATGTGAGAGGAGGATTAAAGAGATGAACACTGAACAGATTTCCATCACTCTGACGTCTCCGTCATTTAGAAATGTACATTAAGACGACGTAGCAGTGTCACATTCATTACACACCGTCTCTGAGACGATTTGTTTGCTTAATTGAATTATTCCACTTTTTTTGACACGCCAGAAGTCATCTGGAAACTTTCCAAACGATGTCGAGAGCGCTCCCTTTCCTCTTGAATCTCCTGGGAATGTTTCCAGCTCTGAAGTTGGTTCAATCAAACTGGGTTTAAAAGATGCCGTTTGTTCCTTCAACATTTGGACTAAACGCACTAATGGACAGTGAAGTAGCAGCTCGAGGTTGGAAAGGTAAAATAAGGAGTGTTTAGTGTGAGATGAGAGTCTGCAGCAGAGAGCTGTAAGTGCACAAACTGCCCCAAACACTCAATCCTAAGAAGAGGTAACAAGACTGATGATGAAAATGATGGTTTGGATCAGAGATGGCGCATCATCTGAGACGCTGTGGGTGATCTGTGGACGAAGCATCAAAACAATTGCAGCCAAGTGAGACAGCAGCAGGTATGAGGAGACAGTAAACGCATCTCTGACACGTACAAGTCGAGTAAAACGTTTGTGGAGCGTTCAGGAAATGAACAAGCTTAATGAGAAAGTAAACAGAGACGATCAGAGCCCAGACGGTTCATTAAAATTATTTAGATTTCCATAGAGGCTAATGAGCCGCTCACCCAGCTCCTGTTCTGGCACGACCTGTGCCCCGGGCCTGTAAACCTCCTGTTCTTCTTCCCGGTGGTCCAAACCTCCTGTGGTACAAACACTAACACTCCAGTGTTCTGAGCTCACAGTCCGGGCAGCCCGGCTAACAAACTGAGCTATCATTAGCTAACAGCACCTAAAAAACTGAGCTAACATTGGCTAATGGCAGCTAACAAACTGAGCTGTCATTGGCTAACAGCAGCTAACAAACTGAGCTAACATTAGCTAACAGCAGCTAACAAACTGAACTTACATTAGCTAACAAACTGAGCTGTCATTAGCTAACAGCAGCTAACAAACTGAGCTAACATTAGCTAACAGCAGCTAACAAACAAAGCTGACAGTCAGTGTAGCATCGACAGGATTTAACAGACGTTAGTTTATCAGAGAAAAGTTACATCACGTTGCTCTCCATCTGCCTCCTTCTCCTCCAGCGTAAACACCATCACTCCTCAGTCCTGAGCAGTGGGAAACATTTCCTCCATAAATTATGATCCAGTTTGACCAAAATCAGTGAATAAAGTTTGTGTTTGTGTGCTCTGAATCGTGACCTGGAGCCCAAAGTTAGAGACACCAGTCAGCTGATTACAAATCAGTGTAGCATCTAAACGAGGTGAGGTTTACCTCGAGGGAGACGATCTATCAACAACATCGGCTGCAGTCGGTGGACCAAAACAAGATTACAAGATAGAGCTGAAAGACGAAACTGTGTCTGCAAACACAACAGAGTGACATGAGGCTGCGTTACTCAGCACAACACTTGCGGATCAAAGGTGTTCACTCGAGAGGTGCCCGGTCAGGATTTTTTGGCAGACGCTACCTGTCCCAGAAACCTGAGCGGCTGCCACTTTTCTGACCTCGTTTGGCAGGAAATCACTTTAATGTCGTCCCCTGAAGACGTGACTCAAATGTCATCAGTCTCAGAGCTGTAAGGTGTAATGCGTGAGGACAGGAAGCACTGACAAGGCATCATCAGGATTAAAGAGGAAGTTTACATCAGAAGGTTGATTATGTTAAAGTTTCACTGACTGATGTGCAGACTCCATCACAAAAACACATTCGGAATTTGGAAAGCAAAACACTTCCACCCCCGTCATCGTCAGTTTTGCTGCTGGTGTTCGTGGGCGGACGTTAAAATCAATGCCATGAAAAAAGCTTTCCAAACAGGTCAACGATAAACCACCGAGAACGAGAGGGAATGTTAAACATGCAACCTGGATATTCAAACAGGAAGTGCCAAAAACTGCACTTCCTCAAACGTCCACTTGAGGCTGGCTCCAGAAGTGAGTCAGTCTCCATAAGTCCCCATGTTAAAATGTCCAACTTCACAGCAGAAATAAACATGTTTACAGCCTGGTATAAAAAACAGTTTTGGTCTCCAGGTTTTAGACTGTGGGGGACATCACAGAGACTACATCCAGGTTTTAGACTGTGGGGGACATCACAGAGACTAGGTCCAGGTTTTAGACAGTCTGCGGGGACGTCACGGAGACTATGTCCAGGTTTTAGACAGTCTGTGGGGACGTCACGGAGACTACGTCCGGGTTTTAGACGGTCTGTGGGGACGTCATGGAGACTACGTCCAGGTTTTAGACGGTCTGTGGGGACGTCACAGAGACAAAGGAAGATTTCTTTTGATGGTAAAAACTTAAAGACTGGATGATTTTATTTGATTCATAAGAGTGTGAAGCAGAGCGGGCGATAAGCTGGAGGTGTAACATGAATGAAGTCTTTAAAATCGAGCTGCCTAAAACTCTGGAAGACATGTGCCACTTTCTTAAAGTTGTCAGCTGACATCAGAGACGCAGCAGAAAAGTACTAAATGAAGGACTTAAGAACAAATCCATTTAGTCTGACGGCCGGTCTCTGTCTAAGCGTCAAACCTTAAAGTTAGAGTTCAGGTTATTAGAAGTGTTTGTATGAGGTACTGATCCACAGTCAGTGTGTAGAAGCAGACAGGAGGACCGGCATGAAGCGAAACAATGTCCTGCTGTGGACGGTGTCTCTGTCCTCTGACTGACGGTGTGAGACACTCTGACATTCATGGATGACACCACAAACACAAACATCAGTGAAGCCTTCAGGCTCTTCAGAAAACACAGCCAGCATCACGACGGTGCTGCCAGATCTCGTCTCTGCAGGAAACAAGCGCTCAGGTCTGGTGACTTGTCTTGGCAAGCGCTGATGATGCACTCGTTGCACCCAACACAGTGTGATAATAATTCTGACAACCGCTCTTTGACATCAGTCACATGGAGGTTGGAGCTGAGTTCATCAGACGGAGGACGAACCTGAACGTCATGAAAGGAACTCAGTGACTTCATTAACTGTCTCTGTGTAAACTGAAATGAAGAGCAGCATCTCTGAATCAGCGTCTGCTCTGGAAGAGATAATTATGTTTTCTGTGTGAATAATTCAGCATCCTGCATTGGTGGACCTGCATCAGTCTCTGCTCGCTAATTTTTCTTTACTGAAGCTCAGAGAGAAAAATCAACATTTATGTAGTGAAGAGAGTGAACGCAACAAGTGATTCAAACACAGCTGATGAGGTGTAAACAACGTATCGACAAATAAAACAATGAACTGAAACAAACCTCTCTGTTCTAGTCTTTTTACACTACCTATCTCATTCAAACACCGATGGCGAGGCCTTCGGGAGCAACTTGGGGTTCAGTATCTTGCTCAAAGACACTTTGACATGCAGACTGAAGGAGCCAGGGATCGAACCGCCGGTCATCTGATTAGTGGACGACCTCCTGAGTCACAGCCGCCACCATTATAAAGAATAAACTACTGTAAGAAACAACCATCGTGACAAGATGTGAACTTACAATAACACACATTTTTATTATTCTGCAGTTATGTGTTGTATTTTCTGACTTTGGTACATCACCTCAGGAGGAGCTTTATTTATTAGACTCTCTGTCTCCTTCAAATTGACTGACAGCGTTTCCCCTGATAGTGTGTGATACTTTTAATGAGAACCCCTGACAAACTATTAAAACTGCAGAGGTGGAGTTGGACACTTTAGACTCGGAGGTATTTTTAAAAAGCACTAATTAAAAACAGAAAACAATGACATGAAGTCATTCAGAACAAACTGACTTGAGAAGCACCTGTAAAGTAGACCTCAGGGGTGTTCAGTCGGCGTGATGAGGGTTAATGATCACTTTATTTTGGTCCTCTGTAAAATCCTGTAAACTCTCGAGGAAACTGTTCAAGCAATTAACCTGAACTGAGAACAGCTGCCGAGGGGGATTATCTCTGATGAAGAGCTCCCATCAGATCCACGACAGGTTGTCGATGTTAAAGAGTCACTGTCTCGTGTTAAAACGATGTTTCCACTGTTGACCCAGACAACGATGAGGCCGCCTACAGAGATAAGGTGAAGACACTAACAACCTCTCTGAATGTCAGCAAAACTAATGAGATGATCGTGGACGACAGGAGACGAGAGGGCACTGTTAGACCTAATCTGGTAAAAATAAGCACTTTTAATGGACATATTTTGAGGGTGCACAGTTAATACTGGACCAAATGCACAACTTCTTGCCCCCATGAGACACTCTGAGTTTAAGTAAAAAAAAAAAGAGCAAAGTTGCCCTTTAAACCTTTAAACACAAACTTTTCTGTGACCTGAGGAAGAAAACGAGGCTGTTTCACGACATGTTGCATTTTAATTTTTCTGTTTTCTCCAGCACTTTCATCCCAGACTTGACATGTGTCCGTCATCCCTCCTGCAGCATTTCTGCTCAGAAGACATCAATCATTCACACTTCATAGGCAAACCTCCTACAGAGTGCAGCTCTGCAGTAGGTGTGATGTGGTTTAAGCTTTAAACGGTAAGCGTGTACGTGCTGTGAGGTTTCAACCGACACACGGACTAACCCTGTAATCACAATCTGAGGAGTATGAGATGAAGGCGCTGAATCTCGGCTGGCAGCTCATCTAAAGCTCTCCGTCTGTAGTGAAGTCAGGAGGACTTAAGATCTGTCTCATGAGGGGGAAGTAGAAACACAAGTCGTCCGTCACATGGCCGGGCTCTTCTACTCTGCACTTACATTGTTAAAAAAAAAAAATGTTGGGCACTGTTTTTACAGTAAACGGTCTGAATTTTACCGAAATACAGTATAGCTTTTTACAATATATTTAAAATGTCTGTAGATTTTGTGATGACAAAGGCCAAACAATGACAGTAAAAGAATGTAAAATATGCCATTAAATATTACGATGTTTTACTGTATAATTAACAGTCTCTAATATATAAAATACTACTTTATTCTGTCTTGGTTCAGCATTTTAAGAGAATTTTTAAAGGTTTTGCCATAAAATATGACTATAAAAAATGCTTTGGTTGCCAGAACTTTACCGTAATAAATACAGAATAACTTTTTCCTAATATTACGGTAAAAGGATGTTAGTACTATTGATTTCACGTATAAGGTTGGCGTTTTATTCCATATCTAACAGTTTTGCCGTATAACTGACATGAAAATACCATAAAAAGGTTTTGCCATGGAATATTACAGTGTTTTACTGTATAATTAATAGCCTCTAATATAAAATACTTTATTATGTACGAAATCCCTTAAAATGACTTATAATAACTGTGTTTTACTGTACACAATAAAACACTTTCCTGGCATGTTTTACTGTCATGGTTTGACAGTTTTTCACCATAAAATCTACAGACATTTTTACCAGTGTAGAGTGACTCTTAATATAGAGGAGACAGAAACTGTCTGTCAGTTCTTATAACCCAGAAAGCAACCCACCCATTTGTTACCACAGCACTGCTGTCTGCTGGTCTTTTGCCGTTGGCTACCAGTCCCAAATTGTGGTTATTGACTCGACTGAAAAGTACACCCCAGCGACCTGCGCAATTTTGTTCCCATCAGTGTGTTTATATATCTTTTGGTCCAGCGGACACATCAGGCAGCAAACTCTAATCAGCTGCTACGAGCCTTTTCTATCAGCACAGAGGAGATGGAAACACGCAGACCGATCTTTAAGCAGCAGAATTCACCTTGTGGAATAACAAATCCCATCACAGCTCGATGGAGAGTACCGCAGACAGATCCGGGATCAGCACCTGGGACAGCGGAGCTGCAGAAAGTTCTGAGCCGTCAAAGCTGGACGGATGGATCTTCCAGGTTGAAAGACTTGAAAAGGGCTACACAAGTACAGTCCATTCACCAACAAGAAGGTTTCTGGTTCGAATCCCCCAGTCTGAATCCCCAATCTCTGATTCCCCCCACAGTCTAAACACATGCAGGTTCATTAGTGTTCATTAGACTCTGTGACGTCCCCGCAGACTGTCTAAAACCTGGACGTAGTCTCTGTGACGTCCCCGCAGACTGTCTAAAACCTGGACGTAGTCTCTGTGACGTCCCCGCAGACTGTCTAAAACCTGGACGTAGTCTCCGTGACGTCCCCGCAGACCTGGACGTAGTCTCCGTGACGTCCCCACAGACTGTCTAAAACCTGGACGTAGTCTCTGTGACGTCCCCCACAGACTGTCTAAAACCTGGACGTAGTCTCTGTGACGTCCCCGCAGACTGTCTAAAACCTGGACGTAGTCTCTGTGACGTCCCCGCAGACTGTCTAAAACCTGGACGTAGTCTCTGTGACGTCCCCGCAGACTGTCTAAAACCTGGACGTAGTCTCCGTGACGTCCCCGCAGACCTGGACGTAGTCTCCGTGACGTCCCCACAGACTGTCTAAAACCTGGACGTAGTCTCTGTGACGTCCCCCACAGACTGTCTAAAACCTGGACGTAGTCTCTGTGACGTCCCCCACAGACTGTCTAAAACCTGGACGTAGTCTCCGTGACGTCCCCCGCAGACTGTCTAAAACCTGGACGTAGTCTCCGTGACGTCCCCGCAGACTGTCTAAACCTGGACGTAGTCTCCGTGACGTCCCCGCAGACTGTCTAAAACCTGGACGTATTCTCCGTGACGTCCCCGCAGACTGTCTAAAACCTGGACTGGTATAATCACATAAATCAAAGAAAAACGACCAAATCTGAGCAAGTTAACAAACTCTGGTGGGCAAGACGCTTCTGAAATACTCCTGCAGAAATAAGAAGTTGCATCACGAATAAAAACCAAAACCACAACATGGCTGCAAAGCCACAGAGCCATGCTCGTGGGATTCTGAGGACGACAGACGTCCGAGGGAAGTCTCTGCAGAAACTCGTATTTATCCACCGACTTCCTCGTCAGTGTGTGCTGCAGGCGGTGTGACATGCGACAGAGCTCACTGCAGAAGCTACACCGCCAAAAACACACAGTCAGTGATGAAGAGTGAAGTGAGGAGCAAGAGTGTGTGACAGTGTGATTCAACAGGACATTTGTCCTGAGACTGAGCATGCTGCCTGAGAAGACGAGCTCAGGGCTTCAGTTTGAATTTATTTTATTTGTATCTGTTGAAATGATTTGACAGTGAGAATAACTTTGTTAAAGCTGTCAGTGTGAAATCAATGCTCGCTGCTGTTTACTGTCCAGAGCGTTTCCTGGCTCTAATTATCTAATTATTCAATTAGTCCTTCTGGGAAGGGCCCACTCACTCCTCTAATGTATAATTATTGATGTATTAATTGGTGTTTTTCCTCACTGAGTCTCAGAAAGAAGAGAAGAACTTTAATCGTGTTTGTTCAACGTTCAAACATCAGCACAAACAAAGAAACGCAGGAAATAAAGAAAAAGAAGACGTGAAAACGTGAGAAGAGGATCGGGTAAATCTGTCGAACCCATTTCACTTTCAGTCTGACCTTTTCTGACAGATCGTCGTATCAGCAGATGGTTTTATCCTGCGTGAGTAAACTTTAGACACCAGATGTGAGCAGATGTTCAAGTTTTTCTGTAAATACATAAAGTCACGACCGCAGACTGTCCTCACTTCACCTTCCTGTTCCTCGGGAGTCAACAACTTTGCTAACAGCCAGCTAATATTACTGACTAGTCCAACAGCAGTCAGCCCAGCTCGGCGTCTGTCTTTCAGCCTTTTATTTCACCAAGCTCTCACCAACCACTAAAAGTCAGTCCCAGATTTACTCTTGTCCGGTGGCTTCTTGCTCGCTCACTCTCTCCTTTTCTCTTCTTAGCTTCCTCTGTCAACGTCCTCTTCACTCTCTTCTCCTCTGCCATTATGTCCATAGAAGCTGCTGACTGCTGGGCCTGTAAACCTCTTCTTCTTCTTCTTCTTCTTGGTGCTTGTGGTACAAACACTAACACTCCTCCGGTGCTCTGAGCTCACAGTCCCGGCTAACAAACTGAGCTAACATTAGCTACCACCAGCTAACAAACTGAGCTAACAGCAGCTACAGCTGTCAGCAGTTTACTTCACTGTCCATCAGGAAACTCTGTAAATCACAGAGAGTTGAGGCGGAGCAGCCGGAGGACATCAGAGGGAAAACCAGAAAACATTTTCTCCATAAAATATGATCCAGTTTCACCAAAATCAGTGAAATAGTTGGTGGTGTGTGACTTAGTGCCGTAAAGCGTTACGTACCTCTCCCGACCCGGAGCCCAAAGTTACAGTGGCCTCGTAGAGAAGGAAGGACTTCCTCTGTGACTGGTGGAGTTCCTTTAGTATACAATCTGTTGTTGATTTGATACACACCATTTACCGTTTACCGTTAGTTGGCTTGCACATTAATTTAGTTGGAAATGTTTTGCTCCCCTCCTGTTGTGGAAACTGTGATGAATTGAATGTGTCAACCGAAGCTCTAATAATGTATTAAAACACAGTGTGTGTGAGTGTGTGTGTGTGTGTGTGAACAAAAACATCTTTTATCAGCACGTTGATTAATCTCTGTCAAGCTCTGCCTTCATTTTCATCCCTTATATTTCTTTCTGCTGGATTCACCTGCAGCCATGTTCAGAGCCTCAACATGATGATGTGGATCACTTCATTATCTCACACACACACACACACACACACACACACCTGCTCATCAGTCAAGAAATCAGTGATCATAGCAACATTTCCTGAAAATTACATTTACATTTTGAAGACTAAATTCTCTCCTGAGCGTCTAATGATCAAAGTGTGCGTGAGTGAACAGTGAAGAGGCGAAGCTCCAAGAGGAACAACAATCTTATCTTTGTGTTGTAGATAGTTTAAGTTGTTATCAATAATACTTTGAGTTTAAAAACTCTTGAACATGAAGAAAGATCCAGAATAAGACTCTGGTGTCGTGTGAGACACTCAGAGAAACAAAGATAGAACGAGGAAACACGATAATGAAACAACAGATGTTATGTCGTCTCCTCCTCTTCCATCCAGATTGAATTAACACCACTTCTCATCATTAGCTTGTCCTCTTTTTCCTTTAGATCACTGATCATCCCATTAGGCCCATTGCATCCTCTTCTCGTGGCATCAATCTCATTATCCTGTCCTTTCCCGCCTCCTCGTCCTCCTCTTCTATTTCTCATTCTCAGCTGGACTCCGAGCTTAAATCCCCCTCCAACGTCCCATTGAGCTTCCTGTCATTCCAAAGTAATCCCGGCAACAGAGGCGGGAAGGCCGGAGAGGACATGAGCGGCTATGATATCGCTCCAGCTGAATAATGAGAGAGAGGAGTGAGCAGATGGATAATTAACAATCCTCCGTATTCTTACATTTTCACCACTTTTCCTTCATTGAGTTTATTTTCGCAGACGCAGTTCGTCTCATCAGCGTTTCTGCGACTTTGCCAGTTTCTCTGGGCTGGATAGTTTTTCCACCATAGAGTCCCACGGCGTGATGTTAATGCTGCAGCAACCGGCCCAAATCATCATGTGTAATGTGTCATCAGAGAAGAGAATCCAATCTCCACCAACCGAGACCTTCGAGACTTTGCTCAAAACCACTAAAAGTCTCTCTCCTTTTCTCTTCTTAGCTTCCTCCGTCAGCGTCCTCTTCACTCTCTTCTCCTCTGCCATTATGTCCATAGAAGCTGCTGACTGCTGGGCCTGTAAACCTCCTCTTCTTCCCGGTGGAAGCGTTACGTACTTCTCCCGACCCGGAGCCCAAAGTTACATAGTGTGAGAACAGACGTACGAATGACAGAGACACCATGAAGTTCACAGTTCTGGTATTTACTCGAAACAATCCAGCGATCGTCGGTCCAGCTGTGCTCTCGGTGCTCTGTGTGCACAGAAACCAGATTACCACTGTGCAGGATGTCTTCGTGCACATGGCCTCATAAATATGGATTTCAAAGAGCAGCACAGCCCAATTTAAGTGCAAAAGTAGAGGACCACTCACACTGACAAACCTGCCATATTTACTAAGCTGGACAGCCTCCAATGAAGTTGACATTGAGAATGAGCTTCTTTCACAGTGCAGAAATGGAGTAAAATAAGGCTGGACAGGAAGGTTACAAGGAAGCGGCTAAAGTATAGGATAAATAAACAAATACATTATATTACAGTGTAATACGAGGAGAATACCTCAGCTGAAGGGTGGAAAAGAGGGAATGTTTGTCTGATGTAATATAATCACATGAATGTAAGAGTTTAATTAATTACATCTTTATTAGACAAGAGTTTAATATGAGGTCGGACAAGAGTAAATGAATGAATCTGAAGGCAGATCTGAGGTCAGACTGTAAATCTCAGGACAGAGTTGGACTCGACTTGGTGACGACGTGTATGACAAAGACGAAGGACGTTTGGCATAGACGATGCCAGGACAGCGATTGATTGAAGTTCTCCCGTGATTGACGGTGACGGACAGATGGTTCATCCAATCACATGCCAAGTTGTCCAAACCGTTCCCGGTGATTCTGTGTAACAAACCAACTGGTACAGTTAGTTTTAGTGCTTTAAACTCAGCGTCTGTTCTGTCAGTGGTCGTGTAACGCTCACCCATTGGGTTAATTTGAAATGTGATGTGATGGAGATGTTTCCTAATTGCTTAAATGACTTTTCAGGACTTTGTTTCCACGTGTGCTCCATGCTAAAAATACAACCCGTGACATGAGAAGCAAACACGTTTTTTTAGCTGTCAGAAAAGCACTTTTCTTTTCCCGCACTGGTGATTAAGATGCAAACAGAGAAAATGAAAAGATGCCGGCATGTTTGTGTGCTGGAGGCCGTCCACAGGGCACGTCACTTCACTCACTGCAACTGCTTTCAAACTGCCGTTTAGGGGGGAAGCATGCAAACAAGCCAGAGCTCGACTCACTGCAAATATTAAACCATCTTAATGGCTCATAGTTTGACCTTCACGGAAATCTGATGCATGGAAATGAAATTCCTCTTAATATTCAAAGAAGTGACGGCGAGAAATAAAAAAAGAAAAGAGAGGAGCGAGCGAGCGAGGGAGAACAGATTGGTAATTAACACTCTGTCAGGCCAAACTGTTTGGACACCAGCACTCCTCTGAGGAACAGAGTATAAGACAACAGCCATTATGTTCATAACACTGAGTCAAATTTGATTCAGCCTGCTTTAAATGTCTCCATTTAACTTCCCAGAATGCACAGGGCTTTAGAGTTTTATTGTCAGCGAGGCATGAAATGAGACTTATGAACAGGAAGACATGGGCAGGGTCTCCATAGACGCTCGCTTGCTTTGTTACTAAAAAGTGTCTGCAGGTTTCACTTTAACGAGGTCATGTGATGGTACTTTTACTCGTTAGAAACACTCTGGAGTCCAACACAGCCTTTAAAGGTCCAGTGTGTCAGACTCAGGGAGCTCTATTAACAGATTATAATCTTCATAACTCTATTTTCATTACTGTGTAATCACCTGAAAATATGAATCGACTTGTGTTTTTGAGACTAGTATATCTACAGACACCACAGGTCCTCTTCTACGGAAGCCCAGAATGGACAAACTAAATATTGGCTAAGAAGGAGCTGATGAAGCGATGGGTTTGCAATCAGTAGCTACACCTCTAGATGCTGGGAAATCCTACACGACACTGGACCTTTAACTAATCATGTTGAAATATTGGTCACTGATTTATTGGAGTGCTTGTTTGTGATGTCACATAACGTAACTTATATAACGTGTCTGTGAAATGAAACCAATGCAGAAGTGCTAAAAACTGCAGTTCCTCTTGTCGTCCACATGAGGCTGGCCCCAGAAGTGAGTCAGTCTCCATAAGTCCCCATGTTAAAATGTCCAACTTCACAGCAGAAATAAACATGTTTACAGCCTGGTACAAAAAACAGTTTTGGTCTCTAGCTTGGGAACAATAAATGTAGTCCAAAAATAATAATGGTGTTGGAGGAATGAAAAACCACAAACAGATCCTCTGAGTCAAAGTAGCAGCACTGAGAGCTTGTAAAAGGACTTTGTCCAGAGGCCCTGAGGTGCCTCATGGTGCTGATAACCGTGCCAAGGTTTCTTGGTTGCACCGTAAATTACAAATGGCAACCTCTGCGGCTATGAAAGTACCAAAAACAAAATTATGTTGACAGTCTGGTACAAAAAAAAAAAAAAAAAACGGTTACCAGGCTGTAAACGTGTTTATTTCTGCTGTGAAGTTGGACATTTTAACATGGGGACTTATGGAGACTGACTCACTTCTGGAGCCAGCCTCGGCACAGAGGTTGCTGCTCCGGTGAAATCTACAGACACAAACAGACAAAACGAAGTCAAATAAACAGAAATGTGGATTTTTCTTTCCACTAATGACAAAGAGGACCACTGCACTGCCCTGGGATGTCCTGGGATGAGTACTCAGTCCAACCCTGCAGCCCAAAGTCATTTAAAGTCATCTTTATCCACAATCAGAGGTACATCACTTGATAGAGATACAGTCCGACCTCACACATCTCAGTATGTAGGTCAGGCAGCAGGCTGTACGTACGTTCTATTCATGTTGCTTTTGATGCCGTAGCTGGAAGATGTACAGGTGTGAGTACATCAGCCACCATGAAATAGTAGCCGCATTGGAGTTGGATGGAAATGCATGGAATAAATTGTCAGCCCGCGAAGCATGTGGAGCATGAACGCCGAAGCCACGAGGTATGGAGCGAATTCCTGCTCTCACGCCGTCATACGGGAGGTAACAGGATTATTTTTGGAAAGTAGTAATCAGTCAGGAGTTCTGGTGCTCAAGCTACAGCTTCATTCACACTGATGGCCTGATGGAGTTCACACAAAAAGCCTCCTTCGTTCCTTTGGCTGCTGCAGGTGAAGGTGTGAATCAAGTCAGGACTTAATGAATCATCTATGATCTCCAAATTATTGCTCATCTCTGCTCATGGAGTTTTAAATTCTGTGTAAACAAGTCCCTGAAATCAAAACTCTGGAGCTCAGCGTGATGTGATGTGACAACAGCAAGCTCGTATGTAATGCCTGGATTACAATAATTATGTCTGGCAGCCATTAAACCAATAACTTGCTGCATCCATCAAACATTTCACTTTATTTCAGAAGCATATGAGAAGAAATAGTACAGACACACGAGCAAAGAAAACTTCTCCATCCATCCATCCATCCATCTCCTTCCTCGCTCAGGAGGATCCTGAAGAGATGCTGAACCACCTCAGCTGACATAAAGGATGTGTCCCAGTAGCAGCTTCACGCTGAGACTGATCCAACATGTGGAGGATCTTTCTGCTGCAACCCCCACACTCACTGACTGCTTTTATTTCCACCCTGTTGGTCTCAGTAGACTGAACACTTTGCAGAGGGATCAGTCTGTTAGGTCGGACTTCATTTGCCAATCTCGAGCTGTGAGGAGGCTCCCTGGTGGTGAGGACGTCTCATTCTGTGGCTGCTCTCCTTCCCCGTGAATGTGACGGCTCTCTGGAGTTTTGTTCATGAGGGAACACATGACGAGCACGAAAGTGAAGGTCCATTTAACACCGCCAACGTGTTTTATGAACATAGTCATGCCAAGGTATTAGTTTTTAATACAGAGACAGAATAAATGTCAACGCACGTATATATATGTGTGTTGACTTTTAGGAAGGAAAACGTGGAGAAAAATTATTTTTGATTTATAAAGAGATATCCAGTGTTCACATTTCTGCTCTGGAAAATGCAAATGAGTGCATTTTAATTAGATGCCTCATTTGCATATTTAAACATAAGAGGTCAGAATATAATCACTGCTCTGTGTTTATAGGTAGGTGAGTCCTGCTTGTTCAGGTCATAAATTTCATATATACACATTTGTTGTACCTTGTAAACATTGCTTCATCAGCTGAGGCTCCCTGCTGGGTTGAATCATGGACTGAGTCCAAAATCGCTCGCTCGCTGGTTAAAGACTCCCCGGACGCTCAGTAGTTTACTCAGTGAGACAGTAAATGTCACTGTCACAGGTGGCTGCTGTTTAAAATGCTGCTATTAAAATGCTATGTTGGCATTTAAACCAAACTCCCTCTCTCCCTTCCCCACCATGTCTCTCTCAGGTTAAATCAAATGAACTGACTGTGTTTGGTGACTTTCTATAACTTTGGGCTCCGGGTCGGGAGAAGTACGTAACGCTTTACGGCACTAAGTCACACACCACCAACTATTTCACTGATTTTGGTGAAACTGGATCATATTTTATGGAGAAAATGTTTTCTGGTTTTCCCTCTGATGTCCTCCGGCTGCTGTGATTTACATAGTTTCCTGATGGACAGTGAAGTAAACAGTGTTTGTACCATCAGGAAGAAGAAGAGGAGGTTTACAGGCCCAGCAGTCAGCAGCTTCTATGGACATAATGGCAGAGGAGAAGAGAGTGAAGAGGATGTTGACGGAGGAAGCTAAGAAGAGAAAAGGAGAGAGTGAGCGAGCAAGAAGCCGCCGGACAAGAGTAAATCTGGGACTGACTTTTAGTGGCTGGTGAGAGCTTGGTGAAATAAAAGGCTGAAAGACAGACGCCGAGCTGGGCTGACTGCTGTGTCTTGTGTTCAGTTCGATTCCAACGAGGCACACCTCATTAACAGAGACTACCTGAAACTTTCAAACATGGTGGTTCGTAAGAACAAGGTGAAACAGCAGACATCGAGGACAACAAAGCTACAGACCAACAGAGGAGGAAAATGAGTCTCCATTGACTGCGATGACCAACAGCTCGTACGAATGTCACCAAATATTGATCTCTGGACTCTGAACATCAGCAGTGTGTTGTTCAAACATGAATATGAACTTCTTTTCTTTGCATTATTCATTGTTATTGTGGCCATTTGTCATTTCCTACAAATAAATGCTGTAAATGAAAATATTTTTATTCAGAATGTGGCAGAAATGTTTTTTTATGGACTTCCAGTGAGTTGTAGCTCATGAAATTTAAATTTACCACCCAAAAATTAACAATAATGACACCAGAACAGAACAATCAAATGAACACGTCTAACACTGTGGACACTGGTCAGATGTGTGCAACATACAAATGAACTTAATACGCTGATAAATGATGTTCTCCAGCTGCATATTAACTCACCTGAATAGAGCGGGCAGCCTTATGTTGTCACGTTAATTAGCGCCTGGATAACTGGATGTAGTTATATTTTTTAATTTGCCGTTTTTTATCTGAAGAAGTTCATCTGAGGAGAATTTCATGAATGGAAATGACGGCCCGGTAACTCACCTTGTTTAGCGTGCACTCCCATGAGCTGGTGCTGGATCAGGTTTGAATCCGGCCCGTTCTCCATCTCCGTCCCTCCTTTGCTGTCTCTCTCTGGATGTCGCTGTCTATTAAAGTTAAGAAAAAACATGTAGAAAATTATGTTTGGCCACACATATTGACGAGGGAAATGCAAACGAGTTGATTTTCCTTTGAGACAGACAGACAGATATATATATATGTATGCCTGGAGGTGTGTTTGAGCTTCACGGGACCATTATTTGGTTTTTGACCCAAACCAGCTGGGACGACATGTCGCTGCAGAGTGCCATGGTAGCCGTGCTGCCCCATGAATTATGAATAAATCTCCAGCAGCATTGTGTTTTGATTCACTCTGTGTGTTCACAGCTCGTCTTATCTCGCAGCTGTGACCTGTTACAAAGGCCGAGCCAAGAGTTTGGGCAGCAAACTGTGTCTGCTGTAATCATAATGTTAATTTAATGAGTTTGCTCGTAAGCTTTTCTCTCTATAATGAGAAGTTTTTGTTGATAACCTGAGATCAGGTCAGATTCCTAATTATGGGAAGACTTATGAGAAATAACTGAACTGTTACATTTCTTTCACTATTTTCACTAACCACCATGCTTCATGAAGCTCCACTGTCTACCTGTAGCAGCCCACATTAAATTCAAATCTCTAACACTGACTACAAAGTAGTCTCCGGTTCTTGAACGTCCTCATACAGACATATGTTACCTCCTCCAATGAACGACGCCTGGCTCTGCCACCCGTACGCTCAGGACAATCCAAACTTTTCTCGTCTGTTGTTCCCCGTTGGTGGAACGTCCTACCAGTTCCTACCAGATCAGGGGCGTCCCTCTCTACCTTCACAAACCTCCTGAAGACCTCCAGCTCTTCAGGGAGGATAAATCTGTCCCCCACTTATTGTCACACTGTACGTGTCACGTCACCTAAATGTAAATGTAATGCTTCATGGTGGGAACCACACATGTAGATAACATCCATTCACCATCTTTACGTCTCACAAAAACATAAAATATCTCAAATACGAGCTCATCAGACCAAAGTAATGTCCGTTCTTTGTCTCTTCGGCTTGTAGGTCTCCCTCAGTCGTGGTTTCTTTGTAGCTTTTGGAGGAGGTCAGGGTGGATGGATGGATCAAACAACACCGTTTTCACCCAGGAGACCGCTGTTTGCTCTACATTATGTTAATTGTATATGTAACTTACATAACGTGTTATGTAATATATTTATTTTAACCCAAATGAGGACCTTTCCAAGTAGTTTTTGTCCCTTAACCTAACCAAACAGCAATCGTTTCAACTCAGCGTGTACATTTTATTTTAGAAGTCTAACAAGATGTTGCATATTTACCCGATGTTGGATATTAATTTATTGCTAATTTGTCTACATGTCCAGAAAAGACATTAAAGGGGCACCTACAGCGTCATGTTGGAGTTTCTTGATACAATTATCAAGTGATTCAATGAATGTTAAGACAATTTTAATCTAAAAGGACATGAAATATCTATCTGTAATTGGCTTTATGAATTTAAAGTAAAGATAAAATGTAGAATTGAGTTTATGATCCAAATGAGAGAGAAACACGAAGCACAAAGTTGTCGTTCATATTGTTAATTCATGTCAACAAACAGGTTTCAATCAACTTCTGACAACAACTAATCACTCTGTTTTCAATTTGCATGTTTGTTTATCACATCTATTTACGTCCATCATCCATCATGCAGCTATTGTTCATCATGTCACAGGTTACACTCTCAATCTTTCCCTCAGCCTCCTCTCAATTACCTTTCATATTTTCAAGGTCTGATTTGTTTGTTTGTTTATTGATTTGACTGACAGTCAATTATAGAGTTTTTGTTCTGGAAAATTGAACCTTTCACAGCTCCAAACTATGGTCGGTCTTATTACATTTAATTTTTGTGTTTTGTTTTTTTTCCGTTAGGTTCAGTTCAGAAGTTGTTGGCCAAATCATGAAGTTACTTTCATATCACAATTTGCTCGTCTGGTGTAATTTCTCCTGTCTGAGTGTTTGGGAACATTTGAAACCTGTGCCCCGAAATTTGAGTGTTGTGTTCATCTGAGGCAATCTCGTAACATAACTGTTATTGACCCCGAAGAAAATACACAAGTCAACACAACATGCAACTCCCATCCTGCCGAACCGAGAGAGAGGAACCTGTCAGAGCTCGAACAACACGACTGAAGTCAACTAATTATTATAAAAACTCAAATGACTGAGAAGTGTTAATTTACAACGGAGACAGTCTGCGGGGACGTCACAGAGACTATGTCCAGGTTTTAGACAGTCTGCGGGGACGTCACGGAGACTGTGTCCAGGTTTTAGACAGTCTGCGGGGACATCACAGAGACTGGGTCCAGGTTTTAGACAGTCTGCAGGGACGTCACGGAGACTGTGTCCAGGTTTTTAGAAAGTCTATGGGGACGTCACGGAGACAACGTCCAGGTTTTAGACAGTCTACATTCCACTTTTTAATGTCTGACTGATTTCTGTTGTCACTCACATGTCGTACACGCGATTCTTAGTGTCTTAGAGTGCATTAAAACACTGTGTCTGAGCTGACAATGGACGTTAAGAGACAAAAATAGACGATGGAGCAGTTCAAAATCATTTTGTTACTTTAAATCGACTATCCGAGTATGAATAAGGATAAATACTGAACGTGCACTGAAGCGCCGAATTGCAGCAATTATAATGTATTTTTGTATTTTTGTGAGGTTGACCCTTAAACGTGTGTGTGCGGTGCTTTAACAGCCTTTAGACGGAGCAGCGGTCATCCACACAGATGGGAAAAATGACGATCACCAGGGCAACAGACACGAGGTCACGAGTTCAGCTTATTCTCTTCTTTTATAAAAATGTCTGCCGCGAACGAGCGACTCACACAGAGAGATCTGAGCACGACACAGAGAAATACTTCACTGTTCATCTGCAACAGAAAAATAAATGCACATCGACATAATGGGTTTTTTAAACAACACACTGCACGTGTGATACGTTCACTAACTGACTTCATTTGTTGTCCTTTGGTGCAATAAACAGTCTCACTTTAGCAACTAAAACAACTAAAAGACTTTCTTTAAACTAAATATGTGACGTGTCTCAGTGTTTCTGCGTCTGATGAACAGATTTAATCGACTGATTCGTGTCAAACTGTAGCACCAGCTGGTCAAACACCAACATTTTAATTTAAATTTATTCCCCCCTCAGAGCAACGTTTTTTAAAAAAACAGAGTGGCTGATGATATGATGCTGCCCGGTCTGACTTGTTGTACCGTGGTTGGTGAGATATCCCAACGTTCGACAGCCAGATTGTGATGAAATGTGGTCCATGCTGCGGATTTATTTATGGATCATTATTAATCCGTTATCAGCCCGCTGGTCCGTGGCAGATATCAACAAAGCTAATAAACAGATTCTGCATATGAATACAGGGATTGGAAGCTTGTAGACAGAGTTGTATTGACCCTTCACATGCAGGTAAACAGTCGACGTATTGGCTGATTGGCCGTCATCTAACAATGATTCAGCTTTTTATTAGCTCCTTTAAATAATGATCTTATTCATATGCAGATATGTTTATAGAGATGAGCTGAATGTGTTTCTAATTGGACTGCAGGGGAAGTCTTGGCCCGGTTCTCTATGATCAAGGCCAACACTGAGAGCCCTGAAACATTGACTATCCTCTGGGGCTCTGTGGCCAGACGATGGTCAATGTGCTCCAAGATAACTTCCTCAAACTGGACTGTGATAAATCAGACATGATCAGCCTCAAATCACCAAAACCAAACACAGTTTGTGCCTCACCTCAGAGTCATCCTCAAAGACAGCCCAACTCCACCCATCACTGTCCCTCATCCACGCCTTCATCACCTCCACAACAGACTTTTGCAACAGCATCCTCTATAGCACACCATCACTATCCAAAAGCTTAAATTAACTCCAACACATCCAGAACTCTGCTGCTCGGCTGTCCACCCACATCACCCCCGTCCCCCCAGAACCTCCATTGGCTCCTGGTTGGCGCCCAGCAAACAGGCCCACTCCTCCTACCTCAAAGACCTGCTCCATGGCCACACTCCGTCCCACAAGCCTCCACTACTCCAATGGAAACATGACTCCACCACCCAGGACCAAGTGCTGAGTCTGGGGCGACGGAGCGCTGAGCCTGGGGCGACGGAACGCTGAGCCTGGGGCGACGGAACGCTGAGCCCGAGGGCGACGGAGCGCTGAGCCCGAGGGCGACGGAGCGGTGAGCCTGGGTCGACGGAACACTGAGCCCGAGGGCGACGGAGCGCTGAGCCTGGGGCGACGGAACGCTGAGCCTGGGGCGACGGAACGCTGAGCTCGAGGGCGACGGAGCGCTGAGCCCGAGGGCGACGGAGCGGTGGGCCTGGGGCGACGGAACGCTGAGCCCGGGGGCGACGGAACGCTGAGCCCGAGGGCGACGGAGCGCTGAGCCCGAGGGCGACGGAGCGGTGGGCCTGGGGCGACGGAGCGCTGAGCCTGGGGCGACGGAACGCTGAGCCTGGGGCGACGGAACGCTGAGCTCGAGGGCGACGGAGCGCTGAGCCCGAGGGCGACGGAGCGGTGGGCCTGGGGCGACGGAACGCTGAGCCCGGGGGCGACGGAACGCTGAGCCCGAGGGCGACGGAGCGCTGAGCCCGAGGGCGACGGAGCGGTGGGCCTGGGGCGACGGAGCGGCGGGCCTGGGGCGACGGAGCGCTGAGCCTGGGGCGACGGAACGCTGAGCCCGAGGGCGACGGAGCGCTGAGCCTGGGGCGACGGAGCGGCGGGCCTGGGGCGACGGAACGCTGAGCCCGAGGGCGACGGAACGCTGAGCCCGAGGGCGACGGAGCGCTGGCCTGGGGCGACGGAGCGCTGAGCCTGGGGCGACGGAACGCCAAGCCTTGGGGGGTGACACAGCGCCAAACCTCGGGGCGACACAGCGCTGAGTCTGTCGCAACGAGCCCTGTCTGCTGTGACTGGGACTGCCACCGTCACTTCCCAGAACCAAAATGGCGCCGTGTGTGTCTTGGAGCTTTAGCCGCCAATTTTCAAAACCTCTAAAAAAAAATTTGCAGAAATAAAAACAAGTGAGCTAACTGGTTGATAATGACTAATGTAACTTACACAGACAGTTTAAATCACAGTATGAATCAGTAACGGACATTTTAAACAAACACTGAGCCGCTTGAAGAACCGTGACGTCATCAGCTAACGTTAGCTAAAGCTAAAGACGGGTTTCGCGCGCTAACGTTCGCCGCTAGCGCATTTAGCCTACCGTGGCTAACTCTCTGCACACTTTCATCAACATGCTAACAGCTCCAGGTAAAACGCTCACCTGGCCTCTCTGCCCCGGGAATGAAGGCGGTAGTCCGGCTTGAGAAGCAGCAGAAAACACCGTTAGCCCGACGCGTCTGTTGACGGGTTAACGCAGAGGTGTGCGCTTGTTTTGTGTTCTGTGTGCGGACCTGACGGGCGGGGTGCGCTCGTGATCAATGTGTTTTTGTTACCGCCCACGTCAGTCAGCAGGTGCGGCACAGCGTAAGATAGTGTTTTGGACAAACACACAGGTGTTTGAGTAGATGGCAGATTGGATGTTTGGATTCATTTAATTAAATCTTTAATAAATGACATTTAATCTGATGTTATGATACAAAACCAACGTGTTTTCATCATTAATTCATGTCTGATATTTATTGTAATTATTTATATTTTAGATTTAACATATTTATACTGCTTGTACCTTTTTATATTTCTTATTTGACATATTTTTTATCTTTAGACTTGTATATGTTTTATATTTTTTATTGCTGTTTGCACCAGGGTTATGAGGGGAAACATTGTTTCAGTTCTCTGCATGTCCTGTATAAATGGCAGCGTTGACTTGACTCTGTTGCATTTCTGGACTTTTCCATTGAAAAAAAAAATCTTTCTGATTTTTTGTTTTTGTGATTGTAAAATGTTAAAAAGTTTTACTGTAAACTGACCAAGATAATACTGTTATTATTATTATTGTTGTTATTACTGTAAGAGCCAAATACACGGTTGTAAGGACCAGAATTATGTTGTTGTTGTTGTCTCCTGTATGTACAGCAGGTGGCGCTGTGCAGTTATCAAAGGCCACAGGTGTAAAGGTACAGTAGGTTAACTTTGTTTGGTTTGCTTCAGGCACATTCATGTCATTGTTCTATTTTTTGCACAAATAAAAAATGAATAAATAAATAAAGATTATTGCAGTATTCAAGAACAACATATGGACTTTATACTGAACAAAAAGTTTAGCACTTCAGCCAGGTCGCTCCTGGGTTAAACACCGCTAAGCTCCTTTAACTGTTACTACTACTATTAGTCATATTTCCACTATAGTTATAATTGTCACTATTATTGCAGCTGTGCATCTTTGTCTCCTTCTCTAGATTTAACGGTCTCTGCAGATGTCCGTCCATGATAATCCAGATTCTGCTTGAGGTTTCTTCCTCTTAAAAGGAAGTTTTTCCTCACCACTGTCGCCACATGCTTGCTCATGGTGGGAAGTGTTGGGTCTCTGTAAATAATATTTTCAAGAGCACTGTGGAGCTAGAAAAGATCTATTTGGCGAGTATCAAGAGTTTTTGGGAGAGGAAGGAATCGCTTGAGGGAATTGGATGTCCTCTAATCTCTAATCTGTGTCCGGCTTCTCGCTTTCTTTTGTATATTATGTTTATTTTCCTTCCTATATTTATCTCAGGGGCCAAGGACTACCTTCAAGCCAGCATCATATGATAATGCAATCAGCGCAGCAGTGAGCACAGTGATCGTTTCTGGGAGTTTACGATCACATGCAAATCACACGTGGTGAGTTTCTGAACAGCCGTCTTACTTAAAGGGGACTTAAAGTTTTGATGGGAGACGCTGGACAAAAATTCTGGCTACAGCACCACATTTAAATATCTTCGTTGTGATATGTTTGATGAGATTAAGGAGGATTTCTGATGACTGCACATGCAGGTGGAGGCAGGTGCAACAGGCTTAAACAGACGAGACAGCCGGAGTAAATTAAAGTCCGGATGAAGGTGTTCAGCGTGCAGCACTCTGACTCGGCTGATGTGTGTGTGTGTGTGTGTGTGTGTGTGTGTAGTACTATAACTGATTATTTCTTGGAGCGCTGATTGCCGGCTTGATTTCAGTTTCTCGGTGACACCGTGTCTCACACGTCTCGTTAGAATCATAAAAAGAGCGTCAAGTAATCTGACCTCTGTCAGCCTCCTGAAAGCCTCAAATGTCAGCAGGAATCACCGTGTTTGGCCACTGACAAACAACTCTGAGCTCATTTCATGATTTACTGACCCTTTAACTGCACGTGTGCTGTGACATTTAAATCATTTTGTTTGAAACTCCCACAGAGAATCACAATCAGTCCACAGACTGTCTAAAACCTGGACGTAGTCTCCGTGACGTCCCCCGCAGACTGTCTAAAACCTGGACGTAGTCTCTGTGACTTCCCGCAGACTGTCTAAAACCTGGACGTAGTCTCCGTGACATCCCCTGCGTGTTTGTTGGATGTTTTCTGCGCTCATAATTTAACAGCTGAGAGTCAGTCTGTGTCTACAGTGTCAGATATTTCCTGCCACAGTTCACCTGATTAGTTCTCCTCAGTCCTTCACAGCTGCAGAGTGATTCACAGTGACTCAGTGTGTACAGGAGGAGTGTGGTGGGCTTCTCTGTGTGCACCTGAACGTCCTCTTGCCTTATTAAGAAATAAAACACCTCTTTCTGTGTGAGCATTCACATGGCAGCGTCCTCTATAAGTAACTGAATGTGTCAGACTGCTGTGGAATATGTCACTGCAGGCAAACATATAGCTTCAGGTGTTGACGGCGTATTTACCGGATGGAGGAGGGGAGGCGACTCACCGGCTCCTCGAAACAAGTCAACAACTCAACAAGTGGATTTTCTATGAACAAACCTGCAGGGACATGAGCCAAATCTCTCTGTACAGCACCCGTCACACACTGAGGAACAACCTATGATATAACCAGCAACTAGCACAGCACTTTACCGTCTATATTTGACCCCAACAGAGCCGGTGTGAAGCTTAAAGAGAAGCAGAAATGTGCTCGGCTGTGTCAGCGAGAGTGAAAGTACCAACCCAGTCCGGCTCGCTCTCACATACTGCAGCCACCGTTAGTTGTAAACTCAGACTTTGTCGTGCACCAACACACCAAATTCGATTTATTGTGGAGGATCCAGCCAGCGGCAGCTGAAACACGACATGCTGGAGAGTAACAAACTGATTTGGCTGAAGTTTGGTGGCTGGATGTCAGTTTGTTTTCTGGCGGCAGTCGTGATCCGGGACGCGTGCCATTCGAGAAGATCAGTGTTCATCTGTAGCTGTTACAGTCTGTCATGTGCTGCTGTGAACGGCCGATATACAGACTCAGCATGTTAGCTGCCTAACAGCGTTTAAAGTGTCTGCTGATAATTAAACCTGGAACCATAAAACAGACGTTTACAGTCATTTTCAAACTTAAGTATTAATTCTAGTGGTGAAAATATTTAATATTTATTTGTCTTCTGTGTTTGTTCGTTTTAGAATGGTGCTACCAAAAATGATAAACACTCAGGTCGGCCACCATCAGTACAGGTATCAGTCCTGGGACTGATGGACCAAAAAGGTGAAAGTACTGAAGGTTTGGGGACCAGGGTTACATCATGAGAGGAGAGTCCTCATCATTAATTATAACAAAAGGCACCCAGTGTTTCATATCAGCACCAGCTCCTGAGACTCACCTCCACCTTGAACCCCCTATCAAGAAGGGAGGTGTTGTGGGAGTGGTGGTGGTGGTGGAGATCAGTTAATTAATTTAATTAATTTTGTTCATCTTGTGCTCTTGTAAGAATAAAAAGTATAATTATAACACGTTAATTTGTCGTTCAGGAGGGGAAGGCGGCAGTGCAGCATCACTTCAGAGCTGGTAGGCTCAACATCGCAGTCAACTACTTTACAATAAAAACACTTGAAACAAAAAGAGGACAGTCTCTGAGGCCGGACTGCACACGCTCTGTCAGCTCCGAGTATAAATCTGGACCTCGGATGTCAGGGAGTGGGAAGGAAGGGACACGGGGCACCACATGAACTGTTAAATAAGTTGAGGTGAGGCCGCTCGGGGCTTTTTAAAGTGATCGATAATCTCTGAAATCAATCCTCAAAGTAACAGGTAGCCAGTGTGAGGGAGCCAGGATCACTGTGATCAATGTGATCGAGAAAATCAAGAAAGTAATCACACGTCGACAATACAGATGAACTCAGAATACAGAAATCATTAAACAGATACACAGTGAAATATTAAAAATAAACTGATCTCATATCCTGATGTAGCACATTTTCTGTCAATTCAAAGGATGAATATAGTTTTTGGTTGATATTTATATTGTTTATCTTATAAGCATTATCTGTTGTATATAATGTATCATTGTGTCCTCGGTGTAGCTCTGTACTGTTTTAAGTTGTTTGCTGCTGTGTGTATCACTGTTGTCCAAGCCAAACGTCCCCTCAGTGAATCTCATCTTATATAGTTTATGTAAAATGAATATCTCCATCCATCTTTGGTTTGTTTAGGCTTGACGGGACTTAACTGGTTCTCATCTGGAGACTCTGTCTGTGCTGTTTGACCACGTCCAGATCCTTCTGTTTGGACCCTTCTGTTCTGTGTCGTGTTGACTCTCCTGCATGTTTGTGTTTGCTAAATCTGTGCCGTGCAACACAAAGTGTCATCCACATGATGGAAACACTGCTGTGAGGAGTGTCTTCAGATATTGTCAAGTTGTGTCAAACGTGCAGCTCCCCGCTTGAAAGGCATGTGGCATCTACCCGGAGTTTAAACTGGATTTCACTCTTTGCTCAGTGATCAGGCCGTGATTCCTTGTTCTCTCTTTGTTTTCCAGGTGCCAGGAAGTTCACAGATTCACACAATTAGACGCAATCAGTCAGGTGAAAAACCATGAAACAAAGGATGAGCTGGCATGAGCACAATTTCACAGCGGCAGTAGTAATCCTCCACAAACAGTCTCTCAGTTCATCGACGGGCTACAAAGTTTCTGCTCCTTACTGGCTGCCTCTCTGGAGTTTCTTGTAGACGTCACAAGGATGTTGCACGCCGTTTCACTGCTTACGGTCCTTTGTATCATCAACAGTATCTGCTCCATCCCGTTTGTTTGAATTCAGTTTACAGGTGTGTCTTGACAGATATTTTCTGAAGCAGATGTAGAGATGACTCGGCTGCCTCTTGACTTTCTTCAAAGATCAAAAAAAAAATTAAGCAGGTAGGCTTTTCTGACATTACCTCCATGGTACGACTATCTTTTTGTGGACATCAGGCTTCAGTTTCCCATGAGAACTGAATGAACTTATTGCCATATTGTCGGAGCATTTCTTGTTCTAACTGAGAAAAACATTCAGTGTCCATGTTCCACTTCACATAAGGCATCAGTGCACAGCAGACTGCTGCACAGCTGAGCCCCCTGTGAGAACAAAAACAAGACAAACTGAGCTCAGACTCAAACCAACAGCTCCCGGGTGAAATGATGGAGCATCTGCAGCCAATGTTTGAGGGTCAGCCGGGGTCAAAATGTGGTGTCGCAGACGCTCGAGGTCCGTGTGATGGTCCGCAACTTGAGGCCCCGGGGGCCAGGAGGGCACGGCAGAGGGGTTAAAGATGATGCATGGGCTAAAACAGGCTGCTGGCCTCCGTCTAGTCCAGGTCCAATGCAGATTAAAATGTTTGCATGAACCTTTGGATACTCTGCCATCGAGCCTTCCTGTTGTTAGGAATAAAACAGATACCAGAGTGTTCTCATCAACAGTCTGCCAGCAAAACGGTGTGAGCAGAAGCAGCCACGAGCTCTCGGCTCGGCAACATGAAGTGCTCAGAGTCTGAAATTAACATTTCAGCTCAGTTTATCAGATTATTCCTGCATGATTGTGGACGCTGTTACATGCACTGTGTGTTTATTTGGGTTTGTTGGCTGATTGCAAATCAGGTGTCTCTTCAGAAGGAGCTCTAATATTTTCTCTTCCCCAGAAAATTAATGTGGACAGATTTTATAAAACAGATGCTTGTTTCCTTCAAGACTTCACATGAGAAACAGGAATTCTGTTTTTCAGACTTCAGTCAGTCAGACTTTATTTGTATGGCACTTTTTTTTTATACAAACAGAATGTAACACAAAGTGCTTTCATATAATACATGTATAGACAGATGGACAAAATGGAATGAACGACAGACAAATGAACTAATTAATAGTAAAAATAATGTAACAGATGTATAAATAGACAGATAAATATGGTTCAAGTAAAATCCAGATTAAAAAGAGAAGTCATGCGTCTCTGCTGCCCTCGGGTCTTCAAGTCTTCAGCGAGGCTCACCGTGGGTTTTCGTTCTTGTATATCTTTCTTGTCGTACTCTCCCTTTCTCTTTACATCTCTCACTGAGGACGAAGAGGAAACATGAGCTGCTCTTTTCTCCATCACATGCATGGAAATGACATTTGTTCAAGTGGAAACACTAAAATCAGGAGGCTGAACTCCTCTCACTCTGCTTTATTGGCTATTTCTTTGTGTAGGAAAGGACGTCACTTTAGTTGGACGCTTTATCTTCAAACAAAACCCCAGAAACACTTTAATATCAATACATTGAATTTAAATTATCCATAGAGATCTATATTAAACTTCCCACAATGCACATCTGGTTTTGGTGGCCTTGGGTTGACCATCAGCGTAGCGTGAACATAAAAAAAACAATGAAATCATCCATCCGCCAACCCACAGCACTGCTTCAGACCTCCTCCACCTTCCACCTCGCTCCATCACACACATTAGCACCTTCCTTACTGCTGACCCAGAAACGCCAAGGCATTTTCAGGTGTGTGCACTTCCACAGGGAGGCTGTGTGTGTTTATGTTTGTGTATATGGAAATCTGTGTACATTTTACTGAAATCAGTGTTACAGAGAAAAGAGGACTGAGTTCAAAGAATATTGAAGAAAGAGACTAAAGCTTGTCTTTGTTCCCCATCAGGGATGTTACATCACATTTAGACTCATGATGTCCTCCTTCTGTACCTTGTACAGGGTCAGCTGTGTGTCTGTGTTTCTATTTTGGACGGAGAGGCAGGACTTGTCCTTTTTAAACCGAGTTTCATCAGAAGAGGTGAATATTACAGGAGTGCCCTGACTCACTGTCGACTGTCCAACTGAAAATCACATTTTTGGAACTTATTACTGAGTCCAACACCTCTACATGTCACCTGGATCCAACTCCCCTCAACCCGAGTTAAATCGTGCTTGCCCTCTATTATTTCTCTGACCTCCATTTTCAACTCCCGTCTGTCCACTGGTACACCTCCTTCACTGAGAGTCTCCGTAATCAGGCCAGCTCTGAACAAAACTGGCTCAGACTTCAATGACCAAAACAACAACAAGCCTTTTTCCAACTCAAAGTATCTCCAAACTTATTGAGAGAGGGTAGTTGTCTGAACTCTAGATCTACATTGATGATAATAATTAACTCTTTGAACCGATCCAGTCAGATGCCACATAAACAGTCCTTTTTAAGATCACTGTGATTCTTGTCAATCCTTTCCTCACCCTTCTGGACCCCACAACAGTGTTTCATACTGTATCCCATCAGCTCTGTCATGGAGTGTCTGGTTATCCTTGGTTACACTGAGATCCATGGTTTGCCTCCATCGTCCACCACGGAGTTCCACAGGTTTCATTGTTGGGGCCCCTCCTGTTTGTTATCTACCTTATCCTTCTTGGCAACATCTTCCGGCACTGGCATGGTTTTATTTTCAATGTTATGAAAATATAAAGTGATACACCACTTTATGTGTCCGATCAACTCATTTCTACTGTAGGCGGTGGTGAAGCTGCCTTCTTTGGAGCAGATCATGATCATGTTCCTGAGAAGGACAAATCCTAATCATTTGGTGAACCTTAACCCACCCATTACCTCTTGAGACATGGCCATCTACCTCTCCTCTTCTTTGCCTTTCTGCTTTACCTTTGAAGGTCTTGGTGCTGCATCTTAAGACGAGTCCTGATGATTTTGTTGCCACTGTCAGCGCAAAATTTTTACTTTTACAGAAGATTGTCATAAAATGTACTGAGCTTAATTATGCTCCCTAGAGGATGATCCCCTTTTTATTTTAATGACCCTGTGACGATTCCTTTAGCATCTGTAATGACGGTTTCTATGTCAACAAGAGAGAAGTCCCAAGATCGTTCATAGTACTTAAATATGAGCTCGGATCCATCCTTACATGCAAAGATAAGTCTTACTGCCTTTTTATAGAATTTTTGCTATCTCATGCAGAAGTTTGGGGTACCTCTCCCTGTAATATAAGACTCAATCCCTGCAAATATCCTAAAGGTCATAGGTCACATTGTTCACCTAGAGGGCACATAATATATTAAGATATTAATATATTCTAACAGTATCTAACAATTTAGTTAATGTTCTTTAATCTTAGCAGTACGGTGACAGATTGTAAATGTAGCATTTGTTGGGGTTGAGCACCAATAAAACAAATAAAACATTCAGTCAGTGCAATTTCACGAGGCTAGATGGCCGCATACCAACAACTACAAAAGGGAAAGGTGCCTTCACTTTGTTGCAGTTTCCTGTTTAAAGCAACTTTTCAGTATTCAGGACTGTTATTGAACGCTATCTATCACTATTGGCAGTTAAACTGACAGCAGCTTTGTATCCACACTTTATGTAATGACTGTAGTTGATGACTAATGGTTTCCTACCTTGCCACAGACCTTTGACTCACATTTACAACGATGAAACTGATCATGGAAGCTGCATGGAGGTCAAACCTGAGCTCAGTCTGTCCTTTTTATGAACAACCATCCCACACTGTTTCTATTTCCATTCAGTGGTATTTAGAGCCGAGTTAACGTCATGCAGAAAATGACAAACTTGGCAAAGGATTGGAATAATTATGTCAGGTTTATTTTACTTATTGTTCAGTTGTTTGTAGTGAAATCATCTTCCTGCGCTTGCACATAATTGAGCTCTTTTTGTGTTCAGATAAAGTTTGTTTTTGAGATTCTCTGCATGATGAATGAACTTTTTTTTTTTGTTTCAAGCCTTTCGTCTGCTCAGAAGTAGAAATTAAAGTTTTATATCGACAGTGTTTGGCTGAGAAAAGCACCAAAATCTAATGTAATAGCTCTGGACACAGGATAATGATTAACTCAGTTTTCTTAAAGTGTTTTGAGCCCTTCCAGTGTGCTGACTCTATAAACACCTTCAAACGTGCCTCCAAAGTTCTCTTCTTGGGGGTAGAAGCCATTAATTAAAAAGTTTCTCTTCGTTTGGTCTATGGGAGGTGAAAACTTTAATACTCATTATCTCCAAACTACAGTGAACCCAGCTGGAACCTTGTAATTACAATGCTATGGCATGTAATTCTCTATCTTCCCTCGCTCAGTCTCATCATCCCCCTTTTTTTTTATTCAGCGCTGTCTGGCAGCCAAACACCACACGAGTCATTTAGACAAACAAGAATGAGTGCATCAGCCCAGAAATGGTTTGAACAGAATCATGCATGTGATGCAGAGATACAGAATCGTCCTTTCAGCACCACCAGGGACGAGCAAGTTTCACACTATATCTGATATAGACTTATTATAAGTTTGCCTTTCTGTTCCCCAGCATGTTGAGCAGAAGGCCAGTGATGCTCAACCTCAGCGCCTCACAGATCCGTAAAAACAAAGCCCTGGTGAATTATTAAAAACTAACATTTCTTCAACATTTCTTCTATTTTCTTTGATTAATAACCACAAGCCTCCAAAAAACTGCAAAGACAGCTCGTGGCTACACATTAGCACTGAAGACAAAACCTGTGGAAAGGATAGATGGTTCTGTTTGTCTACAGGAGGGGGGTGGGCCTGATGGGAGTTCAGGTGAGTAAAAGGTGGATCCTGGTGGTTGGTGGTTAAGATGCTGTTCTCTGGAGGTGGATCCTGGTGGTTCTGCTGGTCTTTGGACTCATAAATGTGGAGCTCGAGCTCCTTCTTTTGTTCCTCTGAGGTTGAGGTGAAAACAGAATCCTTAAGGGTGGAGGTAGACTAGGAGGAGGAGCCTGCTCGGAGTTCAGGTGGTTTGCAGGACTAAGATCTTGCTGGTTTTGGATCTCCTGGTTTCTTTTAATCTGTACAATGAGGATCTGGTTTTGGCTGATTTTCTGGAAAATCCTTTGTCTCCTTGTTACGTGTCAGAGGTGAATTATTGTAGAAACAAGACAAATCTCATTCACATCAGTCGGGTCATATCTCAGCCCCGTTAACGTCGTCTTGCAGCTGCCTGGTGGGTCTCAGTCCCGAAGGCTCAGAACCTGCTCAGGATCACCCCTCCTTCTCCGAGTCTCTGAGCAAAGAGACATTCATCAAAGTGTCACGGCGGTCTCCAGAGGCAGAATTCAAAAGTTTTCTTTCTCCTTCGTCACCGTCCAGAATACATTTGTCCATGTAAATTTTAAGGTGGATTCACCCAGATGCTCCTTGGGCACTCAAAGAAAGGAAAACATGCAGAGTGTGGTGGTGCTGTATGTAAATGACAACACGTCTGAGAATTTCATGAAGAATATTTCCTGTTGCACAATCTTACTGGGTGAACTATGATTCTGTTTAAACACAAATCAATGTTGAAGGTCCGGTTTGTAACGTTTAGGAATCTATAAGCAGAAAACTGTAGGATGAGTCTGTAGGATGAGTCTTGGCTCTCGATGGGGCCTTTCATGTAGGTTTTTCTCCACGCAACTGGCTAAATGCCTCTGCATTAAGGGGATCTGAACCTAGAAACACGAGAACATCGATATCAACAAGCTGAACCAGCGTTACTTTATTTCCATGCCAAAAGAAGACGGTGCTTGAGGGACTACACCGTGCTGGACAGGCCTGTTTTTTCTTCATTAAAACCAAAATGTGTCCAAACAAGAATCACAAGTTTTAAAGATCAGGTACATTGTAGGATTTCGTGACATCTTGTGGTGACTGTAACCCCCTCGAGTCACCTCTCGTTCCTATCATGGCTACAAAATGTGCCAAACTTTGTCTGTTGTGGGCTACTGTAGAAACATGGTGGATTCTTATTATTAGCCCCCTAGAACCCTTTAAAGAACCATTATACGGAGGGATGAAGTCGTTTTTTTATTATCCTATAAACACATAATGACCGTATTACCTGTAGTATATGTGGAGGAAGTTCACTGAGGTGTTGAACACACCAATGATTAAACCGTTACTTGGTGTCTGCCCTGTACATGAGCAGGAGGAGGTTACACAGTGATCATATAGTGCTGAATCCATTTGATGAGCACTGTTACATCATCAGAACAGTTTTTTAACCCGAGCGCAGCTAATGTTCACAAGGTCGAAATCACTCATGCGCATTATGATCAGCGAGCCTCCAAAATGGCTCCATATTTCTTGCTTTCTGTTGGAAACGACTCGGAGCTGCAGCGCTCGTATATTCTCTCCAGAAATCAATAGCCGAGGCCGGCCCGGCTCGACCATTTTCCTCTCCTCTCCTCTCTTCTGTCCGAGATACGAAGGCCTGGCGGTGAAACGTCAGCTCCGCTCTCGCTCGGCGGACGACTCCAAGCGTGAATTCAATAAACTCGAGTCAAGTCAGATCTCTTCTTTTGTGCCCTCTCATCTCCCTCTGAAGGAGGCGCTGAGGGAGCGGACGTCTGTGGGGACGAAAACTCAAGTCAAATCATGTCTTTTTTTCCCCACTGTGGACTGTTCACAACATCAGCATGGTGCCTCTCAACCCCCGGTGACTAGTGCAAGTCAGACGCTGCCGCTGTAATATCCATTCCAAGTTAGAGGCTGGAGGATGAAAGTGGGATAGCCCCACTGGGATAACCCCTCAAAACTTTTCATTTCCATTCAACACGCACGGTTTATAGCGTCCCTTCGGGTTGCAGTGTTATGGAGATGATTCATCTGGTGTCCACAGTTCTGGAGATTTTAAAAGGTCCAAAATAGCAGACAGTTCAAACGAGGAGATCCTGCTAATTAGAGGCTTTTTGATGCATCAATGTGACAAGGCTCAGCTCTGCTGACTATGAGGACTTCTTCTAACATTACTGTGGCTGTGATCACAAACACTCAACAGATCTGCTGCCGTACACGTGACGTCACCTACAGGATTCTGAAGAGTTTGAAGCTTAGCTAATCTAAATATCGGGAAAGACGTGAATCATCGGTGGACTAGTTGCTCAAACAAGCCATCTGTAACCACACCCACCTGTCAATCAAAGCGTCCACGCTCTTAATCCTGCATAACTTTAAGGCTTAATATAATCTGAACAGGTGAGTTGTATAAAAATTCACCCTCAGTACAGTTGTCATGAACGGGGAAATTAGCTATAGAGACCAAAACTGTTTTTTGTACCAGGCTGTAAACATGTTTATTTCTGCTGTGAAGTTGGACATTTTAACATGGGGACTTATGGAGACTGACTCACTTCTGGAGCCAGCCTCAAGTGGATGTTTGAGGAACTGCAGTTTTTGGTACTTCCACATTGGTTTCATTTCCCAGCCATTAATTTGTTTTAACATGATTAATTAGAACTAACATTAAGTAAACAAAGAGGGACGCTTCATTAACACGGAGCTTCTTTCAGCATCTGTATCTGTGACTTATCATGTAGCATGTAGGTGTGTGCAGCCATGCATTTAAGTCTGTACCTCATTACCAACAACACCAACACATGTGTGACGTGTGTGTGTGTGATAAGCATGTCTGGAGTCTGCAGTCATTTCACACGTGCTGATTAATGAGTCCGTGGTTCGTTCAGAGATCCGAGGCTGAGATACAGTAAGACCGGCTGATTGCTGAGCTTTGGAAACCAACTCATCCCTAAAGCTCGGGTTAGAAAGCAACAAATTACATCTCCCCGGATCAGACGCTGCAGACTACAAAGAGGAAACGCAGTAATTGCTCAGGGGGGGATAATGGCCTTGACATGTTTTTTTTTTCTTTTCAGCCTCGTTAAACACCTCACAAGGAAACTGTGTCACCTCAGCAAGACTTTATTCTTTATCCACATCAGTTCAGATAGCCAACCCTCGTCCTGAAAGGGAAATTGCCTTTGTGTGTCAGGAAGTGGTGTTGACTTCTGAAGTGCCTGTGAAATAATACCTGACTGTGCCATGTGTTACCAAGAACCATCTGAGAACTTCAAACTTCAACCAGTCACATCAACAAACCATTTGACGAACTCTTACTGAAGCCAGAAAACATCTTTTCCATCCAGTAAAGTCCTCTCCAGTTCTGATGTAATATCTATGCTAACCGTCACACACACACCTTGCATCAAAACACACCTGTAGCTCATGCCGTAGCTGCCGTTAGTTCCTCGTAGGATGGTCTGTAACCACTGTGTGTGTTCAGACATGAAGCCTGGAAAGATGGATGGTATTTGGTGAAGTGGCTAAGTCAGTCTGCCGGTGCAGTTTATGGCACTTTACAGACACAGAGGTTACTGCTTGGTTGTTAACTTGTTGTTAGTTTGTTAGCTGGTTAAACTTGATGTTACCTTGCTTTATTATTTATTTATTTATTTTGTTTTAGATTGTTTTTAACTAGCTTGTTTAGCTTGTTATCCAGTTTTAGCTTGTTGTTAGCTTGTTTTAGCTTGTTAGCTTGTTTTGGCTTGTTATTAGCTTTGTACAGTTGTCATGAACGGGGAAATTAGCTATAGAGACCAAAACTGTTTTTTGTACCAGGCTGTAAACATGTTTATTTCTGCTGTGAAGTTGGACATTTTAACATGGGGACTTATGGAGACTGACTCACTTCTGGAGCCAGCCTCAAGTGGACGTTTGAGGAACTGCAGTTTTTGCAGTTGCCGCTTTTGAATACCTGAGAGGTTTTCCCTTGATTGCCCACTACTAGGGGGCTGAAGAGTAACTTTATTCATGGTGCCAAGGTCTGTGAATGGGGCAAAGCTCCGCGTTCCTTCTGCAATGAATATGATTCATGGAAAAGCTGCATGTGACAACATCTCAATGCTCAACAACTATAGGCTGTATGGTGTAATATAACATATGAGCTACATTTCACCCTTTTTTACATCACTGCACCGTCTCTTCATTAAAATCCCACTTTGAGGTCAGGAGAGTCAATTACTTGGTCAGAGTCCCGTTATCTTCTTTTCTCTGCAACCGGCAGCCAGTAAAGGTTCAAACAGACCCTCATTTATTTTACCTGATCAGGACAACCAAATCAAATAATTAACTTCATTTCTCCAGTTTGGATTCTGACATGACAAACAGAACCCAACTGTAAATAAAAGGATATTATGAAATATGTTTTATTCTGATGTTCAGTTGAACAAAGTCAGAAGCTTCTTCTCTGGTCTGTTACAGTTTTTCTCATCCTGTTGTAGTCACGAGGTCTTAACCTTTTGTTCAGAGTCCTGCTGCTGCACTGATGAATGTAATCCATCACTGTAAGTGAGATTGGTTAGTTCCCCCACATGTTTGTAACTTTAGAAAATCGCTGCAGTCGTAATGAAAGTCGTCACATTCTGCAACGATTAGCTATTATGTTATGAAAGCATGTCCATAGGGGGTGAACGGTGCACCGCGGTGGATTATAAATGTGTGAAGAAAACATTAAAAGTTATTGATTATATATATTCACCTGGGGTCAAAGCGTGTAATGGACTCGCCGGTTCATGTGGCAGTGTCACATTTTCAACACGTTCTCATTACGCGGTCAAGTTAGCAATAATAAATGTGCAACGTTCAAGTTGCTCTTTCAGAATAAAGCTTGCTGAAATTGCAGTTCGGTTCAGGCGTAACATGAACATGAAACTGAGGCTGCGACGCACGATTTTCTGCTGAGGAAACAGAGCTCATTCCTCCAGGTTGTAACAGACATCTGTGATGTTCCTGTAGATGATGTGGAGACTAATGCCAGCTGTCACTGTGTATCACACCTCCCACAAAACTCAGGCTGGTCAGGTACAAAGTAATACAGTGCAGCAATGATTATGCAGGAAAATGCTGCACCGTTGACTTTAGATTGAGTTACTTGAACTCCTGTGGGTCTGGTTCACGAGTGACGGGAAAATGGAGCGGTGGGTTGGTACTGCTGGACATTGTACCAGACCGTTTGTGGTTCAGAGGGAGCTGAGCCTGAAGGCAAAGCTCTCGATTTTCCAGTCCATCTACGTTCCGTTATGGTCATGAACTTTTGGGAATGAGATTGCGGAGATTGTGGGCTCAGACTTAGAGATAGAGTGAGGAGCTCGGAGTAGAGCCGCTGCACCTCCATGTTGAAAGGAGCAACATCTGATTACCTGGGCACCTTTTGGAGGTGTCCCAGACACGTCCAGTTCGGAGTAGACCCCGGGGACGACATAGACCACCTATCCTGGGAACGCCTCCGGATCCTCCAGGAGAAGCTGGAATGGGTTGCTGGGTGAAAGGACGTCTGGAGCGCTCTGCTAAACCTGCTGCCACCGCGACCCGACCCCTGATGAGAAAGGGAGACGGATGCATGACTTTAGACGCGAGATATGGGGCAATCGCTTTTTGCTGCGTCAAGATTGAAACGTGCCTGACCACGAGACCAACACGCCAATCGCTACTGTAAACAATGTGGACATGAGAATATCCTCGTATCCTTCGTAAGAACACAGCTCATCCTTCCACTGTTTTTAAACCCAGCACTATCATTTTAAAGTCACAGGACATCAGAGAGGGTAAAAAAAAAAGATATTTCTTGATTTAAAACTCTTTCCTGACTCGAGTGTTATTTTACTGTGATTTAGTTGAACAGATTCATCGGTCTGAAGAGTCATCTCAGCATTAACAGACATTTGTAAGGTGACAATGGGCTGGATTTACAGTCCAAAGTGGAATATAGTGAACATTAAGCTGGATATACGGCAGAGCTTTATAGCTTTTCATTAGATTCACCGGTCCGTCCAAAATAGACTTTATTAATACTGCTGCAGTATCCACACACACACACACACACACACACACACACAGACGTGCTACAGCATCACATCTTTAACAGGCCAGAGGAAATGTCTGTTTTTGTTGACTCGTTGTTGTGCTGCTCTGAAACTTTAACAGAAGGCTGTTCAGGCGAGCTCAAACCTTTCCTCGTTAACAAACTTCTACAGCGCGTTCGTGCTCATCTCTGCTGATGTAGAGTTTATCAGGTTGTGTCTGAATCGAGTGGCAGCCTCCGTGGCTGGGAAATGAAGCCAGTGGAGATGTGCCATATTTCGCCTTCTGACATGATTGATGCCTGTAGCACACGCCAGACAGAAAAAGGCAAGATACTCTCATGTCAAAGCTAAGAAATACAAAATGACGTGCCCGTTCAAGTTGATGTTGCTGGTGTGCAGGCTTACACTGACGGTGTGTTGAGGTTAGCTGAGCCGATCTGAGGTAGTACTCATGAGACTTCTGTTTGTCCTGGCAGCCAACAATTGCAGATGACTGGAAACCTCAAACAGAACCCGGATCATGGTGGACAGAAGAGAGACGAAAGGCTGACGCCTCATCACGGTTGCCCATTTACCTGGATGATAATCTAGCGATACCTGAAGCAATTGTTGGTTGCCAGGACAAACTGAAGTTGCTGTTATTACATGTGTTTTACAATCTACACACGTTCAGACCAATGACGGTATAAAGAATGTGTGAAGACGTGACGTGGAGTCGCAAAGACGCGGATGATCGGTGGGCCAAATGATGCCTAGGAGCTCAAACAGGCCAACTGTAACAACACATTTTAATATGGGAGCTTATGGTGGTTGAAATGTTCTGGAGCCAGCCTCAAGCGGCCGTTCGGAGGCTTACAGTTTTAGGCACTTCTGCATTAAGATTCATTTCCCAGCGATGGAGGTTGGCGCTCGGGTTTTAGCCCGTGTGCCGTATGTTTGACACCCCTGATGTAGATTTTAATGTGACTGTTGTCGGTGCAGAACTGTTTGCATCTCCAGGCTTATAACAAAGCTGGCGTGTAGCCTGCGGGGTGTGCTGAGCATAATGGAGATTTTTTGTTGCAGCTGCAAATTAAACGTCATTTATTCATCGTTCTGAAGCAGAACGATAGTGAATCATGTAACGGGGTCCAGAGGGGACAATGAGTGTGTATCTATAATAAACACAGCAGCAGCAGCAGTGGAAACATTCATTGTTCTTTCTGTGATTTCAGGGTCCTTGTAGCGTTGGATGTCTCCTTGATAATGACATAATAACTGAATAATGTCGACAGCTTTTAAAGCAGCTCTTAAAACATTTAAAGCACAACAACAAGAAGTGTTCTCACCTCGTGCAAACGGCTTCATGTCATTACAAAAATAAAAACGTGTTGACATTTCAGAGCTTTTTCTCTTTATTCAGTTTATTTAAGCTCGGACGGAGGAGAGGTACGAGCTCTGTGGTGAGTGTGAGAGTTACTCGAGTGCCATGAACACAGAAAGTTTTTGCAGTGTATGTCATCATGCAGCATTTGGCAAACAGATGTTGTCCCTGCTGCCATCGCTATCCAAAAGCGTGAGACCGACTGTGACATCCCTGCTGCAGAGGCCACCTGCCCTCTGAAAACACCCCGAGGCCCGCCGAAGACGAGTTTCCAGAAGTTTGGACGGTGTGACGATGGCATGAATCCTCCTGCTGCTGCTCTCTGAGTCCTACCTGAACCTTTCTGAAAAAATCAAATGGCATGACTTTTATCTCTCCTCTGGAAAGAGTAATGTCTGGAACGTTTGGTCTGATTGTGTTCCATCTTTCAAATGGATGAACGAAGCAGCAGCCGGGCCGAGCACTAAAAATAAATATGCTTTCACTGGCCGTTGTTATATTGTGTGCAATTCAGGGTGAAATCAGCAGTTTTTGCTTCAATAAATAAGACGAAGGGAGCGCGGCGCTGCCCCCTCGTAGCCGGTTAGCTGACTTATCGGTTGTTGGGGTAATTCTTTAAGGTCTTAATGAGGAGTGAGCTGCAGGTCATTCATTACAAAAGGATCATCTTAATGAGTGCTATGTCTTCAGTAGATCCAATATTATGATTGCAATCAAAGGGGAGAGCGCAGACCTCCGCTGAGGTGTTTTGTTTCTACAGTCACAGCAGGCCGACTGACTTTAATTATGTTTTTTCGCATGCTCGACAAATTCAGCTAATTTCTTCAGAGATATTAACAAAGTGTAAAATAATTCGTGTACACGCCCCGTGGTTTGGATCTGCTCCCTTTGACTCCGTACTTCACCTTCAAGTTGAAGGAAAAAGGTAGACAGTGGAGCTCGATGAGCAGCGGGGTGACGTGTGACCTTTTTGGGTTGGTTGTAGAGCAGGCGAGCCGTCACGTTCTGGATCATCTGAAGAGGTTTCACTGTGCAGGCTGGGAGGCCCGTCAGGAGGACGGTACAGTCATCTAGTCTGGAGATGAACACAGCTTGTGTCAGGAGTTGAGTAGCATGTTGAGTTAGGTAAGGTCTGCAAAGCGGCATGACCAGGCAACTGAGGCAACATGACTGGAGAAGGTTTGTTGGTCAAATGTTTAAATGTTACAGGAAGCAGAAACAGCTAAAGTAAGCTGTTGGATGTCAGACACGTCATCAACACCTCTGAACTGTTTACAGTGGAAAAAACACTCCCACTGTGGCAGCACGGCTTCAACGGTCCCTGCAGAGAAATGTCGCACAGGTGCCAGAATACAACCAGCAGATCGACCAGGAGGAGCTCAGCAGATCAGAACCAAAATGTCAGCCGCAGATTTCTTGCTGTGAGCGTGACGTGCCTGTACCTTGACCTGCCGATGACCGCAGCGCTCCGGGGCAGCCATACTGTCATTTCACTCTACATGACCTCAGTTCCCATCAGCTTTCATCCACAAAGAGCGTCCATCATACTCGAGGGAGCAGGAGAAGGGTACGACGGTGAGGAGAAACGTGGACGACCAGCAGACACACACAGGATTTAGATTTATGGTGTATCGTTGTACCGCCGTGTAGGATCGATCCTGACCCGAGAGTCAGCCTCTTTAGTTTCATAACATCTTACTTTTTTAATTATAATTTAATTGGTTGACGTCATTTTGACCGTTTTCTATTGATTATTGGAATTATATGTCCAATAAGTGCAGTATGAACATTTGGGGTTGTAAAGGACGAGGATACTTTAGTTTTCTGTTCTAGTTTGTGGAGGTCGGTTCATTGGAGGGTGTTTAATGTGGCGCTGCAAAGCTCCGATGTTTTGACCGTGTGCATTACAAAAAAAACAAAAAACAAAAAACAGGATTACATATTAGTAAAAAAACTGAAGATTTCATGTTCGTCTGCTTCTTCTGTTCTTTTTCTCCCAGAGTATCTGCTGAGTTTGCAGCTCCACCCTCAGATAATTCATCATGTGTTTGTGCTTCATCCTTTAACTTCAGTACACCTTACCTATGATTATGACAAATATATATCTCACTCCTCTGCCCGGCGCAGCACCTGCAGAGTCCAACTCCCGATCCGCCGACACTAAACTGCTGTAACAGCTGCACGAGTCTCTGCTTCACCTCGAAGACCAAGAGATGTTTATTTAACGCCTTTGAATGTGATTCTTTCAGATATTGCAGATCAGTCAACGGTCCCCAACCGTTTTTGTGCCATTGATTGGTTTCATGTAAGACAATATTTTTATGGGCCGGCCTCACCATTACGCTTCCTGAGCTTGTTTCTCTGCAACGAGCCGACAATGACGCCTGCAGTGTGTTCAAGTCATTTTGTCGACGTTTGTGTTTTAGTCATTTTTGCTTGCGGGCAAAGTTTTTGCAGGGTAACGTATCACGTGACCGACACGAGCGTCTTGACGTGTCAAGAGGCACAGACGGCTGTATCCTGTCATTTTTCAAAATAAAACATCTCATTTCTTCTCTCATTTGTGTGGCCTGGTAACAAATGACCCACCGGTACCGGTCCATGGCGGCCCGGTGGTTGGAGACTGCTGATGTAAAACACCCAAAAAAAAAAAAAAAGTAGAAACACATTCGACTGACAAAATGTGAGTCGAGTGGAGGTCTGTCATAACCCAGAGAGAGAGAGAGAGAGATGTGTAGAGCAGTTTCATGGATGGATGAATATTAATAGACTGATTTTATATTGTGTGACAGAATAACTGGATTTTAATTGGACGTATTATATAACATTCATCTTTGAGTTTCTTTGTATTGACTGCTGATTCAGTGTTTGTATTTTTGTGACCTTTCCCCCTGAATTCTTCACTCATGGCGGCTTTTATTGTCAATGTTTTGGCTACTGGCCAATTAAACTTGTCCGCTCAGATCTCATCAAGTCGAACATGTTTGTGACTCACTGTATGGACGCTTTCCCTCCTTTCCGCTTGACGTGGTACGACCTAATGAAGTGTAAAATATCTGTATGTGTGACTATTGTCCTCGGGGAGGTGGACTGTTTTCATACAACATGCAGCTTCACCTGGGAGCTTCTCTCTGCCGTCCGCTGAACTCCGTTGAACACGCTTGTTTCTTTGGAGGAATAAATATTTAATGCAGCGGACTCTCGACCCCGATCTGTTTTCCTCTTCTTTCCCTGCCTCTGACCTTGAACAGCGCGGCCTGCTGGTGTGAATTAAAAGCTGTCAAACGCAGGTTCACGTACATTAGTGGGTGAGAAAGCGTCTTTTTCCACCTCCAGAGTACATCACACTGCGAAGGCGTCAGATCCTTATGGAACAGATCTATATCATTTCATGCCTAAAGTGGAGCGCGGCCATCTGTTCGGCAGTGTAACACACATGCAAGGCGCCGCTTCGCCCGCTACATCGTGGAGCCAAACAGAAACGAGGACAGGCTGCGCCGTGTAGTCGAGATCAGATCCAGAAACTTAAATTAAAAGAGATAAATATACTCGGATACAAACACAGTGTTAAATTACCTGACAGAAAATGGCTCCTTCCTGTCTGATGCTTATAAAGACGAGAGCCTCGAGGCTCGAGGCCTCTTCAAGCGACACCAACAGTGACGATTTATGTTTTCTTATGTTGCCACAGGCTGCACCGGATTTTTCTTTCAGACGCATCACGGCGCCGTAAATCGTCCTGCAGAGCTCGCTGCAGACATTCATGACCTGCACCACGTCTCTTCACGGGACGTCTGATATTATGTTGTTTGTATTTTGTTGTTTCGCTGCGTCAGGTCTCTCTTATAAAAAATAGTCTAATACTGTCTTCACAGGTGTTTCCAGTTATTTAGATTCAGGTTCATTCAGGTCAAGCAGAGTCGGGCTGCTGCTGTGCTGCATGTTGGCTCACTGCTGCAATAAATGGAACAGAGCCTTAATTAGTACCAGTGGTAACGCCTGCGTTGACCCGACTGTTTCATGCCAAAATATGAGTTTGATGACAGGACAGAAGTTCATATTTTATATTTATGGATTCAGTCTGCACTGTGATGATAGTCAGACACTCGGTTGGTGACCCGACGCTTCAAAATATGTTGTTAGTCTTTCAGAATAAAGTTTGTGTGGTTAACGTCGCACTTTGGTGACTTTTTATTGTTCTGAAATGAGAGACCTCCTGATGGAAACGACACGTTTAATGATTAATTGATAAAAAGTCGTGAAGCCCGACGGATTAATCAATAATCAAAACAAATCATTTAAAAGTTAATCTAATAAAAAGTTCATTTCATTTCCTGTTACTTTGTGTTTTGTTGAATGAAAAGTTGCTTGCTGCAGTTTTTCAGCTCGCTCTGCAAACTTTAAACCTTTCATGCTGCGTTCATAATGATGCTGTTTCATAATGCTCAAATCTCTCATTTCCTTTCTGTTCTGCTCTGCTGCTGCTGATATCACTGTCTGGTTATTCACACATTTCTACTCACACAGCTGAAACAGATCCTCTGTTTGCCCTTCTCTTACTTATTCTGATTTGTCCCGTCACTACCTGATCCAACCCGGCGTCCCCTCCGGGGGCGACAACAGCTAATCCAGTCTATTGATATTTTCCAGTAGCTTCATCTCGTATTAATCCTAACAAACTGCTCAGAGCTCTCGTACGGTTTTCAGTTTGTCAATCCCCGAGGCCTCGGGATTTACAGATGGAGTGTGTGTGTGTGTGTGTGTGTGTGTGTGCATCCTTATCTGGCTGTCTTTGTATAAATCATTTTGTACTTGCGGTCTGTGCCCTTGAAGAAAAAGGCTGATGCATTACTAAGATGATTTCCAATCTGCCCGACACAGCAGAGAGTTTAAGAGCCATCAGTGTTGGTTATTTCTGGTAAACCGGTGTTCTACTTGTTGGAAGGACCTTCATAAACACAATCACAGTTGGATTTTTCACCAATGTGTCCTTGAGCGAGACACCTGAGATGAAAAAAAAGTACAATACATCTCAGGTCTGAATGTAAGAGCGGCTCTGTGCGCTGGATTTACTGCTTAAAACTACGGGGAAACATAATGCAGCAGGAATATGTCACAGAGCTGACAACAGGCCTTCAGTTTTTGAGTTAAAACTCCCGTTCGTCCTCTTTTCTTACATATTCTGAGACTCGAAAGGTCAACCACGGATAGATGGACAGAATGTGCCGTGAACGAGTAATTTAAGGCTTTCATTTTCAAGTTCATTTTTCTCATCACACCTGAGCCGGCAGAATTTATTTCAGCGCTCATGATTGCCGGATCATAATCTGCGTTCTGCAATGCATTTGTTATGTAGCATTCATGCTAGTTTGTAAATAAATAAATTAGTAAAACTCTGGGAGGAACGTGGCCACCAAAATGGCAGATTTTATATTAATTCACATTCACAGGACAACATGGCTAACCTTGAACGAGCTTTAGAGCGGTGACGGAGAGAAGGGGTCGGGTGTGCAGTGCAGGGTTCGTACAGCCTGAAGGGACAAAGCTGTAATGAAATTCAGACTGTGCTGAACCGTCTGAAGGTGAGAAAACATCCTCCACCTCTTTCTAATATTTAGTAGTAGAAGCTGTAGATAAAATATGAGTGTAACACGTGCAGAGTTGTAGAAACAAACTTTTTACACCCATGTAGCACACTCCATGTTATAGACTGCTGCAGGGATGCATCGCCCTGTTTCCCTTGGCAAAAACTCGCAATTCGATTATTGCAGAAAACTTCTGATATTTACACGTTGAAGCACACTTTAATGCATAAATTCAGTCAGCAAAAGTAAAAAGCTAACGTTAGGCTACACCACGGTCTCTGCACTTCAATGTCACCACCACTAAAAGTTTGATGTGATTTTGTTTAATATCTGATAATCTCTGTAGTCTCACTTAGCTTACTTGTTAGCTAGCACCTATTTTAGACATGTAAAAGTTCAGGAGTGATGTATTTACGGACATATTTTATGTCACCACAGACCTCATTCAAGCATCTAACCAAGACCGATTGACTTCAAGGTGAGGAAACCAGAGATGCAAAAATGCTCATTATGCTCAAATGCACGTTAATTTCAGGTTTGTTGTACGACTGGTCATTAAATATTATTTATTCACTTTTAGGTGGTGATTTTATTTTATTTGAATGTTCTTAATTTCTGTTGTGAGCTGTAATTTAAAACCAGTTTTAAAACCAGTAATGTCCACATTGTCCAGCCCAGCAGTGAGCAGTATTCGTAGATCTGAAGCGTCTCTTGGATCTACCCCACTAATACTGTAACATACTCCACGAGCAGCTGTTAGCTGGCGGCCGCCAACGTGAACAAATAATGTGGGTCACTAACTCACAAAGAGCTCTTTCAATGTGCACATTGACATGCAAGAATTGTACAAAGACCTACTCTTTAATATAGAAATGGGCCGCCATGTTGCTATCACAGATATGATACTGAAGGGTTTATTCCAAATAAGACAAACCTGTAATCCTCAAAGCATGTGCAAACTGTGCTGCCAAACAAAAGGTGCTATATGCACGTATTTAAATGAGATAATATGCATATGTTATGTGCAAGTCGACTACATGCAGTTAGAGTCTTTAGAGAGTTTCACAGTACATCATATGCACAGAAGGCACAGAGACAGTACAATACCTGATATTCAACACGAGGGAATGAAAGTGTAAAACAACATGAAACCTGCTGCGAGAAACAGATGACGGTTACGCACTTTACCAGTCCAGCAGAGAGCAGGAGAGAAAACAGCTCTACGTGTTTCAGAGGCAGACAGCAAATAACCAGTCAGAGTGAGTCAGAGAACAGGAGACGACCCACAGATGGAAACAAATCAAAGAGTTAACAGATAATTAGAATTTTAATCAAATCAAATTAGGATATGAGTGGAAAGTTTTCTTCTTACAGCTGCATTAAAAATAGTTTTTACTCAAATATATAGCTCGGATGTCTGCCTCTGTGGCAGCTTTTGATAGCGACACCTCGGTTCTGGACAAGCGGCAACCTTTAGTGCTGGGAAATGAAGCCAATGCTAAAACCTGCAGTTCCTCTTGTCGTCCACTTGAGGCTGGCTCCAGAAGTGAGTCAGTCTCCATAAGTCCCCATGTTAAAATGTCCAACTTCACAGCAGAAATAAACATGTTTACAGCCTGGTACAAAAGACAGTTTTGGTCTCTATAGCTAATTTCCCCGTTCATGACAACTGTACTGAGGATGAATTTTTATACAACTCACCTGTTCAGATTATATTAAGGCTTAAAGTTATGCAGGATTAAGAGCGTGGACGCTTTGATTGACAGGTGGGTGTCGTTACAGATAGCTGGTTTGAGCAACCAGGCGTCATTCAGCCCGCCTCAGGTCCTCTGATGATCCACGTCTTTGCTGATTTTTAGATTAGCTGGAGGAGGAAGAAGCAGAACATCCAACATGGCAGCTACAGTGACTCTTGGAGGTGGCGGCATCGTGCTATGGGGGAACTTCAGACCGCTGTACATTTACAAAAAATGTTTAAAAACAAAATGCCAATTTCATCCATTCAAACTGAAGTTTGTCTGTAGATTTTATGGTGCCAAACCATGACAGTAAAAGACGTAAAACATGCCTCTTCCTTCATTTTTCTACCACCACAAGTCGACCTTGACTACAGACCTGCTTTTGTTCACAGTATCTCACTTCTGGCCTTTAGCTGCAACATTTTGGTTTCCAGGCTGACTCATTAACTTTGTCAGTCTGCCATGACAGAGAGTAAGCATCAGTCATCCTTAACGAGAGTCGGCCTTCCAACACGTTAGCAGCACAACAACAAAAGAGAAGCAGACGGTCGGTGTCATGTTTGTTTGCCTGTCGCAGGTTAATCAGTCGTCTCGTCTGGATTGGTTTTTCTGTCCGCAGCACACAAACGTAACACTGTTTGAGTCCCAAATGTCTGAGCAGCACAGCGGTCCTTAAATGCACCTGAAGATCTGCATACTTTTCACATCAGTGCACACGACGGTGAAGTCACCTTGACAACAATTAAAGCTGGCACGATGTTCGATGACTGAGGCAGGTGGATTTTCTCTCTGTAACAACAAGATGACTAAAAAACACATTTCAGATCTAAATAAGTGTGCAGGGCAGTAAACCTGTCCGCTCTGGAGTTCAGCTGCATTTTCAGTTTGATGCCAGGAACCAAAATCTGCATTAACAAGGTGTCTAACATCTCCATAAAATACAGAATAATATTTATTATAAAGACTAATATTTGTAGTGATGAGTCAGGTGTGCTGTCATGCTGATTTGAGCACGTCCTAAATGTCTAGCTGACCAATCAGATTGCTCGGTTGGAGCTATATTTCATATTACCCGACATTTATGGACACTTGCAGTCAGTTTCTACTATTTTATCTGCAGAGTGAGTCACAAAAACACAAACAGTCCAAGCAGCCAGATATTCCACATGCACAGATTGTCGATGTAACATGTTAACACGTCGTTTGTATCTAAATGAAGAGAAATTAATGAGTTTGTGTTCAAACGTTTGAAGATGGAGAGACGTCAAACTGAACGAGTCACACAGTTTTTTATTTTCTGTCCAAGCGTCTAAAATATGAAATTTAAAACTCAAATAGTTTAGTTCAGTTGTAAATAACCGTCAGCTCATAAATAATTTAATTTCAGTTCATTTCTTTTGATTTTGAATTCTTTAGTCGACTCTTAAGATAACAGGAACAAATTGGAGGTTGTTAGCCAAACGTCGGCGGTTTGATGTCTTTAATTTGTGCTGCCTCAGATCTTTGTTCACTTTTTGTTTTAAAGACTCTTTTCTGTTTTCATGAGTTCATAACTTTTTCTTTTTTCTGTCTAATTACCTCGAGAAGAACTGAAAATGTTTCACAGTATTAATGCCAAGAACATTAATTTTCAGTGTGTCGTCTGGTTCACGGACACATCACGTCATATCGTCACGTCACGTCTGATCTTTAAAGCTCGTGACGACTTCTTACTGACGTGTTTCTGACCTCAGGTGACCTCCTTTGATTTCAGGCGGTCCGTTAAAAGCTGCAGAACACACACTTAAAGTAAAGTGCACAGACACACACCTTCCTTAAAAACACTGCAGCACTTCTGGTGAATATTGGATGGAGTGATGGGGAGGCTTTCTGGGTAAGAGCACTGAGAGAGGTGGGGGTGGAGGTGGGTGGATGAAGCCAGGGGGAAAATGGAAAGTGACGGCAGCTCTCTCTTTGTTTGCTGCCCTCGAGTGCTGAAGTCGATTCATTCGACTACCTGAAGTTCAAACCGGGTTCAGACTGACGGACCTTCACGCGGACTCCGAGTACTCGAGTATCAGCAGATTAACGGAGACAGACGCTCACAGCAGGAGCTGAAAATGTCAAACACATTTTCTCCACGCCGGTACCTGGAGGTCATCGTCTGCACGCGGATAATCAGATCAAGAAATGAAACGTCTTCTACGTTCATGTCATAAAACATCAGTGATGTGGCAGAGGTAGAAGACTTCGTATCTACATGGACTGACATTCTTTCACTCTTCATCACGTATACATGATGGATGCAGGAGGAGGGCAGCTGTTTGCAGCTGATGGCGAGTAAAGCGATGGAAATACTCTAAATATAGCGCTCATGTACATCGCTGAGCTTCGTCTACGGCAGGTAACACGCTGACTGTGGATCAGTACCTCACACAAACACACTTGAATAAATCCAAACTAACCCGTCGAGCCTTCACGAGATTACCAACAGGACAACTGCACCTTTGCCCAAGACCTTAAGAGAAGAAGAGTCCCGAGGCTGCGAGTGAATATTTAGTTTTTAAGGCTGTGATTATTTATTTTAGTTCATGTGCTTACACTGTGAAACATTACTACATAAATTTCATTTAATGAAACGCACAGACGGGTGGAGAAGCTGGGACTGAGTCGGGGCCAGCGGCTCATTTTTACCCTCAGGCAGCGAGTCGGTTAATCCAGGCCTGCGTGCGACGAGATCTGCTCAGTGTTTTCTGTCTGCGTGAGGCCGACGGTGAAACAAGCTGCAGCTCTGAGACGATTTCAGGTGTGAAATTTGGGAGGAAATGTGTAGATCTACTTAAATCTGTGAGTCAGAAAGTTTATCATGTATCCAGTAAACTACGTGTGATCCCGAGATCAACGCAGCCTGACCCCTGACGGAGGTTCAGGCTCCGTGTTTGGCTTTCATTATCTGGGTTTCAGCTTGGATTTGAGCTCCTTCACTGTGGGAACATTCTGATCTTCTGACCCGTCGTCGCTCCTGTGCGTGGTTCAGCTGTCGATGATGATGTTTGAACTTCTTCACCGGACACGCACACACACACACGCACACACACACACCTGAGCTTTAAACACACAAACAGTTCAGACGGACGTGAAGTTTCTTTTTTATTTACCCTGTTAGAATAAAAAGATGGATGAGGAACAGAAGAGCAGATTAAAGTTTCTCTGCTCACACCTCAGAGTGTAAAATCTCACTTTGACCAATCAACACTGACCTAAAGAGAGAACAGGTTGCTATGGTTACCTGCAATGTAATTTGTTACCACGTTTTTTTCAAGGTGACCTTTTACATCTACTCAGCTTATGCTACTGCAATGTCATACTTTATTCTGCGGGGACGTCACGGAGACTATGTCCAGGTTTTAGACGGTCTGCGGGGACGTCACGGAGACTACGTCCAGGTTTTAGACGGTCTGCGGGACGTCACGGAGACTACGTCCAGGTTTTAGACTGTCTGCGGGAACGTCACGGAGACCACGTCCAGGTTTTAGGCGGTCTGCGGGAACGTCACGGAGACCACGTCCAGGTTTTAGACAGTCTGCGGGAACGTCACGGAGACCACGTCCAGGTTTTAGACGGTCTGCGGGGACGTCACGGAGACTACGTCCAGGTTTTAGACAGTCTGCGGGGACGTCACAGAGACTACGTCCAGGTTTTGGACCTCAGTGTTCTTTGAGGTAACATTACTGTTTTCTGAACAGTCTGGTAGCTTTGGAGTGAGTGATATAACTGCTGCAGTATCAGGTGATGTAAAGCAGTGGAAATATTCTAAATATAACGAACACTTAGACTGATATAGATTTATGATGCATGTGTCTGAAATCTGTTTTGTTGCTGCCCCCGTACACAGCAGTACATCACTCCGCTTCATGCTGGTCCTGGGGAGGTTCAACCTCCGGCTGCTGTAGGTAACACACTGACTGTGGATCAGTACCTCATACAAACACACCTCAATAAATCTGAACCATCAGTGTATTCACATCCTTTATGTAACAGCTTTCCATGTTTGTGGATCAGTGAGGAGCTGTCGTATCACTCCTCACTTGAAATCAGACGTAATGAACAATCAAGATTGAACGATGGATTCACAACACACACACACACACACACTCAATCAATTAAATATGTTCGTCTGCTCTTACAGATCAGTATTAACACACACACACACACATATTGATACTTCATGAATGAACCAAGTAAGCGCAGCCTGGTCGTCCATCAGCTCTCTTAAATATGTTAATAACTGTTCTCACACACCAGAAGACGCATGTGGACACAGATATTTCATCAATAAAGCATTTTTATCTGGCTGCTTTGTCTGGTATCCAAAAAATGAATAATAACACACACACACACACACACACACACACACACACACACACACACGCTGCCAGCCATTCAGTGCAGCCAAACTGCAGGTCTGGATGCTGAAAGAGACACAACAACCATCTGGATTCACTGCTGTCCTACATTCATCTCCCAGAACATAAATGATGCTGAATGGAGGCGACGTCTCTGTTTGAGAGAGCGCTCACACACGGTGCTTTTCCTTCTGTGACTTTAATTTCCAACATTTAAAAGACGTAGCAGTGACGCAGACCTCCGTGTGATCGACGGCACAATTTGTTTTAAGCTGGGCGGGAAGACGACCTGAGTGACAGCCGGTAAGTCTCCGGTGAGAGTCGAACCTCTGACTTTGTTTTTGAGAGATGTCACATATAATTGGACTTTAATGGGATTGTCAAGCACCTCTCCCTCTGCAGTCCCATCAGGGAGCGCTGAGACCCGCTGGGCTGGAAGCTGCCGTTCAGGCTGCCCACACGGACGATGCATTCAAACCCCGCGTGTTTTTTTCCCACATTGTGTTTTTCCATTTCTCTAATTTGAACCGTGGCACCAGCAAAATAACATTGAGAGACTTGAAAATGTGAGTTTCCAGCTGTGTCCCTCTTCATGGGAGGCCTATTACGTTTCCATGAAGTGAGTGTGTGGTAACAGGTCACGGCCTGCTCAGGTATGAAAGCAGCTGAGAGCTTTTCTTCTTCTTTTCCATTTATCCTCACCTGGCCGCTCAGGTTCAGGTTACTGTGTTTGCACGTGTGGACGGACGAGGCACAGACTGTGGACGAAAATGACAGAAGTACTGAAGGCTTCAATAATCAGGACCTTTAAACCATTTTTCTTGGTTTATGTGCTTCTACCATGAGTAAATATCTATGTAGTTTAATAGTTGGGGGGCTGCTGGTGGTGTGTCTGTTTGTGTTGAACGTGACCGCTGTGAAAGAATCAGAAAATAACTTTTTATTTCTCTGATTAACAGATTTATCGAGGCCGGCGCTCGCTCACTCTCACTCACTGTCTACGACTCTCGACCGCTGCTGTCGGACACAAATCAAACTAAACTTCTTCGTGTTTCTATTTTCTCAGATTTAGAAGCTGCTTCATGAAATAAACAACAGAACACACAACAGGTCGGACTGTGGAGGTTCGACCGGTCACTCCTGCAGCTCGCACCACCGCAGTCCCACTTAAATGATGGAAATGTTACTCAGCACGGACACAGGACTCGACTGCAGCATTCGGGAAGCAGACACAAGAGGAAAGCAGTTTTTAATTGGAGGCAATGGTTCAGTACACGGGAGTCCAATCAGGTAAACCAGGCCAACGATCCAAAAGGGTCAGAAAAACCAGGTGAGATACAGAACCAGTAATCATAAACACACGAGGAAAACACGGGGAGCAGGACACAATCTGGCACTGTGGAAGGGGAACAAAGGGCTGTAATACACCGGGTGATGAGCCAATCAGGCACAGGTGTGAGTGGTTAGGGGCGGGACAAACACAAGGCGGGAAAACTGGGTGGAATCCTAACCAGACACCAAAGTCTAGACCTGAACCAGGACTCAGGTCCTGAACCAACCTCCAACATCTTCAAACATCCAGGCCGCACATTTGTCACCACAATGTAATTATCAAAACAATTCAGTCGTTTAATTTGTTATTAACTCATAATTAATTAATGTCTAGGAGCCGGCTGCATCGTTCCAAATCAACTTTTCTTTGATCATCATGACAAACGCAGAGGGGACGGACGCGTCCGTCACTGCTAATGAAACAAACAGACGTGAGAGTGAACGATGAAGTGATATATAATATAATAATGTTTCATTATCAGTGTTCATCTTCAGTCCTGACGTGTTTGTTGTGTTTGGGTCATTTCGGTGCTGATGTGGTGAATTCTGATGCTCCACAGATGAAACAGTGACTGTGAATAAATAAAGTTTGTGACTCTGGGCTTTGATTGGCCGATACATCAGACGAACGCTGCACGTGCAGCTTTAATCCTCCAGTTTTTATGGACATAAATTCATTTGGAAAGCTGAGATGTTCTCGCTGAATTGTCGGGAAACGTCGTGCATTGTTTACTCTGTGTGGATGTGAACGCCCTTAAAGCTGCTTTCATATTCATATTCTGCTTTTTTCCATCTTGTTACTGCGGCGTATGAATCCAGGAGGGTTCACGTCGCTCTCTGAAGATGAAAGCTTTTTGCAGGACGTCGAGGTTTTGGGGCAGTTTGGTCCAGATGGGAGCTTTGGCTGTTTGTCTGCAGACTTTAATACACACACACACACTGCTGTGTGTATGTGTGTGTAAGTGTGTGTAAGTGTGTTCGACCACCTGTGCGTTGTGTGTGTGTTCATGCTTTGTTTTAATCACATTTGGTGCCAGATGGACGTTTGTGCAGGTTGGATTTGTAGTTGTTTAAATGTTTTCCACAGGCGGCTTTTAACTGAAATAATGAACGTTTTAATGACCCACGGTCCGATTGGAAAATGGAGACGTCAGTGATCAGATGATCTGTCTGATTAAACTGAAACCAGCGTCTGTGTGTCGTGAACCTGCAGCTCTGCAGGTTAGAGATGAAACATGAAGAACAAAGCCGTGAGTCAGTTTACTCAGCAACAACGTGATCGCTCACAGCAAGAAATGATGCTGCTGTAACTGTGTACAGGACGACCCGGCTCTGAGGCAAAAGTCATCCAAAAACAGAAAACTGAACCAAAACTAAAGAAAAGAAACAATGAGTTTATCAGAACATCAGTGGTGACGCTGTGTGTGTGTGTAACGTGTAGTGTGTGCGAGATTTTGCATGAAATGAAAAGCACCAAAAACCCAGAGACAGACCGGACAGAGCCTGTCAGAGAGAGGGCGGAGTTTTATACTCTCAATCACCTGCACAGGTGTTTCCACCTACAATCACCTGCTGCACTGAGAAACATTCAAACGAACTATAGGGAACCATCACACCTGTAAATGATCCACGTGTTTGAGATTTTCAGCTTTAAAGCGACGCGTCGGAAACTGTGACGTCACTCATGCTCTCTGACATATCGCGTGTTCTCTTATTTCTGACGTGCAACAGCGACTCCATCGTTAGAACCGTGCAGGTACGAGTGGCATCGACGTCCTCGTGTAACTCGTTACTGTCTGATTCTTGACGTCCTCTTCTTTTTCTTTTTGTCTTCGTCTGTAAAGTGCTTCGTTTGCTGTTCACCTGTAAATAAATCTTTGACAGATAAACTCCGTGGCGTCCTTCCCTTCTCCTAAAACTGACATTGTGACGAGCTGCTTCCTTCCTTCCTTCCTTCCTTCCTTCCTTCCTTCCTTCGTTCCTTCCTTCCTCTCTACATGCACTAACGCTCGCAGGTCACTTTTTGAAAGCACTTTGGCATGATTTGACTTTTATTCTATGTTTGAAAGGTACATTTAATAAATCAGCAGGAAATTCTCCCACATGATGTTTCAGTGACAGGTAGAAGGAGCGTTCGTGCATGTAAAGAAAATCATCGCTGTGCAGATAATTATCCTGCAGTCAGATTTTGTGCTCCGGGCTTCAGTGTGGAGAGGTGTGACGTCTTTCTCTTGGATTTTCTCACTGCTCGTGGTAACCATGGCGCCGCGGCATCTTAACAAACCCAAGACCCAAAACGCATCACTTCTTCTGAGGAACGAGAGTCAGAGGAGGGACTCAAACTTTAATCTTAACTTTAAAAAACTAAACTTACTGTAAGTTTGTCGACCATGAAAGCCTCCAAATATTCAAACCCCAAATGACCAAGAGCTGCAAGAGGGAAAGAATCCAGCAGAGACAGAGTTCACTGTGACTGTCAGTCGTGATCATTTGATTTAGGAGTCACCACCAGCTTTCCAGAAACAAACCTTTAAATCTGACAGAAACCATCTCAAACAGAACGTAGTCTGGAAATCCCCGAAGCTGCTGAAGCAACCAGTGTTCACACAATGTGAACCTGTCAGCCAGCAAACTGACCAAAAAGTAGATCCTCAAGAACCACGTGGTCCAAATATTTGTATTATTGGAGTAACAGTTTGATTATTTTCTTGATTAATCGTATAAATTCAGAGTCCAAGATGTCTTCAAAAAGTTTTTCTCCAACCCAAAATATTGAGTTTACTATCATCATATCATTTGAAAAGAAAAGCATCAAATCTTTTCATTGGTGAAGATGAAACTGGAGCATGTTCAGTGAAGTTTCTCAAATAATTTCTGAAATAATTAATCGACTATCAAAACATCCATCCATCAGTTGTGAGGTCACAGTGGCAGCAGGTCTCTCCTCCTCCTCCTTCGCAGCTCCTCCTGGGAGCCAGACGAGCTACGTAGTCCCTCCACTGAGTTCTGGGTCCACCCTAAAGGTCTCCTGCTAGTTGGACGTGCCTGAAAAACCTCTAAAGGAGGCGTCGTATGCCTGAAGCACGTCAGCTGGCTCCTTTTGACCTGAAGGAGCAGCAACTGTACTCCAAGCTCCTCCAGATAAACGCGCTCCTTGCCCTATTTCTAAGGCTGATCCCAGACACCACATGAAGACAGGTGAGGGTTTGCCTTTGGACTCAGCTCCCTCTGAGCCACAGCAGTTCAGTAAAAGGTCTGAATTACTGCTGACGCTCTGTTTTCCCATCATTCATGAACGCGTTCTTAAAATCCTTCACTTCACTTGGTGCAGCAGCTCACTCCCGACCTGCAGGGAGCAATCCGACCTAGACCTCGAGGTGCTGACTTTCATCCCAGCCTCTTCACTCTCGGCTGCAAACCGCCTCAGTGAACGCTCAAAATAGTTTCAGATACATTTTCTGTCAGCGGTTTGATGGATGGTTCCAGCTCGAGCATCATGTGGTCAGTTCAGAGTCCTCTCTCTTTGTTTGGGTCATTTCAGGTCTGAATTTTGCCTCATGTAAGATCAGGCCTTTCAGTTCGATAGTTTATCTACTCAAGATGCACTCACTGAGAAGATTCCTGGTACATTGGAGTTGTTGGAAAGTTTTCCGTGGATTGTGTTCCTTCTCTGACGATTGTCAAGTCAGATTTTTCTGACATCTCTACAGTCAAAGCTAAAATTCACCAACGCGTCTGATCGCAGCGGTTCTTGTCGATGTTTGAAACCCAACCAGAGGCGCTGCGGTCCGTTTCACAGTGTACCAGAGGGAGAATACGCAGCCGTTTTATTTTTGACGGATGGCACGAGCCGCTCGAGCTGACAGGAAGGCTGACGCTGGTCGATTTTCAAAATAAAACAGCCACCACCAACAATTTACCCACGTTGCATATTTACACATTTAGAAGCATATAACCAGAAAAATGACCAAATCTGAGCAAGATGACAAAGTGTGGAGGGCAAAACGCTTCCGAAACGCTCCCGGTGAAGGTATGAAGTCACGTGGAGAACGTGTCACATCCGTGATGTGTCTGATTTAAGACCAAAGCTGACAAATGCTTAAGTTTCCTTCATCTGGATGTAAAATTAAACCCTGTAATTTGAATCCCTGAATTAGCCTCGGACACCCGAACCACTGAAAATGACCTCAGTGTAAAATTCACAGGAACAGAATGACACAAACACTGTGACTCACAGCTCATTTTCCTTTTTCATCTGTAGCTGAAGCCCTGAGTAATGAACCGACTCGTTAAAAAGTTAGAAAATGAATGCATGCTGGACTCCACACACACACACACACACACACACACACACACACACACACACACGTATCTGTGTGTGTGAACAGGAAGGCAGCGCTGTTCAGCCTGCACAAAAGGCCCAGCTGTGTGGGAAGTGATGCTAAAATGGCATCATGGCAGCTTCTCCATCATTCAGGGAACACATGACTGCGTTTTCTTTCTCTGTTCTCTGAATGACTTCCTGAGGACGTGTCCCTATTTGAATTCTCACCTTCACTGCCATCCTTGTTCGCTCTCGTCCTCTTGTCTCATTTATTCTTTGTTCTGGAAGTCATCCTGCTCTCGCTGTGTTTTTTTCACACCTCATCTTTCTTGTATTTACCCTCGGTGGCTGTCATTTTCTCTCTCTCTGTTGTGCGATGATTATGAGGCTTCCTCTCGCTGATGTCTTTGGATTAAAGTCTTTCTGCACTCTGCTGCATGGAGGGTTTTTGGCAGCACTAATGTGACTCGGAGGCAGAAAACTGCAGACAGCAGCCATATTCATACTTTAATAATAGCAGTTTTAGCCATCAAAGATGCAAATAAATCCCCCCGACAGTCTTGAAGTCTCAGTCTCAGTTAAATCCACCGTCAGTGTTCTGGAAGTTCCACCTTCCTCCTGCTCTGTCAGATCATTTCACGGCCCGACACTCCTTCTGATGAGCTGTCTAATGAACTCTGTGCACTCGTGTAGTCGTTGATATCATCCCTGATCTGATGAGACATGTTTTTATAATTTGGAGCGGGCTTCTGTTGGTTATGTTAACAGTGCAAATGCAAAGATCTGCACAAGAAACACGAGTAACAACAGATTCTGTAAAGGCCAAATGTGAGGCCAATTTTCACCTCGAGTTACCGGCAGGATCATCTGTGTTTACTTGTGTTACTTGCACAGGTAAGGCAGTCTGGAACAGTCGTTGTTGTCCTTTGATGGCAATGATTTGTAAAAAGTACATCTATGAAATAAGGAGAAAAATTAGTTAATTATTAAAAACCACGAGCGTCTGGACCGTCGTGATTGACAGGAGGATAAAAAACATGGTGGACGTCACTCAGGTCTGCAGACAGAAGATGAATGTGTGGTCCGTCACTTGACTCTGAAAGTCTGCTGCTTGAACCTCTTTTGCTTTTTAGAAAACGCTGCACTCGGCCGAATGAAAGGCGTCGGCGCTTTTCAAAACACACAAACAGATAATCTGCCCTCCGTCCGCCAACAACAACACCTCCACCTCCGGGTGTGAGTTAGTAACACTGTCACAGTTTGGACAAATGGCCTGAACATTTCTGACGTCAGCAGCAGCAGCACACACACAAACACATTTAGACTGTCTTTATGAGCAACACCTCCGATTCCATTCAGCACTGAATAAATACACGCTCACTTATCCTCAGAGAATAATCTCAAATATGAAATCTGGATTCATCGTTGAGGCGATGCCGATTCTTTGACCTAAACTGTCTGAAAATTACAGCTCGCACTAAAAGCAGCTGCACAAGCAGGAACCTGGACGTAGTCTCCGTGACGTCCCCGCAGACTGTCTAAAACCTGGACGTAGTCTCCGTGACGTCCCCGCAGACTGTCTAAAACCTGGACGTAGTCTCCGAGACGTCCCCGCAGACCGTCTAAAACCTGGACGTAGTCTCAGTGACGTCCCCGCAGACTGTCTAAAACCTGGACCTAGTCTCCGTGACGTCCCCGCAGACCGTCTAAAACCTGGACGTAGTCTCAGTGACGTCCCCGCAGACCGTCTAAAACCTGGACGTAGTCTCAGTGACGTCCCCGCAGACTGTCTAAAACCTGGACGTAGTCTCCGTGACGTCCCCGCAGACCGTCTAAAACCTGGACGTAGTCTCCGTGACGTCCCCGCAGACTGTCTAAAACCTGGACGTAGGCTCCGTGACGTCCCCGCAGACTGTCTAAAACCTGGACGTAGTCTCCGTGACGTCCCCGCAGACTGTCTAAAACCTTTTCAGTTTCAAAGTGTCTCGTCTGTGGACCTCTCTGGTACATCAGCACTTCCTTCTCTGGCTTTCCTTGAACACATTTTAATACTTCTTCTCTCATGCCCACACAACACAGCAACTCCAGACCAGTCCACCTCCGACACAAACCACCCGGAGAGCTCGCTGTCAGCTGCAGCTTTCAGCCTGTTTTTCACTTCAAGCATCAAAACTGCTTCTTTGAGTGCCTCGGCGCCGTTATGATGCAGGTGATTGATACACGGCCTGATTATCGTACACTATGTGAGCCATTAGTGCCGACAACACGTTTCAGAGTGGTGGAGTGCTGCAGAGGCTGACGCTTTAGTAAACTAAATATTTCCAACATCTGATTGTTGGTCTGAAACCAAAGACAGTAAATGATTGACGATCATCTGGTTTGTTCTAGTAGCTGCTAAAGCAGTATTTCAAAAAAAAAAAGAAAGAAATCAAGGACTGGAAAACCTTGAAATTCAGAGGAACTGAACTTCGTTCATCAGGTCGTGATTAAATCAGCGGTTTCTTTCTTTAAATCTCGCCTTGATGAGCTCGTTACTGGAAACTAAATATTCCATGAAGTGCAGATTTAATCCAGCATGGTTGAAAATTAAACTAAAAAGCAGACCACAGTCCGGTCTTTGTCGTGGCTCAAAAACATTTGCGTGTTAACTGGAAGGAGGCTGGAAGTTGCTGCGTCATTGACGACTCAAAAATATCAACCCTGATGGATCTGTGACGTCCCCGCAGGCTGTCAGAGGTAAAAAGCAGACCTTCATATTTGAGAAGCAAACGTTTTGTATTTTTAATTTGTAACCGAACAAACAGAATAAACATGATGACAGAAATATAAATGTAATATACAGGAAAGTGTGAGAACAGAGAAAAGTGCACAACTTCAGAAAAGAAACAAACTTTTCTCTCAGGCAGCTTTAACAACATTTTACCGTACGAGTCCATCAGAACTGAACGTAGGGACCTACGGAGAGCTCCAACAGGGGAAAAAACAAAGTGTTTCCTTTCCTTTAAATTTGTTCGAACAGAGATAAAGTGCAGAAGGAGTGTAGTGAAGTAGATCTAAGATTCTGTTCATGTGGCATCAGACTTCTTAAACTGTCGTAGCTTCTTACTCATTTAAAATAAACAAAAAATACAAAAAAACTCCAAAAGTTCAATAAAAAATTGCACATGAAAGAAAAAAAATCAGCATATTTTGTCTATAAAGTGAACCGAAGAGAAAAATTTAGAGTTTAACTCTTTAAAAATATGATTTGATGGTTAAATGTGGATGAAATAAACAGATGACGACTGATGCCTTCACGTCTGAGCAGCTCGCCTCGCTCACATGCGTCCAAACTTTGGTGGAAGGATACAGGAAATAGTTCCAGCATGTCTCCATACATCAAACCACAAACTATAAATTTAGCTTTAGCGGCGTTTGGTATCGACCGTCTCCTCAGACTCCTGCAGAAAAACAAACTAACTGTCGCCTCCCCTCATAACTAGCTCTATATTAGTGCCTCTGCTCTACTCTAATTACTTAACAGTTAAATATTGTTGATTTCAGATTAAATAGGATTACATAAGACGTGTTTCATACAGTAGTGTTGTTGGACGATGATCATTTGGCCATCCTGGAGCGAAGGCGCCTCTTGATGATCTGATGGTCGCTCTCTTTCTCCTCCGGCTCTCTGCTGATGATCTGAAACATGAAATATTATTAGTGGTGGTACTTTGTGTGTGTGTGTGTGTGTGTGTGTCATGTATGATGACGTGTGTGTTGGACTCACTGGGTGTGACGGCATGTCCATCGGTGAGGAGATTTCCGGCCTGTACAGCTTCCTTTTGTTCTTCTTGGCTCTCAGACTGAGAGATGAGGAAGAGGAAGAGGAAGAGGAGGCTGCTGAGTCTGCATCGCCTCGACCGCTCACCAGACTCATCATCTTCTTGGCTGCAGACACGGAGACAGTGTGAGGAACATGCTGACTGGATGCAGATTTAGATAACCTGAGATGTTTTTGAATGTGTCTGCTAATAAATAAAATCATTTGTTTAGTGGATTTAATTTGAGCTGAAACAAAAAACAAACGTTGAATCCTGATAACTGGTTTTAAAAAAAGAAAAACAGAAAACAGGATCAGGATGGGAGGAAGATAAAAAAGATGCGACAGAGAGAGAGACTGGAAGGGAAAGGACATGAGTGATAAAAAGGATGCAGGAAAGGTGGAGAGAGAGGAGAGAGCGCTGGAGGAAACAAAACAAAGATAAAAGACGAGTGAAGGATGGAGGGAGGATCAGACGGCGGCGGCGTTGGAAGCCTGAGGCGACAATTAATTGACCGCCGGTCCCCGAGGACGAAACACAGAGACGACGGCGGAGCGTTCCAATACGTTTCCTGTCTTTACTTTCTCCTCTAAACATCATTAACGGGCCGAACTCGCCGCCTTCGCCCGGTTTCTGTCAAACCTCGTCCTCGTCCTGTGGAATCTAAAAACTCTGAAGCAGACCTGCAGCGAGGACGTTTTGTCGTACGAGTGACCTCTGTGATCATGATCGGAATATTATTATTCAGAGCAGCAGTTAGTGGAACTTTCATCGTTAACGTCTTCGTTACTGCAGCAGCTCGTTTAACAGCTTCAGTTTAATGACTCTTTGTTGGTCGCCTGCTGCTTTTTTAGACTTTAAGAGGTGATTTCTTTGTTAACTTTGGTCATTTTTCTTGTTTATGTGCTTCTAAATATGTTAATATGCTACTTAGTTAACTTGTTGAGGCTGCTCAGGGTGTTTTATTTTGAAAACTGACTGGATTCTCTGTGTCCGACTTCCTGTCCTGCAGATTGACGTGGGCTGCTCGCAGCCACACATAAACACAAAGGGCTCATAGGACACGCAAATGTGGAGAGAAACGGTGGAGTGACGGGCAGTTGGTTGGGTTCAGTGCCTTGCTCAAGGGCACCTCGGCAGTGCCCAGGAGGTGAACTGGCACCTCTCCAGCTACCAGTCCACACTTTGGTCCGTACTGGACTTGAACTGTTCACCCTCTGGTTCCCTACAGACTGAGATACTGCCGCTCCAACATCGACTAGAACAGCCGTGATCGACGTCGCACCCGTTCCCGGTAAAATTTGGCCATAAAAATATAATTTTACTTTGAAAAACTGCACGTATTTATCACATTTGGTGAGTTTCTTTAAGTCAGAATGAACTGCAGTGTGTGTTGATGGTACAGAAAAGAAAGGAACACACACAGAGCGGATACTTTGGACACACACAGTTGTTGGCAGGTCACAGTGTGTTTTTAAAAGCGTCTCAGCCGCTGACCTTTCAGGCGCTCCGTGGACAAAAACCTTCTTACCTTCACGCTGCATTAAAACTCAGAGGAAGCTGCGTCAGGACAAACTACCCGCAGTGCCTGAGGCTGTCTGACCGGAGTGTGACATTGACAACTGTGAAGATATTTAAGAGCAGGAGTGGAAACCTACAGGGGGGATCCGAGGACAGCACGGCCCCCTGGGTAGAAAAAGTTTCATATTTGAGCTTTAAAATGTTTCAGTCGACGTTAACATGAAGACTTCTCTGACTGCATCAGTGTGCTTTGCTTCGACTGTACAGTGAAGCTCAAACTGACCAAAGGTTTTATTTTTTTTGCTGTTTGGTCGATTAAAAGCTGCAAAATTAATCGAATGTAAACCGTGATCACAATTTTGGCTTCCCGCAAATAAATGGACACGACCGGCGGCGATATTGACGTTTTAAAATGTGTGTGTGCGTGTGATGAAAATGTCGCCCGCTCATAGAAACTCTGCTGCCGATCAAATGTTTCCTAAATTAACAGCGAGCCAACCAGGAGGTGACCGGTCGATGAGGGAAAGTGTGGCAGCCTCATCCTGTGTTCAACAGAGAGCTGCTGTAGATGACTCTGTATGGAGACAAACAAACTGCAGATCGATGAACGCCTGAAGGACAAGAAGAACGTCGCGAAGCATCAACTCAGACATTCAGGACTAAGTTCAAACTAAAAGCAGCTCTGCAGATTTCATTCTGGGTGAAGTTCACTAGCTGACATCAGACTCCATGGAAACAACGTTAAGACTGTTAATGTTGCATCCAAACTGTCTTAGAGACGCTTTAGTTTTGTTTTGAAAGCGAGCTCTGCAGATTCATCATTACTGAAAATCTGTTTCGACCCCCCACCGCCTCGTCATTTTGCTGCCTCATCACATTTAACCCCCCTCTACGTCTAAAATAAATAATCTGCCACCTCCACACTTCAGATGAAAGGTAAATATCTCGCACAGTAAACAGTCACACACTGACACACTAACCTTTCGAGCCGAGCAGCGTGGGGGAGCTCTGCAGGAAGTCTCCGATCTTCTGCAGCGTTCCTTCCTTTCTGCTGCGGATGCTGCTCTGCGAGCCGTGGCTACCCGCTGGGGAGGAGATCTGACCAGAGAAGACAGTGACCTGTGGTTAGCACGTTCGGTACAGTACGCGTGTTCAGCTGAGCATAAAGAGGCCGACAGTACGAGCAGATCACTGATGAGGAAGCCCAGTTTATTTAAATTAAACCAAACAGTGAGGAATCAAACGTCTGTCCTCCTAAACATTGATTTGTTTTTGACAGTGCATGCAGTTTAAAGGAGCAGTGTACGATTAGGCGGCATCTAGCTGATCACAGAGCCTCACCCTGATCGTGTGGAGGAGAAACTCGTATAAACAGACAGAACAGAAACGAATGAAGTACGTAGCATATTTCCACATGTAGAAGCATATTTAGAAGAACATAAACCAGGAAAATGAGCAAATCTGAGCAAGTAAACAAAGTCTGGAGGGATGAACGCTCCTGAAACGCTCCCGGTGGAGTTTCGAGGTAACAGATATGTCTCTGTCATGTTTTGGTCCGACTTCAAACCCCAGCAGTGTTTCAGAAGCGTTTTTCCCTCCACACTTTGTCAACTTTGGTAGTTTTTCTCATTTATGTGCTTCTAAATATGTAAATATGCCACTCAGTTAAATTGTTGTGGGTGCTCAGGGTGTTTTATTTTGAAAATTGATTCTCTTTGCTGAATACAGTTTTCTGTGGCGGACTGATGATTGGTGAGTTTCTTTAAGTCAAAATAAACTGCAGTGTGTGTTCATGGTAATGAAAGGAAAGGAACACACTCAGTTCTCAGATTTGATCATTTATCTGCTTTATAAATACATAAATATGATACGCAGTTTAACTTTTGGCTGTTTTTACATTTACAAGTTTGCACATGGTGTTTTATTTTGAAAACTGACTGAATTCTCTGCGCTGTTTCTGTGTCTAACTTCCTGTCAGCTTGACGTCCGTCATAAATAGTATGAAGAAAAGTATTCTCAGTATTCTCTGCACTTCTGGTCGGGTTTGAACACACGCAACACGTTACATTCGTGCCAGGTGGAATTTGACCGTAACACTTCTTGATTTTAGGTGATCATATATCATGATATAGCCATAACAGATGTGACCTCCTTGTGTCACAATATGATGAGTTCAGGTTGTGCTACGTTGAGGTGTTAACTGTATTTATGTTAATCCGTGTATCGGATGTATCGGAGCACATGTTCATGGTTATGCATGTGTCTGCGTGTGTCATGCGTGTTTCTGTCTGGCTGTCACCTCCTCTCGGTGCGGGGTCAGCTTTGGCGTCAGCTTGGTCCTCGTGTTCCGTCTGTTCTCCGCCTCCACCTCTTCCTATCAACACACAAACAAACAGAGGCATTTACACACAAGCCGCGTGTTAACACACCCAGCGTGGACTGAGTCATCTGCACCAGGATTAGTGAGAGGCCGACGGGCAGAAGAGAGGTTAGAGAGAGGCAAGGAGCTAAAAACAACCACTGCACGTTTCATAATGACGGGACGCTTTGGTAGAAAAACATTCAGACGCTCTGCGCTGGGCTCGGTCAGCGGTCAATTCCACTTTTACCGTTTTACCAGCCGGAATAATTTTCAAGGAGAGAAAACGAGCTCCAATTTGGGGTCATTTACCTGCCAGAGGGGCTCGATGGATGACAAGCTCAACTGCTACCAGTCAAAACATATTGTGTCTGCACGGCTCACAAACACACCATTAATCTTCTGACTGTGATGTCAGTGACAAACACTTCTGTGAAGCATGTGTAGAAAACCTTTCATTAAGACCAAAGCAAACACAACAGACATGAGCGTCTGTGAGGTTTCCTTCAGTTCCTGCTCAGTGCACTTTTGGAAGAAGCTGAAGGAACGTTTTTAAAATGTACGCATGCCATCAACAACCAGCTGCAGGTTTTATTTCAACTGAAGCGTCTGACGTTTTTCTCCTGGTCTGTTGGTGATGAGTTGGATGACATGATGGCGTATGAGTAAATGGAGAATGAACGAATGAAACCTTCAGTTCACGTGTTATTCACATGTCTGATTGTTGCTACGGCATCATTGCACCGATAAAAAGGAACTTCTAAAGAACTTTTGAAGCTCAAAGTCTGTGGTGCTGACTGCCACGTTGGTAGTCCTTGCCAATTAGTTTGGTAGACCTGAGGAGCCTGGTTACTCAAACAAGCCACCTGTAACGACACCCACCTGTCAATCAAAGCGTCCACGCTCTTAATCCTGCATAACTTTAAGCCTTAATATAATCTGAACAGGTGAGTTGTATAAAAATTCACCCTCAGTACAGTTGTCATGAACGGGGAAATTAGCTATAGAGACCAAAACTGTTTTTTGTACCAGGCTGTAAACATGTTTATTTCTGCTGTGAAGTTGGACATTTTAACATGGGGACTTATGGAGACTGACTCACTTCTGGAGCCAGCCTCAAGTGGACGACAAGAGGAACTGCAGTGTGTGGTGGTGTGTGGGCGATCTTTACTGTCAGTGTTAAAAGGCTGGGAAGCCAGTGAGGGATCATGTCCATATTGCTACATTACCAACTGGCCTCCATGTTGCTTGAGGTGCCCAGATGGGGCCTCCTCTTCGCTACATCTTACCGGACAAACAAGGAGAGTCAGCAGTGAACCAAACCACAGGAGAGTGGACCATCCCAAACCAACATACTCAGATCTGATGTTTGTATTTTCCTGCATCAGTTTCAGCTCCCTGGGCGTTTATTGGTTCTCAAGCAAATGAAGCGATTCTGACTCACGACTAGTCATCGGGGACGAGGTTGACCTGAGGGGGTGGCAGAGGGAGGAGTGGGCGTGGTGGACGCCGTGAAACATGCTCCAAACCCAACGAACCAACAAAAAGAAGGTCAAAACATGGAGTCATCGGTGACTCAGTGGACGGTTTTAAAAATAATCTGAGGAAGGAAGGAAGAGATCGAGAAGTGAAGGAGGTACATAATGGAGCTGGAGTGTGTGTGTGTGTGTGTGTATATCACACAGTGAGAAAGGAAGACACAGATGAGCAGCGATAAGTTAGATAAACCGTAACTGGAGAAAGTAAACAAGATGAAACGTGTGAGAGAGAGAGAGGGGAAGGGGGAGATGAGATGATAGAGGGAGCGTGTGCAGAAAGTAAATGAGACACGAGATAACGTGAATTAAGACGGGGACAAAGAAAGATGCAGAGAAGATAGAGAGAGGTGGAGACGAGCTGCATGGAGACGCTTTCTTGGTAGATTTTCTCAGAATAACAGAGTCTAATTAGCTGGTCTGCTGTTAAAAAACAAAAACATGTTCACGTTCTGCAAGAAAAGCCATGAAAAGTGTCTTTCAGAGACGTCCTGAAGTGTACACACCTTGATTGGACTGTTCTAATAGCTGAATTTAAGCATTATAAGACGTGTTATGAATAATGACCAGCAGGTAGAAACAGGATGAAAGAGGAGGCTCTTGTACGATAATAATTTTGGGCTTATTGCGGTCTCTTACTTTGTCATGGGCTTAATGAACTGACTAAGTAGGACACAGGTGCCGCAGTTTTAACAGATTTTGACCTCCTAATCAGGGAAAATAGCCATCCGCATAAATATATAAAACTATGCAGATCAATTCCTGCAACGATTTCACCATCATCAGTCGGATTTATTCGTAGTTTAGAACGTCTGCTGTCATAAAATCTTTTGGCTTTTCCTTCTGATGTCCTCACCCTCAACTCTCTGTGATTTACAGAGTTTCCTGATGGACAGTGAAGTAAACTGCTGACAGCTGTAGCTGCTGTTAGCTCAGTTTGTTAGCTGGGCTGCCCAGACTGTGAGCTCAGAGCACCGGGGGAGTGTTAGTGTTTGTACCACAGGGAAGATGAAGAAAAAGAAGAAGAAGAAGAAGAGGTTTTCAGGCCCAGCAGTCAGCAGCTTCTATGGACATAATGGCAGAGGAGAAGAGAGTGAAGAGGACGCTGACGGAGGAAGCTAAGAAGAGAAAAGGAGAGAGTGAGCGAGCAAGAAGCCGCCGGACAAGAGTAAATCTGGGACTGACTTTTAGTGGTTGGTGAGAGCTTGGTGAAATAAAAGGCTGAAAGACAGACGCCGAGCTGGGCTGACTGCTGTTGGACTAGTCAGTAATATTAGCTGTCGACTCGTTAGTTTTTGATCATAGGTAATGTCATCAGAACAAATAAGTATATAAATGTCAAACAATGCAGCAGATATTCAGTAATCCAGCACATATAAAATGTATTTCTTTATGAATAAACTGAGCTGAAAAGATTTTCTTTGACAGCCGCAGTCTTTGAATAACTGATGACTGACTCATCTAAATGCACTTCTGTGATTTGGCGACGAGAACACAGAAGAAAGGAACAAAAAGAGTCCTACAGTACATCAGTGTACATAACAGTGCACAGCACAAAACTCCAACGCTAAAAGATTTTCTGGGACAGCGGCGATGTCTGCCTTTTGAAGAAAAGCCACACCGTCATCAATAAATCATTAGGAAGTCATCTGCTGAGCAGACAGACACAAATGTCTGGGAGAGGATGAGAGTTGGAGGAACGACCGAGGAAAATAGATGAAGAGGAAACGACTGTGCAAAGGTGAAGCAGTTTATTTGCTCGTGTTGCGTTCACGTCGTGCCAGTTTTGCATGTTCCGGTCTGCCAACACTTCATTATCTCAGAGAGAAACTGAATGGAGCTCTGAGACTGTGGACGGTTAATGAAAAAGAGGCCGCCATATCACTGCTGGGTCACTGCCTACAGATGTCACAGCCATCAGATACGAACCCACTTTATCATGCGACTCCCAGACACACGGGTGTCACACGGGTGAAATATGAGCACTCGGTTTAAGAGGTGGCCATTACACGTTTAGATTATTCCATTGATTCTGACAATATAATTACTCTGAACGAGACAATCGGCAAAGAAGATTGGAAGAATCTACTTTGCATTCAACAAAGGAGGAAGATGATTATTTCTCCTCATGTAATCCTCACGAAGAATAAAATGAACTTTAATCAATAAGAAAAAATAAGAAAAGTTGCCAGTCTGAGTGTTTCTAAGATAAGATTGTTCATAGAAAACTCTCTGATAGGCAGAGGGAGGAACATGATCATCATTTACAGTCCTGTAAATCTGTGAAGCCTCGTCTGTAATTAGTCAGGATTGTTTTTATAAGAGCGGCGGCCGTTCAGGAAGAAGTAGTTCCAGCAGTGACTCCACTCAGCGGGGCCTGTCGGTCGTACAAGCGACCCTGTAATAAGATTTTTCACACTTTGACCTCAGGGTTATCTGCTCGAGTGTCCTCGAACCAGGAGCACTGCCCTGTGGCTCAACCTCGACTCTGACCTCCCCGCCGGAGGGAGGCTACATCGAGCTACATCGAGCTCTCCCCCCAAAGACATCAAGAGTCTGCAGCTACAGGAGCAACAAAACGGACCAAAGCTCTTCTTCTCCACCTGAATCCTTTCTGTTCAGCGTGGTGCACACAGAGAGAAAGACACTCTTTACAGAGGAAATCAACGCCAAGTGATCAACGCAGAAATACCAAGCAGGATGGAAGAAGCCAACACCGGTGCATTCATGAGCTCAGGCTCCGTCACACGAGGAGAAAACATCGTCGAGCAGCTTCATTAGATGATCAGAGGTTGAAATGCTGCAGAGATCTTACAATCAGCAAAGAGCAAGGCGGAATACCAAGCAGGCAATATGGGAAGTGTGTAATGCTGTTAGCCTGTAAACAACACGACATCATTGTAGCGACGTATCGTCACGTGTTTTTTGTTTTGCCGTCCTGCCATTCCATCAGACTTTTGTTTTTCATGTGACATCCAGAAGGTGGATGACGTCCACTACAGTAAACCAACCAAGCTGCATGATTAAAGGACATTTGAACTATTTTAAATATCAGTTTTTAACATATTTTGCAACACAGAGCTGTCGAGCTGTGCTGCAACTTAAACAAGTAAATCTCAAGTAAATGGATGTGTTACAACCAGATGGTTAAAGTGGGCTGGGAAATTGGAAAGGACGGGCTCCCATGGTGGTTTTATGAAACATAATATTTGTATTCACTATTCAATCTCCTACAGTATATGTAGAGAAATGTAACACACCCTCCACATACATCACTGACACGGTGATATTTATGAGTCTGTTCATGTTTACACGCTTGGTTGATTCCAACAATAACAGTCTCTTATTTTCATACATGAAATCTATAATTTCTCTGCAAACACAGTAAATGTATCTGCAGCCTGTACTGCACCACGCGGATACGATCAGGCCGAACACTGGAGAGAATCTGTGACATTACCGTATAATATGAAGGAAGCGTCTTCAGGCATTAGTGATGGAGACGGGTAAATGAATGGAACGCGCCAACCAGCAACCCGCGTAAACATCCTCACTGGTGTAATGGATCGCTCCAGTTATTGGCTCTAATCATGTTATGTGCAAGTAAATGTGGCCTCACTCTCGGACTGTAAAGTCAGATCACGCAGGGAGTTTTCCGCATCACTGTTATTTACTCATGCGTGCATCTACTGCTGAAACTGGAGGTGAAACACGCGGTTTCAAGGACAAAGGACAAACTCAGGGTCTCTTGGGACAAAGATGGAGGTCAACAGTGGAAGACATTTATAGTAGCATTTTTGCATTATTTGGTGAAAACTACACTAATGTGGTGAATGATGATGAACTGATGAGGGATGTTTGTTCTGCTGGTGAGTTTGGATCGATGAACATGTGAAGCTGTTTAGTAAAAGAAAGAAACAAAGTACCTCTCGTGTCGTTCGTCGCTTACTCCTCCTGAAAATATGAGACTTGAGAAAAGAAAGAACGTTAAAAACAAGTCAGAGTACTGAACAATAAACTGATCATACTACAGTCTAGGCTGAGGCGTGTCAATGGTGTAAAAAGAGTGACGCTCAGCGGCACGATGTGGGGAAGGTGAGATCTTCTGACATGCACGAGCAACAACCAATGATGCTCTCTGACTATTCCCCCGAGAAACAGAGGCGCATACTCGAGCTTCAAACAAAACGGGCCGTCACACTCAACAGACACACAAAACTCTGAAAAGGTCTGACGCCCTCCACCTGAGTTTGCAGGGTCACTTTACAGACGGACTCCAAACATGCACCTGAAGAAAAACTGTTGAACAACGGAGAAGAAACAAAAGCTCGAAACGTTTCGAGGTCTGCAGCAACTTCTCCTTCTCCGCTCGATCGTGGTTCAAATGGGAGGACACGTCAACAAGGCGCTCTCACTCCATCCACAGCTCCACCAGTTACTACTCCTTTTCTACGGCCCAAAAGAACCGAGACGTCACGTTTTCACGCCTGCACAGAGCCCCCTCCATGTTTACTACTGTGTAGCCACTCGCTTGCTTCCTGATGGTGCTGGAGAGAGCGCTCGTATTGGTTGTTAACACTGCTCACTGTTTTTGCTGCAGTTGAGGCTAAACATTTCCCATAATACCATCAACATCAAGATGAGAAAAAGACTATTTATGACCACCTTACACCAAACGGCTGAGATGACGGGAGCGCGCCGCAACTCGGGCAAAGCTCTGAAACTGGAAATGTGTCTGCGCCAATGAAAGACACAAAAAAGCAAAAACAGGGCATGGAAACGCATCGCTCGGCCAAACTATACCCGATACCCGCGACACAAAGAGTCCAAACCAAAGAATCGACATAAAGAGCGATGATGACTGTGATGACGTAATCATCCTGGATTTAGACGACCGAACCAGCCGAGGACAAAGCAGCAGCTCAGAGCGAGGCTCTTCTAAAGGTGACTGAACTGCACGGACAAATATCGAACAACCAAAAGACTGCGTCGAATACTTCATGAGCCTGAGTACGTTTATTGACATGCTCAATGCTAAACACGCCTGAAAGCCACAGGCTGAAGAGTTATCTCGACATGATGTGGTGTAGTTCGTAGTAACTGAACTCTGGAAGCTGATTTTTAGGTTTTGAACTTTAAGATCTGTTTCATGAACAAAGTTTTTGTGTTTCCAGTGACCGAGGTTGGATCAGAGATCACAAGTTATCCATGCATGGCTGCCTGCTTGATCACGTACGTAGTTTATCAGTTCACAGCACTGACACGACTTCTTTCCAGTGACAGTTTGAGTTTTTCGTGACATGTTCAGACACTAATGAGATGAAAGCACTGACAGAGTTTCACGTCATTTTAAAAAGGGACACATTAAAAGTTTATACAGGTCACGTCCTGATGGGATTGGATATAAAGTGCCACCACGGGGCGCGGAGATCTGTTGGACTCCACGCTGCATTCATGTTCGATGTTCAAACCAATAAGCTCTCCGCGTGTTTGCTTGTAGAGGGAACATTTTGAAGCCACATTAATATGCATGTGCCTTCAGTATGTGTTTACATCACTGTTTGACATTTTGTGTACGTATGTGCGCGTATACAGCTACACCCTGCTGCCTGTTCAAGTGTCAGTGCGACACGCTGTGAAGGAAGAAAACACACATATATAATCAAAGTGATCAAAGATTTAAGTGCTGGTGTTGTTTATGGAGCGTTAAGGTCTGTGACTTTTTAAAGGCCATGAGATGTTTCCATTGATGCTCCGTTAGTGCTGAAAAAGTAGTTCTGCAGGATTAAGGTCATTCTAATAGAGGCGCCTTAGTAAAGTAAGTAAAGCATCACTTATATTGCCATACTGCCGTTGCGTCGCCGACTACGTCATGTATCGTGTTCGTTCCTTGAGGTGGTGGTGGTGTTTGAAACACGGCAGAAGATGAAGCTGAGCGACTTTTCCAGGAGATTCCTAGAAACCCGATGGCCTACACCACGAGATGAAGAGCCGTGGTTAGAACCCCTAACAGTGGTTGGGATTTAACTTTCCAACAGCTTCAGAAACTCTTTCATTTCTTCGTAAAGTCGACTTTACTAAAACACACTTCACTGTGACCCCGACACCACAGGACTTGATTACCTTTCTAACAATCAAACCACTGTTGATTTGGCGTATCCGGACACAGTCGAGGAGGCACACTTGAATCCAGGTACTTCAGTTGAAGGATGTTTCCCCTGTTCAACACCTCCACACTAACCTGCTTAAAACTGAAGAGAGCTCTCCAACAAACTCACTTCACTGAACTCAAAAAATACATTTATTAACGCAGCAGTTAATATTTACTTTACCTCGTACTCTCTGGTCTCGTATTTGTACTGAAGTAATCGATAAAGAATCACTGATGCAGCAGCAAACAAAGATTTCCATGTGTTGATGCATCAGAACTGAAGCCAACAGAAACTCACGCCATACATTTAACCCAGTTTAATTAAAGAAGAGCTAAAGAGCGACGCTGAGTCAGATGGATGTGTTGTTGTTTTCAGTTGACGGAGCTGAAAAAGCTCTTTGTCTGTCCGTCGACTCTCTTCCTGACCTCTACGAGACCATACGCTAAGCGTCGTCCCATTAATCAGCGGTTAACCTCCTCTCGTTGGGATCAAGGATAAGCCAAGATCCCGCTGGCAGACAAACCCCCCCAGAGAGGAAGATCGAGTGATGGGATGTGGCAGTGATGAGCTTGACGGGTCACTTTGAGATGATCTAAAACGTCCTCTGGCAGACATACTTCACGTCTTTTACCCTGAAGCAACGTTAAGTAGTTTCAAATGAACATGAAATCTTTCTAAGAGGAGGTCCAGGAGTCGATTGACCATTTACACATCCAGCAAAGTCGTGTTTGTGTCCATATGACTAATCCAAGTCCAACTTTTGGAAAAAACGCAGCCCGACCTCAATCGGACGGTCAAACCTCCACGGTCAGCCTGATCTAAACTCTGATACTCGACTTGTCGTGTTCTGACTTCGTTTATTTCATAAAGCAGCTTCTAAATCTGAGTCTGGCTGAAATTTACACTGCAAAATAGAAACACAAAGAAGTTTAATTTGGTTTATGTCCGATGGTTTAAGATAGAAAGTGACAGCAGTGGTTGAGAGACACAGACAGTGAATGAGAGAGAGAGAGCAAGCTCCGGCCTGATAAAGTCGGTTAAATCAGAGAAATAAAATGTTATTTCTTGATTGTTTTTTTAAGTGGTTTTATTCAACACATATTCGCCGCAGCGCCCGATCCCGTCTGTACGCGTCCATAGTCTCAAACTTTATCTGCCTGTTGCTGTTCACGGGTGTTTCTGCTGTATGAGCGACACTTTCACGTTACAGTCATTTCATTTTACAGTAACATGACGGGACTACACGCAGAGGTCATGAATATTCTTTTAGTAAGATGCTTATTCAAAATACTCCCCCACAACTGATGACGCGAGTATGATTTTTCCAAAGACAAACCCTCCCTGGATAAATCTTTAACCCATCAGAAGACTCTTATTTGTTTTTGTCTCGCTCGGCTTATTTCCACCCGGTTATTTCTCCAATGGGCCTCGGTGATGACGACCGATGCAGAAAGCCTCGATTACAGGCTGTGTGGGAGAGCTAGCTGTGATCAATTACATGCTGTGTGAATGGGGACAGTTCATGTTCGTGTAAGTATAGGCTGTGTCACTTTGTGCACTGTTGTTGTGTGTGTACGTGTAAAGAGGCAAACAGGGATATATCAGATTTAATAAGGATTTATATAGAGGCAACAACATTAAAGAATGGATAAATATGTACCTTTCTTCTTCATGGCGAGGTGACGGGGAGTTAATAATTATATTGTCCACTGATGATGGTGGACGTGTTAGTACACGTCTTCACTTCAACGCCTGATAAAGCGCGGACACGAAGGCGATGTCGTATTAATTGATGTGTACATTAAGTACAGGCTGCTCAGACTGTCACCACCATCTCAGCTTCTACCCACGATCCCTCCCTCTTTCATCTCGCCATCTAACTTCCCTCCACCACACCTCCACCCACCCATCTTTGCTCCGACTCTGCTCGCCTTGCCACTTTTATCTTTGTCTTCTCCTCTTTTTTCTCCTCCAACCCTCCGCTGATGTATTCCCTCCGTCTGTCTCATTTCATTTCACTTTCTTCCTCCCCGGCTGGCATTTTCCTCCCTCCAACCTCCAACCTCCAACCAATCTCCCTCAATTTATTCCTTTCCGTGTTGCCGTCCGCCTCCCTCTGCTCTCTCCTGTTCCTCAATTTATTTTGGCCCATTTCTCTGTTGGTTTCGAGCTCACCTTCGCATTTTGTTTTCTCTCCACCTTTCTGTTGTGTTTGTTGTTACAAAATGTTACTTTAATATCTTTTTTGGGGGTCTGCTCCTGTATGAACATTGATGTGTTGACACTCTCGTGACCCTCGGGCCCTTGACTCTTCAAACACCTTGGATCATGTTTCTCGTGTGTTCTGATGGAGGTAGAAACTGGGTCATTTCAGCAGCGTGGACACAGATACAAAGAGTACAAAAAGACATTTATGATGCAGATTCCTGTAAGATTTTTAAGCAGTTTTCCCGCAGTTATGGACAACTAAAATATCTTTATACCCACAGAGAATTCTCCTTTCATCCCGTCTCAGTCTTTGTTTTTTAAAGCGATATGTTCGTGTTCATAGATGTTGACTGGAGTGCCCCAGATCCCCAGAATAAAATCTGGTGTAACATCAAATCATCGCTTTGGATGTGCTATCGAGCCGCACGCCAACACAAACACACCTACATCTTTTTGTGGGCTTTTCGCTACGCCTCCCTCCCCTTCAGTTTCTGTTCCACTTCTCCCTTTTAGACCCGGCTCAGTCAGCAGAACGGCAGTCATTAGTGGAATTACTTTGGGGGGTTTCAGCTCGTATAAATACTCCCACCGCTGATATCAAGAGAGAACGTGTCAAAAGAGGAGGACTACTTGTTACATGAACCTGGACTAATATATTCCAGCTAATGAGATTTTGTCTTCACACACTTCTCACCACAGGTGGTTTCAAAATATTGAAGAGGGACGACGTGCAGGTTTGGCAATCTCATAAAACAATCTGAATTATACGACAAATAGGTCCGACCGAGCGACATTTAGGACGTGCTCAAATCACCTGACTCATCACGAAAAATATTACTCTGCCACCTCCACATCCTACTGCCTCGTTCATGCAGGTATATTAAGAGCAAATTGCCCCAAAACATGAATATCTTTTGATTATATATTTTATTTAAGTTGGTAATTGTTGCATAATCGCAATATTACACGAGAGGGTGTGCTTTAACTTCATTATTGGCACAACAGTGCTTAATTGTTGTCATCTTCTTATGAATCAGTGGCAGTATTCCTCCAACAATGTCAACTGATATTCTGCCCGAGTTGTGCCGATACCTTCAACCTTTCAAACTCTTCAGTGTGCAACATGTTTTCTGTTGCTGCGTCTCAAAGTTGCCTCTTAAATATCTTTCCTCTTGGTGCCATCTTAAAAAAAAACGATCATCTTTTATTCAACAAGGTTCACTTTCCGTTAAATCAAGATGCATCTGGGGGTCTCTGGAACATTCACATGAAGTCAGTAATTATAATTTTAGTTACTTTAAGATGCAAAAATAAAAAAAGGCAACATCAGCTGACTGCTGCAATCAAAAATTAAAGTAAACACCCGAGTTGAAAGGCGGCGTTATTCACTCTACACTGACGATTTTAATAGTTAAAACCATTAATTTTACACGGTGCTCCAGAGGGAAAGGCTCAGCCCTCAATCAAATATAGATCCTGTTTGGATAGGTTGTGCTGCACAGCGTTCATACCCTTGCCTTTGGTGACTAAGAAACGTTTCGAAGGTGTGAAAACTGGTCTGAAAATACTGCGAACACGTCCCCGAGCGAGGGTGTCAGTCTGATTTGTATCTGTCGACCTACACGGAGAGAGAAGATCCTGCGCGACCCGACGTCTCCACCGTGCTACTTAAGTTCCTCTGCGAGGTCTCCGAGACTCTGAGTGAAGAGCACAGTGGACTTTTAGTGCCACGATTACAGACCGAAGGAGACTGTGGTGTGATTGAACTACGTGAGAAGACGATTTACACGCAGGACTTTATCATCAGGCTACAGTCATGATTTTGTAACATCATACTAACCAAAAAAAAAAAACTTCTTATTGATTATCGTTACAAAGTTTCAGGGCGTTCCTGTAACCATGGTAACTCACAGTGCCAGAGGGGAGGGAGAGAGGCTGAATGAAGCCGTTTACACAGATACACTGCAGACAAAGTCCAGACACCCAACAGGAGACTCTCTGTGTCAGACGAGTTCTCATGTGTTGACTAAACTTTACAAACCGAGCCTGAAAATGACGTCACAGCTGATTGTGACGCAGTCACAAACTGACTGATAACGTCGTAGCGCGCCAAGAGTCCGTGCAAACTGTAGCGCCGACGCTCCGTGTTTGGATCCCGCCCTGTGTGGGTCATTATACTGTCATTGGTCACGTGCACGCACGCTGTAAACAACGCCAACAACACACTTTCTTTTCTCCTCGGATCTACATTGATCTCTCTGTCAACTCTAAATGACGGAAATCCGTCGTAGTGACGGAAAACTTTAATCCATGTGCTCATCATCCGACTAGCAGTTGTTCTTAATGTGGTACAGCATAGCTGCCTCTGCTACTTGCAGGATGGAGAAGATATTAGCGGGATGTGTATGTAAATGAACCTACCTAACCGACGTGCGTAAACTGTTGTGTGTGTTTTGAGCTTCTCGATGCTTTTTCACATAAAAAACAAAAACCTGTTTATGAATCTGCTGCTCAGAATCCACAGCCCTGTGGTGTTCCTCTCCACCTCGACTATGAAGCAAACACACTCTCCTTCATTCGTCCTTTTGATCTGATATTCACATCAGCGCTTCCTTATTCTGCCGTACTTCAGCATTTGCAGCTGCTATTAACATAACTTTACCACCAGGAGTAAACAAGCAAACGCAGGTTTGAATTACAGACATGAGATATTTTAAAGCAGAATACATGAGCACCTCCCGAGCACACGGCCACTTGGGATTACGTGGAAACAAGAAAAATTCAGTGTTTGCAGGATGACGACGCTGCACAATAATGATGACGTATAATATAATAATATATGTACTGTACCACAGACTGAGAAGATTCACCCATTATTTACTGCATCCATCCTAAATTTCTGTTTTTTTTAAAAATTTGGTTTGTTGGAGAAAAAAAGGAACACAAACAGTGAAAGATGTCTAACGCGGAGGAAGCGGCGTACGTTAACCTTTGCAGACAGTCACATTGAAACAGTGATGTGACACGTGAACTGTACCCGACCTCGTGTTCCTCTGGGGTTGCTTGTTCAGTGTGTGTTCTCTGGGGCAGTGTGTGTGTGTGTGTGTTGTGTGTGTGTGTTTCTCCTTGAGAGTGGTATTTATGATTAATGACACTGTTTCCTCTCGCCCGTGTGTGGATGATACGTGCATGTGAGTGTGTCTACCATCTGTGCTGCATCCTTTAAATCTACTGGATGAATAACTCGTGTTGTAATGTTAACACCACTCAAAGATGCATGATGTGCATATGAAACAAACACATGATCTTAAATCATGGATTACATTTTTCCACCTAACCCAAAAAACCTGCATGTTGTCTCTGACGACGGGTGAGTTCTGTTCTCGGTTCTGGACAAGCAGCAAACTCCGGTGCTGGGAAATGAAGCCAATGCTGAAGTGCCAAAAACTGCAGTTCCTCAAACGTCCACTTGAGGCTGGCTCCAGAAGTGAGTCAGTCTCCATAAGTCCCCATGTTAAAATGTCCAACTTCACAGCAGAAATAAACATGTTTACAGCCTGGTACAAAAGACAGTTTTGGTCTCTATAGCTAATTTCCCCGTTCATGACAACTGTACTGAGGGTGAATTTTTATACAGCTTCATCGTCATGTATGTTCTGTAAATGTGTAGTCAGTCTAATCACAACATCCTGGAGTGTGTGTGTGTTTTCGTACATTACACGCATGTTTCTCTCTCAGTTGTGTATACGTGTGCTCGTATTAGCGTCGCCTGCCTCTGGGATCCAGATGTAACCGAGGCATTAGCCTACTTCTGTTAAATTAACATAAGTGTAGCTCCTCCGCTGCATTCGATGAGCCGGTGTCCTGAAAACAACCTTTATCCCGCTCACCCGTTTTTTTCTCCACGAGGCTCGCGGTCTGGTCTCGTTTCCATGGAGCCTCTTCGGTCTGCTCCGGGATTACTTTTTCGAGACGATGTGTGACTCGCGATTGGTTTCACAGAACAGCCGTAGTATCGAGCGGTTCACGGGATGAAGGCTGTAATCCGTTTCCAAATGGCACAGATGGGATTGGCTCGATGACCTTGTTACTTGTTCGAGTCGCACGTCGCCTACGCAGGATACACACGGTTGCATAATGCTCTCGGTGTGATTGGTGAAGACAATAGCCGGATATGCTCGTGCACTAGATACGATGCAGCTACAACTGTTCTTTTATGATTATAACCTGACTATAAACTGAGGCTGAATATAAGGTGACTAAAAATGGACCACATGTTCAGTTTCAACAACAAAAGCTGACGTCTGGCCGTCAGCCTGTCGACCACTTTAAAAATGAGTGTTGAGCAAACAGATTCAGAGAAAATGCCAAACCTATTAACACATCACAGCTGTGCGAGTTCGTTCGCTGTGTGGCGGTGTAGAAGTGCCAAATTTACAACCGCCATTCCAACTTATCAGAAGTGCCTGATAAGAGCAGCCTGCAGTGCCGCTCGCTGCTGGATGGATGGATGGATGGATGGGTGGGACAAAGAGGGGGCTGAGAGAAAGAGGAAAGAGGAACACCTTCTCATCTCTGTGAGGCTCGTGTTGCACAGCTGTTGTTTTTTCCTGAACAATGATCTCTTAATTTGCATATTAAACATGTTTCCACCAATGACTGTACGAGGAATGGACGGAGCACGAGTGACGTCACACACACGTTTCTGAAGCAGCCCTGGATGCTCGAGGATTTACAGTTTTTAGCACTTCCGCGTTGACTTCATTTTCCAGCCGTGCAGGTTGCAGCTCGGTCAATAGTCACTGTTAATATTGAGGCAGTGGGAGTGCAGCGCCTTTTCTTTTCATTAGTTTTCTCCTGTTTTTGTTCGTCAGGTCAGGTCGCGTCCTCTCAAAGTGTTTTGTTGTTGAACTGTTTGTGTGCTGGTAGCAGCAATAATCTGTTTAAACAAGCGTGGACTCCCAAAGCCCTACACAGGGACGTAACATTGAGAGTATCGCCTCAGAGTCATTGAAGTAAAGACCGTCTCTGTCAGATGTCTCTTGTCTGTCGGTGTTGAATCGTCGGTCTGTTTTCACCAAAGATGATCTACAACAACTGACCTGAAACTTTCTGAACTCTCTGAACTGTTTCATGCATCGACACGACGTTCACAGCTCTTCCAAACGAGGTTGTGATACATCAGAAAATCTTTGTTCTTACCTTTTCCATCTCTCCGCTCTTCCTCTTGCGTGCCGAGCGGGTGATTTTGACGGTGACGGAGTTCTCCTCACCCTGCCGTCGCAGAGCCATCCGATTCGGCTGCAGAGGGCTGAACGAGATCTCCAGCTCGGGCCGGGGGAAGCGGCTCGTCCTGCCGTTCTCCGTGGAGATCTCGGAGGAGTCGAGCACGGACGGACAGCCGGCTGAGCCCTGTGGGACCGAACGTGATGTTCAGGTTAAGGGTCACTCAAGAGAGAGAGAGAGACATGTGTCGAGGTCTGAGGATGCAGGCTGGTCTGTTTGTCCATACGAGGAGCTTAAGTCAGGTTCAATCAAACAGATTTAAATGCAGATTCAGCTCACTGGTTTAACTTTAACACGTTTACTGTAGTGTATGTAGCTAATCGTGTGTTTACTGTGTCTCATGCTGCTACTGCATGCTTGAATTTCCCTCGGGATCAATAAATTATCTATCTATGCAGATGATTCAAACTCTGATGGAGAGTGATGATGAGGTTTGTGACCTCTGTCTGACCATCTGCTGGCTCACAGCGATGCCTCCCCTCCGCATGAGATAATGTACACACCAAAACGACCTTAATGTCAACAGGTCACGTACCTGACTGCTGACTGACGCTCTGGTGTCCCGCCTTCCTCCTGACTTCCTGTTAACGGCTTCATTTTGGGGTTTCTCGACCAACGTAGCAGGGCTCTCCGTGCGTTTAGTCTGCAAGAAATCAAACAAGAAGTCATGATTAGAAGTATAAAACATGTTGAAACATTTGTCTGCCAGGTGAAGCCACTCTCAGCCTGTGAGGACAAACAACACTGGACTAACAGGGTCAACATACAGCGAAAGACGAGCAATCTTTGTTGTACTTTGAGGTGCAAAACAAGAAATTCAAGAAGTCAAACTCGGTCTGTGGTGACAGCGAACACTCGAGGAAAACTATGAATAAATAAACAGGTGGTTTTCAGTGACATGCAACAAGTCTGTTCCTTTCTTTTATCATATTCATGCCGTGTAAATAAAGCTCACATGATTTTTGGATTGAAGCTAAAAACTCTGAGCAAACAACCAAAAGCAAACATCTCCACACCGCCCCCCCTGCAGGCTCTGTCTCCATCCTGCTCATTCCTGATCTGAGCTTAAATGAAAAACAAACATCAGTTATAAAAGATTTAAACAGAGAAGAGAGCAAAACGATGCTGCTGCCTGTCAGCCTGTCAACTTGTGGCATGGCTGGCTTCTTAAACTTCATTTAAAAGGTGACAAAGTCAAACTAAAAATACAATCTGCGACTCTTTGATGCTCTTCTGACAGATTTTGGGCTCAGGTGGACGTGCAAACACCTGTGGTGGTCATTTGATACTAAAAAACATCAGCAGCATTCCTTTAAGACTGACCTGAGTGACCGTGTCCTGTTGTGTGGCCGTCGAGGCCTCGAGCTCTTCCTTCAGCCGGCGGATCTCGGCCTCCTTCTCAGACAGAGCGGCCTGCAGCTCTTCCACGACGCCGCCGCCATCACCACCGCTCTGTAACAGGAAGTTCATAGACACTGAGGATTTACAAGCAACCCACAGTGAGGAATGTCTAGTGGTTGTTTTAGGACAGGGAGGTCGGCTACATAACCGATGTTGAGGCTCTAAATTCAGAACGAGTTATTCCTACGATCAAATCAAACGTCCCTCTGCTGCACAAAGCTGACGTCGCCTTATTCATGATGAAAGAGAGACAAAATTTAAACTACAGAATAATCTGAGCGAGCACGAAAACCTAAACGTACACGACAACACGACAGAAAGATTGCACTGCACGTGAAACACGTGATGGAACTGCTTCCGATGCACGACGACGACGGTGCTTCCCGACCCTCGTCTCACCCTGAAAAAACATGAAGTGCATCAGTTATGACAGACGGCAGCACGATCCTGGAGCCAAATATAGTTCAGGGAAGAAGTGACGTGGACGAAATGAAACAAGAAACATCACGAAAGAGGAACGATTCTTTAAATCCATGATTTGATTTAAACATTTATTCACAGAGTCCTAATTTAGATGCTACACGTCACTCTGTACATACATACACGCTACACACCGTGTGTATTTAATCATCTGTGAAATGATCCATCATGTCTGTATACTTGAAATGTGCATGTAGAGTATATAACACAACATATGAGTGTTTTCTCAAACACCTCGTTTAGTTCGAGTTGCTTTAAAAAGTCTAAAACGATTAACTGTAAGGTCTGTGGTCAAGTTTAAATAACTTTATTTAAAGGTCCGGCGTGTAGAATATAGCAACATCTAGTGGTGAAGTTTCAGATTGCAACCAACTGAAAACCCCTCACCTCTCCCTCTCAGTTCAAGCACGAAGGAGAAACTACAGAGGAAAGGTCCAATGTGGAGCGAGTGTTTGGTTTGTCCTCTCTGGGCTGGGTCAACATGTCGGACTCTCTCTGTAGATATAAAAGACTCATTCTAAGGCGACAGAAACATTACGACCTTTAAATAACAATAAGTGTTAAAACACAAAGAAGAGTCACCAGACAACAGCTCAGCGTCAGAGACTGAGGCGCTTTGACAGCCAGCGATCCCTCGATCCGTAACAACACCCTGTCCTCATAGGGCTGTCAAATTAACATTTATTTATATAAATAAAATAAATCATGCAGATTAATCGGGCTGCGTCCACTATAGTGGAATGAGGACACTTCAGCATACTCTCCAGCACAGCAGGTGGCAGTAATGCTCCTTAAACGCTCGTTGCCGTCCGCCATTAAATAAAAGAAGAAGAATCAGGCTGCGTGGTAACCATGGTAACCACCTTTGAGTCGGGAAAACGCTCCGCCCACACCTGATGCTAGCGTCAGCAGCCAGCCTCGACCTCGACCAGGTGTTCAGACGCAAACTGATGAAGTCTGCTAACGACTGATTAACGAACTCAGGCAGGTCAACGTCAGTGTGAGAGGACAGGCAGAGGTTTGACAGAGAGCATCCTCTGAGATAAGTTTAACTTTAGACGGTTACTCTGCTGTCAGGTTGAGATGCTCATAAATGAATATGAACATTTTCAAAAGATGTTGAACTTTAATGTCTGTTATTCATTGACTTATTCGTCTGCTACATTCTGTTTGGTCTGAAATATGTCTGGATGCTTTTCACAGAAATAAAATACGTGTGATTAATTTAGATGAATAATCAGAGCCTATAATTAACTAGACTCATTTTTTTTTTTAAATCGCTTGACAGCTTTGTTCTCGTCCACCAATTAATCAAATTACACCATAAATGAGAAGAATGAAACAAACTCTGCTCTGTCTAAAACACAGCCTGTCCTTCACAGTATCTGTTATTTTGAAAACGCCAAACCTCAGTGAGAGAAGTGAAACGTGACGTATGTGGGACAGAGATGTGGCTCCACATTAACGATGCTGAATGAAAAAAAACAAAAACAAGATCAGACGAGTCAAACTTGTGACCTAAATCTCGACGAGCTGCTCAAAGAACTCTGCTGGGAAACCAAAGAATAAAGAATAAAGACAGCTGCTGGATATTTATGTTACAAACGCTGCTCATCTCTCTCTCCCTCCCTTCTTTCGCTGAACGACATTAAAGCTACGCTCTCCCTGATGAATCTAAAAAGGTCAATCGACACTGAAAGAGGGCAGAAGACGCTGCAGGACTCTCCGTAAGGTTTCACCTCGACCAATAACATCACAGTGGACTGCAAACATCAACACTCACTGTCTTAATCCGCCTTCTTTAACCTCCTCCTTCCACCTCATCGAACATTTCTCGATGTATTTTCTTGCGTTCAGCCTCTCTAATGTAAAAACTCATTCAGTCCTGACAGTTTGAGTCTCTGTAGCTGTTATCTTTGTGTTGTACTGACCTCTTGTGGCGGCTCTGTGTTATTTTGGCGGAGCTGCTGGATGAGTTTGTCCTTCTCCGCCTGGCTGGAGAGAAGCTTCTGCAGCTGGACCTCCAGAGCTGCGACCAGAGTGTCTCTCTCCTTCCTCCACCTCTCCATGGTCTGATCCTTCTCGGCCAGCTCGGACGACATGGCCTCCTGAAGAAGAGGGGAAGTGTTCATGCAGAATATGCTTTAACATTAATGTTTGCATGTTTTTAGCCTCTTCTTACCAGCTGGCTCTGCTGTCGATTGTAGCGTTCTCTGTCTTCGACAAACTTCCTCATTTCGTGGTTCCTCTTGTCCTCTGCCTCTTTAGCTTGGCCGATCAGGGACAGCTTCTCCTCCAGCCACTTCTTACGCTCGGCCTGGTGTTTGTCTGTGAAGAGCTGCACACAAAAAGGTTGTTGTAAGAAACTGTAAATCATTTGACATCAGAAGAACCTGAGCACGATCGAGCATCGAGATTCCTTCGGATATTTGAATGTAATCGGGTGTTTTTATGTCTCCATCAGTCAGAAAAACACATTTCTGTTGCCATCTAACACAACATGTGAAGATATTTGTACCTTCAAGCTCTCCTGAGCCTGGGCAGCTTCCTGTTTGGCCACTTTGAGCTCATCTGACGGATCGTCGACTTGATGGCGCGTGTTGCTCCCACGGTCCTGCTGCAGCAGCATCGTCTTCAGTTTGTCCACCTCTGAAAGGGTTCAACTCAGAGAATGAACACAAACACTCAAAGACAGAAGAACTACTTCAGTATGACTTTATGTAACATGTGTCGTATCCTCAGATCAGGTCAAATTAAGACTGGACATCGATCACCATGGCAACGGCCAAAGCTTCAAAGCATTCTGGTCAGTCTACTTTATGTATACTACTCTGCACCTGTGTCTCTGTCGCCATAGAGACACAACACTGACTTACTGACCTGATTCTGAGATCTAAATAAAAGTTTGCTCCAGTCTCGGTGCACTCAGCAACATTTACGTCTTCTCATGTTCTTACCGCCAGAGAGCTCCTGGATGAGGTTCAGTTTCTCCTCCAAGACCTGCTCCATCTGGTCCTGTGTCTCCTCCTGCTCCGTCAGAGCCAAACGCATGTCCTCCATCACGCGCTCCTTCGCTTCGAGGTCTAACAAAACAAAAAGAAGGTACAGGTTTACACGGAGAACGCCGCCCGGGCCTCCACACAGCACACACACAAAGACACACGTGGTTTACCTTTACAGGCCTTCTGGTAGAGCGTCTGGTCAGACTTGGTTTCAGATGATTGTTCCTGGAGGAAAGAAGGAGGAGGAGGAGGAGATGAAGAAGGCACATCAAATTAAACAAACAGGAGGAGGACACTGCTTCTGATCTCACCGCTTTGAGCTGCTGGATGGTTCGGTCTCTGTTGGCGACGTCGGACTGAAGCTGCTTCTTCACTTTCTCCACGTCGGACAGCTTCTGCCTCAAACTCTTCTCCTCTTCTCTCATGGTCGAGATCTTCAGGACAGAAACGTCACAAACAAACGTTTATGTAACATGTTGTGTTCCCCTTACTTACTGAAGGTTTGTTTCTCTCACCTCCTTCTGGACCTGCTGGATCTGCTTCTTGTAGTCGGCCAGTTTCTCTCGGAGGTCGGACGTGTCGTCCTCTTTCCTCTGAAGGTCGAGGCTGAGGCGTTTGGCTTTCTCCGACTCCTGCTTGGCGTTTTCCTTCAGCCTGAACGAGAGAAGATAACAATGAACTGATGTTAGCAGTGGGAGAGTGCATCGGGGTCCAGAACGTCACTCTTTAATGTGTTGGGTGGAGCAGATGGATGGAGCCTGGACACCACGGTACTCGTGCAGAGATGAAAGGCAGGATAATGCAGAGGAAATGTATTTCACAATGACAGAATAACATCCAGTCTGCTCCGCACTGTTAAACAATTTGACATTTCAGATATTAAACATATCAGAGAGAGACTTACTGTCCCGGGAATTTTCAAAGTTAGAAACTTTCCATGGGAATTAAAGGGAATTTATGGGAATAAACCTGGCAACTTAAATCTAGTTGTTGAAAATATATTTGATCATAATCAGATTTCATGCAGGTACACTTGAATATCTGCTATTCCTCAATCACATGCACATAGCACACTGCTTACTGCAGGGCTATTGAGGCCACGCCCCCTACCTGCCCAGGTGATTTCTGTACCTGGACCACACTTTAGAGCCCAGAGCACACAGAGACTACTGAAGACACACATTTGAGCTTGTGGACTACATAATATTGTTCAATAAAATAATTCAAACTTGATAAAGTTCTACTTACAAATAAATCTGTTTGTTTTATTTTGCATGTTTAGATTTATGTTTGGTTATGATGCAGTTTGTTTAAAGTTAATTCACAGAAATTATCATAATTCCCATAAAGTTTTCGATTTGGAATATTCCCAAAATTCCAGAGCTTAACTTCTCATGGAAAGTTTCCGGAAACTTACCAGAAACTTTCCGCCCCTTTGCAACCCTAGATGAAACACATTTAGTCGACGTGTCTTGGTCCGGACAGAAGGATAAAGAACTTTCTGGATCAGACAAAACCTTATTTTAAAATGATTTCAGAGTATTACTCGTCTTATCGAGGGAATATTAAATATTTTGGGTAGTTTTCGTGTTTTTAAGACTCTTTGTGGAGTCCTGACGGATAAAACAGCAGCCGGCCTTTAAAAACACTGAAGGGAAGTGAATGTCTTCAGTATGTGGGACTAAAAAATACAAAGTTTATCTGTCTTACCTGCTGATCTCCTCGGCTTTCTTCTCCAGCTCTGCGTCTTTCTGAGCGATGGCTTCATGGGCCACAGCCAGCAGCTCCCTGCGCCTCTCCACCTCCCTGCGCCGGGCCTCCTGGACCGCCTGGCTCTCCTCCTCCTCGCGCCGCTCTCGCGCCTCCTGCAGGCTCTTCTGCAGCGACGTTACCTGCGTGGCTTTTTCCTGCAGCTGTTTCTGCAGCTCTGCGAGCTTCTCCTCCAGCTGAACGTCCGTTTTGCCGGCGGCCTCCTCAGTTCCTTCCAGGTTGGAGACCTTCGCCTTCAGGGATGCGACCTCACTCTGGAGATCAGAGTTCAACCTCTTGAGATCTTCTTCAGCAGCAGAGCTGGACGAGCATCGAGCCTCTTCTACTTGAGCCCTGAGCAGCTCGACAGTTTGCTCCTGCTCGCTGAGCTTCAGCTTGAGATCATCTAAAAGTTTGCTGGAGGCCGCTTCCTGTTCGCTCAGTTTGTGTCTTAACTCCTCCAGCTGCTGCCGTGACGTCACTTCCTGTTCACGCAGCTTCTCGTTGAGCTCCTCCACCTGCTTTCCTGAGGCTTCCTCGAGTTTTGCTCTCAGCTGTTCAACCTCTTCTTTGGAAGCACGTTGTTGGCGTTCGAGCTCTGATCGGAGCTCCTCCAGCGGTCGCTGTGATCGCTCCTCGTGCTCCTGAAGCTTCTTTCTCAGCTCTTCGACTTGATGTTTTGAAGCCACTTCTTGTTGATTCAGCTTCTCCAGCTGCTGCTCGGAGATCAGCTGTTTCTGTGCCAGCTGCTCTTTTGCCTGTGCTAGCTCGCGCTGCAGCTCCAGCACTTGTGTGAGCGTGCTCTCGTGTTTCTCCTTCTCCTCGGCCAGATTCTTCTGAAGCTCTGACAGACGAAGATCGTCGAGACCTCCGGATGATGCCGAGGTCTGCACCTCCTGCTTCAGGCTTTGAACTTCCTGCGTCAGGGAGTGGATCTGGGATGTTTTCTTCTGGATCTCCTTGGAGTGTTCATCCAGTTGTGCCTGAGAAGTTTGGAGTTGGGCCAACGCTCGCTCGGCTCTCTCCGTCTCTGCGGTCACCTGCTGCTTTGCGGCTTCCAGTTTGTCCATCAGCTCTCTGACTTCTTGTCGAAGTGCATCGCCCTCCTGTCGCCTCTTTTCTGTCTCCTCAACCAGCCGGCTGATCTCCTTCCTGTCCACCTCCACCTCTTTGAGGCTCCTCTCTTCAGCAGCGAGCACGTCGTCTCTGCTTCGCTTCTGCTCTTCGAGCGCTGCGACGGCTTCTTCCTTGGCTCTCCTCTCGGCTTCAAGGGCCGCCGTGGCGTTCCCGTTTGCTCGTCTCTCTTCTTTGAGGGATGCTAGCATCTCCTCTTTGTTTCTCTTCAGCTCCCCGAGCATGGCGAGGGCCTCCTCCCTTGCTTTCCGCTCCTCCTCTAAGGACGCCAGGGCCTCCTCTTTTCCCATAGTCTGATACTCCAGAGCAGCGATGGCGTCTTCTCTGCCTTTCTTCTCCTTCTCGAGGGCAGCCAACGCCTCCTGGGTGATACAAGTATTGATTAATATTGATGAAACAGAGATGAGTCTAGCTGTGAACTAAAGTACGTTATTTTAGGTTCGTTAACTGTAAATGATGGAGGTGTGACGGTATGTTTGGTACCCTTCAGTTGCAGGTTTCCTGGTTAGCTCAAACAAAAAGTGACAAAGTTTATTGGATCAGATGAAATCTGTATGCAGACACTGTTCAGCTGAAGTCTGACGTCTCTGTGGAAACACCCGAATATGTCACAGAGTGGACGGAGATGAAAACAGACTCGAAGGTTAGCCTGGAGCTATCAAAGCAGCTGTACTTCCAATCAGCATCTTCCTAACTAATAAGAAGAGCTTCTTTGTTTTGTCAGGAGCCCATCAGCGTGTCATCTTCACAGGAACCAGTCACCACACTGAGAAGGACCTCTGATCATATCTGCATCACCTCAACCAGAACCGGCCTACACCCACACCAGGCTATGGCCACTCACAGACAACCTGGAGCCTCAGACATTCACCGTACCAACAGACTGTATATAAGTAGAGAATAAAGGATTCAATGAGCATTTAAGTCAGATAAACAAGCTGCAGCTGTCAGAGTCTGACGATGAGGACAAGTAAAAGTTTGTGCACCGTAACGCTGATAGATGCTAAAGCTAAACGATGTTCTGGTGCCATGGCAACTATAAAACATTAATACTGAGACAGCATCATGTTATATTATCGCTCCCCTTTAATAGTGCGGTGATAAAACGGTAGCACTGTGAAAGGCATTAACCTCCGAGTGATTTAGTGGAGATGCTCGTTTGTCTCTATCACGTGCAGCTCACCTGCAGCTGCTCTCGGTCACGTGATCCCCCCTCCTCGGCTGGCGAGGAGCGGCCTCGTGAGCCCGGCTCGAGCGCCCTCTGCAGGTCGCCCACTCGCTTCTCCAGCTGGGCGACCTCCGACGACTTCTCCTGGAGCTGAAAGAGGAGCCTCTTTTTCTCCTCGTCCTCGACTACGCCTGGGAAATTACAAGTGATATTAAGTATCCAAAGGTCAGTTTGGGAACACGTCACAGTGTCGAACAGAGAGCTTTGGTGTTTTTTACCGTCGTGTTTGTGAGCCATCTGCTCTTGGACCTTCTGCTGGTGCTCATTAAGCTCCAGCACCTTCCTCTCCAGCTCCTCCACGGCCTCTCTTGCGTCTCCCTGAGCTCCTGCTCGGCCCGAACACAGACATTTATGAGCGGCCTCGGCGGCCTTCTTTATGCCTGCAAATTCGGAGGAGTAAGAGTCCAGAGATTTGTCCTGCAGGGAGGGAGGAAGGAAGAAAACATTGCAGAAATTAGTCGGGGATATTAGCGAGCACATCGGCACATCCGGGTTTGGTGCCCCGAGGTCAGACTCCTGAACGAGATGCTTAATGAACGCCTGCTGGGGTGGCTGCAGACAAATATCCTCGGGTAATCAACACGGGAGGTCAAAAAGGAGAGCAAATAACGCGTCTGTCCTCGTATGAAATGTTAAGAAACTTTGCTCCCACCGTGAATAAAGTCAGTCTGACAGGAGTCATCGTGAAGCGGGTCAACGACAGGTTAAATTCAATAATTAAGGTGCAAGTGCAGCTCAAGAATCTCGTCACGAAGACGCAATTTGAGAGATTTATATTCATATTCATGACCTAATCAGTCTTGTGTTACCATGGCGAGTGTATCTGGACGGGGTCCAGCGGTGGCCATTTTGTCGATGAGGTTCTTGAAGATCTCCAGCCTCCTCTCCGCTCGCTCCTCCAGGATCTCCCTCTCCCTCGCCAGCCGCTCACTGAGCACAAAAGACGTTTGTATGACTTCAATATCAAAACTTTCAGAGACGTGAAGAGAAGGATATAAAAAAAAGTGTCTCACTCGTAGTCGGTCTGCATCTCAGAGAAGAGCTCCGAGAACTCTCTGCTGATCTCCTCTCTGACTCGCGCCTCCATCAGGAGGCCCTCCGCCCGCTCCTTCTTCAGCTGGACCTGCAGCTGCTTCAACAGCGCCACCTGCTTCTGAGAGACGACACAAAATGTTAGCTCAGTTTGTTAGCTGTACATAATGGCAGAGGAGAAGAGGACGACATTTAATGAAATTAAATAGTAAAGGACTGACCTGGTGCATCTTTTTACCGATGACAATCTTCTCATCGTTTTCATCGCCGGTCTCTTCGATGCTGCTCTGATCCATCGTGTCCTCCATCAGACTCATTTCTTCCTCACACTCGGCGTCCTCGTCCTCCTGGACGGAAGATTTTAATAAACACTCAATGAAGATTTCTGTAGTGATTAAATATAACAACATGTAATAACCTGAACATCCACCTCACCTGCACATCCTCCAGGCTACTATCCCAGCCAATCAGGGAGCTCCTCCTGCTGCCTCGAAGAGTCTTCCTCTCAGCGTTGTTGATGATGAACGATACCTCACTGGCGGACCTCTGGGACGTGGCGGGAATGGGCCTGGTGGACAGAACCACAATCTGGAAACAGACGGGAGAGCAACACAATGGTCAGGACTGAGCGGCTTCATCTTTAACTATTCAAACAGAGGGAACACTCGCAGAGAGAAAATGAAAATGTACAAACACCTTCTGTGCCACAGCAGAGAATTTGAGGACGTTGAGGGTCTCGTCGTACATGGAGGCGCACTGGTTGATGTTGACGATCATGCAGGCTTTACCTCGACCGCAGAAGAAGCCCTGCAGGTAGTGGGTCAGCTTGCTTTCCCTGAAGGGAACATGCTGCAGCAGCCTGAGGGAGGAAACAGACAGACAGCTGCCATTGATACATGTGCATCATTCAGACGCACAGAGAGAATGACGGACACGCGATGATCTCACTTGGCCTGCTGATTGTGTCTCAGGGCGTTGATGCATTTTCCCAGGATGAGCAGCGACGTGTTGATGTTTCCCGCCTCTTTTAGGCGCTCGCCTTTATTTTGGGTCTTGGCGCATCGCTCCGAGCCGGCCAGGTCGCACAGACTCAACCTGAGGTCACCAAACACATTTATCCACGTTAGACAAACAAAAGCAGACGCTTCACCGTCGTGTTCAACGCTTAAAGTTTCACTCACTCGCTGACTGTGTGGACCCTCGGAGTGCCGATGTCTTCAATCCTCAATATGCGAATGGAGAAAATGCTGTGGCTGCACAAAGAGGAAGAAAATCAAACAGATTTCAGCAACTTTCTATCAATAAAAACTGAAGAAAAAGTAACGCAGACTTCTGGGAATCAGCTCGACTTTTTATTCAAGTTTCAGTTTGACTACGACCACAGTTCAACGAGCTCAGAGGGGAGAAGACAGAACAGGAGAGGCGACTGAGGGAGTAGAAATATTCTCATGTTTACAGCAACATCGCAAGAACAGACGTGAACTGAACGTCGTCCGGAGCTGTTGGACGAGTCGTGAACAGTCTGCAGTGAATCTGATCTGGACAAGAATATTGTCATGATACTCCACAGACAGTACCAGTGGCTGCGTTTGAATTTTGCTAATTGAAAAAAAGAAACTTTGAGCTGAATATCTGGAGATGCTGACGGCCGTCGTCCTTACCTCCTGCTGGACAGCTGGTTGAGTCGGGTGGAGGAGAAGCTCTGGTTCTTCTTGCCCAGCTTCATCACCTTGTAAGCCTCTTCTGCACTGTTCACCTGAACCCACCGCAGATCTGAATACACGTGCACAAACACAGGATATTCACATAAACTGACTTTTAAAGGTCAGAGGCTCATTGTGATCTATTCTTAAACAACCTTTCACGAAGGCGTTGCCCTTGACGTCCTGCGACAGGCGCAGTGCGGTCCTCCTCGGGGCTCCGCTGGGCACCACCTCCAGGAGGTCGTGAATGTTCTCGTTGTAGATTTCACAGAAAGAAACCCAAACAGAGAACTTAGTGTGCGCCTCAGCCTCCAGGCTGATTCTGTCCTCTGCTGTGACAGTCATGCCGAGCATGGAGGAGCCTGCAACAGAGCCCGGCATTAAGTGTAAGAACACACACTGTGATACACTGCAGGATGTTTTACAGACAGTTACAGCGGGAACAAGAAGTATCATCACCATTTGTCTGAGTATACATATTTCTAAAGGTGCTATTGACATGAAATTTTCACCAGATGTTGGTAACAACCCAACTAATCCAAACATACAAAGAAACCAACACAAATAAGCTCAGAAATTAAGTTATGTGGCTACACAGGGAACATCTCATGACGGGTAAAAGCAAAGAGCTCTCTCTCAAGACGTTTGCAACCTTCTTGTTGTAAAACATACTGATGGCATTGGTTACAGAAGGATCATCATTTGGCGCTCCTCACAAAATTTCTGACAGAGCAGTGAAAAGAATGATCAGAAGAGTTGTCCAAGAGCCGAGGGCCACTTCATTTGGACCAGGCTGTGAAATACTGGCAGAATATAGTCTGCTCAGACTCTTTGGATGCCATAACACACACCATGTTTGGAGGACAAAACGCACTGCACATCACCGTAGAAAACATCACACCAACAGTGAAGTCTGGAGGTGGGAACACGATGGTGTACGGCTGTTTTTCAGCATACGGTACTGACAAACTTCATGTCATTGAAGGAAGGATGAATGGAAAAATGTGCAGAGAAACGAGGGTGGACAATGATCCCAAACACACACAGAGCCAAGGAAACTCTCAGCTGGTTTCAGAGAAAGAAAATAAAGCTGCCCAGCCAATCACGTGACTTGAATCCAGTTGAAAATCTATGAAAAGAACTGAAGATCAGAGTTCACAGAAGATGAACTTTCAAGATTTGAAGATCAAAATCACACCTGAGGAATGCATGCAACTAGTTTCACCATACAGGAGGCGTCTTGACACTGTGATCACCAACAAAGGCTTTTGTATGAAGTATTATGTCTGGATTTGATGTATGGTATTTGTATGTATGGATTAGTTGGGTTGTTACCAACATCTGGTGAAAATTTCACATCAATGGCACCTTTAGAAAATATGTTTACTGAGAAAAATGAATTTACTGCACTCGTGTGCTCGGATTAAACAGTGAGAGCCGGCGGTGCTGTCAGTCAGCATTAGAACATCTTATCAGGTGGTTTCAGTGTCAGGTTTGCAGCTGCAGTGCACAAAACATCCAAGAACTCATTCAGAGATAATCACAGAGACTAAAAGACTGAAGCTTGCCTTCGAGGAGAGTCTTATTGATCGAGTTCAGGAGGCTGATGTTGCTCTTCTCGCTCTACAACGAGACAAAGAGTGAAGATGAAAATGCATCAAAGACACGTTTATTCAGGATGTGCTTTGTAGACAAAAAACAGTCAGTTCACCTCTTTGAGTTGTCTGAAGAGGTTTCTCTTGAACGCCGCCTCCTCGGCCTGCTGCGTCCGGCTCAGCCTCGTGAACTCGTGGCAGCGGTGAGGTTTGACGGTCGTCTCGGTGAAAACTCGTTCGTCGATGCTGCTGAAAATGACGTCGAGAGACCTGGGCAGGATACCGGCATCTGCGTCTGGACCTGAAGCGACAAGAGCAAGTTGTACTCTTAAAATGTTCAACGTTCGAATCTCCAGGCAGAAATGAACTCGATGGTTCCACCTCCTCTACCGGAGGAGGAGACTCTCTGTGGTGAGCTGGCGTTTTCACGTCTCACATGACGAAGGAAGTCATTATAACACGAGTCTTGGAGGTAAAACATGTCACTCAGCCCTGTGAGAGAGTGAAACAGACCTAAGAACGTGAAGGTCTTCCCGGCGTTGGTGACTCCGTAAGTGAAAACGAGAGAGTTTCCCCCTTCAAGAACGTCCTTCACCAAATCTTTGACTGTGCCTTGAAAGAGCTCTCCCTGTGTCGTCTCAGGACCGTACACCTGTTGACAGGACGAAATCAGTTAATCAGTAACGAGCGGAGACGTTAAAAATGGATCGTATACAGGTGATGAACATAAAGAAGACGAAGCTTTCTGCAGCCAGAGGAAGTTTCACACCGACCTGAGAGAACTGGAAGCGCTGTCCGGTCTGTGGCAGCGATCTGTCGGCGCTGAGCCTCGCGGAGAGAGACAGGCTGGGATGCTTCAGCAGGACTGTGTCGGGCGGCTCGATGGTAACGCAGTCCTGTTAAAAACAGACGAGACTGAGTCTTGAAATTTTCCTTATTTCTGCTTTTTCCTGAGTAAACACCCTGGACAGAGTTCTGACGGCACACTGGTACCTGTGACTCTCCATTGTCGCTCTCTGCTGAGGTGAAGGGTCGGATGCGGAGGTAGACCTGAAGGTGTTCTCTCTCCTCGATGCTGGAATGCTGCACGACACATCAGGGAACGTAAACGTCCAGGTTACAACATAAAGAGCAACCGGTGATAGAAATTCAGGCTGCAAGTTGTTTATTTTCATTCTTGATGAATCTGTAAATTATTGTCGATTCATTGATTTTGTTGTTTGGTTCATAAAAGGTCTGTCATCTGTCAGTACCTGTGAGTCAGGTAAAGGGCTGAACTCTGATGAGAGGTCTCTCTTCAAATCGTCCACCTCCACCTGCTCCCGTCTGTCAGCCTTGTTGTTGTTGTCCAGGCACGATTCCATCATCCTGCAACCGAAACGGAACCAGAACCACTTATCATGTAGCATGTAGCTCCAGGTTTAGCTTCCCTATCACGCCCTTCTTAAAAACAGGCTGGCACAAGTTAAACTAACTAACATTTGAGGCGTGTATAAAGATTTAAAGTTGGTTTAAATGTTTATTTAAGAAGGTTTTATTAGTTTTTTATCATGTTTTTGACGCTAACGCTAATTAAACGTTTCTCCGTCGAGCTAACTAGTTAGCCGCACCTGTCAGCTGATTAATTAAAACACAATAAAAGTCCGATAACTTCCACGACAAACGTCAGAATAACGTCACTCCAGCTGAGGTGTGACCCCACACAAACACTCACCTGGCTGTTATTTGTCGGACATTAGTGACCGAGACAGAAGAATCTTTGTTTGTGTGTGCTAACGCGAAGCTAACGTCGAGCTAACAACAACACACAGTCAAGTCGCGGTCTGAAGTTTGAAACGGACCAATCAGGTTCAAGCCTTCCTCTGCTGCGTTCACTAGCTGTTGTTACGGTTGGAAATCAGAACATCTCACATAAAAGTCCTAATGGCCGTGGTGTGTTTACGGTAACTCGTCTGGCTTAGCGTGAGTGTAAAATAAAGTCAGGAGATGTCAGAGCGGCGTGACTCTAGGATTAAATATGAGGCTTTACGGCCCTGACAGGGCAAAATAATGAATGTACTATGTTGTGATTTATTGCCCTGATGAAGAGCTAAACAAGAGCTGTCATATTATCCTGTAAATCTGTGCAATACCTGCTCACTATAATTTATTTATCTATCCACTATTTACATTTAGTCTGTTGTACATAGATATGTACACAGCAAATATTTGACATTTGATATATATCTCATTTATTTTACAGAATAAATATAATGCATAATATTACTTCATATTTAGTACATTTTGATATTGAAAACACCATCCGACTCACTGATTGATTCAAAGCCAGTATATTTACATTAAAGGTCCTTTTTTTAAATGAAACCCTAACACCCTGAGGCCAAGTCAGAAAAAAAAGACTCTGGTTAATCATATCTGATATTTTCTAATGTCTGATCTAAATTATTTTCTATTCTGTGTTTATGACTTAAGAACAGGTAAAAAAAGAGATTTTACCTTTTTATTCAAAGTTTTTGGTAAGTTGTTTTTTTTTTGGCCAGGATCATTTTGAAGTGTTTGTTGTTGTGATACTCATTTCTGCCACAAGAGGCTGAAGTGCACCACTGCCCCGTGGACTAAGAGTCCTATTAATCATTAGAAACATGCACAAAACATCATTTCCATCTGATGTTGCAGCACAGCCACAAGATATGATGATGATTTCCAAAATCAGTTTGAGACGTGGACTTGTCAGACCACTTTCCATCAGTCCGTCTCAGATGTTCTGGTCCAGAGAAGTGTGCGGCGTTTCTGGATGTTGTTGATATCTGTCTTTCTCTCTGCATGGTGGAGTCTGAACTTCATTTGTAGATGCAGAGATGAACTGTGTTTATGTTCCTGAGCCCATGTAGTAACATCCTTTATACAGTCACGTGTGTTTTTAATGCAGCCTGTGCTGCCCGATGGGTCAGAGGTCACGGACATTCAGTGTTGGTTTTGGGCCTTGCCCCTCACGTGCAGAGATTTCTTTGAATCTTTGAACGATGTTCTGGATTGTAGACGGTGATAAATGTTGTTCACTCTGTTCTTCATTCTGACAAAACTTTATTGAGACGTGCTGCTGCTTTAAAGTCAGAATGAGTGAATATTTACAGAAAACAATAAAGTCAAAAAAATCTATTTGAACAATAAATATCTTTGTGCTGTATTCTACTGAATACAAGTCATGCATTCTTCAGGGGAACAACCAGATGGCAGCAAAGGCAGGCAGAATGGAGATAAATTAAGATTCATTCAGGTTTTCTTGTGATCATATTTATTCTGTAATGTGAGTTTTTTTTTTTTCCATATTCAATTGTCTGAAATCAAAATCTTAAAAATCATGCTCACAAAAAGAAAAAATACAATAAAGCATCATTAGAGTCCATCACACTTTTATTTGCTCATAGGACAAACGTAAAACATCAACATGAACATGTATTTTATCGTTGTGCATTTCATTCAGCTGCAGACAGGCTGGCTCAGATTTAGAGGAGGTCTTCAAGCTGTTTCTCATCATGCTCATGGACTAGTCATAGTCTGCAAAATAAAATTCAGAATATTTTATTACAAATACAATTAACAGCAAGATAACAGCACAACCACAACACATTCTTAAAAAAGTCAGTTTCACTGAACTCTGCTGTGACTTGACATGTATTTAAACATGAGGACCTTTAATACTCTCTGAGTTTTTGTTGCCTCTCTGCAGTTCGCTCATATCAGTGTTCAAAATTTCTGGTATGGCCACGTCGTCTGGGACAACTGTAAGATCGGAACAAGTGCTGTCAGAGAACGAATCCACAAAGTTGTTGGTTAGTGTTATTAAAGTATGTACGACATTCTCGCAATAATACCTGCATGGTCTCCGTGGGAATCAGATGACGCTGCTGTTAGCCCGACCACGATGAGAGCAAAGAGCAGGAACACAACGTGAGCTCTCATTTTCTGCAAGAGAGCAAACCTCTGTCTGTAATTCATGAAAAATATTCAGGATACTTTTAAACTGAGAATAAAAGCTCAGGAAACTCACCTTTGCGATTAAACTCAGCAGAAGTTGCGCACAAACAGCAGTGAAGTGATGCTGTCTCTGTGGTGACTCTGACTTATATACCTTTCGGATTCTGCAGAAGTTGTGTGCAAACTGTGCAAACAAAGGCTGGGCGCGTCTAAATGTCTGAAGCATCTTAAAAATCTACCCAGGTGAGTTTTAGGAACAGTAAGTTCTGAAGAATATGTCACTCACTGGCTGAAACCTGTTTGTGGGGTAACCAGACTGGTTTAGAGATACACAGTAGCCAGAAAGCATTAGTGTAATGACAACACTCTGAATGTGAACTTTTAAAAGTTCAAGTGCTGACTAACCTTTGATTTAGGTTTTTTACATCCAGTATCAGGTGAATAATTCAGGAACAGACGGGTTGAAATTAAGATTTATTCAGGTTTTCTTGTGATTGTTAATTACTCTGTAATGTGATTTCACATGTTCAAAATCTTAAAAATCACGATAACAAACATATCACTTGAATATCGTCCACCTGATGCTGCAGACAGATAAACATCCTTCTACCCAGTGAAAGACACGTGGTCACATCTGGCAGCAACTTAAGTCTCGAAATCTGTCACAGCTGTGGAGAAATAATGTTGAAATTCAACTTCCATCGTTTTATCAAGGTGCTTATGAGCTGCTGGAGCTGAATACCACAAAATACAAATGTAAGGTGGACATATGTTTTACATTTTGGCAGTCAGATGTTGGTGTTGGTGCTGCAACTCACTGAAGAAGAAGAAAAAGTGGTAAAATGCTGCATCCGTTTTCCGGTAACTTCACAACAGCCGTACTCGCACTGAGGCAACAGTACCCTGCTGAAATCAGCGGACTGTGCCTGGAAGTATACAGTGTACATGGAGTACTACATGGAAGTGTACTAACGAGACACAGCACTAGTGTGTGTGATGTTAGTGAAAAGTCGAAATACAACTGGATGAGGGCTTGAGGACTGCATTTACAGCTTCCTAGCTGTAAAACATGTGATGTTATCGTCACTTTGAGTGTGAAAAATAAATCAAAAAACAAATAATCAGCATTCTGCATGTTGAAGCAGGACTCAATATCACAAGTTTAAATGACTCATTATCATGAATACACATACAAAAAAGTCTCGTTACTCATAAATAAATAATAAATAACTAATTTCATGGTGGATTACCTTTAAATTGGTTCAAACTCGGCTGGAAATGTTACAGAAATTGTGTGTTGTCTTTGAACGCAACACACACTGTGTGTGTGTGTGTGTGTGTGTGTGTGTGTGTGTTTACTTAAAGCCAGGGACTCAGATTCATATAAGATTTATTCATTCTTCTCTACAGAAGAAAATATTTAACAAAATCTCTAATACAGAACATAAAGAAACATTATTGACCGCAGTTCCTAATATGTACATGAAGTCTGCTGTAGAGGAGAGATGGGAAGTGATACACGACATTTATACACTGTTTACTTACAGACTCACAGAATAGTGCAATCCTAGCTGAACAAAAAAAGGAATGATGGGCAAACAAATGAGAAAGACTGGAGCGAGATGAAATTTCTAACAAATACTGACAACCCTGGTGATCTTTACAACTTTTCCTCTAATCTAAAAAAGTGTTAAAACACTCCTCATCGTATGCACACGTGACAAAGTAGATTCAGGTGATCTTATTTTCTGATTCAGTGTCCGGGATCTTTGAATAACTGAGTGGAAAAGCTGAATGTCATGTTGTAGCTCTGCATCTACATCTGGTGGATGATGGTAAAACTTATTTACTGTGTAAGACTCTACATTTGTGATGGGATGATATTTTCAAAATGCACAAATGAGAATTTGTGTTCATAAATTTATATAGTTTTATAATGACTGATGTGGGAGGGTGTGGAGCTCTGATGTCCTCCAGCTGCTCCGCCTCAACTCTCTGTGATTTACAGAGTTTCCTGATGGACAGTGAAGTAAACTGCTGACAGCTGTAGCTGCTGTTAGCTCATGTTAGCTCAGTTTGTTGGCCAGGCTGCCCGGACCGTGAGCTCAGAGCACCGGGGGAGTGTTAGTGTTTGTACCACAGGAATTTTCAGCAGGTTTACAGGCCCAGCAGTCAGCAGCTTCTATGGACATAATGGCAGAGGAGAAGAGAGTGAAGAGGACGTTGACGGAGGAAGCTAAGAAGAGAAAAGGAGAGAGTGAGCGAGCAAGAAGAAGAGTAAATCTGGGACTGACTTTTAGTGGTTGGTGAGAGCTTGGTGAAATAAAAGGCTGAAAGACAGACGCCGAGCTGGGCTGACTGCTGTTGGACAGTATGGAAGTTTTGTCTTGTGTCTAAATTATAGTAGAGGAGCAGTAGAAATACAGCCTGTCTGTCCTTTAAAGTCTTTCATATCTCGTGTAATTGATGACGTCAGTTCGGTAAAAAAAATCACATCGCTTGGTCACAAGCTGAATTCTACTTTGCTGATACAACTTCTACTCTAATTACACTCATTTTTACAATCCACCAACACTGACATAACGACCACTAACTCACTAATTTGGCTAATAGGCCTCAACTAAGCCAATCAATTGTAAAAAAAGAAACTTGTTTTTACGGTAAAAAACTGTCAGCTGTGGTTGTCAGAATTTTATCGTAATAAATACGGTATAACCTTTTCTAATATTACGGTGAAAGGATATTAGTACTTGGCATTTTATTCCATATTTTAAAATGTCTGTAGATTTTACTGTGAAAGACCGTAAAAATGCCATTAAATATTACGGTGTTTTACTGTATAACTGTCAGTCTCTAATATAAAATACGACTTTATTCTGTATAAATTCCCTTAAAATGGCGTATAAGTTAAGGGTTTGAAATATGACTGTAAACTGTAAAACACAGTCATACTTCATGGCATATTTTACAGTCTTTTACTGTCAGTTTTTCACATTTTTTACAGTGTGTGTAAAAGTCACAATGAGAGACAGTGAAAATGAGTGATGAGTAGCAGATGAACTGGAGATGGAGGTGGTTACAGAGTGACTCTACAGATGGTTGATCCATCACACTAATCTAAATAGTTGTGCTGAAGTTAACTCATGACTCTGAATGGTCAACAGTTTAAAGCAATGCTAGGACACACAACGACATGAAGCTGATCACTGCAACAACAGCTGAGCTAATGACAAGATCATTCAAACCACACCAGTGAACCAACACTTCATGACATAACCAAACACATAACAGTGCAAAGCACTGGGTTAGTTGCATTGAGATTATTATATTATGGCTACAATGTTCAAGCTAACAGTCTGAAGGTTATTAGGCACATATTTTAACACAAAACAACAAAACACCAGAGGACAACTTTCTAAATGAAGGAACAGAACTAATTAATAAAAAGCCTAATTATTCTGAAACTACTAATAACATTTGTGTTGTTGTTAAAGCTCAGCCTTAAAATCGACTTCCTGCTTCAATAAATGGCGATCAATGGTTGGACGTGTCCTTTGCTTCTGTCTTTGTCACAATATGGTAAATGATATAAAATACATAGCTCTGAGGTGACATAAGAGGGTCGTGGAGGTATTCAGCTCTTGGACACCAACAACAGCAAATAGCTAGTTTCAATTTTTATGGACGTACATCATAGATTAAGTTATACTTTTCTCTCAGTTTGTTAGCCGGGCTGTGAGCTCAGAGCACAGGGGGAGTGTTAATGTTTGGACCAATGTCTGAGCAAGTGTTGTGCCAGAACCGGAGCTGGGCAAGCGGGCAACGTAACCGGGCTCAGCAGCCTCTATGGACATAATGGCAGAGGAGAAGAGAGCGAAGAGGACGTTGCTGTTGGACTAGTCAGTAATATTAGCTGGCTGCTGTGTCTTGTGTTGTTGACCTTGTTGATGTTTGGCTGCTTTATTTAGAGGCTTTAAGACGTTTACACCTTTAGCGCAGAAACAGAATAAAACCTCTGCGATGTGTCAAACCTTTCGTGATACTAAAACGGAGAGAAAAAGACAAAGACAGAAGCATCCATTCCTCCAGTGAACACTTTGTGTTTAGATCTACAGTTTAATGTGTAACTTCTTTGTTGCATCAACCCAACCTCCTTCATGGAGGAGGGCTCAGAGCTACATGTTGCTGCTGGGGTCCAGTTACAGACTTGATAATAAAACCAGAGCCCTTGATAGAAAGAGTTATGACAATTTGTACAACAGTGGAAAGTTGAAACGCCCTCTCTGGAGATGAAATATTTAACAATGACTTCTGGATAGAAGGTGGGAGGGAGTGTTGATAATTCCTGTCCAGGTGGTTTCCTAATTAATTTATCCACTAGAATACTACCATCACACTGGAAGCTAACGGACGACACGCTGCTATAAATGTTTACACACCACGGACTGGAAATTAGCAGTGGTGTTCTGGTAGTTCATCCAAAACATGCCAGGGGAAAGAAATGCAAAAGAAATGCGAGAGGTGTGTGCTTCTGTATACCTTAAACTACACTACTAAATACCACACTGATACTGTTTACACTCAGTCTTCCTCTACAGACAAAGTCAGCTTACCGTCGTCTTATAGATGTTAGCATTTTTGTAGCCTAAACTCCAAAAAACACATGACTTGCATCAGTCCTCGTTCAGGAAAGAGAGATTAACAGTCAGAACATGGCAGAAACTGAACCCGACAATGGTGTTGTTACCAGATGGAGTAATAATGGAGAGTCTTTGTCCGAGGGAGCGTCATCGAGGCGACAAACCTTACAGTACAATAAGTGAGTTTTTATTTTGTCTGTAGTTCAGCTGTTGAGTCCTGGCTGAATTTCAGTCCACTGAGAAGTCAGCAAATTCTCACCCTTATTAGGCGTTAGCAACTGTGTGGAAGAGGTGTAGATCTCATTCTGTGTCCATTGTTTGGTGTCACAGCTGCTCCTAACAGCCATTGTGTTCCCCACATTACAAGTGTTTGTTTAATTCAGCTGGGGACGGCCAACGGCGCAGGTGAAAGAAACAAATTAATTGTCCTACAAGATCTGGTTCGCCCCTTGTTGCCGGGAGTTGCCATCATCCCCCGTCTCTGATTGGTGTTTATAAAGGTCACATGGCATGAGAGGGAGGGGGTGTCCCTGCTCGGCCAACACCGACTCATAAGGCGGCGCCGCTTCCAGCGGGAAGGAGATGCATGCGATGTGTTGATGCTCCTGCTCCTGTAGTCCCAGCGGATAGCGGGAGGGGGAGAACCAGGCAGCGCTGGCCGAGGTCTCTCCACAGTATGGAGACGGATCCAGGCTGGTGTAGTCAGGCTGCTCCTCCTGCTCCGCCCCTCCTTGACAGGGGTCCAACAGGGAGTAAGGAGGTGGGTCATCTGTAGGTATGTAGACCTGAGCCGAACCTGGGCCAACACACTCATCGTAACTGTGGAGATAAAAGACAAAAATAGGTGATGATGGACGACCAAAATTCAAAATTCATTCTCTTTGGTTTGGATGTTTGCACCATTGGCATCAGCAAGCAATACAGCAGCAACGTTTTTATTTCTTTTTTTAGTTCCATCACTTCCCTTTGACTTCCAAGATTTGGAGAGACAAACCGTAGCTGAACCGTACAAAAAAAGTTGTTGGATCTTTGAGAAAACGTCTGCGGCATTTGTGGTACACCTTGTACAAACCTAACAAAACATTCAGCAGCAACTATAGGGTGTTTTTCTGGCTGCGGAGCAACAACGGCTGAGGCTGACGGGTATCGAACACTGACAGTATAAACAATGGACAGCGTAGGTAAGACGTCACCATGTTGGTGGTCCTACCTCTTCCGCCTTCCAGCTAATCTAAAACTTGGCAAAGACGTGGATCATCGGTGGACTGAATGACGCCTGGTTGCTCTGATAAGCCATCTGTAATGACACCCACCTGTCAATCAAAGCATCCACGCTCTTAATTCTGCATAAAATGTGCATTGAATTGCACTTACAAAATTTAAGTTTATGGAATCAAAACTGAGGAATATAGCATTAATTTATAGCATCTTTAAATGATCCAGGAGAGGAACAAAGAAAACTGTTTGCATCTCCATCATGTTGATGTTTTCAGAGTATAATCCCACTGCCCCAGCAGAGACGGTGTACAATTGTGTGGATGCTACGTCACGGCTAACTCTGTGATACATTACGTGCTGACAGCTGTCTGGTTTCGTCTGTCTCTCCACTCTTGACAGGGACACAAAAAGGAACAGAAATAACCTTCAGAGAAAATATTATGTAACAACAAGAGCATCTGGAAAAATAGCTGATGTCTTAAAAAACTCATCTGCTTTCACACGGACTCACATGTTCATATTTTTGATATATTATTGACCCCATAAGCACACGAGAAACGAAATCTACTGTGTTAGTATAGCCCACACAAATGGAGCTCAACGCTCACACCTCCATAGCATTCATCAATGCAAAAATGTTTTCATTCCCCACAGCAGATTTCTCTGTGTGTGTTAGAGAGGTCAGAGGTTCGGGCTCAGTTACAGAACACTGCCTGCAAACATCCAGTCAGTGTCAGTGTCTTTCTTTGCAGCATTTTTATCTAAATACAGGGTGCTGTAGTAAAAAAGACCCCGCCCGGCCTTCTGATGTGTCCTTGAGCAAGACGTTGACTTCTCACCCACTCCTAGCATGATGTTCTGTAACTGAGCCCAAACCTCTGATCTCTCTAACACAGAGAGAGAAATCTGCTGTGGGGAATAACATGACGTACATCCATTCATCCATTTCTTTCTGGGTCGGTAATTGCACTAATATGTCAAATTTAACGTGATTTATTAACACAGCACGCTTCATCATCAACATGTAGTCTAACCCAGCAAGAATCGATACAAACAGCAGCCTCCTTCCTTCCTTCCTTCCTTCCTTCCTTCCTTCTTTTTGTTTTGGCAGAGTTCCCTGATGAACTCCTCCAGCAGACCCCAGAGGTCATTTTTCCACCAACCTCCCCCGGCCAGAGAGAGAAGAGGACACATAAAACAGAATGAAACTAAATAGAAAACAGGATTATAAAACCAGTGTGTGTGTGTGTGTGTGTGTGTGTGTGTGTGTGTGTGTGTGTATGTGAGTGTGTGGAGCTAATGGTAGATGATGATGGGAGCATAGGAAGCAGTAAATCTGTGTAACTCAATCAGCTCAATGGTTAACTCTATCAGTCTGGTACCGCACAGTGCTGCACGGTGTGTGTGTGTGTGTGTGTTTAAACTTCTTCTGTTTTATTCCTGTGCACTCTCTCTGTGAGTGTGTGTGTGTGTGTGTGTGTGTGCTATTTGAAAGCAGCGTTTGAGACTCTGACTGTGTGTGTTTGCCTGTAAGAGAGAGGCAGATATTCTCTTTAAGCTCAGTCAGAAAGGCCGAACGTCGTACAGTTAAAGGAGGCTGAGACTGTTGTTGAAATGAGACTCTGGCTGTGTGTACATGTGCATTTAATTACACCTTTTAATTAGTTAATCACTGGTCCGTCGTTTATCTGAACACATTAGACGGAAGAGCCGTCGTGAAGCTCAGTGTGGCAGCTCCTACATCTTCATCTAAAAATCTAAATCTAAGACGTGGAGCTCTTAATCCTGCATAACTTTAAGCCTTAATATAATCTGAACAGGTGAGTTGTATAAAAATTCACCCTCAGTACAGTTGTCATGAACGGGGAAATTAGCTATAGAGACCAAAACTGTTTTTTGTACCAGGCTGTAAACATGTTTATTTCTGCTGTGAAGTTGGACATTTTAACATGGGGACTTATGGAGACTGACTCACTTGTGGAGCCAGCCTCAAGTGGACGACAAGAGGAACTGCAGTTTTTGGCACGAAAATGTTTAATTTACCAGCCACAGGCTGCTGCTTGGTTGTTAATTGCACACAAACCAAAGGATTGGTAGTAGTTACAGTCTTCTCATTGTTTTCTTCTTGCTTTGCAAAAACTGACCTCCAACTTTCATGTCACGGCATGTTGAGGTGAAAATTGGAGATAGGGGGAAAGTGTGTGCCGGGTGGCAGGACCAGGGTGTTTGGAAGGTGTTGTAACACACTGTAAGTCCCCGGGTCTTCGGTCTCTCAGGAGTTATAAGCTCCTCAGCTCCCCTGCGGCCTTCTGCTGTGTGTGTCTGCAGAAACGCCACACTGCATAATGAATGTGTGTTTTACACTTCTGTGTGTGTGTGTGTGTGTGAGCTAGGTGTGGCTGAGTATAAATAATTCCACCCCTCTGAGACACATGCTGGGAGTCTGTTTATCTGTCTTTATCTGTCTCTCTCTGTTTCTGTTTGAGATCCAGACGTGTCACATGAATGACTTTCACTTTCAGAACTAGTTATTAACAAATGTTTGAACAACTATATGTCATATTTTATGGAGAAAATGTTTTCTGTTTTTCCCTCTCTGTGATTTACAGAGTTTCCTGATGGACAGTGAAGTAAACTGCTGCCAACTGTAGCTGCTGTTAGCTAATGTTGGCTCAGTTTGTTAGCCAGTTTGTAAACAGTGTTAGTGTTTGTATCACAGGCGTTTTGGACCACTGAGAAGAGGTTTTCAGGCCCAGCAGTCAGCAGCTTCTATGGACATAATGTCAGAGGAGAAGAAAGCGAAGAGGACGTTGACGGAGGAAGCTAAGAAGAGAAAAGGAGAGAGTGAGCGAGCAAGAAGCCGCCGGACAAGAGTAAATCTGGGACTGACTTTTAGTCGCTGAAAGACAGACGCTTTCTACTGATTTCTACGTATTGTTGCTTAAACTTTAATGCAGATTTGTGATGATACAAAAGGAAGTAAGATACAGTCAGATACATGCAGGTCATGAAGGAGGGGAGGACCTCTGGCATGTATTCATGCTTTGGTTGTGACGCTCTACAGAGCTGGACGCCGGACAACTCGAGCTACAGCATAGAGCATATGGTCTCTGTGTGAGTGTGAGCATGTGTAAAGCTGGCATGTCCGTCCTCTTTACCACTGTGAGAAGTACTCGCCTGTGGAGCAAGAGGACCATATAGATGATGCACTCACAGGTGTGTGTGGATCTGGTTTCTTTAGCATAAAGCAGCTCATGAGATACATTTCAAATAATGTTTTAAATGACATTTGACAGATCAGGATCTATCCGATTGTGTTACTGCAGATTGCAGAAAACAGAGGTTGTATGTCTCCTGTTGTTGTTCCTCTGATTCAATTATTGAGCTTCCATCACTGCTCTCACACCTTCTCTCTCACTTTCTTGCTGTTGCTTGAAAAGTCCTCATCCTTTCTGTCTGGTGTTGTCCTTTCTCCAAAGCTTTCACTGCTCACTGACTCAGTGTTAAAAATTGCTGTGAGACATCCTGACCTCAGCGCACCCTTCTCATCTTTGTCAGTGACACTGACTGTTGGTGTCATGCAGTATGACACAGCAGCAAGATAGAAGCTAGTTATTGCCTTCATTCAATGAGGCTGCTGAGCAGGTGAACTGAGGAAAGTAGCGTACTGTGTGTGTGCATCATGGCTGCTGAAAACTGAAAAACAAATGTCATCATAAGATTACAAGATTGTGGTTTAATGCTGTCCGGTTTTTACAGCCCACAACTTAACTGTTTTGGCTTCCCACTCTCATCACCTCGTTTGCAGCCGCAACAGGCAGCTGTTTCCAGCAAACAAGCTCTGATGAAGATACCTGTGCAGCACCAAATGGCAGACAATGTTGGAGACTAATAGTGAACATAGTAAGGAGTATTTAGCAGCTAAAGTGTGAGATAGTTACCTCTGGAGTGGAGACAAAAAACAATTAGATGAAGTGTGAATATTAAAGCAACATCACACGGTAAGGAGCGCTGTCATACTGAATATCAGCACAGCTTTGATTGAGCTGTAGGAACTAGGCCGCAGGCGTATATTTGATTCATCAGGCAGCTCTTATTTTGGTGAGAAATCAGTTTGAAACGGTTCACCTCCTTCCTGCGCTCGTTAACACTAAAATAACGCTCGTCTAACACTAAAATAACGCTCGTCTAACACTAAAATAATGCTGGTAGAGAGTTCTTCAATGTATAATGTGAAGTTTGTACAGAAATACAGTACATCTTTTATTTTCCCCAAAACAAATAGCGCATTTCCACTAGCACGGTATGGCACGGCACGGTACGGTACGGTTCGGGTCTGTTTCCATTACAACTGAGTACCATATAGTACCTCCTCAACGTGGGCGGGGTCGTCATAACACGGCTGCGCGAAACTGCCGTGACGTCATTTACACCGCGCCAAGCCAACAGAACAACAACAACACCAGCAACACAACAACCGACCATGGCGTGGATTTTTTCTGCGAAGCCATTTTCTCGTGTTCGTTGTAGTCGAAGAGCAGCGGGGTTTTAAAAAGTGGTGTGGTTGAGTCTTGTGTTTATTTACAGTCTGGTCGGTCGTCGCACGCTTATGACGCTTCCAGTGACGACTCTCGTCGGCCAATCAGTGGAAGGCAGTCGGCTGACGTCACGTTTTAGTATCGCTTCGGCTCGCTTGGAACCAGGGCCGAGGCGATACCAAAGTAGTACCTGATACCAGGTACTACGTGCTAGTGGAAACACGCAAATATCGTGCCGTGTCGTGTTGTACCGTGCCGGTGGAAACGCGGCAAAAGTGCTGGTTTTCAGGCGTAGTCCAGGTCAGCAGACAGCAGGTTTAGATGTATCGGTACAAGTTTTGCAGTTTAAGTTTGGTGTCATATTTTCCTCGGACAGCGAAGGCGCTTTAGTTTCATTCAAACTGCCAACATGTTTGTTTTTGAACATTTTGTCAACGCTATCAATGCAAGTATGGTAAGGTTGTCTGACGCTGACTGCTGTTAGTTACTGGTTTGATTAATGGTTGTGTGTTGATTACTGACGGTGGCTGATCAGGTTTATTATCAGATAATCAGTTTCTAAAAGCAGAAAATGGTTGATGTGTGTGTTCAAACTACCTGTAGAGATATGCTCTACTTTGTTACAATCTAAGATAGATGATGACTATTAATGTCATGTTAATGTAAGGTCAATATCAGAACAGCAGCTGTAACACACACATCTTTCTAAACTTTGTGTAACAGTTTACCTCTTCTTGTTGCCTCATATTACAAAGTGTGTGTGTGTGTGTGTGTGTGTGTGTGTGTGTGCATGCCAAAGCTCGCCCAGCTTCTCCGTGAGAGGAAGCAGAAGCTTTCAGTCTCCACAGGTGAGCTACTGATCCGTGAGTGTGTGAGCGAGTGTGTGTCTGTGTGTGTGTGTGTGTGCTTGTGTCGGAAGCGTTGCGTTCACAGTCTCAGTAGGTGAGCTGTTGATCTGAGTTCTCTGAGTTTCCCTCAACCATCTGTGGCCACATACACACACACACACACACAAACACACACACACGCACGCATCCTGCAGGACCGTCACATGACTGCAACTACCTGCCTGTTGACAGGGTACCAAACCACGACTCGCCAGCATTATGGTACACATAAAGTGCAGTTTGTATGTATGTACGTGTGTCTGTTTGAATGTGTGTTTGTGTGCATTTATGAGTGTGTGTGTGTGTTGGCTGCTGTCCCATCATCCGGGCCAGAGAGTCCGGCTCTCACACAGACTGTCCAGAACACTCTGCCTCCCTGCCAAAGCACTGACGTAGCCAGCTAGCGCCCCTCTCCTCTCCTTTATTTTTCGTCTTTGTGTTGTCCTGCGACTCTCTCGTGTTTCTGCTGCTTAAGTTGACGTGTGGACAAACACTGTGAGTTCTCCTGTGTATAGTTTTTCATGAACATTATGAATGGATTCATCAGACGTCTGGTGGGAGCTGTAATGTTGGCACAGGAACATTTTCCTGGCCCACATTATGCCCTGCAGCATCAAGCATCATTTAAAAAAAAAAACCTAAACCCCCGCTGCTCGCCAGGTGTATCCCTCCACACATGATGTATCTTTCAGGATCACGCGCTTTGTCTTTGTTATAAGGAAGCACCAAGAACATGACAGGAGCTTTGGATTACAGCACCCCAAGCAGAGACCTTCAACCTCGGGTTCAACATGATGAATGTGAATGTGCAACGCGATTGAATCAGCATGAATACAGTACTGACAACAGAAATTATTGCTATATTTCCATCTCGTCTTCAAGGTTTGCCTGGCGCTCTTTTACACAGTCATCTTGTTGCATCCTCTTCTCCTGCAATGATTTAATGGCACCTGATTGGAGAATTAGCACGACCAACTGTTAATCTCTACGAGCCAAGTCCGATTCACATGATGGAAGTGGATGTGGTGGAATAGATTTTTCCAAATTTAGATGATTATTATTTAGATTTTCTGCTATGTTTGGATGGAAACCTGACTTCAGACTCTTAAGAAACACCAACAGAGCTTAGTTTCTCTGAACGCAGCACTAACAGTGAGATACATTTAAAGATCAAGCTTTGTAGATCGACGGGTTAAACTTTCAGATTCTGGCTCAATCTCAGAGGAGTTCAAGGACAGGCGGCGAGCTGGGCTTCCTGCTTGAAGTTTGACTGTTAGCAACTAATTGCAGAAATACCAGTTTCTACGCAGTGTTGCTTTAAGTTCGACTCATGACCCGGGACATCGGAAAGCTACAATCAATATTGTCCAAGGCTCTCTTTTAATGAATAAATAGAAAAGATAAGATACTATCCAACCTGTGATCGATTAATTTGGGTAAAGTGAGTGAATGTTTTTCAGGCAGAGCAAGGAGGAGAATGAAGTGCACACACACACACACACACACACACACACACACACTGCAGGGGAGGGATGTATGTGAATTATTAAAGTTGCCAATTAGACCAGCTGACATTTAGATCAAAAACACCATGACATTGGCCTTTAGCGAGCTCTTTCTTTCTCCTGTTCTCACACACACACACACACACACACACACACACACACGCACACTACGGGTGCACTAACACTCATTCTTGCACTCTTACAAAGGGCACCAAAGGTAGCAGCGCTCCCTAATAAATGAATTATCACAGAGGAAGGGTCAAACCAAGTGGACTGAGATCAGTGGGGGACTGACATGGGCTGAATGCTCAGTTAGGTTTGTATTTGACATTTGACATAAATGGAAAAAAGCTGGAGCAGCTGGTGGTTTAAACAAACTGTAGTTATAGTGGTGGATGACGACAGCCCGAGACTTTTATTTGACTTGTCGTCCTTTTCTGAATACTTTAGCTCGAGTGAAAACATCTGTCCAATATCAACACTGTCTCCTTGGAAATGAAACCAACCAACACATGCACTTACCGTGGCGGTGAGTCGGGGTACAGGTTGTTGACTTGTGACAGAGTCTCTCTGTATGAATCAAAGTCTAAACCAGGAGGAAAGTCTTCTAAGCAGGTAGATCTCAGCTCTCCGACTGAACCGCCATAGGAAAAACCGTCCAGACCTGCAGAGACATGAAGACACACGAAGCTAAGTTAGGTCACAGAACAATGGATCGTAATCAGGTGACTGGTGTCTCTGTCATTCGTCATTCTGTTCTCACACTATGTAACTTTGGGCTCTGATAGTGAATAGTTGTTAAATACAATCCTGTACTGGACGTTTAGTCTCAGACTGACCGTAGCTAGCTCGGAGGTGTGGGTTTCGGAGTCGACTGTCTTTGCGCAGGCTGCCGACGATGATGGTGATGCAGGAGAGGAAGAGGACCAGACCTATAACGATCCCCGCCACCACCAGCGGAGACACCAGGAGAGACGCCTCCCCTCCCGACTCCCTCTCACTGCGGCAGTCTGGGTACTCCCCATGGCTCTGGTTGGAGCTCACTGCAGGGAGACAGAGAGAGATTGTGGAGGTGATGAGTGAGTGTTTGGACTTTAGACCAACTTCAAAAAATAAATTATTTAGTTTTTCTCAAATTATATTTATATATTGGTTGAAAATTTTGATTTCATATAAATCAAAATATTTCTTTAGCTTAAGACAAAACATTCACAGAAAGTTAAAAGATGATTTATTATAAAGACCATACACTTTGTTTTTTACTTTTTCACGTTTGGAAAACCGAATATTTAAGATTACATCCAAGTAGAGTTTTTACTTTAGGATAAACTAATTATTGAACTCTAAAAAACAGCAAATTAATGAAGCTGCCTGTAACAAATTTAAACATGATTAAAAAAACATGCTTCATGCATTAAGCTTCATCTATCTATCTGTCTGTCTATCTATCGCACCATGGGGTCACGTTACGTAACAGCTGTCATTGTATCATCGAGGACTTATTCCATTTCAGTGTGTGACAGATAATTAGAGCTGAGTCCACACACACACACACACACACACACACACACACTCAGTCATCATCATCATTAGATTACAGGGCGATCCTGTTCCCCTCCGTTTCTGTTTAATGTCTCATCTGTCTGTTTGCTCTGCCTGTCCACCCTCTTCCTCTTTATCTGTCTTACTCTGGATCTGTCTGTCTAACACAGCCGAGAGAGAACACAGAGAGACACACACTTTGTACCACGAACTGTTTCATCCTAAATATGAAGAGCACATTTTTTACCTCATGTCATGTGACTTTCTAGATTTAAATGTACTAAAATCAGGAGGTGCATCAATGACATGGCACAAAGTTAATCCTATAATATCAGTTTACCTCCTGTTGATCTACACTGACCTGTGATCAGGTGAACGTTGTCTCTGTCATCCGTACGTCTGTTCTCACACTATGTAACTTTGGGCTCCGGGTCGGGAGAAGTACGTAACGCTTTACGGCACTAAGTCACACACCACCAACTATTTCACTGATTTTGGTGAAACTGGATCATATTTTATGGAGAAAATGTTTTCTGGTTTTCCCTCTGATGTCTTCCGGCTGCTCCGCCTCAACTCTCTGTGATTTACAGAGTTTCCTGATGGACAGTGAAGTAAACTGCTGACAACTGTAGCTGCTGTTAGCTCATGTTAGCTCAGTTTGTTAGCCAGTTTGTAAACACTGTTAGTGTTTGTACCACAGGCGTTTTGAACCACCGGGATGAAGAAGAAGAAGAAGAAGAAGAAGAAGAAGAAGAGGAGGTTTTCAGGCCCGGGGCATGAGGGAATGCTGACACTGCCGTGCCAGAACTGGAGCTGGGCGAGCGGGCAACGTAACCGGGCTCAACAGCCTCAATGGTGTGCACAGCTATCCATATTTCGAGTATCTGTGTTTGTTTTTCATCAAATTAAACACGGTAAAATGCATGTATGTATCTGTCTTGATAACTTTTATGGGGCTTGTAACAACTGTTACGTTGCGTTGGCCGACATGTTTCCTGCTGCTTTCCTTCCTTTTTCTGTCGATCACAGCTCTGAATATGAATCAGGAGAAACAATCGAAATCACAAAATGATTTACACTCACAATATTGTTTTCATTTCCGTCTCTCTGCTTCTCTATCGCTCATTTCTCGTCTCTTTCCCCCTCCTGAACGTCTGCGTCTGTAATTCTGTTGTCTACAGTAATTTGGTTTCACACAGATTCCCGAGAAGAGGAAAATGTTCTCTCACCCCAAACGATTCCCAGCAGACTCTCTCTCCTCCTCTCTCGGTAACATCTCCTCTCTCACACACACTTCTTTGTCTCCTCCGTCTCCCTCTGCTAACGTGATTTTCTCTTCATTTCGCTTCTCATCTCTTCCTCATAAACTTCATTTTCTCTTGTTCTCTCCGGAGAGAACTCACAGGGAAATCTATAATTATATAGATTTAAATTCACATAAACCTCACTCCTCTGCAACATTACACACACACATTCACACACAGACAAACTCATAATAATCTTGGCAGCTCTGCTCATCAAAAATATTGTTTTTTTTCATCCGTGCGTGGCTCCACTGTCCATCACTGTGGTCCAGGCTAAAATATCTTCACATCTATTCGATGAAATACCATGAAATTTTCTGCAGACATTCATGTTCTCAAGAGGATGAATCCCATTGATTTTGATGAGTTTTCATCTGGCATCAACATCAGTTTAAAATTTGTTGTTTTAAGACCAAATACCAGCAAAAGTACTCACCTTAGCTACGACTGAGATGGTGAACATGGCATAAAGCTTAAACCACGACCACTAGAAATTGAGTTTATGTAGGACTGAATTGTTTTCCCGATTACGTTGTGATGTTCAGAGGCAAATATTTTAATTCATGAAGCTCTACGTTAAGTCGCAGAAAGAGGGTCAGGGTTGATGGCAGGTGTACAGAGTGCAGGACTTTGGAGAAGGTTTGGAAAAGGTTTTGGCTTACTGATAATAAACACGTTGTGTTTTACACAATCTTTCACTAACCAAGTGCTGCGTGCGCTTAAATATTACCAAATAATGTTTACCAATAGTCTTGAGAAGCAGATATTGTATGGCGAGATCGGACAACATGTTTGACAGATGCTGTTCACGCAATATCCCACGAGAGGGAGTGCTGTTATACTGAATATCAGCACGGCTGTGACTCAGGTGGAGGTTTATCACAGGAAAAACTGGCTGCTATTCAGGATAACATCACGACCTCGAGTGAGATATTTATTTTATTCAACAGTTCTACAAGCTCCATTTATTATTTAACAGTAATAAATCACAACGGATTATGATTTGTTTGTTTATTTCATCATTTATTTGGCCAACACAAATAGTTCCACAACTGCACTGTATCCAACTTTGTGTCGGTCTACATGTTAGCACAGGCCAGCTGCTTTGTATCATCGTGTATCTTTGGTGGAAATATCAGTCTCTTTCTCGACTGACGTTCTGAAAATATCAAAACATGTTTAATATTATCAGGTCGATGCGCTCTCGTCAGCACCAACGCCCGAAAAATAACAGTAATAACAACAGACGGTGAATTGACAGTGTTTAGAGTCGTGTTTAATTCGGCGTGCATCTGTTCCCCCAAGCAGCTCTTTATTTTAGTGAGAAATCTTCATGTTTGAAACAGTTTGCCTCATTTCTACGCTGGTCTAACACTAAAATAACACTCATCTAACACTAAAATAACACTCATCTAACATTAAAATAACACTCATCTAACACTAAAATAACACTCATCTAACAGTAAAATAACGCTGGTAGAGAGTTATTGAATCCAAAACGTGAAGTTTGTACAGAAACACAGTTTATCTTTGTGGTTTATATTGATGCTGAACTGACAGTCAGACTGTGGACATATGTCCTCCTTTATCTCGTGTGTCTAGAGTGATGTGTTTTTACGGACACGTAATGTATCCCTCTCAGGCTTCTTCTTGTGTCTGTGGCTGTATGAGCTCATTGTCCTTTTTAAGAGAATTTAAGATATACAAAGAGTGGAGGAACGGAGAGAGGGCTGCCACGCAACAATCTGAGCAGAGCGAGGAAGAAATAGAGAAGAGAGAGGTAAAGAGGGAGAGAGGGAAAGATTGTAATAAATGGTGATAGTGTTACATTTCAAAACCCTGAGGGGACCGGACCCAGCTGCAGAGCGAAAGCAGTGAAACAGGAGAAATTTTGTTTGCATCTATGTGTGTGTATGTGTGTGTGTGTGTGTTGGTTACTATGGGTAATACGAGTGTCTGAGTGTAAAAATATTAGCACTGCATGCCCATCGCGTGAAATAAATCAGTGTAAATGAACAGAGGGAAGCGGGTTAACATGAAACCTATAAATCTTTAGAGCACGAGAATTAGAAAAGGTCATAAATCTTCTGTGCAGCACAGTGTCACGTGTTATTTGTCTCTTCGTTCGTTATGTAACAAAGGTGAGTGACAGAACAGCACCTACATCTCAGCGCTCATCACCATCTGGGAGACGAGAAGGTGTGTTGGACAGATTGCCACAATAAGAGAAGCTACTGCAAATTTCCTCAGAGTTTCCTGATGGACAGTGAAGTAAACTGCTGCCAACTGTAGCTGCTGTTAGCTCATGTTAGGTCAGTTTGTTAGCCAGGCTGCCCGGACTGTGAGCTCAGAGCACCGGGGGGGAGTGTTAGTGTTTGTAACATCACAGGCGTTTTGGACAACCGGGAAGAAGAAGAAGAAGAAGAAGAAGAAGAAGAGGAGGTTTTCAGGCCCAGCGGTCAGCAGCATTTATCGAACTAATGGCAGAGGAGAAGAGAGCGAAGAGGACGTTGACGGAGGAAGCTAAGAAGAGTGGTTGGTGAGAGCTTGGTGAAATAAAAGGCTGAAGACAGACGCCGAGCTGTGTTAAACCGGGGTGCTAAATCACAAAAATACCAATTTCTACGCGATGTCACTCAGTGTCTGCTGCATTGGCTTGTGCTTGTTACCGAGCGTCTTGCTCAAAGGCACATCAGCAGGTCTTGTGGTTGCAGGACTTCTGCATTAGAAACACACAGTGACCTCTACACCACTTGATTACTGCTGTGTATGAGGGAGTATATGGTATATGTTCATATATAATGAAACGGCAACAGAGGTAATTCACTTTGACAGCTTGTCACTAAAGCTTACTGTTGAACAGGCACCCACCTCCTGCACCCGATACACTATAGTGTGTTACAAAAAGCCACTTCATAATCCTGAAGTTGACACCAGCTCTGAGCCCAGTGTTGACCTCAGGCTTATTTGCTGCCTTTAAATGTACATGAGCTTCAAGTTTTTTACAGTCTGTGGGCAGAACTATGGCTGCACTTTGTCTTTAATCTTCTATATCCTGACAGAGATGACAAATTTTATTTGACTGTGTAACGTTTATCTGGTGTCAGCTGCCCCTCAATATTAAAGAGCAAGGACTTCTTTTATATTTGTGTTGTAGCTAAATTCAACAATCTTAAGGAGGTATGCATGACGAGATGAAATAATATCTAAGCAGTCCAGTTTGAGTAATACAGCCATGACTTTGAGGGCTTATATATATTGATATGGTTTATCAAGACAGAACAGTCAAATGGCTGTGAGCAGAGGCTACCAAACAAAAACTAATCCAATTAAATGTAAAATTTTACATAGAAACACTGTTATTTTACAGATATTCTCAAATTATTACGATCAAACACCTTCAATAAAGTGACAACACTAACTGCAAAGAAAAAACATAATAAGCTACATATTTAATTACAGAAAATGATTGTAATTTTACATTAATTTGTATGAAATTTAAAAGCAGGAAAATACTGTGTAAAAAATATACAAGTATGGGAAATAACTGTAATTTGTCATTATTGGCATAATACTTAAAATAACAGTTTTGTTGTTAATTTACAGCTAATGTCTGTAATTTTACAGATTTTTGTATTCAATTTTAAAAAACAGAAAATTACTGTAAAATTTGTTGTTTTTCATAAATGTATCTCTTTTTTTTACAGTGTTGGAGCTGTGTAATAATAAATCAAGAGAGACAGTAGTACAACATATAGGTCTATATATTTGTGTGTGTGTGTGTGTGTGTGTGTCCATCCAGATTGGGGATTCACTGGCAGTCATTTATTTTTGGGTGTCACAAGCTATAAAGGTTAAGAGCCTGTGATATTGACTGCTACTGTGTACGCTGCATCACTTTGTACATTAGCTGCATACATTATAGAGAAGCATCAAGCAGCCACTCAGATTCAATCTGACAGCTTGTCGTTATGAGTTACAGCCACCTTCTCTTCGGTATGAAATATACCATAGTGCTGGCTGACGGTACATCGAGGCAGAAAGACCTCCTCCTGGCAGAATGTTCAATAAGGGATGACAACAAACTCGACTTAAGCCAACAGTGGCATCGATGTTGATTTTCCAGGAGGGAAAAACAGGAATAAGTGGAGTCCTAACGGCCCGGCGTGTCAGATGCCATATGCCAGAAATGGAATATAATATTAATAACTGTTTTCATTAGAGTTTAATGACCTGAAAATAAGAATTGTTATGTTTTTGTTATCTTAAAATTAGACTTCAGCTGCTACAGATGCATCAGGTCCACCATGTTGAACTCAACACTGCTTCTACATAAGGCGACTTCTCCGCGACCACCATAGTTTCCTCTTCATGCTGGGAAACGATAAAATCAGCAACTCCACCGCTAGATGGCACAAAATCCTTCACACTGGTCCTTTAAAGGACCATGCACCATTTTTACTTAAGGTCTTAAAGGTCTTTACATTTCTACCATCCATTTTCCAAAGCTTGCTACAGTATGGACACGTATGTGCGTAGACTCAACATTCAGTTCATGCAGGTGTGACTGATTCATAAAAAACACGTTTTGTCGTAGGACGTGTGACACAGTGAGGACGCTACAGTCCTGAAGACCTTCGATTGTCATCCATCCACCTGACTATCATCCATCAATCCATCTCTTCGTCTTCTATCATTCTTCCTCCCTTCAAGCCTTCATCTTTCCATCTCTTTACGTGTTTTCAGGCTGCGCCGAACATTCAGAGCAACCCAACAAACCACTGCAGACTTTTCCTCTTTTGATAGCTGACAGCTGGACTGCTACCCTCCCACACACACACACACACACACACACACATATATATACACACACCCCTCCTGAGATTTCAGCATGTTTCTCAAGGTCAGGACTCTCTTCAGGCTCTGTTCATACACTGGGTTAGTCATTAAGAATTATTATTAATTATCTTTAACTACACTGCACTGTACACTCTAAAAACTTTATTTCCTATAAATTACGTTTTTTTACAGTGTACTGAAGGAAAACTAATATGAGGTGACTGATTATTTCAAGTCAGTTTGTTAAGAAACTTAAAGTGAGTCAAATCCAATCTTAATAGACTAATTAGCTAATGGACAGCATTTATCACATTTGACACTGAAGGCTAATTAAGCCGGTTGCATATAACAATCAGTATCAATGCAGTTAGACCAGGAATGCTCATTAGGATGCATTAACATCATTGCGAGTCTCTGACCACACAGCTGGATTTTTTAAACCAATCAGTCTAAGTGGTATTGAAGAGATTCTCCAGCACAGCATGCAGTCGTTTCTCAAACTTTGAACATGCAGTCAAGATTAAAACATTTATTTTTTTAATTCCAGAAAAAGGAAGCAGATATTTTTAAATATTTTTTAACAGTAAGAACATTTTTCTTGGAGATCTTTTAATCTGACTACAGTGATGATTTAGTCTCATTCAGTTTTGTTCTCCTCCGGACTTCTGAGGCCCTGAAAGACGTCTGCAGCATCTAGTTGAGTTGAGGCTTAATAAAAAGAGACGTTTTACCATGTGATGGAGAGACATTATGTTCTTTTATATCTATGACGATGAAAGATTTAAATATGTGAACATGTTTAACTGAGCTTTAAAGCTGTTGAAACAACGTCATGTAACTTTCTGCCTCAACTCTCTGTGATTTACAGAGTTTCCTGATGGACAGTGAAGTAAACTGCTGACAACTGTAGCTGCTGTTAGCTAATGTTAGCTCAGTTTGTTAGCCGGGCTGGACTGTGAGGTCAGAACACTGGAGTGTTAGTGTTTGTACCACAGGCTTTTTGGACCACCAGGAAGTTGTTGATGTTTGGCGGTTAGCAAAGTTGTCGACTCTACTAGTTTTTGATCAGAAGTAATGTAATCAGAACAAATACTCGAGTACAGCTGAACATAGTTACCACAGTGGGATTACACTCTGAGACTGATCACACGAATACCACAGATAAATAACAGTTCGTGTCCTTTCAACATCTTTCTGTTTGATTGCTGTATATTTTTGTATCACGATAGTTTAATGCACTGAATGAGCACCAAGTAAAAAATAACTGATGAAGGGTCACTGGGATGATATTAGCTGCATGTCAACTCTTCCTGAGTGATTTGTTTAATAGGTTTGGAGCAGGGCCCAGGCTCAGCGTCTGATTGGCCTGTTGGACTGGTCGCCTGGTTCGTCTCGTCTGTCACGAGGCCAAGAACTTTTGTGTACCACACATTGTTTCTTTTCTAATCAGACAGAAGGCTGTGAATAATAATAATAAAAAACTGCTGTGAAGAGCGGATTTTTCTCTGCATTCAAGTCTGGACAGTTGGCACTAAACATCTTTAGGTCTTCCAAATGTTGTTCTTTGTTATAGACTTGATTGAATGTTTGCACTACTGCAGGTCTGCAGGGACTCTGCTGGGACCCGGCTGTTCTCTCTCCTGGGTCGTGGCTGTAGTTCCTCCCTCAGACTGAACCTGACCGGAGCTGGATTTGCATCAAACGACAACACAGACACTAATTAACCTCTCAGCTGGTGTTGTTATTGTTCCATTACAATATTACATGTATGTTTGTTTAGATCCCCCCTCAGCTACACCGGGGCTCTGATCCATACAGCGATGAAGAGACGGCTCCTCCACTCAGCCGACACCGGTCCATCTCTGAACTCCATCCATCCTTCTATAAGTCTGATTTCTCCTCTCATCCCTTACTTCTTCGTCCACCTCCCCTTCATCACTCGACACTCACCCAGGCTATAACTAGACATGTCCATACAAACACCTCCTCTAAGATGTGAACTTTAAGTAAGTCTGTATGTTCATTCACACATGAACAGATTATTTGAAGTTTTAAGTTTATAGTTTGCGTCATTTCAGTATGAATTAATTCATGGCCTTATATCTCATCCAATCACTGTCTTTTATACCGTCTGTCTCTTCATTTCTAACTCTGTAAGTTAATATATATAGAGAGAGAGTTACATAGATTCTCGTCAGGGAAAGATGAGATGACTTGTCGGGTGGCGAGCCGTTTTGTCTTGAATCTTTAGCATCTGCTGAATGTTTAAAAAAAAGTTCCCAATAATGCAGCAAACCTTTACTTCCATTGTTCAGCCCTGCGAGTGTGTTGATGAGAATATACCCTGTGTTTTCTCAGGGCATGTATCTTAAAGTGTGTGTTCAGCATCAGAAGCAGCAGGATGACCTCGAGTCTCAGAGCCCCTCGGGATGCCGGAGATATTCCACCGCTTGCAGAAACAATGCTGTTCCTCCTTTTCTGACACGTGAGCAGTCTTAACGCTAAAAATATCCCTTTCACAAAGACTCAGAGAAAACATAACAGACTGTTTCTGTTGAACATGCTGGGAGGCCGAGTGTACCTGTCAGTCTGACTGCACAGCTACGGTCTGCTGAGTGAATCCACTTCACAGATGGAAGAACAAACTAAATGTCATCGTGTGTACTGATGAAAATATTAAGATAATTTAGTGTCAACACCAAAGTTTGGGTATTATACTGACACTTTAATTCCAGTATGTCCAGCCCTGATCTGCAGAGTCTTCTTATTTAAAAGAACAAAGAAAAAATATTGAAAATCATCAAGGTTTTACAGAGAAACACCGTTATTTTACAGATGTTCCATAAATTATTACAATCAAACACCTTCAATAAAAGGAAGATAACATTTTCATAATGTTTTCATAATACTTAACAGTCTGGTTGTTAATTTACAGATAGAGTTTTGTATACAGTTTTAAAAATACAGAAAACTACTGTAATTAGAGTCAATTTCGGTAAATTAGGTTGCTTATATATCTACTTAAATTACTAAGTGAGGCTATATAAATGTAATATGAAGCTCCTGTTATGCTTAACAAAAAGTGAACAGGAAGGTAGGATGAACAAAAGGTAACAACACAAAATAACAAAAATCAGCTGAGTCAAAGTGAAAAACAAATCCAACAACGAACAATACAGAAATGAGGCCTGGCTGCTGTAACTGACTCTACCTCGGCATCTCGACCGTTTTCCGTCTTCAACTAATTCAAAGTGCTGCAGCAACAACAAGGTCCAAAAAAATGAGACCACATCAGAAACACAAAGACAGAACAAGGCAGGACCGGAGGACAGATGCAGACGACGTGACGAGTGAAAGAGGGAAAACACATGAGAACTAATTAACTAATTAAAGACAGGTGAGGCGGGAAAAAGACAAAGACAGGACACTGAAGAAAGACTCCGAGTCCTCAAAAAGAAACTGCACCCACAAAAGTAGGCGACTACACACAGAAAGGAAACAATGCACATTTAAAAATACACTCACATAAAGTACGAACAAGATAAAAATAGATACGACTGTGTGGACAAAAATATTGTATTGAAACAACTCTACGTCCACCCTGGACGTTTTAATTAGCCTGTTCTTGGCCTGAGGTCCTGAAGACAGACAGTCATAGTTTGGACAATGGGGGCCCAAACAAGTCCTCCTTTTATTCACAACTTAACACGTGTCAGGGGATCTGGAGGGTATCAGGTTTGACAGTAAAACATGCACAGTATCTTGATTTGCAGAAGAGGAAGTCGGGACACAAAGTGACAGATGTTATCTCCTCATTTGTGCAGCGTTCTGGAACAACCTTCCTACAACCTGGTCGAAGGACAACGGAGGGCTCACAGAGAACATCTCTGCCTCGATGTCTTTCATTGCTATCGTGCTGTTCGCCTTCCTTTCCTCTCTCTGATCCTCCCTGTTGTTGTATTGAACTGTTGCCAGGAGGGCTTCGGTGTTGGAGGAGGGAGGACACTGGCCATTAAATCATCATGTCGCATTAGCACTGAGGAGGAGGAGGAAGAGGAGGAGGCCCTGAACACAGCAGTAAAAACCCAACACAACAATGGGGAGTCTGTTTCACCTCTGCTGCACCTGTGACCACACCCAAAAGTGATGTCACTGAGTCAAAGATTCTGCGAGCAAGTCAAACAACAACAGAACCAAACCAGAACCAAAGATACTGTCAACATGCCAAAGAGGTCGACAGATGTGTTACTACAGACTGTTTAAGACCTGTGCGTAGTCTCCATGACTGGTTTCTGAAGAGTCGTCATGAAGCTCAGTGTGGTGGCTCTGGTCATCTCCTCCGCCGGCTCCCAGCTAAAATCTTTGTCCTGTACCGGGCTGTAAACATGTTGATTTCTGCTGTGAAGTTGGACATTTTAACATGGGGACTTACGGAAACTGACTCACTTCTGGAGCCAGCCTCAAGTGGACGTTAGAGGAACTGCAGTTTTTGGCATCTCAGCCTGTCCCTGACTAATATTACGACCACGCAAACTCTGAAAATGGTCAAACAGGTATGTTTGCTTCCTTCGCTCTCTCTCTCTTGGAACTCTCCAGGCTCTCTGATGACAACATTCATCTCACCTGCTCTTGTCTGCACACCTGCCGACCATCATGACCAATCAGCAGTCTGCAGTGTTTAGTATCTGCTCAGCTCACCAGGTACTAAATCCAAAAGACTCTAAGCGAGTCAGTTTGAGCCGTTTGTGGCTGTATGCAGATAAGACCAACAACTTCACAGAGGAGCAACAATAATGTTGAAGGCATAAAGAAAAGATATATCTGTAACAAGGTAAACATAAGACGTATGAAGAAGTCCTCAGGCCTGAGGCTGTTTCAAGGTTGACAGCTCATCAGGATGAGTGAACAGCGTGACGATGAGAGGGCGAGGCGACACACACACACACACACACACACACACACACACACACACACACACACACACACACACACACACACTGCTGACTCCTAGCAAAAAGTTGCATGTGGATTTCAATCATAGGTGATACTGGATGTTGTTACACACAAAACTGGTAAATGTGAATTTCTTTCTTTGTCTTTAAATGTCTTTGTACAAGTATTCTGCTGTTGGATGTTCTGCAGCTTGGTGAGCTTACATAGCAGAAGGTAGCAGGAGAAAATGTACTGAAATTTAACCAGGAGCACGCCCACAAAGACACACAAAGAACAAGCACAAAGAGACCCCAAACAACATCAACGAGATGGCACACGACCACAACAAGACAAACCATGGATGCAAAGAGATGCAAAACCACAAAAAAAATCTAAAACGATGACAAAAACAGGCGAAACAAGCACAAAGAGATGCAAAATGGACACAAAGACACACAAAGACACAGAACAAGCACAAAGAGACACCAAACAACATCACAGATGTCACACGACCACAGCAAGACACAAAATGGACACAAAGAGTCAAAACATGGATGCAAAGAGATGCAAAACCAAAAAAACATCTGAAACGATGACAAAAGCACACAAAACGAGCACATAGACAAGCTGTATGACCACCAATGAAGCTGATTAGTTAACTTGTGTTCACGCGATGCTTCAACCTAAACTCACATGTCAAGCCTACTCATGCAGTCAACCCTCCACTCCCCATCCTTACCTCCTACCTCCTTCCCTCCTTCTGCTTTCATCCCCCTCCCGTGCATACTTCTCTTCCCATCTCTCCTTTCCCAGGTACTGTCTGAGCTGTAATTGGCGTGGCTAACTCCAGAGACACTGAATCTTCTCCTTCTCCGACCCAGACCAGCCTAAATGGAGGACTTCCTCCCCCACGTTCATCCCTTTCCTCACATCCTCACTCTGTTTTCCTCCCTCAGTACATCAAAACGAGTGTAAAGAGACAAACAACTGATTTTATTACCAAGAACCTCCTGTTCAAGAGTTTCTGTTTGTATCTGCACACTGTGTGCTTGTCTGAATGTAACAGCTCTTTCATTCAGTAAAAAAATAAAATGTCATCCGCTGAGCTGAGCTGACAGAGAAACCTCAAAGTGTATTGGCATCGATCTACAATGAGGTTTAACCTCTAACATCGTTACACTGCAGCGGCATCTTAAGTACAATAGTGCGTTCACACACACTGACACACACACACACACACACACACACACACATATCCGTATCAAATTAGGATGTGTATTTAGATGAGGTAGTATGTGGGTCACGAAACATCAGTGTGTGCATGAATATGGGTCAGAATACATCACACAGCCCCTTAATCTCTCTCTCTCTCCCATGTGGGATAGATGGCAGAGAGACAGATTATCACACCCTGCTGGCCCACATTCCTCCGTTCCCCTCCTTTAATCATCCACCCCTTTTTTTCCCTCACTCGTTCGACTTCCTGCCATCGCTTCTTGTTGTTGTTGTTGTTGTTGTCAATTATTTGGATCTCAACAAAACAACCGCCGACCTGCTAATCAGACCTAATTGTGACGACGTCACGACTCATGAATTGTGGGAGTCATGACGCAGCAGAATGAGGTTTTCACGTCTTATAACATGAGATAATTCTATTTTTGTCCTGATTTTATGCCTCGTCAGCAGATTCACAATGAGGACAGATGAAAACATCACACAGAGTGATAAACAACAGAGTTTACCTCAAAGGGCTTTACAGTCTGTGCAGCATTCACACGAGGAAACTCCTCTAACAGGGATAAAAAAGAGGATTAAGACCTCATCCTCGGCCTGTCTTTGTTGTTTGACACGAGCAGATCAATTGTTTGGGAGCACTTTGTCGTGCTAAAAGCTTCCTGCAGGGTCACATTTGATTCTTTAAGTAATCCTGAAATAAATACGACTGTCTGCTGTTTTACCAGATCTTAGATAAGACGATGAATCAATAGAAATCTCTTTGTAGGCTAGCAGGTTTCCTGATGCTAAGCTACTGTACCTTAAACATGTTACAGAGCAACAACAACAGCAGACACAGCAGCCAGCTAATATTACTGACTAGTCCAACAGCAGTCAGCCCAGCTCGGCGTCTGTCTTTCAGGACTTCCTGGGTTTACTGATTTTTTCTCAGTTGTTTGGGGCAAGAAAACAAGAAGCATCAAGGTGAGCCTCGAAGGAAATGAAGAGACAAGTCCGACCTCTTCAGATGAATGCGACAGGCTGAGACAGGTGAGGTGAGGTGAAGTGTTCAAAACCCGTATGAAGCATGAAGTGTTTGATAAAATCAGAAATATTCAGATCCATGTGTTCCTCTGTGAGGTGAGAAGGAGGACAGGTGTTGTGTTGTGACTTGTTGCGAGGTGCGATGGCAGCAAACAGGAAATTAGTCACATTGTCACCAAAAACATCTGAGCCACACACTCTCTGGTGAAAACAGTAATCACGGCGCATTTTACCGGATGGTCTCGGAGGAGATGGTCGAGTGTGTACATGTACGGGCACACACAGCGTTACTGTACAGTGTGTGTGCGTCAGTCGATGATATTTTCTGCTCTGCTGAAGTCTTGATGAACCAATCATAGCCGGATTTAAAGTGCTACCCGGCCATTTGGAGTCGAATCCGTGAGGCTCATTCACCAATCAGCAGTGCCGTTTCATTGGCATCGGCCAATCATAGCTTGATCTGCAGTGTTTATTGATCAATCAAGGCTGGATTTGCAGAGATCACCGACCAATCACAGGAGGATATACTGCCAGTTTTAGAGAGATGGCGGAGTCACGCCGAGTTTGAGTGATTTATCTGTGCATTTTTTAAAAATAGAAACACATTTGTAGTCCTAATTTATTTTTTTCTCTGTGACTCGACACAATCAGACCACAGGAAGTCCACTAAACCTCTCAGGCCTCCGATGCACCTGCTCGTTTAATCATTTCTCACCGCCAACAGCTGCAAGTAGATTTCACTACGAGCTAACAAACAAACTCCAGGCTTTAATATCTGAATATTTCTCTACATCATCGTGCCGGGTTGCAGAATTGAATACGAAACACACTCCGACTTTTTGGACCTGAAGTTACAGGAGAATATTCATATTTAAATCGACTTATTTTGAATGTATAATAATGTATTTCTGACTTCACTTATGGACCTGGCGGTGTGGTTTGTATCTCTCTAACAACAAGCGTTGGAATTGTTCTGACATTTAAATAAAGAAAGACGAGAGGCAGCGGCGTCTACTGAGACTTTGACAGGCAGCCACATGCCAGACCTCAAACTAACACAACAATCTCACATAAGACGCCACAGTTCAACTTGAAACAACTCTGGAAGATGTTGAAATGTTTTCTCTCCTTCACAGCATCATAGAGTCTCTTTCAAATCACGCCATTATGGTCTGTCAACCTGTCCAATAACAAAGAAAGACCCCGTCACAGATGCACACGGCGCCTCGGGAAGATTAGTTGAGCATCTGCCGACCTATCAGAAGATCTGCCTGAAAGTGTCTGTCAGATCACTGACGAGAGGATTACACCCGATCCAGTAAGCGCCGGTGGCTCATGGCAGCTGGAGCGGTCTGATGAATAAAAGCCAGAATAGTCACAACATCAGATCACAGAAGCCCGTTTCAGACGGACCTCCACCTCCTGAATTATAATGAATTATAGGACTCCCTGCTTCACCCTCCTGTAGGGGATAATGACCGGTGAGAAAAAGGTGGAGGAGAACGAGAGGAGATAATGAAATAGAGGCGTAACGCGCAGGAAGAGGTGATGTTTAATCATGTTAAAACAGCTGCAGCACACACCCCTCTGTGTAGCCTTCTCCCCCCGACACACACAGGACACAATATTACTGTAAAAATACAGTATTTCAATGTAAAATTTCAATATGATAATACAACAAGCTCACAACAACGTACAGTAGCTGTGCACTGTGTTTTCACAGTAATCACCACAACAATACTCTAAAACTATATTATTTTAATGCTAAATTACAGTATGGTGCTGTACCCTATGATTACAGTATTTACATGTAATTCATGAACAAGAAGCCGCCGGACAAGAGTTAATCTGGGACTGACTTTCAGTCGTTGGTGAGAGCTTGTCACACGATGAAGCTGGATCATATTTTATGGAGAAAATGTTTTCTGGTTTTCCCTCTGATGTCCTCCGGCTGCTCCGCCTCAACTCTCTGTGATTTACAGAGTTTCCTGATGGACAGTGAAGTAAACTGCTGACAGCTGTAGCTGCTGTTAGCTCATGTTAGCTCAGTTTGTTAGTCAGTTTGTGAACACTGTTAGTGTTTGTACCACAGACGTTTTGAACCATCGGGAAGAAGAAGAAGAAGAAGAAGAAGAAGAAGAAGAGGTTTACAGGCCCAGCAGTCAGCAGCTTCTATGGACATAATGGCAGAGGAGAAGAGAGTGAAGAGGACGCTGACGGAGGAAGCTAAGAAGAGAAAAGGAGAGAGTGAGCGAGCAAGAAGCCGCCGGACAAGAGTAAATCTGGGACTGACTTTTAGTGGTTGGTGAGAGCTTGGTGAAATAAAAGGCTGAAAGACAGACGCCGAGCTGGGCTGACTGCTGTTGGACTAGTCAGTAATATTAGCTGGCTGCTATGTCTGCTGTTGTTGTTGCTCTGTAACATGTTTAAGGTACAGTAGCTTAGCATCAGGAAACCTGCTAGCCTACAAAGAGATTTCTATTGATTCATCGTCTTATCTAAGATCTGGTAAAACAGCAGACAGTCGTATTTATTTCAGGGTTACTTAAAGAATCAAATGTGACCCTGCAGGAAGCTTTTAGCACGACAAAGTGCTCCCAAAAAATTGATCTGCTTTAAATGTTATGTAAAATAAACTACAACAGAGTAATGCATCAGGTCATTTGATGTTTGATACTCTACATATCTGTCCATCCGTCCACGGTGACGCTTAGCAGTTGAGCCAATACGTCCGTTTCCAAATGACAGAGCTAATGAAGTGAAGAGGAGGATGCAGTGAGTGTACCGAAGTCAAAGGGAGCCGGCGTTAGTCAATATTGGCACCAAAAGACATTTACCCTTCACTTCTCCTTCCTCTCCTCTCCTCTCCTCTTCCTCCTCTCCTCTCCTCTCCCCCCTTTTTTCTTATTCTCTCAAACGTTCCAAGCCACCTCCCTCAATTTCCTTCTCCTTCTCCCCCGAGAGTGATGCTGTTTTCTCCCCCTCGACACCCATTTCACTTCCTACACCGGTCCTCGCTCCTGTCCACCTCTTTTTCCTTGTTTCATCTACATCTCATCCTTCCATTCCTTTTATTTTATTGCACCCGTGCTCCATCACCTCATAGATAGATAGACAGATAGACACACAGATAGATAGACAGATAGACAGACAGATAGACAGACAGATAGATAGATAGATAGATAGATAGATAGATAGATAGATAGATAGATAGATGGATAGACAGATAGATAGATATGCATTTTTTCCTTTGGTACTTGTTTTCCTTTAAATGCAGGCACACACACACAACCTTGACCACCTGTGGTGTGTATTAATTGTCTATGGGCCCTGATGGGGGGTTAGTGAGGTGGAACAGCCTTGGTATTTGCTGACCTGCTGGGCCGTGAAATCTCCCTGCATATGCGAGCGGCTCATATCCATTTAAATAGATTTAAATAAACGACCTTACACTGTGACTAGATTGGACGCGAGCACAGACGGACAGATGGATGGATGCATGGATGGATGGATGCATGGATGGATGCATGGACAGTCAAAGAGAGATAGGTGGAGGAGATAGAAGGTAAAATGCCGTTAAATGAAGTTTTCCCCTCCCATTTCCATAAAGCATGGGAATGTGATGATTGATGGCTCGGTGGCGGGAAGGCGAGGCGTCGTGGCGTCGCGGCGCTGATAGATGGAGGGAAGATGTGTGCAGCGAGGGGGAACAGAAGGAGATTCCATTTCAGATCTGCCCTCATCTGATGCCACGCACACGCCGGTGCTCTAATATGTAGATTGTGTTCAGCCTTTATCTTTAGCAGAGGTATGAGAGGGTGGGGCACGAACACACACACACACACACACACACACACACGTGTTGGCAAAAAGAGTCCAAGGATTGAAGGGTTATTTTATGACTATATATCTATATATGACTAACATCTCGTGCTGTTTTTGTCCTGGCTTGAAATAGATCTGTTCCCGGCAAACAATAAGAACTTTCCAGATATTTGCCTCTTGACCTCATCTGGTCATCCTCCAGTTAAATGATGTAGAGAGACTGTAAAAGGGTGTTGTGTAACTGAGATGTTAATGTTCTGTTTGCAACAGAAGTAAGAGCCAGAGTGTGTCCACAGTGCGCGAGGAGACAGAGAGAGAAATAAAAGGAGGCTGAGGGTAGTCATCAGGGTCTCTAAGAAGACACATTTACATCCTGTAATTGTACTATTCTGAGTTTGTAATAACATCAACATCAACAGGAGTTAACAGTTACATGATGCTGCTTCAACACCAGATGTTTGCTCTGTAAATGAAACTTATTTTTATCACTGAGTGACTTTCGCTCTTTTCCAAACATGACGACAGATGTGGATGTTTGTGCTTGGCAGTTGGAGGCTTCGTGGCCTTCTCTGGGGCACGGCAGCAGCAGCAGCAACCCTCGGGCACAAACAGCCATGTGGTGCATGTCAGCCTCCTTCACACACTGCCAAAGCACCCAAAGGTGGGTCAGGATGACGTTTTTAAGACGTTTATCCAGGAAGGTCGATTAATCTTTTCAACACAACGTCGCTTCAGGTGAGTGCTACGATCGTATCCTTGTGGCATTTCTAAAGACTCCTCGTGCAACTCTTCCAACTTTTCCTGTTGTCCACACAATGTCAAAAAATGAGTTAATTAAGACTTAATTCGTCTCTCCTGATTGAGTATCGCTGCAGATTCATTGTACGCCAGCATGAACAACACAGCAACCATCCCAACAATATTTTTCAACAGCAACAGCTGAAGACAGACAGAAAATCAGGGAGTGAGATGGAGTATGCCATGGACTGGACTCTGAACTTTTTATGATGGCTAGTAAATATAAAGAAGTGCACAGTTATGTATTAATTCTCTCGTCCCGTTTCTATTTTTTCTGCTTCTGGTCCAGCCAAAATGAATTTTTCTTCTTGTCTTGAATCTTTAAACTCCTCAGGCTCAAACTAAAATACAACATTGTTATTAAATGAAATAAAAAGAGCAGCCAAGGCGCCTTTAGGAGAGCAACACTTCACTGTAATTACAAACTGAACTAAACAACATGAGAGTCCTGAAGGCTAAGCACAACACAGCTGAAGTCAGCTGTGATAAAATACCACATTTTCCATCATAGTCGAGCTGAATCTTTTCAAGGATTACACAGGACTGTGTAAAATGTCAACCTATACAATGAGGCACACAGAGAAACACCTTGACATATCTACAGAGCTGCCCATCCCAAAGCTTTTTATCTGTCTCTTTGCTCTGTTCTTTTATTCATCATTCTATTTCTTTTCCAAGGAGGGAGGCGCTGTTGGTGGAGGTCTAAACGCCCCGGAGCGGACGGAGGGATTTCAGGTGTCAAGGGAAAGAGAGAGAGAAAGAGTCAGCGAGGGATGTGAATAATAGATCAGAGAGGGGAAGAGAAAGTGGGAAAGGAGAGAATGAGGGAGACATAAAAGGTGGGAGATGGAGAGAAAGAGAAACAGATATAAAGGACAGAGAGTCAGATAGGAAGGACGGCAGTGAGAACGAGGAAGGAAGGATTGACAGTTTTCTTGGAGGGCAACCGTGACAGGAAAAAACACACGTCTGTAAAAGTCATGCATCCATCCATCCATCCATCCATCCATCCATCCATCTGTTCGTCCCCCCTTCCGTCTCTTCCCCGCCTGCAGCGTGGTCAGGAGTCGTTGCATAAGACAGCGATTCATCTTTTATTGAGAGGAGCAGCTTCTATAAATATGTCCACCTTGTTCTCTGGAGTTTAAAAGCTCAACCTGCAATCCAGCTAAAAATAAACAGAGGATACCCACGACAGCGACAGATCCAAATATACACATCAAAATATACAAATCAAATTATTTCACAGTGTTTCTTTCTGATGATAAACTGCTGACGAAGGTTAAACTTTTTTTTTGGTACAGATGCTTTCAGATATCGATCTTTACCGAGGCGTATTGCTCGTATCAGTATCACGTTATCACGTGATAATTTTGATTGCCATAAACTCAACCGTCCCTTGCTTAACTCCACCACTCCAAGTACGTAGGAGAAGCTACGGTGGCCTTCGTGTGCCCAAAGAGGTCACCATCACACAGCACGAGCAGCCTGTTGAAGCTAATGAGCCTCCTTTAGAGATTTAGAAAGTGTATCACTGAAAACAGAGTTATGCATGTTCAAAGATCACCTTCAAAGTTACGAACTGAACCTTTGTTTCACGTGATAATGATAAAATATACTGATACATTTTTATTTTTCACTTGCATAAATCTAATGTCATTTTTCATTTATTTTCAATAAATGTTTCAGAGATTTTCTGCTTTGACTGTCAGGGACTCGAAAAATTGTCCAATAAATCAATAAAAATTGTAAAATGTTATAAAGACGGCCCAATATTCAACATGTAATATAGTGTGTTATGAACATTTATCTCATATCTGTGTTCTGCTTCTTTTTCCTGCATCAATCTGTCAGACTTTTGTTTCTTTAGATTTAAAGTAAAGAGAAAACAAAGTTATATATATATATATATTTATATTGATTCATAAGTACGTATGTATTGATGTAAAACCATATAAATAGTAAAGTCCATTTGTGCGTCTCAAACATCCTCTGTAGCTGATTGTTTTTGTTCTTTAATCATGTAATTATCATCACTCATACTGTTTTATTTATTTTAGCATCCTTTGCACTATTGTCTTGTTCTGTCTATATATAGATCTGAATATTTATACATATTTTCATCTGTATATTGTACTTTAATGTTTACCTTATGTATTCATGTTGATATCTGTGTATGTGTTCACATACCTGACCAGTAAAAGTGATTCTGGATCTGATATGAGAGTTTGTGTTTGGTTGTATTTATTTCAGGCTTCTGTCTGACTGTAAACAGACGTTCACGTCTCGTCTTTTTATTTTCCACCTGATTCCCACGTGAAACTCGTCGTTTATTTTACTCTACTTTACGCTCCCCTCGTGCTCTCTGCAGAACAAATAACAGTGAACACCAGGAGACTAATTAAAGCTCAAAAACAAAATGAAAGACAGGAGGAGGAGGAGGAGGACGAGGAAGGGGGGAATAAAAGAGTCTTGTTTCTTACCTGAGCAGATCAATTTCATCAGCATGAACCCCCGATCACAGTGTTTCCTATTGGCACATCTCAACAGGCAGGAAGCCAACTTCAACTGGTCTCGACCACACAGTGCTGCTATATATGTGACTACAGACAGAGAGAGAGAGAGAGAGAGAGAGAGAGAGAGAGAGGACGTTAACGTGTGGAGAAGAAGAAGAAGAGAGCGAGCGAGGGAAAAAACAAAGAGCAGACAGGTAGGTGAAGAATGAGAGAAATAAATGAAGAGAGTGAGAGAAGCTGTGTGGAGAAAGAAAGAGGGAGCAGAGACTGATGTGAGAGTCACAACCTCCAAGCCCGGCTGTTTATAGAGCCCCAGGCAGTGTGTGTGTGTGTGTGTGTGTGTGTGTGTGTGTGTGTGTGTGTGTGTGTGTGTGTGTGTCTGTGTGTGTGTGTGTGAGGCAGTCAAGTGGCCACCCACGCCACCCTGTGTGTGGATGTGTGTGTTTATACGTGTGTGTGTGTTCATTGCTCTTTCCGGAACATGGCCACAGGGTTAAAATGTACCAATCAATACCTGAACCACACACACACACACACACACACACACACACACACACACACACACACACAAATACTACAGATCTACTGCACAGTTGTAATTTGTAATATGAACTAATAAAAAATAACATAATGAAGATGATGGTCATAAATATTATTCTGATGAAAAGGAGTACAGTACTGTAGCTGCTGTTAGCTCATGTTAGCTCAGTTTGTTAGCCTGTGAGCTCAGAGCACCAGGGGAGTGTCAGTGTTTGTACCACAGACGATTTGGACCACCAAGAAAAAGAAGAAGAAGAAGAAGAAGAAGAAGAAGAAGAAGAAGAAGAAGAAGAGGTTTTCAGGCCCAGCAGTCAGCAGCTTCTATGGACATAATGGCAGAGGAGAAGAGAGTGAAGAGGACGCTGACGGAGGAAGCTAAGGAGAGAAAAGGAGAGAGTGAGCGAGTAAGAAGCCGCCGGACAAGAGTAAATCTGGGACTGACTTTTAGTGGTTGGTGAGAGCTTGGTGAAATAAAAGGCTGAAAGACAGACGCCGAGCTGGGCTGACTGCTGTTGGACTAGTCAGTAATATTAGCTGGCTGCTATGTCTGCTGTTGGTGACCTTGTTGATGATTGGCTGTTAGCAAAGTTGTCGACTCGCTAGTTTGTGATCAGAAGTAATGTAATCAGAACAAATACTCGAGTACAGCTGAACATAGTTACCACAGTGGGATTACATGTGATTTTACAGTGAACCGTGCTGAACCATTGTGGATGTGGGTCTATAAAGCCCACTGAGACACTGTATAGGACAGTAGTCTTTAAATAGAATACTCCGTCACTGTCAAGTCATGGTGATGAGATGTCAAGCCGCACTTCCTCTAATTCTGATCAATCATGACTGCTGTGTAAGATTAAATCCCTCACATCCTGTCCTGAGTGTGTACGAGAGCATGTGTGTGTGTGTGTGTGTGTGTGTGTGTGTGTGTGTGTGTGTGTGTGTGTGAGTTGTGAACCTACAGTGCATTCTGCTTTGTTGTTACATAACTGTCCCTGCTCACACAGACAGATATTACAGACAACACACTCTGGCAGCGAGACTGAACTATCTCTCCTCTTCACACACACACACACACACACACACTCACTCACACACACACACACACACACACACACACACACACAAAGTGGGGTGTTTTCACACTAGTCTTGTGCTGTTTTGTGTGAGTGTGTGTGTGAGAGAGAGAGAAAACACAACTCACAGGATTTGTGTCAACTCCAACCCGACCGCGCAATGCAGGAAGAAGTGAAGCTACCGAAGAAGAGCTACAACAAGAGGACAACACAACAAGTCCTGTCTGAGATACACTTCTTCCTCTCAAAGCAACACTGTGAAACTTTCCTCTGATAAACTGACGTCTGTTAGCTCCTGTTGATCTACACTGACCTGTGATCAGGTGAATGGTGTCTCTGTCATTCGTACGTCTGTTCTCACACTATGTAACTTTGGGCTCCGGGTCGGGAGAAGTACGTAACGCTTTACGGCACTAAGTCACACACCACCAACTATTTCACTGATTTTGGTGAAACTGGATCATATTTTATGGAGAAAATGTTTTCTGGTTTTCCCTCTGATGTCCTCCGGCTGCTCCGCCTCAACTCTCTGTGATTTACAGAGTTTCCTGATGGACAGTGAAGTAAACTGCTGACAGCTGTAGCTGCTGTTAGCTGCTGTTAGCTCAGTTTGTTAGCTGGGCTGCCTGGATTGTGAGCTTAGAGTACCGGGGGGAGTGTTAGTGTTTGTACCACAGGCATTTTGGACCACTGGGAAGAAGAAGAAGAGGTTTTCAGGCCCAGCGGTCAGCAGTATCTATGGATCAGAGCTGGTGTCGTGCCAGAACCGGAGCTAGGTGAGCCGGCAATGTAACCTGGATTTGTATTTGATTGATAGCTATTTTAATGTGATGGTTGTTGAAGATTTTCAACTGAAATCTGATATTCAGTGCGTATCATGTTTTGTATATCTTAGACGTGCTGCTGCAGCTCCACAGATCGCTGTAACAGAAGCTTGAAGCATCATTATGAGCTGATTACTGTCACCATAAACTGAGCCTCTCTTTAAATGAACAGTCTCTCTAACAACATACACTCTCACCCTCTGCGTGTCTGAGACTCTGGATGAAACTGTGTATTCTGGGTTTTTAGGAACGTTAGATTAGGAAGAAACCTCCAACATGCAGCGCTGATACACAAAGTACAAATGATTTCATGTATTCCAGGGAAGAATAAGAGACAGCAGGATTCAGATTTTTATAGACTTGAATAGATGATGTCATTTCTCTACAGACTGCTTGTAGTTGCCAACGAGAGGCTACTGCCAACTTCTCAAAATCGCGTATAAACGTCCTCAGAGAGAGTTTGGTTGGACATGAAAGGCTTCTGAAAATCTGAACTGGAGGGGAAGAGAAGAGTAAATACTGTACATGCTTTAGATTTGACACGCTGCAGCTCGTCTGCATGCAGAGACAAAGACTTGCACACGACTGTTTAGACAAAGCACAAATGACGAGCTGCTGCATCACTGATCTCTCTGCTATAGTCTGCTATACTGTACAATCACCAAACGTCTGAGGGACGATATTGGGGCTGCAGGAGACATCATTTTTGGTACCAACAGTCAGTTTTGCTTTCTTTTATCCATGCCGTTAATCTTTCTTTAAGTAGTTTTAGTCGTCTAAATGTAATCAAAGCTTTGTAGACGTTGGCAAATGACAGAACACTCATGAATGAAGCAGTTTTTGTATGAATAACTTGTCAAGTTGCCACAAAACAGCACCTGTAACACATTTCGGAGGTGTTACACCGGTGCTGGCAGCAAAACAGCTCCAGCCATGATGGGGAGAGAAAAGAAGGAGAGATGAGGGACAGGAGCAGTCCGAGAAAGAGAAACTGAGGGAGTCAGGTATTTCGCCTGAAGCCACAGCAGCACTCCATCATTTCTTCATCTTTCTTTCAGGTATTCCCTCTCTCTCTCTCTCTCTCTCTCTCTCTCTCTCTCCGTGTCCCTCTCTCCCTCCTCTCATCCATCTCCTCCCAGCTCTCTCTGACAGTCTATTTGGCCCACACAGCCCTGTCATCCATTCAACCTGTCAGTCCTGGCAATGGCACCAATCTCACACTGACTAGTGTTTGTAGCCGGGCAGGCAGGACCCGCGGTTAGAGCGTCCCCGTGCCATCGCTGAAAGCCCAAGGGTTCAATTCCCGTGATGGCCGGGTCAGAGAGTCGACCCTCACGGTGAGAAGGTCAGAGGTTCGGTCCTCATGGAGTGGAGTGTTCATCCCTCACGCAATCTGACTTCACTGTATTTAAAGTACTCGTTATTTAAAGGATCCTCACGTTTTACTCAGCAGCTCAGCTCAGTGAGATGTCAGGGCTCGGCTCAGTCCGAGTTCAAACAAGTTGCCAAGGAAACAAATATTTGGCAGCGAAAATGTAATGCTGTCTGTCTGTTTCTATTTGTAACATTAATATTCGTGTGAATCATAACTCAGGGTCAAAGTGAGTCAAAGTTTCTGCGAAATAAAACTGATATTTACATCAAATATTCTGGGAAATAATTTCAGACTTTCTCGTCATTTTCTGTCTGCTGTCCACACCCACAGATAAAAAAAAGCCTCATACCCTCTGTAAGATTTCATGGCAAAACCTTTATTTTATACGGCATTCATACGGTATTTTCATGTCAGTTACACGGCAAAACAGTGTTTCTTTTGATGGAAAAATATTGTGTTTATACGGTAAAATATGGAATAAAACTAACATCCTTTTACCGTAATATTAGAAAAAGTTATTCTTTATTTATTATGGTAGAATTCTGGCAACCACAACTGCCACAACAGTTTTGGTTACAGTGGTTTATTGTTACATTTACAGTGAAACACTGTAATATTCAATGGAAAAACATTATTTATACTTCATTTTAAGGGAATTTATACAGAATAAAGTCGTATTTTATATTAGAGACTGACAATTGTGCAGTAAAACCATCAAATGGCAAAACCTTTAAACCATATGGTATTTTTATGTCAGTTATATGGAAAAACATAATTTCTTTTGATGACAAAAACTATGGAATAAAATGCTAAACGTGAAATCAACAGTACTAATATCTGTTTAGCATAATATTAGAAAAGGTTTTACATACAGTTTACATACATACAGTTTTAGCTTATAGAATTTTGTACAGTTCAAAGAGTCGAACATGCTGCATGGATCTGTAAGTGTCAGACTAAAGTCAAAGAGCTCTTAGTGGTGTTGACCTTCATGCAGAGAGAGCCACAAAGATAACCCAGTAAAGGGCTTTGGTGTCCTCTGGGGAACTCAGTGTTAAGACTGTGCAGCCCTGACACTGTGAGGCTCTTTACATCAAACTGTCACTCACATATTCAAACTGTAAATACGGCTTTTAACACAACACAGATGCTGCAGATGACCTCACTTTTGGGTGTTTCTATTTTTGTTTTCTTGGTTGTTATGTGTTTTATTTTTGTCGTCTAGTTTCTGTTATCCAGTTCATGTATTCTGTTTTTATCCTGACCCACATGGTTTCATTACGTCACCTGCACCTGTTTGGATTTCCTCTCTTTTTTAGGTACAAATAACTTTTATGTAACTCCAACACTTTGGTGGATCACATGGACGCTGATCCGAGTGATGAAGCACACTCAGAAAAATAAAAGGTGATAACTGGAACCAGAAATTCACAAAGAACCTTTGAGCAAGAGGTTCCCTAAAGAACTGTTTGTATGTATGCAATGGTTCATATACTGAGCGCATGATTACATTACTTCTGATCAAAAACTAGCGAGTCGACAACTTTGCTCACAGCCAAACATCAACAAGGTCACCAACAGCAGACATAGCAGCCAGCTAATATTACTGACTAGTCCAACAGCAGTCAGCCCAGCTCGGCGTCTGTCTTTCAGCCTTTTATTTCACCAAGCTCTCACCAACCACTAAAAGTCAGTCCCAGATTTACTCTTGTCCGGCGGCTTCTTGCTCGCTCACTCTCTCCTTTTCTCTTCTTAGCTTCCTCCGTCAGCGTCCTCTTCACTCTCTTCTCCTCTGCCATTATGTCCATAGAAGCTGCTGACTGCTGGGCCTGTAAACCTCTTCTTCTTCTTCTTCTTCTTCTTCTTCTTCTTCCCGGTGGTCCAAAACGCCTGTGGTACAAACACTAACACTTCCCTGTACTCTGAGCTCACAGTCTGGCTAACAAACTGAGCTAACGTTAACTAACAGCAGCTACATTTGGCAGCAGTTTAGTTTGGAGAGAGTGGAGGCGGAGCAGCCGGAGGACATCAGAGTATGAAATATTAAAATATTTAGTGATCAATTGAGAATAATCCAGAGTGAAAATAATCATGAGTTGCAGCTCTAATTTCATGATATTACACACCACCAAAAAATATAATGATAAGGATGAAACCTTCACATAAAGTTTGAGAAGAGCCAAAGATGTTCTCCAACTCTTCATGAAGAGTTTAAGAAGCATTATTTTTTGAGTGTAGCCTAACCCACGATAACACTTGGCCAGCGTTCCTCTCCGCACTGGAACTGTGGGGTTGTGAAGCTTCTGTACTTCACTGCTGAAACACGAGTGTGTGGGAGGAAAGCCTGGGAGGAAAAACTGAGCGAGAGAGAGATGAGCCTATCCAAAAATCACTACAACACGCCTACAACAGTCCTGTGGGGACCTGCAGCGTGTTCGTGGTACTCCATAGTAAATTTCCTTTATTCTACTTTTAATTTCCTCTCATGGTACTGCTGTGAAATTCTTGGATGAAGATGTTATTTTTCATAAATCTCCTGTGCATGAACAATGTATAATATTTCAATAAAGGGAGTTCTCAGTGTATTTTTCGTATTTATAGAGTTTATGCTTATGCATCTGCATTTGTTATGTTACTTATTTATTCAGGTGGTGGTGTATGTACTCATTTACAAGTCCTGCATTTAAAATGTTACAAAAATAAGAGCAGAACATTATAGAGTACTCTTTTATTTCTTTGGTTTGAGTAGCATCCACTCCCCCTCCAAATTTTACATCATAATGATGCTACACTGTCATTTTACAGACATCTGTATGTAATTTAGGAATGCAGAAACATAAAATTGTAATGTTTTGTACAAAAATGAGAAATAACAGAAATTGTCATCATTGGCATAACACTTAAAATAATACTTAAGTTTGGATGTTTGTTTACAGATAATGTCCATCAGTTTTTATTATTTTTTCTTTAATTAAAAACAGAAAAAAATGTTATTTTCTGTAAATTGATTTTTTCTTTTTACAGTCAGTAAATGTACGGTTATAAACATTAAAAGTATATTCATGGAAAATAACTTTTTACAGTCACTTTATGTAATTTTACAGAGTTTTGATTACATTTTTAAAACACAGAGAACTACTTTAAAAATATAGTTATGAGTAAATGTATATAAAACAAATTTATGTTCATGGAAAATGACTTTTACAGTAGTTTTCTGTTTTTTTTATTGTACGCAAAAATATCAAAAATATAATTAAATAGTCAAAAATTTCACTGATTACCAACCGTAATGTAACTATGATGTAACTGTAATATAATAATGAGTTATTCTGAGATTTGCAGATATTTGTATACATTTAAAAAAACAGAAAACTCCTGTAAAAATGTATAGTTATTTAAAGTTATTTTCTACTGTATGGTTAAAAGTCACCAGCGAGCCTACTGTCAGTGCATCTATGAGGAAAAATACTGAAGTCAGAGTGAACTCTGTGAAGTAACTAACATGTAAAGTACTTCATATTCTCGTGTGCTCGTGTCGTGAATATATCAGCAGAGAGAGTTCAGGCAGGACGTGACAGGCGGAGACAGAATGACACAGATCAGCTGCTTACCTGCAGTAAAGGTGTAGAAACATGAGTCCACAGCGTGCACGAGCCCTCTCATCAGCTCCTGAATGCCGCTTCACATCACTGACAACAGCAGCAACAACATCCCGGTGTGAGCTCAGCCAGTCCGGAGGTCTCTCTCTCTCTCTCTCTCTCTCTCTCTCTCTCTCTCCCCCGGGACTTGGCCCACCTCCTCAGAATAGCGCTTCCTTAAACTCTCGGTGATACCCGAGATTTACCCGCACGATGATCAACACCGAGCGGGGAAGAAGCGCTCCGATCGTCCGAGCATCTTCCTCCGAGCGTCCAGCATCATCCTCATCATCATCATCCTCATCATCACTGTCACCACCCCTCCAAACCCGCAGAGCTTTTTTCTGCTTCCGTCTCTACAAACATCCCAGTGTTGATGTCCTCCTCCTCCTCATCATCATCATCAGATTTCCCTCTCCTCGCGTCCTCCTCATCTTCATCTTCTCTGTGCTCGCAGGCTCCTTCGCTTCTCCGTGTCTCTGTCCCGTGGCTCGTCTCGTGGCTCGGCTCTGCAGCCCAGTAAGTGTGTCATGCCTGGGAAGAGAGGCGCATCATCCAGGGCAGGCATATGCCGATGACAGCCAGCCAGGAAATCCTTCACCAAAAAAAAACAAAAAAAAAAAAACCCAAACAAACCGTGATGCTCTGAGAAATGAGGACAAATCAGCTCACATCAGAAAAACCTTCAAACATCTCAACAAACATCCCACGTGGATTCTCCATATTTGTATATTTGGTTTAGTCCCACACATGTCACACAATAAACTGATATAAATGTTCAAGTGATAAAAGTTATAACCTCCGGCTGCTCCGCCTCAACTCTCTGTGATTTACAGAGTTTCCTGATGGACAGTGAAGTAAACTGCTGACAGCTGTAGCTGCTGTTAGCTCATGTTAGCTCAGTTTGTTAGCCGGGCTGCTCGAACCGTGAGCTCAGAGCACCGGGGGGAGTGTCACCAGGCGTTTTGGACCATCAGGAAGAGGGGGTTCACCAGCCCAGCAGTCAGCAGCTTTTATGAACATAATGGCAAAGGAGAAGAGAGTGAAGAGGACGTTGACGGAGGAAGCTAAGAAGAGAAAAGGAGAGAGTGAGCGAGCAAGAAGCCGCCGGACAAGAGTAAATCTGGGACTGACTTTTAGTGGTTGGTGAGAGCTTGGTGAAATAAAAGGCTGAAAGACAGACGCCGAGCTGGGCTGACTGCTGTTGGACTAGTCAGTAATATTAGCTGGCTGCTATGTCTGCTGTTGGTGACCTTGTTGATGTTTGGCTATTAGCAAAGTTGTCGACTCGCTAGTTTTTGATCAGAAGTAATGTAATCAGAACAAATACTCGAGTACAGCTGAACATAGTTACCACAGTGGGTATAAAGAAGAAGTTGACCAGAATGAAGCTGAACACCGACTGTGAGCTCCACCTTATCACCCAACATCAGACATCACCTCACTCGTGCTCTTGTGGCTGAATGGGAGCAAATCCCTGCAGCCAAAGTCTGGGCGGAAAAACCTGATACCAGAAGAGCAGCACATTAATGTCACATGTTCAATAATACCATAGAGGCATGATATTTGCACGCCCACACTGAATCCACACGGGTGACTTTTATTATTCTGGCTGATTAAACTCATTTGAGGCTGTTTGATTGACATCCTCGTCACAGCAGACATTGTCAAGTAGGAAACAATAAATGATGGCTGAACTCCATTTAGTTACTTTGGCACACTTGGCAGAGCTTTCCTGTGATAATTCAAAATGTTTGCTGTGAAAAAGGCCGATGTAGTCTGGTGAAATCCTGTAATCCGTCTCCGTAATCCCGTCGTAGCTCTGAGCACCTGAGCAGAGGTCTCACCAGCCGGGACTGAAAACACCTGTTCAAGTGCACAGAGTCTTTAAAAGCAGGTCAGTTAAACATTTAAACCTTTGAATCATCGTCTGCATCAGATTTCCACCACACATCAGAGGAACATGTAGTTATATTCTACTATGATTCAAGTTAAACATGAGATGAACACATGAAATGTTGCTTTATACGTAGAGTTTGTTGTTGTAATGTAAAACTGTCTGTGACTGAAGACCTCCAGCTCTTCAGAGAGGACCTCCAACAACTGGACATGATAAATCTATCCACCTCTACAACTGTCACAGTCCTTACTGCTGCACTAACACGTCATGTCACACTGTACACTGATTGTTTAAGAGAATAAGGACGAAGGTGGGACTATAAATAAATGACGTAAGAAGTCCGTCTGTGACCATCGCAGGCAGTAAACATTAAAAAAGTACGTACACGTGTTCTTAAATTTGAACTAAGTACTTTGTATGTGTGCATGTGTTTTAGGTTAACTTATGTCTGTTGTAATTGATCTTTCTAAGATGTATCCTGAAATACTGCTGATGATTGAATGTTTTCATTTTATAAGATGTAGTTTGAGTACTTTAACTTTTGATACTTTGATATTTTTAATGAGTTCTGAAGCAGATTTAAGATTTAAGTGACTTCTTCCATCATCACCGTGTTTTAATTACAGATAGTTTGAATAAAGAATTATTTACCTCAGTTTTTCCTGTTCATTAAAGCCAAAAATCATATTTTTAAATGCACCATAATATCAGCCACAAACTCTGCATGAATGGAGACGACACAGGGTGTAGTTTCTGTTTTTAACCACAGTGTGGCGCCAGAGCATCAGCTGTCAGTTTGTTTTTTTAAGGTTGCACTGTCTTCTCTCTTTGTTGGTTAATAAATGGATGATTTTCTCATTCATGCTGCACAAAATAAAGCATGTGAGATGAAAAACTTTGACCTTGAGGTGGAGAGTCTTGAAATGATGTTCACTTCTTGGACAGGAGACTCAGTTGAGTATCTATTTTAAATAATTTAACCGTATACACCGATACAGTGGATGTTTGAGACACAGGGTTATTGTACAGGGTGAGTGTTGCTCTGTGGGATCAAACTGTTACTGATAAATACATCTGTCCACTTCCTGTAACCGCTCATCCTTATCGGGGTCGCAGCAGGTTGGAGCCAGTCCCAGCAGACAATGGGCGAAGGGTACACCTTGAACAGCCTGACACACTGTAAAAAGGACTTAAAACCTTTAACTTAAAAAAGTCATTGCCCGGGCTGCCTTAAAATATTAAGTTGACTGAATCTGAGAAGACAAGTTGAGGAGATTTTTGTAATAATTCAAAACAAATTAACGTCTGTGGAATCTCAGCAGATCAAATAAATGATTTCCCCCGAGCTTCAGGTCAGCTGTTCTAAACTCTTTACACTGGATCTGAATGTGACGAGCGCTCCACCTGTCCACTAGGTGTCCCTGTTGCTCTCCTTGTGCTGAATGGAGGGGTCATCAGCTAAATGAGCCACACCTGGGCCGGTGTGCACCACCTGATAAAGGCCTTCCTAATCCTGCCTCTCTGGTTTCTGGCTCTCTGGTTCTGGGATCCTTTGTGTTCCCCTCATACACGCAGTCACACATGCTTTACACGCCCGACTTACTGATTACTACATGTTTACTTGCTGCCAGCTCGTGTTGTCTCCGTCTCTGCTGGTGTGACATGAATAAAACCTCCGACCCTTCTGCAGAGCAAAATGAGGCGAACGAAGAGAATGAGAGGATGAAGGAAGAGGATATCCTCCTCTTCACATGAAGTATTTACTCTTCAGACAGGACATTAGTCAAACAGCCACGGTGGCAGTCATTGTTGAAATCACAATATGTTTTACTCGACTTTACAGCAGCTGATAAATCAGTCTTCGGTTTCAGTGTCGCAACACAAAACCACAACATCTCCCAGCTGATTAGTTAGCAGAGTGTGTCGCTCAGCGAGACGTCGGACCTCGGCGGTGTCTACATCTGCAGCAGCTCCTGCTTTCTGGTTGTTTTGAACTCAGGTTTGTTTGTCAGTGGGATGTTTGATGCAGCTCTGCTTTTGTGATGGTTGACTGCAGTGCTTTTCAAACCAGGAATGAGGACCAGGCCTGTTTCCAGTGGGCATCTATACGGGAGGGAGGGGGCACTGGTATGTTTGAGTAATCCTGCTCTACCGTGACTTATAGGGAACTGAACCCCCCCACACTAATTCTGCCAGTGCCATGCTCTACCTTCTTAGCGACATGCTGCCAGCTTTATTTCTGCCTCTGACAAAGACAAAAACACATCTGCTTTACAGACCGACAGGACACAAAACAAAGGAGGCCCAAATGCAAATCCTGATCCACTGCATGAGGCCAGAACCTTTGTGTGCCACAGTGTTTAGTCTGAAGATGTTTGTTACAACCACAGTGAAATATTTGCACAGACAAACCCAAAGAAAACAGCTTTTCTCCTTCTGCAATAACAATGGACGCAGAGTTTTTATTTATGAGATTTTATCGAATGATGTGGGCGAGGAGACAATTTGGCAGCTTTTACAAACATCAGTTTGTCTCTGACAATAGCAGACATTCCTCACGTCGTGCTCAATGGAATCTAAAGAGACTTTAAAGCTTACAATCCATTTTAGAAACCTGGTTTATTTTTTCGATTTCAAAAGATCACAAATCTTGCATGATGACAAATTATGCAAGAAAAGACGTCGAGATTTTTGCATTAATGATCCATAAAAGAGTCTCAGGTTTTATATTTCACTTTTCTTTATGTGACATTTCTCTACAACAATTTTGTTTTTGAGGATTGGAAGGTTTATGATCAGACACACTAACAGCAACGCTGGTTGTGATTTGTTACCTCCAGTTTCAGAGTGTAATCCCACTGTGGTAACTATGTTCAGCTGTACTCGAGTATTTCTTCTGATTACATTACTTCTGATCAAAAACTAGCGAGTCGACAACTTTGCTAACAGCCAAACATCAACAAGGTCACCAACAGCAGACATAGCAGCCAGCTAATATTACTGACTAGTCCAACAGCAGTCAGCCCAGCTCGGCGTCTGTCTTTCAGCCTTTTATTTCACCAAGCTCTCACCGACCACTAAAAGTCAGTCCCAGATTTACTCTTGTCCGGCGGCTTCTTGCTCGCTCACTCTCTCCTTTTCTCTTCTTAGCTTCCTCCGTCAGCATCCTCTTCACTCTCTTCTCCTCTGCCATTATGTCCATAGAAGCTGCTGACTGCTGGGCCTGTAAACCTCTTCTTCTTCTTCTTCTTCTTCTTCTTCTTCTTCTTCTCGCCTGTGGTACGAACACTAACACTCCCCCAGTTCTGCCTGTCTAACAAATTGAGCTAACATGAGCTAACAGCAGCTACAGTTGGCAGCAGTTTAACATGATTTTAAATCATGCTGATGCTTCATCTTCGTCTTTAAATTCTTAAATGTGCACTCCAGATTTCTGTTGTTGCACAGGTACAGTAGCTGTGCTGCTCTCTCACATTCATCTGTGCTGATTTTCATGCTAAAAGAAACAAACATAACTCGTCGTGACAAGACGCAGAGTATCCTATAACTGGATTACATGCTGTAGTCATGTAAACAGCTTCCCATATCACCTCCTCTTGCATGTAAACACATACTGCAGCCCACTTCAAAATTCTGACTTTCTTTGATCAGGCTTCAAAGGATTATCCTTTCGCAGTCCCCATGTAATCGTATTCAAGGATAAAGCATGCCTCAGTTTAATAGTCTGGTTTTGTAGTTTAATGCAATGTTTAGCATGTTGCCGCCAGCTCGTCCGGTCCCGTCCTCGCCACAAGTAGAACAAAGTTGAGCCGAGGATGGAGGAGGGAAGAGGAGATGGAAGTATGCCTCTCTCCTCAGACATCCGTCACCTCTTCAGCATGAATAACTCACGGCTGAGTGATTTTGGTGTCTGTGCAGCTCTCAGGACTCAGTGAGAGCTTTTTGAAAATGCTGTTTCTGATTAGGTGGTATTAGAGAGTGTTACCATCGAGGAAACATGAGAAAATATCAAGGGCTGGATGCTGGACCACATGGAATCATTAAGAGTTGTGTTGTGGCCGTATAGAGAACATGGAGATGTGACGAGGAGGCAGAGAGCTGATTGAAATTGTGATTTTTTTAGATGTCTAAATGCAAATAAAGTTTCCGGTCGTCCAAATTGCACCTTTGCCCCCAGGTTCCAGGTACCTTCACTTTCTCCCAATGGCTTAATTAACTTTAGAGTTATGTTTTAAAACAGGATTCACACACACCTACCTTCACTCCTCCATATGTGCCTTAAGGCATATATGCAAATAAGAAGTCGAGCAATTCCTTTAATTATCTCATGACCCTTTAATTTTGCCTTCTGACCCCTCGTTCGGGGCCAGGACCCCGACCTGGGAACCACTGAACTAATCAGTGTATAAACATTTCTCATTTAACACGTTATCAGTGGTTAGAACAGATTTCTTCTCTGTTAGCTGACCTGAAGTAACAAAGTTACTACAAGTGTTTACTGTCATCACGAGTCAAACCGTTTGGCATCAGATCATGTTAAAGCAACATTAGACAGAAACTGGTATTTTTGTGCTTTAGCACCTCAATTTTCACTCCCTCCTTTCCTCTTCTTAGCTTCCTCCGTCAACGTCCTCTTCGCTCTCTTCTCCTCTGCCATTATGTCCATAGAAGCTGCTGACTGCTGGGCCTGTAAACCTCTTCTTCTTCTTCCCGGTGGTCCAAAGCACCTGTGGTATAAACACTTCCCCAGTGCTCTGAGCTAACAAACTGAGCTAACATGAGCTAACAGCAGCTACAGTTGTCAGCAGTTTACTTCACTGTCCATCAGGAAACTCTGTAAATCACAGAGAGTTGAGGCGGAGCAGCCGGAGGACATCAGAGGGAAAACCAGAAAACATTTTCTCCATAAAATATGATCCAGTTTGTTGATGCTTTAAAAAAACGATGCATGTAAGTAACAACTCGCCTGAAAGGAGCCTTTAGAGTATCTCAGCTAAGGATTTGCATGCCCTCCCCTGCCCGGACATCATGTGTACTCACAGACTTACAGCAGCTTGTCAAACCTTCTCATGGTTTGCATGGGGCATGTAATGTGCACACAACAGAGGACTGCAGTTTCATTATCTTTGCCAGACACTTGCAAGGAGTATTTCTGATGTCTGCTGCGGTTAATAAATAAATATGATCATAGTGATGACAAACTGTAAACAGTGTATGAAAGTGATACTGCAGTTTACAGCCTGGAAGGGAGACAGAGCGAACAGACCCTCCCTCAAACCCCCATGTGGTATTTTCCTTTGTTTAATCCAGTATATTTGATCTTTGCATGTAAATACATTGAGCCAGGTTAGGCCAACATTAGGAATGCACGTAACATCGAGAGGGCAACTTTCTTTTTGTTCGAACTCTGTCTTTGGTCTTGTTGTATGTTGCTGTTAGCTCAGTACAGTTGTCATGAACGGGGAAATTAGCTATAGAGACCAAAACTGTTTTTTGTACCAGGCTGTAAACATGTTTATTTCTGCTGTGAAGTTGGACATTTTAACATGGGGACTTATGGAGACTGACTCACTTCTGGAGCCAGCCTCAAGTGGACGACAAGAGGAACTGCAGTTTGTGGCAGTTGGTCTGCATTGATGTCACTTTTTCGCAGGCTTCACACAACAAACCAACAGGTGTTTGCTATGAATGGTCGGGACTGCAGAACAAAGAGGAAAGTATGTAGCAAAATGTCTCCTTTGTAATAAAACAAGACAAATTATATGTTGACATTTGAGCTTCCTGACACAGATGTGCATATATGCAGTCTCACATAACACTGAACGCTGAACAAAGCCTGAGGGTGAACGGACACGTGGTCCTGTTTGAGAGTAATTTGTCGTCCAGATCAAAATCACAAAATCTTCTGTTGATCTTTAAAAGTATGTTTAGTCCCAGCAGGGTGTCAGCCCAGAACGTCCTGGGAGGATTGACATCACTTTGGTATTTCCCTCTTTTTCTCTCTTCTGTGATCTTGCACATTCGGCCACGTCTCATATGGATATGATCACATATATGGAGGTCTGACCCCTCAATCCACCGGCCTCTAACCATAATAAGGCTGCATGAACCTGTGCTGAATTTACACTCGGTTTGAGAAAGAGGAAACACAGAGGACATCCTCCGTCTCGCATCTGATCACATGTCAAAGATCAAGGTGAAGGAGATCAGCGCATTCTTCACACTCGACATGTTGGATCATTTTACACAAAGGAACAGGGCTGATCTTCATCACATGGAATCTTATGGATAAAAACACTGACTGTATAAAAACCGGATGGTAATATATACACTTTTTTTGTTTTCTCAGAGCCGCGTCAACACTGTGAATCTATATTGTTGGGTCATTATCAGGAAATTCCACCTTCTCCTTTTATGGGCATCGGGGAGAGTTTTTGTCAGAACAACACATGATGTCATTGTTTCTCAACTAACGTTGAAATCCACTTTTATAATAAGAACTCTGACATCATCATCTGCTCTTCTTCTCGTGGTCTTAAAATTAAAACATATAGTTCTTCTTTAAATACAAATTCTCTTTTAGGCTTTCATTTCTGTGTTTACTGTAATAAATACGGTATAACCTTAAAATGTCTGTAGATTTCACAATGAAACTGCCATGACAGTAAAAGACTGTAAAATACAATATTAAATATTACAGTGTTTTACTGTATAATTAACAGTCTCTAATACATAATTCTACTTTATTCTGTCTTTATACAGCATTTTAAGGGAATTTATAAAGGTTTAGCCATAAAATATGACTATAAAAAATGTTTTTAAGGGAAAAAAACTGTCAGCTGTGGTTGCCAGAATATTACAGTAATAAACATATATACTGTATATATAACTTTTCCCTAATGTTACGGTAAAAGGATATTATGACTGTTGATTTCAGGTTTAAGTTTGGCATATTATTCCATATCCAACACTGTTTTGCCCACGTGAAAATACCGTATGAATGCCGTATAAATAAAGGTTTTGCAATGAAATATTACGGTGTTTTACTGTACAATTAACAGTCTCATATAAAAAACTTTATTTTGTAAAAAAAAATCCCTTAAAATGACCTATAAATAAATATAAATTAAAATATGACCCTGTTTTCCAGTGTACAATAAAGTGATGTCAGAACATATTATTTACGGTCTGTTACTGTCATGGTTTGACAGTTTTTCACCGTAAAATCTACAGACGTTTTTAACAGTTGATTTGATAAGAAAACATCAATCTGAGTGCTGTAAAGCTTCAAAACAGTCAAAAGACAACAAAACCATATTTCAGTGTTTATTTTTAATTCTACACTTACAAAAAAGTCAGGTAATAAAAAGTAGTTGCTATACACCATAAAAACAATATAGAAAACACCGTGTTCGCCATCAAAAGAAAAACAAACAAAGAATTACAGTATTTTTTTTTTTTTAAAGAATAAAGGCACATGTTGCTTCCTTGAAGACCCTTAATGTATTTACACAAGAAAAACATTGTATTTCTACGTGGTAGCTATTTTTAATCACACACACACGAATACAAACAGAAAACACATCTTCACTCGGGCAGTCACTCATGCATCAAAGACGACTCTCCTCCATTTGTAGAAAAATGAACCTTTTGTTACTTTTTTTACAGTATTAGAGAGTTTGTGTCAAGTTTAACATCTTCTAAATACAATAACTGAGGCAAAGTATAAACAGAAAAAATCACTATTAGGCACATTTTTCCCCCCTATATACATTTCACTCAAAGTGACCCCTCAGTATGACGCGGGATACACAGAAGAAATTGCAGTTAAATCCTTTAAAGGTCTGGTTATGTATTGATACATGTAATGTTTCTGGATTTTCTTTGTGCTTGGATCCCAACCTGAGAATTTTATCTTCACTGTCTAGATCCAAAGTGATTCACGGTTTGACTGAAAAGATGGCCAACAGATAAAACATTTTTAAAAATGCACTTTTAACGATATTAATTTAACTTGGCAATCAAATGTTACATAGCGGGTTTTGCAAGATGCACAAGAGAGAAGAGGACTCTTCATAAACTTAGTCATGTTTTGCAGTATCTGATGAGTCAGCGCAAAACTAAAAATGACTTGAAATTACTAAATAAAATCAAAACAGTGTTTCAGTTTCATCCTGAAACAAAAAAAGGAACCACGTACATCTAAACTTCATATTTTGGATGTTTTTTTAACTAACATGTTCGATTAATGACTCTTTTAGAAGTGTAAAAGTAGATATATATGTGCGTTGTTTTTTTTTTACGTACAGTTTTGTAACAGAACTAAACAAGTAGAAAACACTGCTGGCTAAAATCTTTGCCATCCTCCCTCTCCCAGATTTTCTCGCCCTAAGTACGCGCAACACTTATTGCTGTTAGGAAAGTGGATAATGGAGCAGCTCCATCTGCTACAGGCTGCTTCTCTTTGTTCACATACAAAATACAAATAATCAGTGTACAAACTGAAACGACGGGTGGAAAACATATTTTCCTCCATTCACAAGGTGAGTTTGTGTTCTTTGACTCAGCCAGAAGAGAGAGTCATTGTCTGTTCAGTGAATGTTTGAACTTCTGATGCAAACCTTCAAAATGTAAAAAATCAGCCGTGCATCACCCGTATTGATCTCTGAAGGTTGCTGCACAAAGATGGCAGGGCAGCAGGATGTTAACGCCGCTCGCATGTGCGCCATGTCTCCGCGTTTCATCACACACATCTGAAGTGTTTGAGCTCAGCTGGAAAACTCATCACCGCTCCGCATTGTTCTCTTCATCTTTTCTTTCTTCTTAACCCCCTAAACCTCATCCCATGTTTCTCCCTGCTTCGCTACCCTTTTCCTCTCCAAGATTGTTTCCCAGGCTGGGCCGACGGGAAGTGAGCACAATGTGTGTGCACTCATGAGAGAGATAACACGGACAGGAAGGGGCGGGCGCAAACGCCCCAGATGGACAGGAAGTTGACCCCCACTGTTTGGTTTAGCTGATTAGAGGTTGAGATGGTGCGGCAGAGATACGACGAGAGAGAAAGACTGAGAGTGAGGTTGGCGGAACTGGCTGCTCTAAGTATATATGAACCCAACAGGAAAGCATTGAGAGCGCTTCCAGCTATTGTATCCACCGTTTATCAAATGACATTCCACACAGGCCGGAGTTTTAAAGAAACAAGTTCAAGTCCAGACAAAACAGAATAAATAGGAGAGTAAATAAACAACTAGACTGAAATTACATTAAAAAAACAGAAGAATGAAGGCTGTGTCTTCAATATATTGAAATATTTCATCATCAACTACACTAGAACTCCGGCCTTTTACCCATATGACACTTTACAGATGACTTATTTATCTCCATAACCTTCATTAAGTCAAGAGTTCTTGGTCGGTTGCCAATCTTAAACAGCGACTGAAGAGCGATTCGACAGTGTATCTACATTATCAGAGGATATACTGCACACCAACCAAACCTGATGACCCAAACATATTTGGAAACGTAAGGGACGACGCACAATAGAGATGAAACTGTTCGTCAATCAACAAAAAATCTAACGTTTGGGTCGCTTCTCAAGGAAAACTGAATTATTTTGCTGGTTCCTGCTTCAGAAATGTGAGTTTGGCTGTTTTTCATGATTTTAAAGTGAACATCTTTGGGTTTTTGCTTTTTTTGGTCAACAAGCTGCATCTTGGACTTTATGACCAATCGGACAAGGACACTAATACGTATGGCTCGATAGTGTAACCCTAATGATGTAGTTCTAGGCGGACGTTACTGTTTATACCATGACCTAAAATACAAGTATTGTATATCCATATTTTAGGACAATAAACTAAATGAGCAGTTCTCATATCAATAAAGTAATTACAGACAAATCAATAAGTCTGTGTAAGTTTGCCTCGTTGTGAGATGGCACGGAAACGAGCGCCCAAACGCTCGGTGCCTTTTTGTTTCCATTATTTTGCTAAAAATCAGAATTCAGGATCGGAGAGTTTGTGACCTGACAGTAGCCAAACGGACGAGAGGTTAAAGTTATTGAAGCCACCTCAGAGCCATTACGACTGCCCAAATAGCTGCTCGTGCCACTCGGCGTTTCCTGAGTAGTCGGAATGACTTTTTGTTCTCGTAAGCCTCCGAGAATTGAGCTTTCATCTCAACAATAACTGTGATGATAGGTGCTGTCAAATAAACCCTGGGAACACGCTGTAATGCTGCCTGAGCTGCAGCAGTGTCATTTCCTTTCTCTCTGTCTGTCCGTTGTCTTATCTCAGAGCAGAGGATGTCTGTGAAAGTGGACTTCTCATTAATTCTATCTTGCGATGCAAAGTTGGTATATCACGAAATAACCAACTGGACATGACAGGCTGATGAACGGGGTGAGTTTTCCAGTTTAACTTCATTTTTTTAGTGTTTCAGATGTAGCAAACGCAGCCGGCATCTCGCTGTGATCAAACCTCTCTGAGTTAAAACTCTCGTGGCTGCTCAAACAAACTCAGCGATTATATTTACAAATCAAATCACTGACTACGGATCAAAAATAAAAATCACCTTCTTCTTTTCAAAACATCAAAGTTAGACGAGATTACAGGCCGTCGATACCAAAAGAACAGAGTGAGACGAGATAGTATAACAAAAATCTCAGATCAGCTATGAGCTGCTTTGACGTGCACCATTTTGCATCCCCATAGGATGGAAATAAAACCTCACTTCATGTTAAATTTCAAATGTTTTTGCGTCCACATGTAGTTGCAGTCTAATAATAGACAGGATATAAACTTTTACCTGGATATATTGAAAAAAAGGGGATGCAAAATGGTGCTGCATTAAGAAGCTGAGACATGAACTGAATACATAAAAGAATATGAATAACTGAGCAACATCGCTGGCCAGCAGTGAACTGATTAACCCATGATATCCAAGATGATTGGCTACAGGCTGAAGTGGAGTTTCATCTGATTGGTGGATGTCAGGATCTTCTCAGGTAGAATAAAAAATGCATCCCTCCACCTGTACACGGTCACCAACGATCAATCCTCTTGCACATCTGTGAAGTTTTCTCACTTTCTCCTGTGGCGTCGTGTCCTGATGTTAAAAATCTCTCCGACGTGTCATCGGAGGAGGCAAACGGCACCGTGACGTAGAAACTCCTTGATTCACCTCATTTGATGGAGCTCTTATTTACTGACGAACTGGTAGTGAACAGACTGGGAACGCTCGACAAACTAATGGACTCACTGGATTACACTTGATAACAAAAATTAGTTGTTACACCGTCTTTGTCTTTGTTGTCTGCTGGATCAAAATGGACGCCATCAAAGCCTGATTCTAGGTGTGTGTGAATGTGTATCTTTACGCCACGCTGAGTGTATTTTTATGGCTGTTTTTCGACGTGTGTATTTTGGCATATATGTTGATTAGCAGACGACCATCATCCATCAGTACTGATGGTAGTACTCAGGTCCATCCACACCGTACAGCTCGGCCAGGGTCCTGAACCTCGGCCCCCAGTCGTTAAGGAAGTCGTAATCCAAGTTCGAACCGGTGGACGAGCTATCCAGAGAGCTGAGGCTGCCGGCTAAAGACTCGGGTCCCTCGTAGCCGTAGATGTGCAGAGTGTCGTACGGGAAGCCGTCTCTGTCGTGATCCGCCTCGCCCTTCTTCACCTCGATCATCACGGCCATGTCGCCCTTACACGCGGTGGGTTGAGGGTTTTTCTGGACCATGGCGTAGAGAGAGGGGTGCGGGTGGTGGTCCGGGCGACGGAGCAGGGAGCCATCGTGGCAAGCGGAAGACAGGATTGAGACATCATAGCTGAAAGAGAGAGAGAGGAAGACTTTATGTTGGCTCAAATGTTTGTTTAGAGGGAGTTTAACTGCAAGGGAATAATACACATAAGCAGTGAGACAGTCCTAAGATTAGAAAATATAATATTTAATCCTATTTTCTTCCAAAACATGAAAGCCACTCAGAAATCTAGCAAGTAAGAAGACAGTAATAATCATTTCTGTTTACTTTCTGCTGCTTGTCTCACTGCGCTCTAACAGCCATCAGGTCTTCTGATATGAATATACAGCGTGGTGCAGTCAGTATGGATAGTATAGAGGATTATGTATGGCTTTAATACTGTTTAAATATGGATAAGATTAGATTCAGATTAGATTAAACTTTGATGATTTCTTTCGGGTAAACTGGGTCAGCAAATTAACGGATACAGCAAAGAAAATTAATATTGCAAATGTGAATGGAGTTGAGGTTTTCTGATGAAGTATAAAAAGCAAAATGACACAAAGAAACACGAATAAGAAAGATATAAAATATGTGTATTTGTTGTACTGAATTTTTAATATACAACCATCAAAATTCATGTGATCTAAACTGAATATGTTGTTTTTGTCTTTTCTTTTTTTTGTTAATACTTTCTGCGTTTCGAGTAATTAATTAGTCAGCTCAGCTTTGAGTTCATACCTATCAGTTAAGAGAAATTACAGCAGTTATTCATCTTTAATATTTTAAAGATGATTTGTTGTATCCTTCTTTTCTTTCTTCATTTCATCATTAAATCTCAGCTAATAAATTAGAATTGATTGGTTTGTCTCTGCAGTTATAAGTTACATTCAGGTTTTCTTCATGTACATACCCGTTAGTGTCCATCTCTCCTCCGCCCTCTTCATCGTACGTGACCAGCTGCTCGTGAATCTCGCCGCTGTTCTTCATGCTGACCAGAGAGTCCTTCTGGTAGCGCTTCCTCATCACAAACAAGATCACTATGACTGAAAAACATAAGCAGAGGAAAGTTTGTTTTAGAACAAGTTACAGCAACATTAACTTTTCTCTCATCAACTCATGAACAGATGTTAAATCATTAAATGTTTTCTGGTTTTCCCTCTGATGTCCTCCGGCTGCTCCGCCTCAACTCTCTGTGATTTACAGAGTTTCCTGATGGACAGTGAAGTAAACTGCTGACAGCTGTAGCTGCTGTTAGCTCATGTTAGCTCAGAGTACCGGGGGAGTGTTATTGTTTGTACCACAGGCGTTTTTTTGATTGACACCAAGGGGAGGTTTTCAGGCCCAGCAGTCAGCAGCATCTAGCGACATAATGGCAGAGGAGAAGAGAGCAAAGAGGACGCTGAGTGAGCGAGCAAGAAGAGAGAAGAGTAAATCTGGGACTGACTTTTAGTCGTTGGCGAGAGCTTGGTGAAATAAAAGGCTTCTCGCTGGGCGCTAAATTGCAAAAATACAAAAAGGAACACGAGATTGACAATGATTGACAGCCAATTAAAAATTCACTTCACATCTTTCCCAGCGTGAGGTCTGACCTTGCAGATTAAAGCCGTCAAAAAGCATTCTAGAAAATCACTATCTGAGGACGGAGTAGATGAAGAAAGAAACATATGTATTCAGGCCGAGTTTAAAACGCCTCTGCTGAATGTCTCATTTGTTAAAGAAATTAGTAGTTATTGGTAAAAATTGAAGACATGCACAGAAGAAGACAGACTGCCCTGCCTTCTTTCCTGCCGGACAAACACTTCTATGAATTTCAAAACATGAGAGAAAAATGAGGCCAGAAAACCACAACAGAATAAGAACTGGGGCGAGAAACAAGGGAGGAAAAGTGGAACACTAATGAGGGATTGAGACCGAGCAGGGATGAGGGGAGAAAATAAAGAGTGGTGATGGTTTAAAGGTGCCTGAGACGATCGCCTTGAGCGTGAACAGCTCAAATGAATCTACTCAGCAGAGACAAACAGACAGAACAAAGAGGGAAAAGAGAGGGGGAGCGTATACGAAACAGGAAGAGCGACTCAGTAAATACAGGGAAGGAAGTGGAAATGAGTATGAGAAAACAACACGAGAAAGAAAAGAAAGGGACGGAAAGTCAGAGCTGGCACATGACAAAGGAATAAACAACTGAGAAAGACGGAGAAGTGAAGTGAGAGGATAATAAGTAAGTAAAGACGAGAAGAGAATGGACAGATGAGTCCAAAAAACTGAAATCATGACAACAGGACCAACACTTCTTCTCCGTCAGGAGCAAAGATGGAGGTAGCGTGACATTCTTGCAGAGCCACATGCTGGTTTCTTTCCCTCAACCCAACCTGACCAAACCTGAACCACAGAAGTGTCACATCACGTCTCGGAAAGCACTAATGATTTGTATTTTCTCGTACAATGTGGAGGAACACTCTATAAGATGAATGAAACCTACAAAGTGTCGTCCTTGTCTTGTGTTTGGGTTCAGTTGATTACGGATCGGGATTGACTTGCGAGGAAGTGTAGCAGAAAATCTGGTGCTTTGAGGCCACCTTGAGATGTCTGTGGAGGTCCTCAGCCATCTGGGTCAACTGGACACGGATCTCCACCCTTCATGGATCTACAACCAAGTCCAGTTTCCCCAGATCGAACCCTTTTTTTCTTCTGTAATGTTGAGAATGAGACTCTCCCAGTAAAAACAGCTGATTAAGGACACCGGAGATTTAAACAATTTGTTTGCTGGAGTTTGAGAAGCATGGAGGAGACTGTTCACAATTTATCCCATGACGGAGGATGAACGATGAACGCTTGAAGCCGTCTTGTATTTCTCTAATATTGGGGTGTAATTGAGATTAAAGAGGTCTGACAGCCTGGAGGAAATGTTAATACTTTGATGTTTTGATGTGAAAGTGGAATAGATGCACATTTTTTTGTCTTAACAATCAGAAACGAGCACAAATTGAATGATTTGAATGAGCTCATGTGTGACTCATCTCTTGCAATCCCACGAGAACAAAGATTATAATGAACGCTGTGCTGGTTTAAAGAGACGTGTACGACTGAAAACTTTAAAACAGTTTTGTCAAAGTCATAAAGTTCAAACTTTTCTCTTGAACGTCGCTTGTCAACACTGGAGGACCCACACTGGACATTCCTGGTCGTATCATTCGTAATACCTTTAATCCTATAGCTACAGAGGACCAGCAGTCGTGTGTGGTTAAAGCTTAACTGTACAGAAAATTGTGAAAAAGCACGTGAAGATGAGGTCAAAGGAGTCCAAGAGGTTTTGACACCAACAGAGACAGAAAATCTAAATTTTTACAGGTGATATGAAGACAGTCCTTTCCACACAGAGATGATGAGAGAATAAAAAGGAAAAGGGAGACGACGACTGAGAGAAGAAGAAGAAGAAATGTGCTGACAAAAGACAGACGAGGAGAAGAAGAAGGATACATGTGACATTAGATCAGGCCCTGAGTCTCAGTCCCGATATGAACCTCTTTCTCTCTCAGCGGACGGGCAGCATTAGCCATGCCTTTTAGTCGAGGGCGAGCGGGACTAATTTAAGTTTGCCTGGGAAACCAACAGATTAATCTTTTACAACACATGCTCTGCGGTTTAATAAGCTCTGGAGATATCAGACTTAGAAGAAGAAGAAGAAAAAAAAGCCCCTTTCTTTGTACAAAAAAACGTCTTCTGGAGCGTCAGCCCCGACTTCTTGTGAGAAAAACGCGTCGGTGAATGGGGAGCGCGGTAAATTGCTTTGGGCCCCCGGCAGATAATGACAAGTGCATTAAATAGTTAATCTGGCCTGCGTTGGTTGGTTGGGGGGTGTTTGATAAAGAGAAAGAGAAACAGAAAGGGGAAGAGAGGGCGGCAGAGAGAGAGACGGAGAGACCCAGAGGGGAACGAGAAAGAGGAAGAGAGAGATGAAGGAAAAAAGGCGATAGTGAAGGAGTGTATTAATAGTTAATAGGTTGAGTGTTTGATAAGCAGACAGCACCTTAAAGAGCTGATAAACTCTCCTCATTACCACTCCTATTCTTCTGCTGCTTTTCCCACAACTCTCCTCTTCTTTTAACCTCTTTCTGTCTCACTCTCCTCTCGTCTGTCTGCCTGTTTCACCCCCGTCCACCTCTCACGTCTAAGTCTGGATGTATTTTTTCCATCTGTCACGGCGCCTCCGTCCCTCTTAATCTTTAAGTTCTTCTTCCCACATCCCTCTTGTTTGGCCAGCTATCTCCGGCGTGTCTCTCATCCAACATGACAACTGTCTCTTTTTTTTTTTTTTTTTTACCCCAGAAAAAAACGAGCAGGGGAGGGCGAAGGTATCAAAGAGAATATTGAGCTCACAGAACTGCAGGCATTATTTCCACATCCGCCGCTGCATTATTCATGAAACCAACAACAAAGGGAGGGGAAATGTTTCCCCACAAAAACACAGGGCGCACACGCCCCGATCATCCTCATGAAATCCTCTGTTTGCACAAAACCTTGTATATTACAATGACGACGTATGTGTGACGTCACACCAAAGCGCCGTTTTGAAGCTCAGAATATGCGTCATATCGGCTGTACTGCTTCTTGACGCCTGGTTGCTCAAACAAACCATCTGTGACGACACCCACCTGTCAATCAAAGCGTCCACGCTCTTAATCCTGCATAACTTTAAGCCTTAATATAATCTGAACAGGTGAGTTGTATAAAAATTCACCCTCAGTACAGTTGTCATGAACGGGTAAATTAGCTATAGAGACCAAAACTGTTTTTTGTACCAGGCTGTAAACATGTTTATTTCTGCTGTGAAGTTGGACATTTTAACATGGGGACTTATGGAGACTGACTCACTTCTGGAGCCAGCCTCAAGTGGACGACAAGAGGAACTGCAGTTTGTGGCGCTTCCTGCATCGGCTTCACTTCACAGCATTGGAGGCTGCCGCTCTGTATTTTAGTCTTTGATGAAGCTTAAACAAACCCAGAGCCACACAGGAAGTGATGCGTTCTGCTTTTCCCGCTCGTTTGAATCACACTTGTGATTCTGATTTGTTCTTCCAACAGATTTCCTTCTTTTAATGACAAAAAACAAAACAAAACAATGGACAGGAAATAATGTTTTAAACTAACCCACACTCTTTTCTCCACACTTCTGCAGAGACAGTGTAGGATTGCATTAACGACGTCAGCTAATTAAAAGTTTTGCTGTTTTTAAAAGCCTTCAAACTTTATCACAGGTAACATAAATGCACAGATGCTGCATGTGAATCACCTGTTTCACCTTCTCACTTCTAAATATAAACAGGCACAGCAGCAGAGTATAAAAAGACTCGGCTGTTTAGCATGCACAGAGATACAGAGGCCCGATTGCTCAGGCGGTTTCGGATGCAGTAAATCATTAAAAGAGTCGCTGCTGCAGCAGTTTGGCATCGTCGGGTTCATGATGGACGTCTTTTTTTTATTGCACGCATTCTTATGCTGCCTTTTAGTTAAAGTCCGACCTCCAAACATTAACTAAAAACACGGCTAGCCGTGACAAACTGATGTTGTGAAGTGAACTCCACTTCACACGTGAGGTAACAAACTTTGTTTCTTTATGGCACATATTCACGGACATTTTTAAGCTCTGAGTTGTCTTGAACGCAGCGTTATTCCCTGTCAAAACCAGGTGCCTACATTACCCACAATGCAACATCAGCTGTGACAGTTCTGTCAGAGATTTGGGTGTGTTATACTTTGAGCCTCGAGCCTCATGAGGAGCTCCACACGCTCCATTTTGTAGCCTTTCAGCTTCTAGTCTTTGTCCCCCAATGGTGATGACTCACGTGACATCACATGAGGCTTTTTGTTTATTTAACACAGCTGTGATGTCACAGATGATCTCAAGTTACAATAAACCTTAAACTCACCCAGTATGGTCATTATGCAGAGCAGGATGGCGATGAGGGCGTGAACGCTCACTCCCATCCTCCGAGCACCGGCTTTGCACTGCGTGGTAATCCGGTTGGCGTCACACCGACAAGACTGCAACGGGCAACAGTGGAAACATCACTCAGTCACACCATCAGTGATTTAACAAGTGAACTCCGCACAGCATGTGATTAGACCTACACACACACACCTTGATCAGCAGTTTGGTGACGCTGGTCAGGGCGGGTCGTCCGCCGTCACTGATGCGCACGATCACGCTGTAGTCCTGCGGATCGTCCATGCTGAACGGCCCCATTTTCACGACGAGGTCTGCCGTGTTGTCTGGAGAAAATGAACACATGGAAATGTGACAACCAGCTTCACAAACACAAATCTACCTTTTCCCTCTCCTTCTTGCAAAATCTGTGTCTAATTTGTCTGAGTCATCATTTCATCTCACTAAAGCGGATCTTAACGTTCACCTGCTCGCTCTATAGACTCTTTAAAGTCTATTTATACGGCGAGCGTCTGTTCCGCAGATAAAACAAGATACGAGAACAAGAAGAGAGTCGTTACAGAAAGACAGACGGATGATTTGTGATTATCTGTCAGGATTTGAGTCATTGAGGATTAGAGATAATGGCAACACCTGAAAAAAAACTGAAATTGTGGCATCCTGCATGCAGGTTCTGAAAGTTAAAGAGCTACAAGGAGCTAAAAGTCGAGTAAGGGAATAAAAGCAAAAGAGAATCGAAACATGTCGAGCAGAACAGAACAATGTTTCTTCTGCAGGCCCGACCAACAATGCAGTCATTAGTCAAATCCCCGGCAGGCAGAAGTTTCCTGCTGAGACGTTGGGGAGAGCCTTTTTTCCACAATATCCCACCGCTGGAGGAATTTCAGAGAACACAATAGCAGGAAAGAGCCGTCGTGAACGCTCAAACATACCTCGAGACACTCTGTTCAAGTCTCAGACAAAGAAACACACGGCGCAGCGTAGCTCTGCTTTAAGGGCAAGTTTAAATGAAAACAACCTGGGTGTTGCTGACATTTGCACTTTGAATACGAGTTATATACCGGCCCTGCGAGAGGGAGGTACAGTAAATCTCTACACTCGACGATTTCATCTCTCCTGAGAGCTATTTTTAAAATGAACTCCACCTGCTGCACCCTTTAAAGGTCTCATATCATCAAGATTATAAGACCGAAGCAGAAGTTTATACGAGAGGACAAACTTTGCACGTGAACTAATGAAATCAGATCGCAAAATGTGTTCTGTGGAGTCATTCTGAAGATTTTGTTGCACCAGAGACGGTTTAGAAAGTTCTTTAAGTTTCAGTTTGGTTGTTATAGATCAACTTTGGTGAAACCAGACGGTCGATTCAACGCCGACAGAGAGAAGAGATGAACATGCTGACACTAGTCAGTCAATATCATGGCCATAATCGCTCATCAGCGTCACAAATGGATATGTTTTCTGTTTCCTTGTGTTTCTGTCTGTCTCGCTGGGCGTGGCCTCCACCTTTCCACCTGTTCCTCATCATCCAGTCAACCCCTGCAGTCCAAAAGACCGGCTCAACCTTCCAGACTGCTCCAGATTATTCAAGCCTCCCTCGGGATAACAAACCCTACGGCTAACTCCCTCCCCAATCCACCAGCCGTCCACGTCTCGCCCTGTCTCGTCTCCATTCCTGTTTTTTTTTTTTTTTTGGACTTCTGCCACCACCAGCCCTGCACCCGCTCTCTGAAAGACCTCCACCTGCTGCTGCACAGTCACATCTGTTACCAATAAAGCGTTTGAACTGATCTTTGGCTCTTGTTTTCACTTTGGGGTTGGCTAAAACCTTCGAGCTAACAGGATATCTCTCAAACTAATTACACGGCGAGATAAGTAAGTGAGGAAAGATGTTGTGAAAGTTCAAGATCAGGTTTATACATCCACCTCAGTGTTATGGAGTCACTGAAGGTGTGTGTGTGTGTGTGTGTGTGGAGGACATGGGTGCAGATGAAGCCTTAAGTAACTGAATAAAAGATGAAAACAGCTCGTCTCTTCATCTCCTCTCCGTCTCGTCTCGTCTCCTGCTCCGTCTTTGTTTGAATTCACCTCCCTCTCGTCTCTCTGGATTTCTTTATATTTCCCACCATCCTCTATGAATTTCTTTTTGTTCTCTCCATCTCTCTTTTCCTGCATCTCATTACTCCTTTTTTCTTCGTCTTCATCTCTTTGTTTTCCTCCTCCTCCTCCTCCTCCTCCTCATCCTCTCTTGTCTGTCTGGTATTAATGCAGTGAGCTTCGTGTAGCCGCCTGGTCTGAACACCAAGTCCTGTCACTTCACTGTGCAGCTACACCGACTGTTGGAGCCTGTGACATTTTTTTTTTTTGCAGGTTTTAAAGAGCTGGTAGTCGATAAATATTTTAAAAGCCCTTACTTTGCAGCTCTTGTTGCGTGTGTGTGTGTGTGTGTGTGTGTGTTAAGTGGTGTGAGGTGCTGTCAGATGGTTTTTTGGGGGACCACGGTCTCAAACCACGAGAGAGTACACAGGTTCAAACTGACAAGCAGCACTTAACAAACAACTATTAACCTCATCCTCTCTCTTCTCTTCCCACTTCACTCTCATCCTTTTTATCCTCTTCCTGTCTATCAGTTGCTCTGCACTGTAAAAACAACATTTACGGAAAATAACCGTAAATTTTTACTGTAGTTTTTTTTAAATTGATGATCACGATTGTTGTTATTTTTCTTATCCACCTCCACCTGTGTCGTGTGCCGCTGTAACAAGCAACTTTCCTCAGTGTGGTATCAAAGTCTATCCTATCCTTTAGAACTCTGTAAAATTACAGACATTATCTGTAAATTAAAAACCAAACTTGAATTAGGCCAATGATGAGAAATGACATATTTCTCATTTTTGTACAGAACTTCTTCTCTCTCCTTTATATTTGCCTTCTCTCCTCATTTTAACACCCTCCTCCATCTCTACCTCCTCTTGCCTCCTTTCATCTTTCCTTCCACCTTTGCCTCATCTGTCTTCACCTATCACTCTCCTCCATCCTCCTCTTCCTTTCCTCCGTTGCTTCGACACATCAACCCCTCCAGACATGAGCAGAGAGGAAATGGATGAGGCAAGTTCATGCCTTTTCCCCGTCTGTTTATCTTCCTTTCAGTATGTTTCAGGTTTCACTTAAATTAAATAGTAACACTTCACCTAAATCTTTCATCTGACTACCTCGGGCTTTCATCTATTCAGACTTTTAATATTTGACTAGAACAGTTGGTAACTCTTTTCCTCAGGCTTTCATGTATTATAACAGTATGTGATGATCAAAAATGATGAAAACTGTTTTACTTGTGCCATTTTGTGTCTTAAGTTGAATAACCCAAAACAGGCTTTGGAAATCTGACGTAACGCAGCACCAACCTTCTCCTAAAAATCAATGTCTGGATGAAAGAAAACGTCTCTGTAGAGTTTCAACCATCATGTGTCACAGTCTGTTTATTCGAGCTGACATTCTTTTAACTTGCACATTTGTATCGACATTATTTCTTTTACTCCCAGACGGCGTCGGAGCCACAGACTGCAGATGCTGCTTTGAATTTAGAATAATCTTTTAATCATATTAATAATAAGCTTTTTTTTATGTTGTGAGGGAAGTAGCAGCTAATGTGTCAGAAGAAAGAAGCTGCCATAAAATTTGGGAATAAAATAACAGATTATAACTCCTGTTGATCTACACTGACCTGTGATCAGGTGAATGGTGTCTCTGTCATCCGTACGTCTGTTCTCACACTATGTAACTTTGGGCTCCGGGTCGGGAGAAGTACGTAACGCTTTACGGCACTAAGTCACACACCACCAACTATTTCACTGATTTTGGTGAAACTGGATCATATTTTATGGAGAAAATGTTTTCTGGACTGACTGTGAGCTCAGAGCACCGGGGGGAGCGTTAGTGTTTGTACCACAGCTGTTTTGGACCACCGGGAAGAAGAAGAAGAAGAAGAAGTTTTCAGGCCCAGCAGTCAGCAGCTTTTATGGATATAATGGCAGAGGAGACGCGAGCGAAGAGGACGTTGACGGAGGAAGCTAAGAAGAGAAAAGGAGCTGCGGGGAGCTGTCCATATTCACCACAGTGGGATTACACTGCTGGCAATAAACCATAAAAATACTGATTTGTGCACAGTCAGTAAAGCTCCTCTTGTGTCATCAACAAGCCCTAAAATGATTAGAACGATTCTAAGCAGTTGACCTCTTGGTGCACTTTCTTTCCCATATTTTATTGTAAAAAACACAAACAAACACTACACTGGCCCTTTGAGTGGCATGCTCCTTTACCATCCTTAGCTGGGATGAACTTAGAATACATAGAGAGTCATCTGCAAGTCCACCGAGCCACTTGCTCTCATTATTTTCAATATTTGCTGTTGTGCATTCTAGACAGCACTTATGGTCCCAGACAGCCTCTCTAAATCCCCCGTCTGGCTGAGAGAACCGAAGCACGCTTTGAGAAGTTAAAATAATTTCAACTTCCAGCAACAAAGCACCGTGCCTCAAATGAAGTTTCTGTTGTTGCATAGCAACAAGTGCCGAGGCCAGCGCTTTCCTCTCAGCAACGTTTAGAGCAACAAGCATTAAAAGAAAGTAAATATATGCTCAGGGTGCACAAAGACTTACTGCCATAGTCTCTGATGGAGAAGTTGGAGCTCTCGTTGTCCAGGCTGAAAGTGAAGGAAGCTGGTTGGTCGTCTTTATCTGTGGCTCTCAAGGTTCCTATCACCTGAGGAAAGACAAAAACAAGTACATAAATAAATATAATAACCACTTGAGGCTCCAGAAGTGGCTCAGTCCCCATGTTAAAATGTGCAACTTTTAGATTAGCCGGGAGCCAGAAAAGGGGACATCACGGAGACTGCGTCCAGGTTTTAGACAGTCTGCGGGGACGTCACGGAGACTACGTCCAGTTTTAGACAGTCTGCGGGGACGTCACGGAGACTACGTCCAGTTTTAGACAGTCTGCGGGGACGTCACGGAGACTACGTCCAGTTTTAGACAGTCTGCGGGGACGTCACGGAGACTACGTCCAGGTTTTAGACAGTCTGCGGGGACGTCACGGAGACTACGTCCAGGTTTTAGACAGTCTGCGGGGACGTCACGGAGACTACATCCAGGTTTTAGCAATGTTTCTCTCGTGTATTTACAGCATGACGGAGATGCAGCTAGAATAGGTGGAAGTTAAAGGTGTGAACAATAGAGCTCATTACACCACCCTCGGGATGAAGGCAGTATATACACAGTCAAGGCAATAAACCAAAGATATTATGAAGTTTAAGATCTGTAAAGAGAAATGTCACTCTGTTGTCTGACAGTAAAATACCGTTCTGTTCTTACCGTGCCAGTGGCGTCGTTCTCACACAGGAAGATCTCATCCACGCTCAGTTCAGGTTTGTTGTCGTTGATGTCCTTAACTGTGATGTTGACTTTCACAAATGACTCCAGACCTGCAGAGGAGAGACAGCAGCACGTGGTTAACCGCAGTACGATGATGGACGCTCGCTGCAGGTGTTCATTTTTGAATTGAATTTATCTTGTTTTAACTATCTCGCGGTGTGCCGACAGAAAAAAACATTTCAGTGAGTTTTACTGCAGCGATTCAGAGCAAGCACATGCTGGGGAATCAACTCTTATGATATGATGTATATTTAAAGCATTATGTCGTACAAAAAACAGACATTATAAGACACAGGTGTGCCAACAGGAGACACAATCACACTCTAAATAATCAAAATGCCACATAAGTGGTAAAATACATCGAAATTTTTTACAAATTCTCTGAAAAAAATTTTTGTGGCTCTGGAGTCAGACAAATCTGTGAGCTCATGTTTTATTTGTTCTGGCAGATGTATTTGTTTCCCGTCCAATAATTTACTGTAGAAAATCATAGTAACCAATAAAGTACTGTAGAAAATTACAGTAACAATAATGTTTGTAATCTGATATTTGTAATAATGTAATCTTACACACTGGACCTTTAAGAGGGCCTTTCACCTTGTTCACGTGTTTTAAAGTCATCATAGTTTCTCCCACGCTTGTTTGGACCGGGAGGGTGAGACGGGTTGTTGTTCAGTTGGTTGCGTTCTGCAGCTTCACAGCTAGAAGACGATAATATCTGCACACTGGACCTTTAAAGCTTTAGCTGATGACAAAGATGTGCTGCAGGTCTATCCGGTTGTGTTCAGAGGTATTATAATCTGTTCATAATTAAATTAACTCTGACATTTGGGTTTTTGGAGTACTTTTGTTTACTTAACTTTTCATGTTCTCCTCCGTCTTTACCTCAGCGTGCAGATCTGACTGCTTCGCCGCGATACTCATCAGCCGCGTGTCATTGACGGAGCTGATTGAGGTCAAGCGACTGAAAAGGATTTCTATTTGTGAGCTTTTTGTTTGGCAGCTTTTTTAAGCAGCAGCTGTTTCATTTCTTTTCACATCACTCACGATGAATATGGATCTTTTGATAAACGCCTTGCTTGACTCTTGTCTTGAAACTATCTTTAGTACAGTACATGTACTGTATGTGGAGGACCTTGTCAAGCTCAGGGGACCATTGTGTTTCGTCGAACATCGTGACAAGCCACTAAAATAGATCTCTGAATTTCATTCATTGCTGGTCTAAAAATATATAGTTTGGTTTGGAAGCTGCACGTGAACAAAGAGAGCCACTAATGTGATTTTCCTGCTTACTCTCCTTCCCGTGTGGGTCGACCAGGTGTTATGTGGCAACATGTTAAATCTATAAAAATCCCTGTTAATGTGTTACACTCCCATCCCTCAATAAATCCAGAAGAGAACACACTGTCTCTTTTTCTCCCTCCCTGTATGCACATTAGCTTTGTTAGTGAAAACACATGGTTTTCATTTTTCATCTGAGCTTCTATTGTTTGAAGGATTAATAAATGAATGTGTGACGTACCACTTGGCAGCTCCTGAGCTTTAACTTGAAACACGTGTGTGGCCTCCAGCTCTCTGTCCAGCTTCTCCCGGGTGGACAGCTGACCCGTTGTTGGGTTGACGATGATCGGACAGTCTCTGTCTAAAATGGAATACCTAAACAGAGAGAGAGCGAGCGAGAGCAGGCGATCAGTCCAACAGCCTCTGAAGTCCTTTCATTCTTTTTAGAAGTTTGCAAAGCATCATGGTATACCGTATGCCTTTCTTGGGTTCGTCAGGATCTGTGGCTGTGACCGCTCCTATGTTGTCCACCATTCTTTCCTCCACCACGGTGAAATGATAGACGGACTGGGTGAATAGCGGCGGCTCGTCTACGTCCAACACCTTGATGTTTACCTGTCGAGTTCAAATTTATTCACAGCGGTTGAAAAACAGCTTTGAGCAGTTCGCCCACATTTGGTCAACGTTAAAGATTTAAATGGACTGAACTTCTTTGTTCATGTCAGACTTCAGGCTGTTTCTGTCACCGATCATAACTGAGATCTGTCGACTGAGAGCAGCCGCTCTACAGCTGCAGTATTTACAGAGAGAAAATTACATTTTCCAGCCCTTCAGAGCTGCGCTTACATCGATTTTTTATGACTGTGATACAGTACTTTTCCTTCTTTCCTGTTTTAATAGAAAACTAATGAAAACTGAAGCAATAACATCTCTGGAGGATGACACACATCCTGTCTGATATCTACCTGGGCCGTGGTGACAGCACTGTTCACGTTGTCGGCAGGAAAACGCAGGTTTCCGAGGTTTTCTCGCACCTGGACGGTGAAACTGTACTTGCTTGTTGTCTCGTAGTCCAGTCCCTTGGGATCCCAGAAAAAAAGCAGGAATTCAGTCCACAACAAGTCAGAAATAAACAACTTATTCAATCAGGATTAAAAATTGAGCAGAGTTGACCTATTTGAGTGTTTTTATGCCAGAATAAGTCCCTGTGTTGTCAAATATGATTCATAATGGGCCAAAAGGGCTGAGAACCACTAAGACAGAAGATTACAGGACTCCTTCTAATTATGCACACCGAGCATTGTTTTATTATTATATGAATGCTGGAAACAGATCAGTGTGTTCAGTTGGATTTCTAATTATTTTGTTCCCAAATGGTTCCAAAGCTGATTAATCACTAACCTGCAAGGCTTGTTTCTACCTCTGAAACATGCACCTCATATTCAGATCCAAAGCAGCTGGAACCTTAATTTCTCTGTTCTCACATCCAAAAATTCAGTGAACTCACTCAACGTCACTTTCCCGTATTATTGAGCGGGCCATGTAACGGGGCCCATCAGCTCAGCAGACTTTATATCAGAGGCAAAAAAAGACCGAAGAGGACCAAGAAAAGGAGAGAGTGAGCGAGCAAGAAGCTGCCGGAAAGACCACCGGGAAGAGGAGGACGAATGCTGACACGGGACAGAGCCAGTGTTGTGCCAGAACCGGAGCTGAGCAAGTGGCCAATGTGCCAATGAAGCTGCCAGACAAGAGTAGATCTGGGACTGACTTTTAGTTGAGCTTAGTGAAATAAAAAGCTGAAAGACAGACGCCGAGCTGGGCTTCTTTCACGCCTAACTTTATTTTCTAACTAGTCGAAGCGTTTCAAATCTGGATTCATCCTCAGAGCAGCTCCTGTTTCGAGGCTGGGGACACATCACATTTGCACCTTGTGCTCAAATACACGTCCTATCTTCATCCTCAGTGCATTTACACCTGCGTCTGTCTGTTGCCAGGTGTAAAAAGGCTCTGAATGTCACAACTCAACAAGCCGAAACAACCTGGTTAAGCTGGATTTAAGAAATGTTCCTGCATGTCACCGTGCATGGAAATACCTCATTCCTTTTCACTCTTTAAACATCTGCACAAACCAAGACTTGCATAGTGTTACAGACACTTATATAAGGCAGTATGCACTGCTTACTGTCACATTTCCACATTGCAGACTGTTTTATCTGTGGATGGGACACCACAGGTACACACATTCTGTTAACTGGATTATTCATGGTAACAGGGATACTCAGTCGCAGGGTATCAAAGGCATGTGTAAACAGCTTAACAGGAATAAGACCTTAACCGCGACCGTGGTGTGGCTGATAGCTGACTTACTACTCTGTACGTGTAAACACAGCCGGCGAGAAAGACGAGAAGGGCTGCAGAGCTGAGGGGCGAGTCGAGCGGAGAGAAGATTGTGGTGCGATTTGATGCTAGGCCAGCGTGGGTACGAGGTATTACAGAGCTCATTTCATTAGAATACATTTTCAGCTCTTTGAGGTTTAAATACTTTATCTGAAGAGCAAAAATCCAGTGAAGTAAACCTGCTGGAAAGTATAAATAGCTCTCCCAACCGGAAGGAGGCTACGACTTTGAGGTTTGAATCACATTATACGTCACTGTCCAGCAAAACATCTCACATTTGACCAACCTTTGGATGTTTTTAATGTTCATGATGCCAGCATGTAAAAGCTGTAGCTTATTATACTATTTGGACATGAGGTTCCCGTTGGTTTTAGAGCTAGAGCGAGTGTAATTCAATCATTTATCATCTGGATTAACCAAAAAATCAGTGAAAAGTAAAGAAAGACACAAAGACTAAACATCAACAATTCCAGGATAAAAATGTTCTGCAAACTGTCGGATCGGTGAGGTAAAATGAAGACACACTTTGAGAGCTATGAGAGACCAAAAAAAGGTTCAGCAAACAGAAAATGCTTTAAAAATAGAAAAGTTAAACATTCAATCAGTATTCCCGCTAAAAAAAATCAACCTGACACCCAGAGCAGGGACTGATTTACAAATACATGAATAAAAATGAGATATCGTCGATTCACTCGGCGGCCACAGCCTCCTACCTTTTTCAGCATGATGTTGCCGTCGTTATTCTGGCTGAGTTCAATATAGAACATGTCACTTTGGATGGTGAATTTGGGCTGTTTGTTCGGTTTCTCATCTCTGTCCTCCAACTCCAGAGTGCCTATCTTCTCATTCAACCTGTGGTTCTCTGGAACCTGCAGTTCGTAAGTCCCTGCAGACAGAAAACAGTCAAGTTTAAAGGAACACCGTGTAACTTTTCATAAACAACACTGACCTGTGATCAGGTGAATGGTGTCTCTGTCATTCGTACGTCTGTTCTCACACTATGTAACTTTGGGCTCCGGGTCGGGAGAAGTACGTAACGCTTTACGGCACTAAGTCACACACCACCAACTATTTCACTGATTTTGGTGAAACTGGATCATATTTTATGGAGAAATTGGGAGTGTTGGTGTTTGCACCACAGGCATTTTGGACCACAGGGAAGATGAGGTTGACAAGGAGCGGAGCCAGTGTCATGCTAGAACTGGAGCTGGGCAAGCAGATAATGTAACCAGGCAAGGAGCCACCAGACAAAAGACTAAATCTGTAAAGCAACACCGTAACTTTTATATCATAAAAAAACTTTAATAATGCTGTTGGACTAGTCAGTAATATTAGCTGGCTGCTATGTCTGCTGTTGGTGACCTTGTTGATGTTTGGCTGTTAGCAAGGTTGTCGAATGTTATCAGAACAAATACTCGAGTACAGCTGAACATAGTTACCACAGTGGGATGAATCACATAAAACTAATGATGATGAAGTCTGTTTCTTACTTCTCGTGAAAGAAGCTATGTTGTCGTTGATGTCCTCGACGTTGATGGTGACGGAGGTGGTGGCTGTGCTGCCAGTGTCCTTTCCTCTCATGTCCTGAGCTTTAACCACCACCACATACTGACTCCTGGTTTCCCGGTCCAGAGTATTCACCTTGCAGGTGATCTCACCTGCAGACAGACAGACATACTTGAATGAAAGAAAAAGACAACGTTGCTGCAGGATGACAACCATTTTGGACGTCAGTGTGGCGAGCCTACCTGTGACCTCGTGGATTTGGAAGGCGGAGTGGTCTTGGATCAGAGAGTACCTCAGCTCTCCGTTAGCAGTGGTGGGGTCATCAGCATCTGTTGCCTTCACCTGAGTTACTTTACTTCCTAGATGAACATAAATGACAAAAAAATACATCCTCAATAAGACACGGCTGTTTAACTGATTAATGCATTATGATTATGAGCTAAGATTGTTATTTAAGTCGGCAGCGTGCCTTTTTTCACAGAAGGATGTGCTAATGATTGTGACAGGTGTTGACATTATGTTTTATTTTCCCAGACTTTCCACAGTACAGTCTATTTTTAAACTAAATTATCACTGGGCAGTAAATGTCAAATACTTGCAGTGAGAACAATTTCGTCCAGAAGCGTCTTGGCAACACATTTTTTTATCTTCTCTCTTCGTTATAGACTTTTGGGTGGTTAAATAAAGCTAATTTGAGTCTCATCTCTCTATTCCATCATACTTTTTAACCTACTATCAACTGCAGATGATCTTTCTCAAATAAAGTAACCCAACTCACCTATTGGGGACCTCTCATTAATGGATGCATTATATGATCCTGGGAAAACGGGGGCGTTGTCATTGATGTCGTTCACCTGGACAACAAACTCTCCGGCGTCTTCTATCAGCTGGTGGTTCCCGTCGTACATCTTGGCGGTCAAATGGTACGAGCTCTTCTCCTCTCTGTCCAGAGATCTGGTGACATACAGGTCTCCATTCTTATCCACAGTGAAGATGGTGTTTGCTCCTTCACCTTGTATTTCAAACCTCTTCACTGTCACTTGTTTGTCCGACTTCAGCTGTGAAAGGAAATGAAAAAAAAGGGAATATGGTTGACTTTCTTTCAGTTTTTCCCAACAAATACATTGTCTTTGGGTCACAACATAAATTGTTTTCCAAGCCTAAACAGGAACTATCCATTTCTGGTGGACCCATTCAACAGGTGGATGAAGGCGAATTGTTAGGTCACCTATCACGGTCTAAGCACATTAATACAGTGGTAAGTACTGTGTAAGTGTTCCCACTGTAAAATCAGCATCGCCTTCATGTAAAACATCCCTCCATTTTCCTCCTCTTATCCCGCGCCAGTCGTGGTGGAAGCAGGTTTAGCAGGGCGTTCCAGACGTCCTTCTTCCCAAGCAACACATTCCAGCTCCTCCTGGAGGATCCTGAGGCGTTCCCAGGCTAGACGGGCTATGTAGTCCCTCCAGCGTGGACATGCCCTCAACACCACCAAAGGGAGGCTCCCACGGAGCATCCTCATCAGGTGCCTGAACCACCTCAGCTGGCTCCTTTCGACGTGAAGGAGCAGTGGCCCTACTCCGAGCTCCTCGTCCGATCTCTAAGACTAAGCCCGGACACCTGGAGGACCCAAAGCTCATAGCTGAGGGTTGGAGCGTAGGTGGACTGGAAAACCGAGAGCTTTGCCTTCAAGCTCAGCTGCCTCTGAACCACAACTGGCCGGTTCAGCGTCCAGTAGTACTGCAGACGCCGCACCAACCCGTCGGGCCATCTCACGCCAAGTGAAGGAGTTCAGTTATCTCAGGTATCTTGTAATAACAAACCATCACAACTGATGGCAGGGTCATATTGTGGTACCCACAAACTGTAATTTACAGAGCTACAAGAAACTATATAGACCTTTTCTTAAAAAAATATCTCACAGTGATGACTGGCTTTGATTTGTGCATGGACGTAAGCTTCAGCATCATCTGAATATCTGAATCTGAATCTGTATATTAATGCAATTAAAGTTTCTTCATTTGTATGTTTGGTGTGGACCCCAGGAAGATTGGCTAATTGCCACGGCAACAGCTGATGGGGGATCCTTTAAATAAACAAATAAACAAGCAAATTTCCATGAAAAAGCTCAGATATTCATCAAAGAGCTGGTTAGCAACAAGTTAATGCCCCAGATTCTTCAGATGCTACAGCATCAAACTGAATGGAAGTGACAAAAATACACATTTGCCTTCCCTTCAGACATGGCAAGTGAAATATTGAACATTTAAAGGCTAAACTGTAGAAGCCGGGCCCAGGAAGTAGACCAAACACATACTGTAAGGACGACTCTTGAAGTTCACCTACCTGTCCTAACTTGATGGGGTCGGATTCAGGTCTCTCCTCCTCCACATAGAGGGAGTTCCAGATCCACGCTCTCTTCCTCCTGAGCAGGATGGGATGAGACTCCTTCTTCACAATCTCAACGGGGCGTTGATTCTCTGCTCCCACCACAGAAAGGCCAAAATCTTCAGCAACAGCAAGCGAGATGGACACGGCTATAGCGACCATAAGCCCCGTAGTCCACAGCTGGAGCCGAGCCATCATCTAGGACAGAAAGGAGGGAGCAGGGAGGGAGGCCAGAATGAGTGATGTGAGGAAGCAGAGATGAATATGGAGGGCGAGGAGAAAGAGAGAGAGAGAGGAGATCACATTAAAACCACTTATCAGCTGTGGACAGACTGCTTCGCTGTGCCAGGGTGAGACTCAGAGTGAAGGCCAAGGACTCGCCGTCCCCTTACAGTCCGCCTCTGAGCTCGAGGTCTAGCTATCATTGAGGACCAGGGCTCTTAAAGCTTTTCAGCCTGGGACCCAAATGAAACATTTAGCCTCTCATCATGGGACCTGAGCTGAGGCATATCACTACTGTGGTCGTATGGGGATCTATTAAACATAGGCCTGTGACCCATTTAAGGTCCTGACCCAGTGGTGTAGCACGAGAGAGAGAGAGACGAGAGAGGAGCTGACATTAAAACCACTTAGGATGTCTGTCTTTATCAGCCATTAGAAAGGCCATTTTCCATAAAGGGACTGTTTGACATTTTGAATCTTTGATTGCTCTTTTTTCTCCTTAATACAGCACATCAAATTATGGAAAATAAATCGAGGCAGTGAGGCCTTTTTTGCAGATACCAATTCTTAAAATTTAGCATTATTGGGTCAGATTTGTACAACACAAACACGGACGTATTCTCTGTGACGCCTGGCTGCTGCACCCACCTGTCAATCAAAGCGTCCACGCTCTTAATTCTGCATAACTTTAGCTTAACTTATTTGCACAGGTGAGTTCACCCTCAGTACAGTTGTCAAACACCTCATCAAGACAATTAACAAATAAACACGCACACTTTTACTAATTATTACTTCTGTTTATCTAAATATTGTTGACATGGAGGATAAAATTTATCATTAATATATTTATAATTAGTTGTCAGTTGTTTGAATATTAATTATAAAACTGGGAATCTGTTCAAGTGTAATTCGTCTTCTCATCTTTACCTATAGCAACATGCCCACACAAACAGCGCTATTTTTGGTCATCCAGAGAAATAAAGAAACAAGATGAAGAGTTTGCAGCCGCACAAGCAGCTCTGTAAGACTGCAGCGTTCAGTGTTACGTGTTGATGGCACTAGAACGGGTCGCACGACCGTCTACAACAAAATTTAGTAATAATCCATCCATCCAAAACTCAAAAGCACAAACGTCAACCAGGAAAAGTCACAAGGGATCATCCTCTGGAGAACATGAATGTCTGTTCAACAACAACAGAACAATGAATGTTCTGTTAAAACAATGACAGGCCAAAAATACTTTCAAATAGTTGATTTAGTAGCTCAGTTCTTCTTTGTTCTATGTCCATTTCTTGAGTTTTGTTTCTTGTTTTGGGTTTCTAGTTTGGTTTCTTGAACCTTGCCCATGTTTTGGACTTTGGATATCACCTCCTCCTCCTTTATGGATTTGTTCAGACGGTCTTCTGCCTGCTTGAATATCTGTAAACTTTTGTACATCCACTTTTTCCTAAATAAACCATCCATCTGCACCAGTTGAGCCACTGAGTCACAATTCAGTCCGAATATTAACTTCATTGCCTCAAACATACTAAACTATAACTCATACATCTTATCTTGTTTTCAGAACAAATACTGGAGTACAGCTGAACCACAGAGGGATTACACTCTGAAACTGGAGGCACTAAATCACAAAAATACCAATTTATACACCAAAATTTGGTGAAATGACCATTAAAAATGAAACACCTCATCTTATTTGTGGCTTCTGATTGATTATGAGTTGGAAGATGTGTCTGGTAAACGTCCTCCTCGCTCTTTCTGACCGTCTCACCCTCTCTGTCTGTCTCTCTGTCTCCCTCACGGTTCCCATCTCCCCCCACTGGGCTCTATCTAATAAAGCAGAAATGCCAGAGAAATAATCTTCAAAACATTTTAGTCTATATGAGCTCTGTACTCCAGTAGATATCTCAGCACAGCCCTGCGCCATCCCCGTAGACAGATTAGTGCATTTTATTGTCTTCCAGCCATTAGCAGTAGGGAGGGAGAAAGAGAGATTAGGATGAGGGGATTATATTGGCACAAAGTCTTCTCCCTCTAATGGCCTAATCTCGTAAACTGCTGACCTCCCCTGACCTTTTCACACGGCTCCCCACAAATCAGCTCAAACAAAGACCTTTAGTTCACATCCCTTTGTTTGGGTTTTATTTTTCCTCTTGTGTTTTTCTTTGTTTAGTTTCTTTTCTGGACTAAATTAATTAAACTGAAGTCTTTTATTGAAATTTACTGTGACTCTTTTTGATTGTGGACTCCAGACGGCAGCATTTTGCCTTCTTATAACTTAATCTCGCTTGTTACTGTGCCTGCTCTGACTGCAACACTCTGTTCTCACTCAGTAACTTCAGAAACACATTATGGCATCCATTTTCCATCTTACATGTAGTTACAACTTCGACTTTCATTATTTGAAAGCGATACATGTGGAATAATTTGACAAACTTACGTAATTTATCAGTTGAGCAAGAAGAAAACATCTATATAGAATTTCAAACAAATTCATGGACATTTGAAACACCTCATCTTGTCTTGCGGCGAAACTCCACCGAGCATGTCTCCATCACGTCATGGCCACGACACTGTTTTGTTCTGTGACTTCAAACTCCACCTGGAGCGTTTCAGAAGCGTTTTTCCCTCCAGTCTTTGTTAACTTGCTCAGATTTGGTCATTTTTCTGGTTTATGTGCTTCTAAATATGTGAATGCTACGTAGTTAAATTATTTCACTTCTGGCTGTTCTTACGGTCAGAAGAGGCTTGAAACAAACGAACGGCCGGCAGTTAACTCTGGTGGCATCTGAATGCATCGCGTCCATACCCGGTGGAAGTTGGCCTTCAGTCATGACTCTGAGATTAACTGTCCCATCAACCACTACTGAGGGGGGCAAAAAGAGTCCAGACCATCAGAAGAACCAGGACGTGAGGAGGTCAGTCAATGAAAAGAGGCTTCTCCTTTTAATTCAACTTGTATCAAACAGCTAAAATATTCAATTTCACATAAATAAAAACAATCATATTCTTGCTCTTACACTTAATTCTTTGGTCTCCCCTCGTTACAGAAGCTGATTTTAACTGAATTTGGTTCCTTCAATCATTCCACACTTCACACTGAGCTACTGTTTAGTGTCCTTCTCTTCACCCTGCTTATGTTTTTGACTGCGTCAACCCGTATCCTTCCTCTCGACGTGTTCTGGACAAACAAAGCCATCGCACACTGTGCTGTACAGACACAGTATGCTCTCACGAAAAAACACAGATCTGCATGCAGAAAGATGTCCTAAATGACTTTCAAGGAAAACAAAATCTGATGAGCAGAGTCTGTTTTCAGTATTTTTAAACCAGTAAAGACGGTGTAAATTAATTAGACTTGTGTAAGCTTTGAGATGCAAACCTGTAGAGTATATAATACCTGAAGCTGAGCATGAAGCCCTTTTTCAAGTGATTAAATATAAAAATGTTGTGATTTGTCATATAAAGCTGGTAAACGAGATGGAGGTTTATTTAAATGTTATTAAGATTGTTGATATTACAAGATAACAGTTCTAACCACGAGCACTGATTGATTGGACTTTGGTCTTTGTGAACTGCACTTTGGAAGTCGTAGTCGACTTCTCTCCCTCAGTTTTTATTTCCCCTGACTCTGGATCAGATCTAACACAGATGTTTTTCATCTTTTTTAATATCTGGACGTCCATCCAAGACCTGAAGTTCTCCAAGCAGAGCATAAACAGAACGTGGGAGCATTTTAATTAATGATCTATGAATTTACAGAACTTGTTTTAACCAGTAGGTCGGTGCACTCGCTTCAGCACCGAACAGGAAGCAGGAAACCGAGTAGTTACTTTGGTAACGGCTGAAAAACCCCCGTCACACACACGTGATGGTGTGATGTTGAATTAACAGTGTTTAGAGTCTGTGTTTGATTCGGCCTGAGCAGCTCTTATTTTAGAGAGAAATCTTCATGTTTGAAAAAGTTCTTACACTCGTCTAACACTAAAGTAACGCTGGTAGAGAGCTCTTAAATCTAAAATATAAAGTTTATACAGAAGTACAGTTTATCTTTATGAATTATAGTGATGCCGATTGAAAAGAAAACTTTATTTGTATATACTACATGCATTTCCAACCCAAACATTTGTGAGGGCAATATTCGTCCTATTGCATCAATCATAGATGTTTTGTATCATGCAAAGTAGACCTGACTCATCAACACAACATCTTACTCACACATATACATCAACCACCTATGACTGAGTTACACACACATACGGTTAATTCAGCTGATGACAAATCCACGGGGAGTTTTCCCTAAAAGGGCATTTTTTAAAACTGCATTTCCTCCTTAAGCCGGCCAGCGTCGTACTCCTTCTCTTTTATCAGCAACAGGAAGGGTAAACACAATGCCTTCTGGGAAATGCGACGGGTGTGTTAATGAAGGGTCATCATTAGTAAGTGGACACACCCTTCCTGGTATTCAGCCGCTGACCTCACGTCTGTCTCAGTTTTCTTTACTTTTTGTGTCGTTCTTTTAAATCTCTCCACTTCGACTCTTTCAAGGTGAAAACTCCATCTCTCTCTCTTTTCACAGTCTATTTCTGTCTCCTGTCCATCACTCCACCTTCTTTCCTTTTCTCGCCTTTCTTCTTCTTCTTCTTCTTCTTCTTCGCCTCTCTTCTTTTTCATCCCCGTCTCTCTACCTCACCTTGAAAGCAGATTTAGCACCTTAAAAGATGGTGCAGATGCAACCGAAGCTACCCAGTTAAATCAGTAGAAGATATACAAACTGACGGATGGAAAGTAACAAGAGTATCGTGTAAAAAACTGTCAAAATACGACAGCAAAAGACTGTAAAACATGCCATGAAGTATAACGGTGTATTACAGTTTACAGTAAAACACAGTCATATTTCATAACCTTTATTTATGCACCTTTTTCAGAAAATACGGTGAAAAACTGCCAAACCATAACAGCAAAAGACCGTAAAATACATAATGAAAAAGTGTTCTGTGTTCAAATTTCAAAACCTTTACAGAATTTTCAGGGAATTTATACAGAATAAAGTAGAATTTTACATTAGAGACTGTTAATTATACAATAAAACACTGTAATATGGTTTGGCAGTTTTTTCACTGTAAAATCTACATTTTGAAATATGGAATAAAACTCCAACCTTATACGTGAAATCAACAGTACTAATATCCTATTACCGTAATATAAGAAGGGTTATACTGTATTTATTACGGTAAAATTCTGGCAACTACAGATGCATTTTGTTACAGTTCATACAGCTGTTCATAGGTGTGATAATCACTTTTTAAATTTTCCCTCTCAACTGCACGCTGCGCTATGCATGCAAATCTCACTTCAGGATTATACAAAGTTATTTGTGGCGTGATATATCAAAGGCATCTTTCAGAAGTATGAAGAATAAATAACATCCAGGAATATCTGTAATTACATCTGTACATTGTCTGCAGGCGAGGGAGTGTGAGCGAGTGTGACGGAGGAGCAGAGATACAGTTGTCATTCTCTGCGATGTTTTGTGACTGGCAGACAGGTCTGACCTATTTTCACTCAACCAAAGGCTAAAGCATAGAAACGAGTCAACAACACTTCATAATCCTGCCGTTTGCTGAAGGGTCGCTGAAGTTCATGCACAAGTGTGAAGACAGAAATACAGTTCAGCCCAGTCCTCCATGATGAGAAACCTGTCTGTCTTTTGTTCACCTGTAATTGTCTGGGTGTCATTCATCATATCTTGGACACTCGTGAATGGCACCTTTTATTTCCACTGTGGTTGACGGATAAACTTGTGTTTTCTCTTTCCTGCTCTAATACAACTTTGCATCATTCGCAGGAAGTGTCACGCTGAATTTATTTATTTATTTCACATCATCTCGGAAACCGAAGCCCCACCAGTGGCTCTGTCCAACGCCAAAATAATAATAAGAGAATAAGAAGAATCTAGCCTAGTTCCAGACCTCTATATCCAATTTTTCGTAGTTTGAAAACAACCAAGTAAGTAAATCAGAGTTTCGTGGATGGAAATGAAGATTGTGGACATCATCTTCTAATGCCAGAGCCAGAAAAATGGCAACAAACATCAACTGAAGTCGTCGGAATGACAACTCTTAAATTGACTTGAAGTGTCGACCCAACGTTACTCTGAATAAAGCATAAGTCTGAGCAGGAATGGTGTGTCAGATGCTCTGAGTCTGTCCAGCAATACTTTGCCATGATGTAATGTATTTGCTTCGGATGATTCCTAAAGATCTTGATGTCTCCTGAACTTACACCTCTAAACAACATGACGAGGCCAATAAGAAATATCAAACTCTTTGCAGATGATCATCTAATATATTTAACTCCTTCATGCTCCGCAGAGGATGAACTTTTTGAAGTGCCGCTCTTGAACCAACCTATCAACATTTCAGAATTTTTTAAGGAGATATCTACTGTCTGGATTGCCATGAAGTTTGCATGGTCCTCAGAGGAGGAACCCTGTTGACTTTGATATGATAACATGACCTTTTCTGTAGCACCGCTCCCTTATGAACATTTGTACTTGCCCACAAGTTAACCTGCTGCATAATGGAACAGGCTGACTGCCATTGTCCACATTTGACACTTCCCAGAGGAAGAACCACCCAGAGGTCAGATTTGCTACTAGCAGGACAACAAAATCATGTTGTTCATCCTCGTTGTACAACACAACAGCCCCCACGAGCGCTAAAGGAGCTTCTGTCCTGTTACACGTCTCAAAATGGCAGTTTGTCTTACTTTTGTCCACTTTTACTACCCTTAAAATCAGTTTTGTTTATTTGTTTAGGTGTATGTGGGACAGGAAGTGACTTCACAGCCTCATATCTGTGATGTCAGACTGCTGAACCACTGTAGTGTGTCTGTTGTTGAGATTAAAACAGGTTTAATCACAGAGGAGTTTCTAACGAACTGTCTGGCAGCAAGTCACACTATGAACCACACACACACACACACACACACACACACAGTGTCCTCACTGTCGTGTCACTGAGTGTATTCACGCTCTGATTAATGTTCGTGCATTCTCTGGTTAATTCTATTTTCTTTCACAATCAGACAAATCAGATTTTATTAAAGTGAGCTGCTTATGAACGATGTCGGCCAGCTTTAAAAGTGACAGTAATGACCAACCGTCGTCTGAAAGTAATTTAAAGCCTAGCGTGTTATCCGCGCTGGTTCTGGCTCAGCTGTCAGCCCCTGTCTCCGCTGAAGCCGAAATATCCGAATACAGAAACCTCCCCAAAAATATTGAAGATGTTAAAGGAGCTCAGACATTTTCTCATCCTTATAAAACATACTGCACGATCATATAGTTCATGTACACGTTGTTAAAGCAGATGATGATCAACCAACACATTACATGTGCAGGTGCACTGTAAAAAATGACAGTAAAAGACCGTAAAATACGTCATGAAACATCACTGTGTTCTTCCTGCAAATTTTAAAGCCTTTATTTATAAAGAATTTTAAGGGTAATTTATACAGAATAAAGTAGAATTTTACATTAGAGAATTATACAGTAAAACACTGTAATATTTAATGGCATATTTTACAGTCTTTTGCCGTCATGGTTTGGCAGTTTTTTCACCATAAAATCTACATTTTAAAATATGGAATAAAAAAAAACAACCTTAAATGTTAAATCAACAGTACTAACATGTTTTTACTGTAATATTAGAAAAGGTTATACTGTATTTATTTTGGTAAAATTCTGCTAACCACAGCTGACAGTTTGCTGTAAAAACCACAGTTGTGTTTTTTTTACAGTGTGTTTTTGATTTTGTCAAATCAGGCCTCATTTGTGCATCATTTAAAATTCTCCATATAGCCTGAGATGAACTGCAGATTTATCAGGGTGTACCCCGCCTCTCGGCCAATGTCAGCTGGGATTGGCTGCAGCCCCCTGCGACCCTGACAAGGATAAGGTGTATGAAAAATGGATGGATGGATGTTTAACTGAGGTGCAGCTCTGGACCTATGGGATGTCAAATTTAAAAATGTTAATAAACTAAATAAAAAAAAGCAGAATACAGGTCAGACACTGAAACTAAAAACCCGAACTGGGTCTTTCAGTTGTAATCAGCAACTTCAGCTGAGCTAACATCGCCACAGCTGGACAGCTTGTCAACCACTCTGACATATATCTGAATGAATGAATGAATGGCTCTAATCATGAATCTTGTGTGTGTGTGTGTGTGTGTGTGGGAGGGTGAAGTCTCCCAGATGGCACCCAAAGGATTTTCCCTGATAGTTCCCTCTCCAGGAATTAGACCACTGGGTTTAGTTGCATCAACGGCTTTCGATGTAACAACCAAATCAAATCACCTCAGTCGGTGGGGCCACGGATCCACATCCACGGACAAAATACGCAACCACAGAGCAGAGTAACTATTCACACAAACACGGGTAGACAAAATAACAGGAACACCTCAAACTACGGCGTCAGAACAGATCTGAACGACATCTCGGAGGTGTTTGACATGAGCAGACGAGGAATGGAAGGAATATTAAACAACTCTTCAGCTGACAAAATGACACCAATCAACTGACAAAGATCCTGCCTACTTTAGAAATATTAGATGCTGTCTTCAATACTTTATAGCCACACCGGCTTCAAGCTGACAGCTGTAACAAAATGTGTGAACAGCAGGAAGATCTCCTGGAGGATTCAGCTCGCTTCTAAACATTTCACATATCATCCTGTATCGTCTTAATGGTCACAGCCGCCTGTCTTCAGGAATGACAGTCCAGCCTCTGGGAGGTGTTGGAAGGAAGGTGGGGGGGTGTAGCGCTCAATTACAGCATTCAAATCTACAGCAAGCTGTCCGAGATCGTCTGCGTAACATATGTGAACACTGACGGCGGTTGGACAGCCTGTCCTTAAAGGGCTTCTAACCATCGTTTCAAGTTATTTTGGTCCCGTCTTCTGGACGGTTTGTGACTGGTATTCATGAGCGTTTCACCCTTGAGTGACTGGGAAAGTAGCCTGGAGCGTTTCCAGGAGGATCTGGGTTACATGCTGCTGTAACGCTGCTTTTCAGTCATGTAAATACACACTCCCAACACGCAACACACCTGTGCAATCCGTTTTCCCAACCGCAAGATAGAAAAATGAAAGAAAAACTTACCACACAAACAGAAAGCCCGAGATGAGAAGAACTGTGCTCACTCAAACTGGAGTTATACTTTATTAATGTGACAGAAATCAGTGGCTGGTAGGTGGTCGTGTGCTCAACAGGGGAGTAAGACCACCTCCTGATTCGACTGTCTCTTCCTCTCCTGTTGAAAGGGAGCAGCAGGTGTTGCAGGTTTTTATAAAAATCCTTCTCTGGACTGTGGACCAGATGATGAAGTATGGGGTGGAGAATGTATCCTCAGAGTTGGATTTTAGAAGATAAACCTTCAGGTAGGTAATCGCTTAGATAAATACAAGCTGTCCTTCCACCTTTATCGACTCCTCAGATTGTTCCTTAAGAGTCCAACAGGTTCAAAACCTCTCTTGCTCTTTTAATCCCCGTCGCCTCTGATGTGGTTTCCTCATCCACTGGTCAAAAAGTGTTGAAGCACAGCTGTCTGACCGCAGTCCTCCCTCTCTCTCACACAGGTCACTGCCCACTTCCTCTTCCTGTTATTGTGGTCAGTCTTCTTCGCCGGTGCTGGTGCTCCCTGCTACCGCTCCTTTTCCTGTCCTGGAGGGGGGGGGGGGACCAGAGAGAGAGGTACGGAGAGAGGCAGAGATGTCAACACAGCTCAAAGACGCTCGGAGAGGCAGCGAGAGCAGCCGGCTCATGTTCATGAAGCAGATGGAGTGAGTGTGTGAGAGGGAAGAAGAAGGGAGGGAGGGTGATGGAGGGTAAGGTGAGAGAGGCGTTACTTCTTAGTCCTTCTCAGAGAGCGAGGGAGTGAGTGGGGGAGAGATTTATTATTCATGTGTGTGAGATAAGGATTAAGTTAAACAGGTTATTGGGGATAATCCTCAGAGATTTCCCCACGAGGCTAGTAAATATTTCAGACTTTGGTGGGAGAGTGTGTGTGTGTGAGTGTATCTGACAGAGAGATCTTGTTTAAGCCGGTAAATTAGATGAGTCGGACGCCCTCGCCACACACACACTACATCTATCTCACCCCTCCTCCCCTCTTCGTCTCTCCAGGGGGAGAGTCGGTCACCAGTAATTTGGCGAACTGGGCAGGAGAGCCGGCTGTGTGTTTTTACATGCAAACAGCAGATCTGTCTTTGTTTTTCATCCCCTCTTCTTTCTCTGGATTTCTTCTCACTCTCTCTGTTTGCTCTCGCTCTCTTGTTATTTGCAATTTCACTTCCACTCTTATGTACAATATTTTTATGACAGACAGCTGGGAGCGGCGCTGCCTCAGCGTCAACATGACAAAAATCAACATTTACATTGAGTCCTCTTCCCTCATTGCAGGAGCTGTGTATGCACAGTATGTTTGTCACTGCCTTTCAATTCATTAATGAATAAATAAACTCGAGTGTACTGAAGTCTTTTTACTTGAAAATATTGTGTTAATTTTAAAGCAACATTGTGTAACAGAGTTTACCTCCTGCTGATCTGCACTGACCTGTGATCAGGTGAATGGTGTCTCTGTCATTCGTACGTCTGTTCTCACACTATGTAACTTTGGGCTCCGGGTCGGGAGAAGTACGTAACGCTTTATGGTACTAAGTCGTAAGTTATGGAGAAAATGTTTTCTGGTTTTCCCTCTGATGTGTTGCATTTTGAACCACCGGGAAGAAGAAGAAGAAGAGGAGGTTTGCAGGCCCAGCAGTCAGCAGCTTCTACGGACGTAAGGCAAACAGCAAGAAGCCGCTGGACAAGAGTAAATCTGGGACTGACTTTTAGTGGTTGAAGAGAGCTTGGTGAAATAAAAGGCTGAAAGACAGGGCAAGGGAGCAGGGCAATGCTGACGGGGAGTGGAGGTGGTGTCGTGCCAGAACCGGAGCTGGCGTGATGCCTTCTGTCTTCTGCCTTCACCTTTCATCGACCCTTTCACTCGTCTTCTCAGTTGCTCTCTGTTCTCTTTCTTTTTTATGTTTCTTTGGATATTTTTTATTCACCCACTGTTTTTTTTTTTGCCTCCCCGGTGAACTACACACTTCTCTAAATGTCATCTTATGTGTGACAGAGACCTAACATCTAACTTCAGGGGAAATCTTTCACTCTTTCTCTGTCTGAAAGTGTCATTTTAGACGGAGAAGGGAGAAACTAGTGATTTTAGTCTCAAGTCTTCACGGTACCATGTCAGTCTTTTTGTAATCCCGCTGTGGTAAATATGTTCAGCTGTACTCGAGTATTTGTTCTGATTACATTAATTTTGATCCAAAAATAGGGAGTCGATAACTTTGCCCTGTCTTTCAGCCTTTTATTTCACCAAGCTCTCACCAACCACTAAAAGTCAGTCCCAGATTTACTCTTGTCCGGCGGCTTCTTGCTCGCTCACTCTCTCCTTTTCTCTTCTTAGCTTCCTCCGTCAGCGTCCTCTTCACTCTCTTCTCCTCTGCCATTATGTCCATAGAGGCTGCTGTAAACTTCTTCTTCTTCTTCTTCTTCTTTTTCTTCTTCTTCTTCACCCCGGGGGTCCAAAACACACCAGGGTCAGCCCACCAAACAGACTGAGCTAACAGCAGCTACAGTTGGCTTCACTGTCCATCAAGAAACTCTGTAAATCACAGAGAGTTGAGGAAAGCGTCAGGATGGTTTAAAAGTTATTTTGTGGTATAAAAGTTTAAACTGAGTTATAGTTCGTTGAGTTGACTCGGGCAGACACAGCGATATATCTATGAATGTGGAGAAAAGGAACAAGAGAGGAAACAACAAAGAGGAAGAATTTGTCCTCTTGTCTGCTGTCGGTTTCCTTTCAGTAAAACAAGCAGACGTGTAGAGGAGTGATGGCTGTCCCACAAACAAACCAAAGAAAATGTCACAAATATGATGGAAACTCTCTTGTTTACACGTCTCGTTTGCCTTTCCTCCTCTGTGTCGCTCTGTCATTCTGTCTTTTCATAAATCCTCATGCTCTTGGCCTACTTTCCTAGAAAAAAAAAAACACTTTGACACTAAAAATTGCATCCTCGCTCCACTCATGACATGTAAGGAAACGGGTGATATTCCCCCACTGGTGGTTTGACTGGAAGAATACCACTGGGAGCCGAACATCAAGGACTGGAGGACTGAGAGAGAGAAAGTACGAGAGCGAGAGAGGCAAACGTCTAACATGACAGATCTTTTTTAACACTGCTACATCTGCCTAAAGCGGGCTGCTTTCATCATTAACACCTACAATGCTTTCGCCATAAGCACATTCAGAGGGTAGACAAAATAACACGGAGTACCCAAACGCTGCTACAAAGGTGGGTCATTTTGGGATGAAGAGTTTAATCCTGCATAACTTTAAGCCTTAATATAATCTGAACAGGTGAGCTCTATATAAATTCACTCTCAGTACAGTTGTCATGAACGGGGAAATTAGCTATTGAGACCAAAACTGTTTTTTGTACCAGGCTGTAAACATGTTTATTTCTGCTGTGAAGTTGGACATTTTAACATGGGGACTTATGGAGACTGACTCACTTCTGGAGACTGACTCAAGTGGCTTGGATATACTTTGGAATACTGCTGTTAGTATTTAATGATTGTGACTGCATGTAAATTTGGTTTTGTGTGCATGTTTGTGTGATTGAGTCCAGACTGTGTCCAGTGAACGTCAACACGAATGTTATAATCACCAGCAGTAATATTTAGGTGGCGTATCGATGCTGAAAATGAGCTTGACAGGAGGAATTTAACTGCAGAGCAACATTTTCAAAAGAAGAATTTCCACGTTTTTCCAAGTTTTGGTAAAAAATAACTGGCAGCTGTGACAGAATTTTACCGTAATAATATAATAATATGGCAAAACTTTTTTCTAATATTACAGTAAAAGGATGTTTGTACTGTTGAGTTCTCTATCAAATTTATTTAACTGACATGAAAATACCATATGAATGGCGTATAAATAAATGTTTTGCTTTGAAATATTACGGTGTTTTACTGTACAATTACACAGCCTGTAATAGAAAATACTACTCTGTCTAAGTATTCTATATAAAATGCAGTATAAATAAAGGTTTTGAAATATGACAGTGTCTTACTGTACACAATAAAACACGTCATATTTCACGGCATATTTTACGGACTTTTACTGTCGTGGTTTGACAGTTTTTCACCGTAAAACGTACAGACTTTTTTTTTTTACAGTGTACAGCTGCTCACATTGTAAGAATGATTTAACAAAATGGAAGCACCAGTTTTGCTCAGTCTTCAGTCATCTTTATCTGTTTCAATGAGAAAAATATTTTCTACCTTTCTTTTGATTTGTGTAATTAAAATATTTGCTTTTGATAATTCGGGGTTACCTTGGTGCGTTTCACTTGTGTGAACATCTTCAAACAGATTTGCCATGGAAACATGGACGACCGCGGCGCCTCTTCTCATCATTCACAGAACCACTTCACAGTTTTTCACCCTTTATGCTTTTGTCATATTATGACATGCCTTTATACTCCAGTGCACTTGTCAATACGCTCTGTAATCTCGTAGGCAGGCTCTGTTCACCACCCAAAATCCTACACCTGATGATGCAAGCATCAGCCAAACGGCAGCAAGAAAGACTCATTTCAGTCCCAAGTCCTGTAATCATTCTCTTTACCAGATAAGACTGAGAGATTTTGGAAAACGGGAGTTAAAGTACGATTTTTAAAGCGGCTTTTCTTACTATCCCTCGTCTTACGAGTGTCTCGTCACATAAAGGAAGAAATTACAATAGCCTCTAAATGTACTGATGTATAATCTTTGATTAGTCTGTGGGAAATTGATGTGCTACTTAGGCATAACACCAATCCACCGGATGGACAGGTCAGATTTCACAAGTACAGTATGTTGCTTTTTTGCCGCCTGCTGCTTGTAGATAACAACGTGTGGAACGGTAATTGATGCAACAAATGGAGGGTGGAGTTAGGATGCAGTGCGGAAAGGGTGAAGTGGACGGAACAGAACCCCGACCTCAAAGCTTCAGGAAAACAGAAAGAAGAGACAAACATGGTGGGGAAAACCAAGCCAACCTGCCAATGCTGGGAAATGAAGCCAAAGCGGGAAGTACTAAAAACTGCAGTTCCTCTTGTCGTCCACTTGAGGCTGGCTCCAGAAGTGACTCAGTCTCCATAAGTCCCCATGTATAAATGCCATTGATGCTAGTCTAAGGTAAAAGGTAGTCTGAGGTAAGAAAAGAGCAACATGGATGAAAAATGAGCGTTGAAAAGTCGAATGCAGGTGGCAAAAACAAATCGGTCCTGATATGATTACTAAAATGTGCTTTATGTGTTGACTGGCTGACAAACCTCCTGAACTTCTCTCCACTCAGTCATACAATTAATGAAATCAGAGATCTGACAGGCTGTCAGTATCAGGTATGTCCACAGCTTTACTTTAGAATATCTACGCCCACCTCATCTGCATAAGAACAATGATGCCACGCTTACTACAGCACGAGCCAATCATTAAATATATTCAGCGTGTATTTTCAGTCATCGTTCATTAGTCGCGCTGCAGCACATTTGTTAATCGCCTCGCCGTCACATAAAAGGCCGTTAGAAAAGCTTCACAGAGATGTCAGACCTCCTCACTGTGCTGTTGCATCAGAGGCATTCATTCATTTCCAGTGAAAAGCTGCGTTTTCTTTATTTACTGTTGGGCAGTTTGTCGTGGGTATTGTACATTTGAGCAGATGTATCGAAATATCCAACGTCGTGCATGCGATTAGAGGACCCATCACGCTGTTAACGTCCACTTTCTGAGCTTCTTGGCTGTCCCTCTGTCCCGGGTCCAGTCGTGGAAGCCAGAACTTCGTGTTTACGCTCAAGAAGCTCAAAGATAATAAGGGAGTCAGGTGACATTATTACAGAGCAACGGCGTCCACAGAAAGTGGAGGTTGTGTCAACAAAACATTGGAGACTGCTGTTCGTTTCCTGTTTCCAGCTGTCAGCAGTTTTCTTTGAGATCATGATCCCAAACCTTAAGCAAGTATTGTTTTATTGGTGAAGCTCCCCTAACCTTAATGAAGTATTTTAACCCATACAACAACATTTTCATGCACAATATTTCTCTCATTTTTTAGCCTAAATCTGAATCGTCAGATTCAACTTTGATTCATCACTGTTTGATGAAGGTCACATACAAACTCAACAGATAAGAACATCAGTCTGTAGATTTTCTTGAAGTGAAGTTGTACTTGTAAGATCAACAAGACACCTTGAAGATGGTACGACCCAGGATGCGCCATCCACACGAGGAAAAGTTCTCTGAGTCTAAAGAAAGACTCGGGCTGCCTCGGGCAAACTGTGTGTGCCCTTCATCACAACAAACAGTTTAAAACAGATCAGACGCAGTCGCATTTGTCCGATTTGGTGTTTGTTTCTGTGTCTAAAAAGCAAAACTATCTGACACCGTCACACAGCTCTATCTCTGCACCACCTGTCTGAGGCTCCTCCTGCTCCTGACAAGCTGTAAGTGAGCCTAACAGGGTGGAAGTTTGTTGTCTAGTTTGTTTCTCGAGGCCGATAAAATAAAAGGAATCAACAGTCTGTCCTCGTCACATTTGTCCTGAGTGTGAAACATTATGGAGGATCTGTTGGTACAAAAATGGAATATAATCATATTTTATGGAGGAAATCTTTTGTTTTTTTTTACTTTTCTTTGTTTATGGTAGAAAGTTACAAACGTTACTTTAAATTAATTTGATACACTGTAAATGAAAATTACCCCCCAGCTCTCGATCTTTCTCTCTGTCTGTGTCACCCTGAGGCGATATTTCACATTACCGCGTACATCAGTCACCTCTACACACACGTTTATTAACACACACACACACACACAGGTCACGTAGAGCTCGTTCATGCATGATGACAGATCCTAATAGCTGTTACTTGTCTACACACACGCAGAAAACTCTATATAATATACTGGAGGAACGCATGTGCTGACAAACACACACACACAATAGTGCACGCAGAGATCATGGTGGTATACACAACACACACACACACACACACACACACACACACACACACACACACACACACACAGAGCTCATCCAGAGCCGAGTAATGTTGACAGCGACCCTGCTATTTTTAAAGGGCACACTTCACAAGATATCATCTCCTCATCATTTGTCCTCAGGGATCTTTGTCTATTTACACACACACACACACACACACACACACACACACACGTAAGGACACACTGAATAGTCACACACACATGCACACAGTAGGGGTTAATGTCGCATCTCTCTGGATCTTTGTGTCGTAACAATTCAAGCTGGTAAAAACTGAAATGACGTTTCTTCTTCTTTTTTTTTAAGCGAGGTCATCGGAGAGTTTTCTCTGTTTGCTGTGACGCCATTTTTATACACCAATTTTATTACAGTTCATTTCTGTGTTCATTTACAGGTAAATGATATTTGTGTTACTAAAGTAAGTGTTCTTGTTAGAGAACAAGTAAAAGTCTCAGTGTTCTTAAAATGAAGTGTGTTCCGGCACGTCCAACAGCGCCGCCGACATTTTCAACTTTCTGAAACAATTAAACAATTAAAACCACTTTTACACAGAGGTCAGCTGTGTGGAGATCAAGGCAGACAAAAGGCACCCCAGATATCACAGCATTGATTCAATGGTGAATTCCATCAGAATCATCGTTTTTGTTCAGGTTGAACGTTCAAGGCTGGATAACACTGAATCAATGCTCATAATTCTTTGCTTTTTCAATGTCAGAGAAACATTGAATCAATGTTGGTCGAACTAACATTGATTTTTATGTCTGTCTTGATTTCATCATTGAAATAATTTTTATTATTTCAGGGTGCAAACCTGATGAAAAATCAATGTTATATTTCAACACTGATCGATGTTGCTCTGCTATCTGGGACAGGCCTGTGACACACGAGCTGAGCGTGGCTCATACGATGTAATATCACCTGACACAAGCACTCTATTTACAGAATATGGCAGAAATAGAATATAATATGCATAATTATGTTGTTCATCAGTGTATTATCGTCTAAACATGAGAATTGTTATTGTCACCTCATGGTGTGTTCACACGGAAGGACAACACATTTTCAGTGCAGGAAGATTACAAGACACAAACACGTCTGCGTCATGTGAGTTAAAAATATTGAACTGAGTGAAAAAGTTGCATGTTTTTGCAGAGTGTTTTGTTGGTAACAGTTATTTTGGCATCATTTTGATGTTTATTGGAACCAAAACAATATTTCATTGAGAAATATTGTTCATTCTGGGTTCATAGCTAAATATTTACCGTGTTACCATGGGAGTAAGGTGTTTCTATATTCGCCCTGAGTGGACACAGCAAACACTGGTTCTTTTGCAGTTTTCACACATTTCTCCGCTACTGTCGTTTCTCCTTCACACTATAAAGCAGAGGGTGAGGTGTGGGGGTAGCAGTGCAGTGCTTTAAATTCATGGATTAGCAAAATGATTAGGATTTGTCGTTTGTATCTATCCAAGAGAAAAAACACTGAACTTTGTGGAGGCACTGAAGGAAAAGTCAGGGGATCTCCAAAGTCAGCAGGCTTCATCATCTGGGGATCATGAATCTCCTTCCACAACATCATGACAGTCCATCTCAGAGTGTCTAAAAACAGGCTGCAGATAAACAGAGTTTAAAATGCAGCTTTGAGATTTGATCAGAACGGAGCAGAGCTGTTGAAGAACATTCAAGATAAATACGCAGGTGAACAAGTGAGGAGGGAGGTGAGAAGAGGAAGGGAGGCGCTGAAGGACAGACTGTTCCACACACACACACACACACACACACACACACACACACACAGAAAATTTATATGCAACTCCCCCATTAAAATCTGGAGATAACAACCTACAAATTCCTCCCAAACGGACTCTCCACCCTGCTGCCTCGTCCTGTTTCACTCCCCCATCTCTGCCTGTCTCTCCCACCTGTCTGTCTCTCTCTTATTGCTCCTGTCTTTCATCACTCCCTCAGCTCTGTGGCCGAAAAAACCTATCGGAGGTTGAATCAATGACGAGATGTCTGAAGGTATCTCTGTGTGTCTTTGGCTGTGTGTGTGTGTGTGTGTGTGTGTGTGCATGCCTTTGCACATTGTGTGCATTGTGTGTTTTTTCCTCATTATAAGAGATTTTATGATTGCGTGGTTTAATGTGCTCTGCCTCGCTCTCATCTGAGTATTTCATGTATCAGAAAAAACACATTTACAAGTGTGTGTGTGTGTGTGTGTGTGTGTTTCCTCGAGGATGCTAACTAGTGGATGCTAAATAATGCAGTGTTCTGCCGAATGCCTCTCCTCCCCGACAACATCCCCATTAGTGATTTGGGGTTTGAAAATGTTAATGCTTTTAACACAGTCACTCCTCATTCACATCAAACTGCAGAAAATAGCATGCAGCCGACACAAACATGGACAGAGGCAGATAGACTGACTTGTACCAAACCACAGTACATACAAGACGAGACAAAGACATGCAAAGATACTCAGAGAAACAGACACTGACACATACATGCTAACGTGATAGCCTGAAGCACAGCAGGACTGTACTGTCTGTAACTCGTGCCGTAAACTCCAGTGTTGGTGGGTGGAGGAAGTAGACAGCATGTGCTTCCTCTGATACACACTGTCATCAGTCTTCACCTGCCACCGTGGAGGCCAAGTGTCGGACTTAAGATCCGACTGACCCGTACTCAGACATCGGAGCAGCAACAAGGACGCGACCCCCTCGCTGACTCTCCACCCTTGAACAGCGATGAATGAGCTCAACACAACAAGACATGGACGTGTTAAAAGAGCTGAAACAAACAGAAAAGCTCCTTAAAAGTGTTTTTAAAACTGTTAATAAGACTGTTTGAACCCGGATCAAATACCCTGACAAGTACCTGAAATGAGTACCTACACACACCCACATACATCCATACACGCTGACTCATGCTTACAGTACATGCACACACACACACACAAACACACACACACACACACATCAATGCATGTAGTGTAAATCAGGACATCAGGACCAGGTGAAGACGTCTGTCAGACTGCAGACCGCCCACCCTTGACCCTCATAAAGGTTACGTTGGGATGCTTCACACAACTATTTTTATGTGTGTGTGTGTGTGTGTGTGTTTTCATGATAAAGTCTGTAAACTGTAAATGGCTGCAGACCAAAGAGGAAGAACTCTTTTTGGCTCGCGTGCTGGATGAGTAATTTTCATTGGAATGAGCGTTTTCCTTCTCGGTATCAGCTCCCACACGAGGTTTACAGAAACCGTGGTCATATTTCAGTAACTAACAATTTGTTTTCTATCAGTGAACTGTTTTAATCGCACGTGGAGCCGTTTAAATATTCTTTACGTGGTACTTGCAGCGTCTTACAGCAGCAGAGCGGCTCTACACTTTGTTTACAGGCAAAAGGGAGCGACGACGCTCGACTTCTGAAATGAGGCAATAGAAAACCAACTCACACCGCAGCGCCGAGCATTAAAATGCAGAACCGTGAAACTGGCATTCGTTTTTTTGTCATTCTCTCTCTCTCCCTCTTGTTTGAATTTTGGGCAGCGCTCAGCAAACAAGGTGAAAAAGAATGAGCTGCTCTCCCGATTTTTAAATTTTCTGACAGAGAAAGACTTTATCTTTTCAAATGACTGAATTCAAATGAACTCACAGTGCAACAGAAAATGTGTTAGTTCAGTTTAAAGTGCCTGAGGCAGAAAAAAGGAGGGGAGAGAAATAAACATGCTCTGCACGCTTCCTTTTGTTATTCCTGCCTTTTCTTTTGGTTGGAAAATGGAGCATCTTTAGAGGAACTCTAACATCTGTGTGACATTCATAGAGAACACAACCTGCATATACGGGATGTTTTTATCCTTTAAAATGCAGCATTTTGTTCGATCTTTCAGAGATAAATCTCTTTGTCTGCAGGCGCAGGAATATCACAGCTTCAGCTGTCGAGGAACTATCCTGCAAAATGTTACGAGGTGCAAAAAAATGAAGAAATGTAAATGATTTCATTTTCAAGGTCACCGTTTGACATGGAGTCATGCAGCTGTGATACAGAGAGCATCAAGGTTAAACTGTTTTGATGATTTCAGTAGGTGATCTCCTCTCTCTCTCTCTCTGATGATGCAACCTCTCCTCACTCCTTGCCAAATGGTGCTAACTAGTGCCTGGACTCTAGGACCATCTCCCGCGTGCCTTTTCTTGTGTTTTTCTTCTTCTTCTTCTTCTTCTTCTTCTTCTCCCCGTGCCCTCCCTAGAAGCATGCAGAGCTGCAGAGCTGCCAAACAAACACAAATCTCAAAGACTGGAGTTGTTTATCGCGAGCGCTTGAATGTCAACCTGCAGCTATAACAGCCGCCGTGAGGAGAGCAATGAGAGTAATTACGCAGACTGACAGACGTGAACACACACACACACACGAAAAACATGCAAGAGATGCAACACACACACACACACACACAGAGTGTTTTTTTAGGATAAACACACTGAGGCGATGCTTTCATGTTGTCACTTAATTCGCTGTGATGAAGCCGTTTATTGTCTTTCTCTCTCTTTATCTTTCCTCGCCTCCTCCTTCTCGTTTCCTCGCCTCCTCCTTCTCTTGTTTCCTCACCTCCTTCTCTTTCTCTAACCCACCTATCTCTCTCTCTCTCTCTCTCCTTCCACCTCTCTCCCATTCTCGCTCTCTGGTTCGATGATTGGAGACTTCAAATTGCCACTGAATTTCATCATAAACCCCGCTCTGCTCCTACTACTGCCCTTGTTGCCTCCTGCCAAACACACCACATAGATATGCAAGCACACACACACACACACACACACACACACACACACGCGAGCTCATGCTATGGTGCCACCAGAGCCTATTATTAAGGGCAATCATTGACACATCCGTGTCAAAGACAATTAGAAGGAACACTGGAGGTTTTTCTTGTTTGCAAAGAGAATTTAGGGAAATATTTATTGAAGCGTCTGATGCACACAGAGCAGAGGAGGAAGATAACATGCAAATAGGCAGGGAGTGTGTGTGTGTGTGTGTGTGTGTGGAGCACAGTGCTCGCCCTCTGGCGCCAACTAACCACTTTTCACACAAACATGCACCAAATTTTCATGCAGTTCCAATCATTAAATATAGTGTTATTATTTCAGCAGCCTAATGCAAGTTTCCAACTCTTTGACTCATTCTAACAAATCTGATCAACTGGCAGGTCTTTATTGTGAAAATCCCTCTTGGAGACAGGAAGTGATGAGTGTTATTCTCCTTAAAGTGACTGATTAAAGTTACCATCAGCAGTAATATCTGCTCAGTGAGTCACATTCAGAGTCCAACAGTCTGGATCTGTTGGTCAGTTCTGGAGGTCCACAGGAGACAATGTTGACCTCGCTGCATGAATTTTTGATAACTCAGTGATCAAACGGCAACCTCTGGTCTCCCCATAAGTCCCCATGTTCAAATGTCCAACTTCACAGCAGAAATAAACATGTTTACAGCCTGGTACAAAAAACAGTTTTGGTCTCTATAGCTAATTTCCCCGTTCATGACAACTGTACTGAGGGTGAATTTTTATACAACTCACCTGTTCAGATTATATTAAGGCTTAAAGTTATGCAGGATTAAGAGCGTGGACGCTTTGATTGACAGGTGGGCGTCGTCACAGGTGGCTCATTCAGCGTCTTTCTTTGCCGATATTTAGATTAGTCGGGAGGACAGCCAACATGGCGGCACAGATTTTGACCTGTGGGTGACGTCACACGTACGCTGTTCATTCTTTAAACTGTGACATGACGTGTTGTGAGGTAGCTATAAAAGTATATAAGAGAAACATTTCCAAATGATCTTAATAGAGTTGCAGTTGGTGTAAAATGCAGCGGCTCGACTTACTGAACACATCAAACCCGTTACACACCACGGCGTCGTGTCCTGACGTCCTCTGACAAAGCTCTTCTGGTCGTACCAAAGTCTAGATTGGTAACCAGGGTGACCGAGCCTTTCCTGTTAAGTAACACTTTGAAGCAGCTTGGAGGACGTCAGGTTAGCGACAACTTTGAAATCAGCCTGGTGTCAGAGGTTCTCATGGATCGTCTGCTGCTGTCCGTCCACCATGATCCAGGAAGTTTGTCCTCGCCTCCTGTTGCCAAGCGCTCGCTCGCGGTGACAAGGCGACTTGAAAGCGACTCGTTACAGGTGAGGTCACTTCATTGTGCGCTGCTGCTTACAGCAGGAAGTGTGACAGCGCTGACTCAGACCTGAACATTGTATCACACACACACACCGGTCAACCGGCCGTCTGCTATCTTTAACACATGACGTTAGACGCACCATTGAAGGGCCGTACGTCGCTTCCATAAAAGGATTTCCTCCCTGCTCACATCTGTGTGTGTGTGTGTGTGTGTGTGTGAAGTGAGAGGAGAAACAGATTTAATCTCATCCAGCCAATCCTTAATCAGGTCTCTACAGTCCTTCCTCTGGTTTCCTTAGCAACAACCCTTCACTTCCTCCAAGTATCCTCAGATCTGTGTGTGTGTGTGTGCGTGTGCGTGTGTTTCCGTGCACACATGCTCTCAAACATGTGTGTGTTTGTGTGCAGCCATTTTCTCTCTCCATGTTTCCCTTTTTTAACCTTTTCTTATTGAGTTCCAGGAGACTTTTATTTTGAAATTCTCGTGTGCAGAGCAGGTCTGCAGTCATTCAGAGTGCAGTGTGAGTGTGAGTGTGTTCATACAAGTGTGTAAAGTGTGCACAGGTGTGTGTTTGGCCTCACAGGATCTCTCAAAACATTTCACTTCTGTTAGGATTGCCTCTTCCTCTTCCTCTTCCCTGTCTTCCTGTTGGTGGACGTTGCTTCCTGATTGCTCTCTCGTGCCAATCAGCTGACACACCTGCAGCTCATCACCTCATCAGCTCCACCCTGTGCAGTATAAAACCCCGACTCCTCCACCCACAGCGTAACTCCTTCACTCTGCTGCGACCAAACGTGCATCTGAGCTCTTTGTGTCTCGAGATGATCTCGTCTGTCCGACCTTTACCTGCCACGACGAGCCCAGTCTCACCTTAGCATGCAACCCTCTGACCACGTCACGTGTTTCCTGTTTTATTTTGTAGTTCTCTCCTGTCTACATCATCAGCAGATCACACGAGAGCGTGAACAAACTGCAACAATCCAGAGGCTGCAGGAAGTCACAGTTCTTGGTGTTCTTGTCTCTGGGTACTAAGTCCTTTCCTAAGCACTTTTCCTAACCACTTCTCCTTGACCTCTAATGGAAAATGTCTCGAGGTCATAAGGAAAGATGTGAAGGAGAGGTCATAAGGAGTTAGGAGAAGTCGACTGCTCTTACAGTAGACTACGTCATGAAGCGACGGTGAATGTTATTGACGTGATCTGTGGTAAAACTACAGAGTCCAGAAGATGGACTACAAAACGCTTCATCTGAGATACTTCCTAGATACTCCCCGTGCGCTCTGACCGTGTTGTTTCATGCAGGAAATATAAACGTGGACAACCTGGTGTATCCTCTGCTAAAGGAGATAATAAAGGAAGCACTGAAGCTCCTTTCCTTAACAGTTAGAGGATTCATACAGCTCTTATTGTGGCAGACACGTTAAAATTGACCATTCGACCTCACCCTCGTATTTGAAGGCAGATGGTAGGTTAGTTTACCGGGAAACAGGCGAGGAGGGAGAGGCAACAGTTACACTGAGAGACCACCACAACAACTTTTGTGGCAATAAATTGCTTCATCTGTGAATCTCAAATACGTGCAGCTGATCTGAAGCAAATGTGTCGTCATCCTGAACATCTTTCTCTGGAATGAAGTGGACGACTGTGAAACATCCACGACTGTAAGTTTGTGTCGCCCAGCTGTGGACTGTCAGAAGTTTCCATCGGCTCAACAGGAAGGCGGAGGTTAAAGGTCACAGCGCTCTGTGCATGAGTGTGTGTGTGTGTGTTACGTGCTGCTACTGTTTGAATAGGAGGAAGTCAGTGCGAACCCACACAGAGGAAGAATTCCTCAACTCACAGCTGCAAAAAAAAAAAGTCCATGATCGTCACGGTGCCCATTTTTTGCATTTCATTGCGCTCACGTCACTTTGTGGACACGTACTCACACTGACTGTCCTGCTCCCGACGGCCCCTTTCTGTGATTCATGAGTCATTCCAGTGGATCGTAGGTGAGAAGGACGTCACTGCCTTCCCATCACAAAACATCCTGAAGCCTGAAGCAGTGGAAAACTACGAAACGAGACCGAAACTTACACGGACCACAGAACTATGGAGACTACGTCCAGGTTTTAGATAGTCTGCGGGAACGTCGCGGAGACTACGTCCAGGTTTTAGACAGTCTGCGGGGACGTCACGGAGACTACGTCCAGGTTTTAGATAGTCTGTGGGGACGTCGCGGAGACTACGTCCTTGCTTTAGACAGTCTGCGGGGACGTCGCGGAGACTACGTCCAGGTTTTAGACAGTCTGCGGGTGACGTCGCGGAGACTACGTCCAGGTTTTAGACAGTCTGCGGGGATGTCACGGAGACTACGTCCAGGTTTTAGACAGCCATGTTGTTTAGTTGACTGTAACAGTCTGCTTGGTTGCATCAGCGTCAAGGAGGCATGAATGGAATGTGCATATTATTATAATTCAAATTAAATTTTATTACCAGTTTAAATTTAGAGTTGAATTACAAAGATGAGATCCAGTAATATAATTACTTGTGATTAAATGAAATTACCATGAAAGTGATTAAAAAACATAAAGTGAGTTCAGACTGACTCAGTCTTCTCTCTCTCTCTCTCTCGTTGTCCTTCACTGCTCTTGTCATGCATTAGTCCTCTTATCTCTCTCTCTCTTTCACTGCTTGCAGTTTCTCTTCTTTATTCCTGCAAACTTGATGACTGTAACCAGAAATGCTGAGTTCTCCCTTTGAGTCACAGCAGTCACACACTCGAACAGGTGAACAGATGAACACATGAAAGACTTGAATTCAGCAGAAGACGACACACAAAGAGGGACTAATGGATGAAACCACAATCTATTAAGTGGATGGCAGCTTTCTCTTCAGGTTGTCCTGCAAAGAGAATCCAGCCATGCACAACGAACACGTGGAAACAGGATTACACAGATTTACTCTTTTTTTCTTCTTAGCTTCCTCCGCCAACGTCCTCTTCACTCTCTTCTCCTGCTAGAGGCTGCTGAGCCTGGTTATATTGCACACTTGCCCAGCTCCAGTTCTGGCACGACACTGGCTACAATACCCGGGCCTGAAAACCTCTTCACTAACACTCCCCCTGTGCTCTGAGCTTACAGTCCGGGAAATCTAAGGCTAACAGCAGCTAACAAACTAAGTTAACCTTAGCTAACAGCAGCTAACAAACTGAGCTAACATACAATGTAGCATCAACATGATTTAACATCTGTTCTTAATAATCACATACATTTGAATGACTGTACACTTTAGTCCTTTTGCTTTCCCTTTTTTCTGTTTGTCCAACTCAGCTCTAAAGTATGTAAGCATTGTGATTCAATCAAACTAATATATTAATAACAGACACACCCCACACATGTCAGTGGGAGTGTCGGACTCCTCCGCTCTCATTCCTCTCCTGATGTTCAGCACTGAGACTCCAAACGTGGGATTTCTGTCGCAAAACACATTCTGTGGTAGCAGAGCTGAACTTTTACATACAAATCCTCACCTCTGTCTCCCTCTTCTCTCCCCCCTGCAGTTAATACTTGTTACTTTATAGAGCTTTGCATCCACGCCATCAAGACAATCCAACAAACAGGCTAGAAAAGGTTAGAGTCAGTTCAGTCAGTCAGATCTCTGCCCTGTAAGACTTCCTGACAGTTATCACAGACTGGATGTCAGACAGTTTCCTTTAACTCTGACAAAGCCCTGAGAGGTGTTCAAGTCCCCGAGCAGCAAACCACAATAAAACCTTTGAGTTCTCTTTGACCAACACATGAAGAAACATCTCAAAATAGACTTTATCTTCAAAGTTTGGACGAAGTCCTTCATGTTTTTGTTTCCTCCTGTCTTGATTATCGTCATTTTTCTGTGCCTTGGCTCCAGTTGGTCCAAAAAAGTGTTGGTCACATGTTACATCTCAATGGTTACCAGCTGATTGTGATTGAGGTACCAACATCGCTGAGACCAACTGAGGCCTTTTGGTTGTCTGAAATGTAGACCCAAAACCCCATCGGGCATGTCGCGGTTGTGACGCTGTTTTGGTCCGTGTTTTATTTTGAAAATCCACCAGATTCTCTATGCTGCTCCTGGGACGCGGACCGTGACGGCCCGGTTGGGCTTGAAACATTGACTTAGAACGACCCGTGCCCAGTGAGCGTTTGCACTCATGGCTCCCACCGTCTCAAACCGTCTTCCCCAAACTGTTTTTACTGTTCCCCCCCCCCCACAAATTCCACGGGGTGTGGACACGCCGCGTTGCGTGTGCGCTGTGGTCGCCGCAGTGATACGCGGCCGTTCTAGTCAATGTTTCAAACCTCCAACGGCTCCGCCGCGCTCCAGTTCTGAAGCGTCCCAGAAGCGGGCCTCCGCTCGGCTCCGTTCTATTTTTGATGGACGCCGCGAGCAGCTCGCGTCAATTTAACACATAGCACCTCGAGCTGACAGGAAGCCAGACACAGAAACAGCATAGAGAAGCCTGTGGATTTTCAAAATAAAATTTGGTCGTGAAAACAGACAAAAAAAAACATGTAGAAGCATATTTAGAAGAACATAAACCAGGAAAATGACCAAATCTGAGCAAGTAAACAAAGTCTGGAGGGAGAAACACTTCTGAAACACTCCCGGTGGGTTTGAAGTCGATGCAGGACGGACCAAAACAGACGTGACGGAGACGTGTGCGGTGGAGTTTCGTTCACTGTTTTCTTCCACTTCAGAGACCACCAACAAACTCGGAGCTGTTGCATCACGACCTGAACTACAAATGATCATTCACATTTTTTTCTATCGTCCCTCAGCGAGGCGAATGCTGCTGTTCTCACAGGCTTATCAATAATGCTTTATCTGCTGCACAACAGGGACGATATCATCAGGTCTTGTGAAATGCCCCTGTTGTTCACAGTGTTTCAGTAAAAGTGAGCAATCCTTCCTCCTCCTCCTCCTCCTCACAACATCTGTCTGTGTGAGTAAAAGAACCTCGGCACAACAACCCAAGAGTCCGATCACCAACAGCAGAAGTCTGTTATGACAACTCGGCACTCCGACCACAACTCCGCCTGAGTAACGGCAACCATTCAGTTTGTGTCCAAAGGAGGTGTGAGAGGTCAAAGGCCGTCTCGTGTTCCCGTGTGCTCGCCAGGATTTACCGGATTCCAGAAAACAAAGATCAGAAGTTCACATGAAAATCTGCTGCTGATGCAAAAATAAAAAGAGCCTTCAGTCCATTTCTACACATCTAAACTTTAGTCATCGTATCTTTAATATATTATGAGCTTATATATGCAGCTTTTATTAAGATAGTTTTGTTCTCATTAGTTTCAGCGCCACGCGTCTCTCTTTTTTCTGTTTGGTCCTGTTTTGTATCAAGGCTAAAGGCTAACAGGCACCAAGAGAGGCTAACGGGAGCTAATGGAAGCTAACATGAGCTAGCTAACAGGAGCTAACGTTACTGTTAATGTAAAGATAAGCAGCAGATCCCGTGTTCAGTGTTTAAGCCTATAGGCTAAAGGCTAGCAGTAGCCCGTGGAGGCTAGCAGTAGCTAACGGGAGCTAGCTAACATAGCTAACATACCTAAGAGGAGCTAACCAGAGCTAACATTAGCACAGGCCAGCTGCTTTGAAATTGTTAGCCTCATTCCCAAACACTAAAATAACACTGGTCTAACATTAAAATAACGCTGGTCTAACATTAAAATAACGCTGGTCTAAGACAAAAATAACGCTTAAATTGATGCTGAATGAACAAGAAGACTGTCGACATGATGGGAGCTAACAGGAGCTAACGTTACTGTTAACTTAAAGAGAAGTGTTCAAGTCTCAAGGCTAACAGCCATTAACAGAAGCTAACAGGAGCTAACAGGAGCTAGGTGACAGAGCTTATGGTACCTAATGGGAGCTAATGGAAGCTAACAGGAGATAGCTAACAGAGCTAACGTACCTAACGGGAGCTAACCAGAGCTAATGTTAGCACAGGTCTGCTCCATATGTCTCTTTTTTCTGTTTGGTCTTGGTGTTTTGACGTTGGGTGGGCTCAGCGGCTCCCAAAGGACATTTAGCAAGTGACTGACAGAGGTCAAAGGTCACCTCTGAACCGCCAACCCTGCTCATGTTTCACTTTCTCAAAGAAACATAGAAACACGGCGAAGAAGCAGAAACTCAAACACATCGAGTGGTCGAACACTGACTGTTTCATTTTGTCTTCATGAGAGTTCCAATCGATCCTGTTAGCATCAAAATAAATAGTTTTAAGTCATCAAGTTTACCAAACACCTATTTGTTATTTATGAACCAAATTTATAGGAAACAGGATCATAACCAGGACAAATGTCTCAACAACTACAGATGTTCATGGTGCCCAGAGGATGAATCTCAATGATTTTCATCATCAGGTCAAAGTTTCAATTTGTTCCATACTTATGAAACTTATGAAATTATTTGTGCTAATTAGCAAACGCTAAACATCATGCCTGCTAAAGATGTTAGCACTCCAAAGAGAGAGTGGAGCGTTGAACACTTCTCGCCCTCAGTGGTCGCCATTTTGGCTAACGTAGCTGAAGGGGAGGGACCGGCAGCATTGTGAAAATGGCGGCCAAGGAAGTTGCTGGAATACCTGAATACAGGGATCTTCAACCAGGGGTGCGTGACCCCTAGGGGGTCTGCAGAGGTACTGCAGGGGGTCCGCCAATTTTTGACATATTAATTGACAATTTTCACCAAAATAATGGTGAACGTGAGGCTGCAGATAATGAGAAACTACAAACAGTGGATGCATTTCGCACTCCAATTGGATGAATCAGTGGACAAACAGCTCTTGGCATTTAATAACCAATAATAACAATTAGGCATGAACTTTTTATCAATCATAAACACATACAGGGTAATAACCCAGCATATAAATATGTTAATAAGGTGAAATTAAAGTTGAATAGTAAGTAAATATAAAAGTTATTATAAGCCAGGCTTATAATGTGACATGCGGGTCTGTGTTCTGTTTGTCTCTCCCTTGTTTTATATTTATAAATGTTGGCGCTAATGCTCAGCAATGTTGTAATTCAGTAAAGAAGAAGAAGCAGTAAAATGTTGCAATCATCATTTCTGGTAAGTTCACAGTGGCCGTACTCGAATTGAAACAACACTGCCCTAAAATAGCACAGCAATAGAAGAGTGTGGACTGAGGCAGAGCTCTGTTTTGGTTTCATGTTCACAGTTTTCACAGTTTTTTGGCTCCGTCATGAATTCCCATTCGTTTCTCTGGTAGTTGTCACGCTTCCTTTAAAACGTTCTTTAAATGTTACTCTGTGTTCTCCGTGTGTTTACTCGAGGCCTGTGCAGTGTCAGCAGCACCATGAAAAGGTCAGAGAAAGCCTGCAGGTAGAAGACGGTGACGTCCACTCATAAACAGAGGAGGCGGAGGGCGGCGGGGGGTCTGACATCGGCTTCACCCGGGCGACAACAGCATCTGGAGTGTGTGTGTGTTAATCTGAGCGGAGTGTGTGTTTAAAGCGCAGTGGGATGATCGGGAGAGGAGGGGGTGGCTTTAAGCCAGTTATTAGGAACAGAGAGATGAGAAATCTGAACTCACTCCATCTATCTGCCTACACTCCTCCTACTGTTGTAGCATAAGCAGCGTTTCCCGGAAAAAGATTGATTTTGATAGGGTTAAGCCAGTGCCAGCGTCCACATTAAAAAAAGAAAGCCCTCTGCATCCACAGGAATGGGATTATAATAAAATGGTGCACGAGCTGTAAGACCTGCTGTCTGTTTTCCATCATCTGCAGACTAAAAACTACAAGAGTGAAGAGATTTTAAGGTTAAAGGACAAGTCCGGCTTTTCATTTTATTTAAGCCGTCATTCCTTCTCCCACTAAAATAACGCTGGAAGACAGTTCCTAAATCCAAAATGTGAAGTTTGTACAGAAACACAGTTTATCTTTATGGATTATATTGATGCTGAATTAACAAGAAGATGGGAGCTAACGGGAGCTAACGTTACTGGTAACGTAAAGATAAGCAGCAGATCCCGTGTTCAGTGTTAGGCTAACAGTAGCTGATGGAGGCTAGCACTAGCTAATGGCTAATATAGCTAACGTACCTAACAGGTGCTAACCAGAGCTAATGTTAGCGCAGGCCAGCTGCTTTGAAATTGTTCCACTCATTCCCAACACTAAAATAACGCTGGTAGAGAGCTGTTGAATCCAAAACATAAAGTTTGTACAGAAACACAGTTTAACTTTTATACTGATGCTGAATGAACAAGAAGACTGTCGACATGTGATGGGAGCTAATGGAAGCTAACATGAGCTAGTTAGCAGAAGCTAACGTTACCGTTAACGTAAAGATAAGCAGCAGATCCCGTGTTCAGTGTTTAGAGGAGCCAGCTAACGTACCTACAGTAAGGGGAGCTAACGTTAGCACAGGCCAGCTGCTTTGAAACTGTTCGCCTCATTCCCAACACTAAAATAACGTTGGTCTAACATTAAAATAACGCTGGTGGAGAGTTGTAGTTTGTAGAGAAACTCAGTTTATCTTTGTGGATTATATTGATGCTGAACTGACAGACTGTCGACATATGACGTCCTTTAGAGTGATGTGTTTTTACGGACACGTAATGAATTGCTCAAATGTCAGGGAGCTTTAGTTTACTTCAAACTGATAATATGTTTATTTTTGAACATTCTGTCAACGTTACAGAAACTATAGGTAACTGTTAAGTATGACAAGGTTGTCTGAGTGTTAGTTATTGGTTTGATTAATGGTTGTGTATTGATTACTGACGGTGGCTTATTATCAGCTGATCATACTCATCTTTGTGGTGCAAAGTTTGTTACAAGCAGATAACGAACATTAATGTAACGTTGACATAAAGTTTGTATGTATAAAACCCCCACACATCCTCCATAGGATGTTTTAGCTGTGTGGAGTCAACAATAGTTCAGCACACCTTTATTAAAGTCATTTTTCAGGCTCGAGTGGGGAAACTTATTTTTTATGCAGCGTTGTCGATGCTGGAATAGAGCCCGCTTTGCTGTTCGGTCAAATAAATAAAAGTTAGCGACAAATGAAACAGAACCAGCAGAGCGAGGACGTTCACTGAGCCTCCAAAAAGCCCGACGACGACGACGAGCTCACCTAGCTGCTATTTCTGGCACGGCGGCTCACGGCCGAGGCAGAAGGATTGGATTTCAGTCTCTGGACTGAAGGCTAATCGGACACAGGAGACGATCAGTCAGGCGTGATGAGACGTTAGACAGAGGAAACACACACACACACACACACACACACACACACACACACACAGAGGGAAAGGACTTTAGTCAGTGGTCGGGGGAAGCGTCCATATTTGATGTGTGATTAACAAATTAATCTGCAGTCCTACTCAATATGGATTAATGAGATATAAATAGCTCTCATTAATCTTCCATAGAAATAATGACATTAGCATCATTAAGAGGATCTGGATAGTTAGCATCATTTGGCTTTTTCTAGACCACTGCCCACTTTGTGTGTGTGTGTGTGTGTGTGTGTGTGGCTGAGAAACTTCTTTCTCACACACACACACAGCATTGGTCTGTAAACTCAGTGTTCAGGGTTTGTTTCACTGGTTGAGACGCGAGCGACTGGTTAGACGTTAATTTTCTAAATGTCAACCAAATTATTCAAAGTGTAGAAAATGTTTTATTGTGACATCAAACTGAGTGAAGGTCACTTCAGTGTCAGTCTTAACGATGTTTCATGGATCATTTCAAACAACCGACACATGAAAAATGATACAAGCATCGTTTGATCGAACGAGCTATTGTTAATCAGTTGTGCAATGTTCGCTACTGACTGTAGGGGGCGTCACAGAGACTACGTTCAGGTTTTAGACAGTCTGCGGGGACGTCACGGAGACTACGTCCAGGTTTTAGACAGTCTGCGGGGACGTCACGGAGACTACGTCCAGGTTTTAGACAGTCTGCGGGGACGTCACGGAGATTACGTCCAGGTTTTAGACAGTCTGCGGGGACGTCACGGAGACTACGTCCAGGTTTTAGACAGTCTGTGTGGACGTCACGGAGACTACGTCCAGCTTTTAGACAGTCTGCGGGGACGTCACGAAGACTACGTCCAGGTTTTAGACAGTCCGCGGGGACGTCACAGAGACTACGTCCAGGTTTTAGACAGTCTGCGGGGACGTCACGGAGACTACGTCCAGGTTTTAGACAGTCTGCGGGGACGTCACGGAGACTACGTCCAGGTTTTAGACAGTCTGCGGGGACGTCACGGAGACTACGTCCAGGTTTTAGACAGTCTGCGTGGACGTCACGGAGACTACGTCCAGCTTTTAGACAGTCTGCGGGGACGTCACGGAGACTACGTCCAGCTTTTAGACAGTCTGCGGGGACGTCACGAAGACTACGTCCAGGTTTTAGACAGTCTGCGGGGACGTCACGAAGACTACGTCCAGGTTTTAGACAGTCTGCGGGACGTCACGGAGACTACGTCCAGGTTTTAGACAGTCTGCGGGACGTCACGGAGACTACGTCCAGGTTTTAGACAGTCTGCGGGGACGTCACGGAGACTACGTCCAGGTTTTAGACAGTCTGCGGGGACGTCACGGAGACTACGTCCAGGTTTTAGACAGTCTGCGGGGACTTCACGGAGACTACGTTCAGGTTTTAGACAGTCTGCGGGGACGTCACGGAGACTACGTCCAGGTTTTAGACAGTCTGCGGGGACGTCACGGAGACTACGTCCAGGTTTTAGACAGTCTGCGGGACATCGCGAAGACTACGTCCAGGTTTTAGACAGTCTGCGGGGACGTCAAGTAGACTACGTCCAGGTTTTAGACAGTCTGCGGGGACGTCACGGAGACTACGTCCAGGTTTTAGACAGTCTGCGGGGACGTCACGGAGACTACGTCCAGGTTTTAGACAGTCTGCGGGGACGTCACGGAGACTACGTCCAGGTTTTAGACAGTCTGCGGGGACGTCACGGAGACTACGTCCAGGTTTTAGACAGTCTGCGGGACATCGCGAAGACTACGTCCAGGTTTTAGACAGTCTGCGGGGACGTCAAGTAGACTACGTCCAGGTTTTAGACAGTCTGCGGGGACGTCATGGAGACTACGTCCAGGTTTTAGACAGTCTTAATGTGACTTGTGTGGGAAGCAGCCTGTAATGTGTTTCAGCTGGAGATGGAGGATGAACATGAAACGGAGGAGCACTTAAACACAGATGTCAGCGCACTGTACGGTGTATGGACGTGACAAGTACATGAGAAACACATTCTTCCACGCCCAAGCACACACACTTTCACTTTCTGCCCTCATGTTTCCAGTAAACATCACACACACACACACACACACACACACCAATGAAGCACCATTTCCTCACAGAGTACTGTAGGACATTAACTTCAATATTTGTGTGTATGAAAGCCAGAAACCAGAAATTAGACACGACCAGATCAAGTGTCTGATGTTATCAAGATGTTACAGCAAAAATCACTAAGTGTATTTGTCCTGATTACAGCCAGACATCAACAAGGTCACCAACAGCAGACACAGCAGCCAGCTAATATTACTGACTAGTCCAACAGCAGTCAGCCCAGCTCGGCGTCTGTCTTTCAGCCTTTTATTTCACCAAGCTCTCACCAACCACTAAAAGTCAGTCCCAGATTTACTCTTGTCCGGCGGCTTCTTGCTCGCTCACTCTCTCCTTTTCTCTTCTTAGCTTCCTCCGTCAGCGTCCTCTTCACTCTCTTCTCCTCTGTCATTATGTCCAGCTGCTGTAAACCTCTTCTTCTTCTTCTTCTTCTTCTTCCCGGTGGTCCAAAACGCCTGTGGTACAAACACTAACACTCCCCCGGTGTTCTGAGCTCACAGCCCGGCTAACAAACTGAGCTAACATGAGCTAACAGCAGCTACAGTTGTCAGCAGTTTGCTTCACTGTCCATCAGGAATCTCACAGAGAGTTGAGGTGAGTAATATGTGAGTACACTTTGGGTTGTTTGTCCCTCAAATCTTCTCTAAGAACATCTCAAACACAATGCAGGATGGTGTGTGTGTGTGTGTGTGTGTGTGTGTGTCTCAGGTGAACAAGTTAAAGTGAATAAAAAGAAACGTACCTTTCTGTTTCACTCGCAGCCTTTGACCAGAGTTTGTTCTGCTTTGTGCAGACTGACCCTGAAGTGTTCACGGACTATTGAGGTGTGTGTGTGTGTGTGTGTGTGTGTGTGTTTAAGGTCTGATGTTAATAGGTCTCATTATGAAGAACCTCTAATCAGTAAAAATAGCAATGTAGGTCAGTGTTTAGTCTGCACACACACATGCATGTAGTGTGACACACACACACACACATTCTTTATGTTTCACATGATCATTCAATTTCAAGGCACACACGTGTGTGTGTGTGTGTGTGTGTGTGTGTGTGATTACATGTGTGCAGGGGTCTCTGAGGCCATTTAAGCCCTGTGGTCATGGAGGGCCTCCACACACACACACACACACACACACACACACGTGGAGTGAGGTCATTGGAGGGAGAGTGACAGCTCCAGGAAATGAAACACACCTCGGATTACAGTTAAACAACATTAACTAACATTTAAAACATGTGGCGTGGCATGACTCGCTCTCTCCATCATGATTGAAACCTTTCCTTCTCCCGCCGCCTCGCTTTAAACACAAACAGCAGAGTGTGAAAGTGTCAGTCAGAGAACACGCAGGAGGTTCAGCCTCTCTCTTTTCTTTCTCAGTATTTGTGCCGATCTTGTAGTTTCTCCTTCCTGTCGGTGTGCGTGTGCACACTCGGCATAATAACGCACATCGAGGCTCGTTCGTGGTCCCTTCAGGACGAGCCATCTGCTGCTGTTTTAATATTAAAATCGAGTTTCAGAGTTAAGTGAACCGTCGTCGTAAACACACGTTTCTGTTGAGTGTTTTCATGTCAACATGAGCATCGAGTTACTCTTCGCTCGCTGTCACTCATCCGACATCACAACCAACCAGGAAATCATCTTTAAAGTCCGCGAGGCGACGTAATATGTTTTTATTGTTGCATCCACGTAGAGCTCCGACTGAGACATGAAAAGATGTTTTTACTGCACGGCAGCATGAGCGAGCTCCGTTCATGACTGCTTTACTGAGATGAATGATTATTAAGCATGTGAGCATGTTAGACTGCGTATACAGAAACAACACACACTTGTAAGTGTGTTATTAAAACATCTTTGAGCTGACTCTGATGGTAAAACGGTAAAAAACATTTTAGTAAACTGAAATGAAACTAAAATTAGACAAATCATAAAATCAGATAAAAATAAACAGCAGTTTTTAGTTTTAGTCTTTAATTTGTCAACACAACAATAAAACAATGCTGCATATTGAGAGCAAGTGGCAACCTGCAGTTCCTCTTGTCGTCCACTTGAGGCTGGCTCCAGAAGTGAGTCAGTCTCCATAAGTCCCCATGTTAAAATGTCCAACTTCACAGCAGAAATAAACATGTTTACAGCCTGGAACAAAAAACAGTTTTGGTCTCTATAGCTAATTTCCCCGTTCATGACAACTGTACTGAGGGTGAATTTTTATACAACTCACCTGTTCAGATTATATTAAGGCTTAAAGTTATGCAGGATTAAGAGCGTGGACGCTTTGATTGACAGGTGGGTGTCGTTGCAGCAACCAGGCGTCATTCTGATGATGCATGTGGGAGGCAGGACTGCCAACATGGCGGCGTCCACGGTCACCATTTTTATCTGATTTTATGATAAAAAAACTAAAAGTTTACTGTAATTAAAACAGTAGAAATGCTGATTTACTGTTTTGCCATATAATTAACATGAAAATACCGTAAAAATTCAGTATAAAATAAAGGTTTTGACATTTAATATAACGGTATTTCACTGTACAATTAACAATCTCTAATATAAAAGACCAATTTATTCAGTATAAATTGCCATTTAAATACAGATGTTGCCATGAAATACAGCTGTTTTACTGTAAACTGTAAAAAAAAAATCTGCAGAAATGCAGATTGAAATTGGCAGATTGGATAAAGAAACACTGTTTTGCCATATAATTAACATGAAAATACAGTAAAAATGGTGTATAACATAAGGGTTTGTCATTTCATATAACGGTGTTTTACTGTAGAATTAACAATCCCGTAATAAAACTGTAATAAAAACTGTAGAAATGCTGATTTTCTATGGATAAGATTTGCAGATTGGATAAAGAATCACTGTTTTGTCATATAATTAACATGAAAATACCGTATAAATGCCGTATAAAATAAAGGTTTTCCCAAGATATTACAGTGTTTTACTGTAGAATCAACAGTCTCGCTGTATTCTGTATAATTATCTGTATAAATAAAGGTTTGGCCATGAAATATGGCTCTTTTATGGATCCCATTAGGGCCAATGTTTGAAGTATCAAAACCACTCAGCACAATCCTGCACCGCTCATCCGTACACTCAGTACAGTACATAAACAGTCATATTTCCAGAATTTGGCTGAATGCACCACTTTGATCTCAGTTTACATGCAGCCCGGTCACTGATTGTACCGTAAACGAGACACAGACGGATATAAATTGTCCGTACTGACTCGAAATGACACAGAGATTTTTCTTCGAAACGACTTCTTCACCGCGGAACACGTCATAAATCATCACTGAAGTTACCGAACACGGTAACGCTGTAGTCCTCCAAACTCTGGCACACACTGATCAGATAACAGCGTACACACTAAATGGATTTAAAGTGTTTTTGGAATGAAGCCGTTCATTTCCAACACACGCTCTGGACTCCCATCCAACATGTCTTTATTTGTCCCAAACAGACATTTACATTCTGGTAAGTGGGAGCTCGCACGTGTCTTAAAATCTCGTTAGTTTGAGAGTACACAGTCTGACGAGCTCGATGCTCTGAGGTCAGCTGTATTCCTTTATAAGTCTCACTGAAGAGCTCGCTGACAGCCACTTGTGGAGGAGGTGAGAACACTGAGAGTTTATTTAGATGATCTGTATTCAAAACTATGAATGACTCGAAGAAATGTAGCAGCAGGGTTATCAGTGTAACTGTCAATGAGAAAATATGAAGTAGTACAACGTTAAAGTGTGTGTGTGTGTGTGTGTGTGAGAGGATTATCCACACACAGCTAATCTCTTTATTCCACTACAAATCTACGTCACCTAAATAAAGAAAAAACACTTTGTGACCACACCCCTTCACACATGATGGAGACAAACATGCGTGTTGGAAGAGACACGTGTATCCGTGTCTCTGTGTTACTGTGAGAGAGACGAGTGTTACGTGTTGTTGACCCGGCACAAATTCATGTTGAAGGTGAAGCTGAACTTTTATGGCTGCTGTCGTCAGTACTGATTAATCTGTCTGTTGTTTGTTTGGTCCATGAAAAGGTGTAAGGTGTCGATCACGTCACTCCAGCCTCCTAGTTTCCCACCTTGTGTTTGTCCCGCCCCTAGTTACCCACACCTGTACCTGATTGGCTCATTCTCCAGTCTATTTAAGCCCCTTGTCTAGCGTATTCATGGTTACCTGTTTTTGAGCCTGCCTCAGGCCTTGTGGATTGTTTGTCTGCTGTTCTTGTTGATCTCTCGTGTACTGGACCTCTGCCTGCCATTAAAAACTGTTTTCCTCGTGTACCTGCGTCCCAGGTGCTGCAGTTGAGTCCTGTGTCCGTGCCGGGTAACAGATCGAGCCCGATGTGACGTCCTCAAACGTTTTGTTTTGTCCACAACCCAAAGAAAGAAGAAAATATTCACCTTTAAAAAACTGAAATCAGACTTTGGACATCCTTAATCTTCATTAGCAGTCAGCGATTCATTTAATATTTGAAAACCAATGACAGTGTAAAGAATGGACAGAGCATGAGTGACTCCTGGCAGCCAGCCTCAAGTGGACGTTTCAGGAATTACAGTTTTTAGCAGCCATTGACCCCCAAATTCCACCGGACGCGCTGCGGTGACTGCAGCGATACGCGGCCGTTCTAGTCAATGTTTCAAACCCCACCGGCTCCACCGCGGTCTGGTTCAGAAGCGTCCCAGAAGCGGGCCTCCGCTCGGACAGACGCCGCGAGCAGCCTGCGTCAATTTAACATAGAGCACCTCGAGCTGGCAGGAAGCCAGACACAGAAACAGCATAGAGAATCTGCTGGATTTTCAAAATAAAATACCCCGTGCAAACTGCCGGTCAACAAACTAATGAAGTGCGTGGCATATTTCAACATGTAGAAGCATATTTAGAAGAACATAAACCAGGAAAATGACCAAATCTGAGCAAGTAAACAAAGTCTGGAGGGAGAAACGCTCCTGAAATGCTCCCGGTGGGTTTGAAGTCGATGCAGGACGGAACAAAACAGACGTGACGGAGACGTGCACGGTGGAGTTTCGGGGTGAAGTTGCTGCTTGTTGGAAACAGTTGCAGCTGTGACAGTTTGCCTCGCCTGTTGCTCCCAATCAACGCGTCTGTTTTCTACCATTGATTTAACGTTGCAGCTCCAGGTGACATGACTTCAGGTTAAACAGTGGAGCTCACATTTCCCATGATGCAGCTGACGTCAGAGTTTTTCTAAAGTTTCCATTTGATTTATGTTCAGTCTAAACTGCAGAGCAGTTTGCAAAACTATACCTCACTAAAACAACCAAGAAATGATAAACACAGGTCTGATACAGTCAAAGAGGCTTTAGCTCATTTTAATCTGCTTAATTTGTATTTACATCTTCTGCTGACCCCTCTTTGTCAGGGAGTGTGCGAGGCGAGGTGGAGAAGGGCGGGGCTGTGCTGTCACTGTGCTCATCCTCACAGGGTGGAGGTGAATCACAGTGAATGTATGTCATGTCATATTTTCCAAAGTCAGCCACTGAAACTTGATGGAGTCATTTTCTTAACATGCACAAATCTGCCTCCATGAGACACCCGAGACGTCGTGCTGATCCTGTTTACGTGAACAGAATGAGAGATATACGAAGTCACAGCAGCAGAGATGACTTCTATCAGTGTGAAACATATGCACCGTATGCATACACGTACATTAAACCACCACGCACAATAAAAACAATCATCTCTCTCTCAGAAAGTCCAGATTATGTCATGACTCACTCCGATAATCGAGCTGTGTAATTATCAGCCTCCAGTCGTGTTATCTGCTCTGACAGCTCACATCACAGCACATGAACATCCACACTCGAGCGCAGGAACTCTTTTTTTAAACGTATCTTAACGCCCCGCTCCACCTCTTTATCACACAGCACCCACCTGAAACCAACACTGAAGTCTGTCAGAATTCAGAGCTGCAAATAAGATTTTCAAACATGTGAGCAAACAGAATTTAAAGCAACATTACATAGAAATCTGGCACGACACCGGCTCCGCTCTCTGTGAGCATTCCCCCGCACCCGGGCCTGTAAACCTCTTCTTCTTCTTCTTCTTCTTCCCAGCTGTCCAAAAAGCCTGTGGTACAAACACTGACACTCCCACCGTGCTCTGAGCTCACAGTCTGGCTAACAAACTGAGCTAACATGAGCTAACAGCAGCTAACAAACTGAGCTAACATGAGCTAACAGCAGCTACAGCTGTCAGCAGTTTACTTCACTGTCCATCAGGAAACTCTGTAAATCACAGAGAGTTGAGGCGGAGCAGCCGGAGGACATCAGAGGGAAAACCAGAAAACATTTTCTCCATAAAATATGATCCAGTTTCACCAAAATCAGTGAAATAGTTGGTGGTGTGTGACTTAGTGCCGTAAAGCGTTACGTACTTCTCCCGACCCGGAGCCCAAAGTTACATAGTGTGAGAACAGACGTACGAATGACAGAGACACCATTAACTGTTTGTTTGTTAATTACATTCAAACCTTCTTTCATTCAGTGTCTGTTACATGTGAACATGAAATTCACAGCAAAAGAAGTGAAATAATTATTCTGAGTGCGTTCCACTCGCTCAAATTCATCTTTTTTTTTTTTTTTTTTGCGTTTTGTTGCATCATGTCCCAGCATGCATCAAGAAACAGAAGGATAAACCAGTGCAACCAGCTGTGCTGCAGACTGGTCAGTGTGGTGCAATGAAGACAGAACAGAAGTCAATCCTCACATTAACATATGAACTGTGGTTACCCTCACAGTCTCTGTCGCTGCATCCACATTCTGTCTGATGAAAAATAATCACAATCATTTTATGAATGCACATTTTGTTTTTTGCTTTTTTCCTTCAATGTATCCTGATACAATCTAAAAAAAAAAAAAAAGTCAGCAGGCCACTAAAGCTCAGTCTCCTTTTCTATCCTCATGCTGCCCCCTCCTGGAAACAGTGTGTCATTACAACATGTCTAATGTATAAAAAATAAAGCTTACTGAAGCAAAATGAGCTTCTCTTTATATTTCTCACACTTTGTGTTTGTATTATTTAGTCATTAGTTTTCATAAAATGCATCATATAAGCACATTACACACTGAAACAGTCAGATCGGGGCCTCAGGATGAGATAATGATGCTGGTTTTGGATCAAGAAGGATTTAATCATCCTTTAATTGTGGATATATTATTAAGAATCAATAAAAATACATCAAACCAGTGACGTCAGTGATCTGATGGTCTGAGGCGAGGCCCGGTCAGTAACGTGCCTTGGTAATCTATCCGTGATAAACGTAGGACGTCTATGAAAACAAGAGTTTGGAAAGAAGCTGACAGATGAGACAGCTGTCTCTGCTGATAGCAGCAACAATGTTTTCGTTATCATCCACCCGACAGTCATCAGGGCTCTCAGGCTTCCTGTGGTCTCTGCCTGCAGGACGGTGATCAGGGAAAATTCTGCTCATGTGTTATGATTGGCTGCTACATGAGGTCATTGTGTAACTTTTCCATCATCAACGAACGTCTGTTACCTCCTGTTGATCCACACTGACCTGTGATCAGGTGAACGGTGTCTCTGTCATTCGTACGTCTGTTCTCACACTATGTAACTTTGGGCTCCGGGTCGGGAGAAGTACGTAACGCTTTACGGCACTAAGTCACACACCACCAACTATTTCACTGATTTTGGTGAAACTGGATCATATTTTATGGAGAAAATGTTTTCTGGTTTTCCCTCTGATGTCCTCCGGCTGCTCCGCCTCAACTCTTTAAGGCAAACAGACAAACACAGGGAAGAAGAAGAAGAAGAAGAAGAAGAAGAAGAGGTTTACAGGCCCAGCAGTCAGCAGCTTCTATGGACATAATGGCAGAGGAGAAGAGAGTGAAGAGGACGCTGACGGAGGAAGCTAAGAAGAGAAAAGGAGAGAGTGAGCGAGCAAGAAGCCGCCGGACAAGAGTAAATCTGGGACTGACTTTTAGTGGTTGGTGAGAGCTTGGTGAAATAAAAGGCTGAAAGACAGACGCCGAGCTGGGCTGACTGCTGTTGGACTAGTCAGTAATATTAGCTGGCTGCTGTGTCTGTTGTTGGTGACCTTGTTGATGTTTTCTCCTGCAGGATTGTTGAAGTAAGAAGTTATTGTAGCTTCACTGACTGCACATCGTCTGTGTTCGACACTTCCAGAAGAAACAAAGTGGACTTGACAGTGAAGAGGATGGCACGACTCCTCGACCTTTCTATTGACGAATCAGAGGAGTTCCTCTCCAGTCTAAACAAGACCGTCTACGCCGCGGTGAACCAGGACCTCCTCAATGACCGGTCAGTGAACTCAGGTCACTCATATCTCAAGATCAGATGAAGATCAAGAACTAGTCTTGCATATTACTGCATTATTTTGTCCTTTGGTTCAGATTTTGTACATTGAGGATGTATTTTATCTCTTAGAGTCATAATTCATCTTTATATAGATCACAGGGTCATGCAGCTCTTGGTGGCCTGAGGCTCACAGACGGCTGCAGACTTTACATCTTCAACGAGACGTCGTTTCTGTTTATTTCTCTCCGTCTGTCCGTCTGTCTGTCGTCTGCACGGTGACCTTTAACTGTGCAGCGTTCGGCCATTGCAGGTCATCACTCATGATGTCACAGCCTGGAAGTTCAAAGGTCAAACTCTGACCTCACAGGAAACCTGGAAGACAGACACCGCTCGACTGGAGGGCAATCAGAGGAGATCAGACATCACCACAGGGCTCGTCTGAGTGCAACGAGTGTGTGAACCAGACGACAGAGCAGACCTAAATATAGATTTGAAGGGATCTTGTGAGTATGTGGCTCCCTTTAGGTGAGGTCATTTTATTATTTGATGATGTCACATGGAGGACAGGTACAGTACCTGTGAAGTGGCTCGAATTATCACACTGCTCAGCCTCCCCAGGAAAGTTTATTCTAGGGTGCTGGAAAGGAAGCTCCGACCGACTGTCGACCCCCAGATTCAGGAGGAGCAACGTGGACTGCAGACCAGACCAGCTCTTCACCCATGCAGGGGCGCTGAGAGGGTCACGGGAGTTTGACCATCCAGTCTACATGTGCGACTACAGCTGTATCCCCCGGGGGCTCCTGTGGGGGGGGTACTTTGGCCATCCGGTCCTCCACCAAAGTCAAATATGTTCTCAGTAGGTGCTGGATGTCGCCAATCTTCCAGTCCATTTACGTTCCAGCCCTCACCTGTGGTCACGAGCTTTGGATGGTTTCCTCTGCCGGGTGGCCTGGCTCGGCCTTTAGAGATGAGGGCGAGGAGCTCGGACATCCGGAGGGAGCTCGGAGTAGAGCTGCTGCTCCTTCATTGAAAGGAGCCAGCTGAGGTGGTTCAGCCAGAACCTGCTGGAGGGACGATAGAGCCCATCTAGCCTGGGAGGAGCTGCAATGTGCTGCTGAGGAGAAGGACGTCTGGAAGAAGATGGATGATGTACGCCTCCAACATTTCTAATGTCATTAATCAATAAAAGAAATAATACACACACACAGCATAAAATGCATTTAATTGGTACTATACTCTAAATATTACACATGAATTCCAACATTACACACGTTCAAATCAAAGTTTTATATCTGGACTTTTATTTTGTAGGCACTTTAAATTAACAATGATGGAAAAACTAATCAAATAAATCACATCATCCTCTTCATCATCCTCTTCATCATCATTATGTTCACGTGTTTGTTTGTACAGAGGAACAGCGAGCGTGTCGACGCTGCCTCATATTTATGAAGTTTTTAAAGAATAAAGCAGCACACGTGGAGTCCTGCCTTCTGAAAGGCAACACGAGTGTGCATCCTCTGACACTCTGCAGATATTCATAAATACATTATGATACATGTCAGAGCGGACAGCAGCTGTGCGTGCATATAAATAAATGTCTGCCTGATTAGATGATGTATGTAACACCCTTAAGAATGATCTTTACTGCACGGTACTGGTCTATCGATGTGCAGTGGACACGTTAATGGCTCCTCTGGACTATCAGCAGCATGCAACAATGTACAAGCACGAAGCGAGAAAGAAAAGCAAGAACACGAAGGGACAGGTGTGTGACTGAGCAGCTTTTAGCTTCTTACGTCGAGGGAATGAGAGCGGGAAGAGACAGAATGTACAAGAAGAGATAAAACAGAGAGGTTGTCCTTCATGAAGAGCTCTTGTCTTCAAAGTAGGTCTGTTCGATGCGTCTGCAGAAGGACAGCAGGTTGCTGTAGCTCTTGATCTTCTCTGCCAGCTCGGTGCTGGTCAGCCTGGTGGTCAGGATGGTGAAGAGGTGACCGAACACCAACGCGTCCAGCTCTGTGGGCCTACAATAAAGGGATTAACACGTGACAAAGGAGGTCACTGCGGTGTTAGACCACAAGGTGGTGCTAAAATGCTTCCTAACACTATGAAGGTCAGTAACACAGCTGAGTACTGAAGCATACAGCCACAATGCCGACCTATTACTGCAGAGAACACACACACACACACACAGATACGTACTGTTTATTAAAGAAGTAGGGTTGTGTTCCCAGCCTCTGGGAGAGAGCCTGGCAGCACTGACTCACATCCTCGTAAACCTGAAACACACGAGAAGACAAATGATGACGACAAGACGACATGAACAGTATCTGTTCACCGGACGTTCACTGGCTGGTTTGTTGACCTGTTCCAGGGTTTTCCCTCCCCAGCCGACGGCGTTCATCTTCCTGCGAACCTCCCACTGCTTCTGATAGGCCAGGATGTTACTGAGAGGCCACGAGTAAGGACTGCTGTATCTGGGACGTGAAATCTATGAAAACACACACACCTGATTATTAATAAGAACTCTGATATTAATAATCAATGTAATCTAAAGACAAGTACACACACCTCAGCAGCTGTAGCGTCATCACACCACTGGATGTACAACTGTAGAGAGGAAGAGAGGAGAAACTGTGAGGTTAAACTAAAAGTGAATTTTATTTATGAAGCAGCTTTCAAACACAGAGCTTCACGAGTTTTCAAGGTGAAGTACAACACGAATAAACAATATAAAAACAATAAAACTGACACCAAATAAGTAAAATAAAACTGGAAATCACAAAATAAAAAGACTTCACAAAGTACAAAGTGATGAAGAAACAGGTGAGTTTTTAGCAGCTTCTTAAATCGATCGACTGACCCCGAAACTCCACCGGACACGTCTCCGTCACGTCTGTTTTGTTCGTCCTGCATCGACTTCAAACCCACCGGGAGCGTTTCAGAAGCGTTTCTCCCTCCAGACTTTGTTTACTTGCTCAGATTTGGTCATTTTCCTGGTTTATGTTCTTCTAAATATGCTTCTACATGTGGAAATATGCTACGTACTTCATTTGTTTCTCTTTTGTCTGTTTTTACAACCGGCAGTTTGCACGGGGTGTTTTATTTTGAAAATCCACCAGCTTCTCTATGCTGTTTCTGTGTCTGGCTTCCTGTCAGCTCGAGGTGCTCTGTGTAAATTGACGCTGGCTGCTCGCGGTGTCCGTCAAAAATAGAACAGCCGTGTTAAACTCAACGCAGAGCCGAGCAGAGGCCCGCTCCTGGGACGCTTCTGAACCAGACCGCGGTGGAGCTGGTGGGGTTTGAAACATTGACCTGAACAGCTGTGTATCACTGCACACGTAATGCTGCGTGTCCGCGCCCGGTGGAATTTGGGGATGACTCTGCATTTTTTATAGTTTGGGGAAGACACAACTGCAAATGTTCGTTCATCTTTGGTATGAACTCAGCGAGGTCAGACAGCTCAAAGATTCAGAAATATAAAGTGATTCATGGGAGATTAAAAGAATGTTAAAATGAATTTTACATTCATGGTAACCAACGTAGATCAGCCAACACTGGTGTAACGTCGTTTGGACCAAATTATTAGAGGTAGAGGAGGGTGACGTCTGCAGAACAGTGATAGGAGGTGCATTTAAATTCACTAATTAAGGAGCCAAGAGTGTGTGTGTGCGTGTGTGTGTGTGTGTGTGTGTGTGTGTGTGTGTGTGTGTGTGTGTGTGGACCTCAGCAGTCAGCAGCATGTTGTTGACCAGCTCCATGTACGCCTTCATCTCAGCTCTCTGAACATCATCTAAACTGTCACTCAGAGAATGACCCTGAAAACACACACACACACACACACACACACACACACACACACACACACACACGCACACGCACACAGTGTGAAAATGATTTTCATCTTAAATCATTTTTTAACTAATGAACAGAAACTACGAACGACTGACTCACCTTAGCTTTGGTGAACTGTACGATGGGACCGAGCTCTGACACCACCTGGTTCCCGACGTGGATAAAAGGAATCTTACCTGCAGAGAGAAGAACACGGTAAAGGTCATCACAGTCACTTTAGAAGGAACAGCTGCAGCAACCAGAACTACAAAACCCAGAAGGCCGAGAGCTCAGCGGTGAGACTGCAGCAGTGTGTGTGTACTAACCAGAGGGTGACATGTACTCAGCGTTTGCTCTGCAAACCACCTGCACAGGTAGACCACACATCCTCAGGTAGGCCTGCACAGAGAGAGAGAGAGTCAGTGCTGAAGCGGTCTATCACACACACACACACACACACACACACTCACTCATAGAGTTACAAACACAACTTCACCTGGACGGCGAGAGATGAGGCGCAGTCTGACAGCAGAATCTGATCCTCTGTAAAAAAAACAACAACACAGACGTGACATAAAGAACTACACTGACAGTCATGCCTCTGTTTGTAGTTCTTCCATCTGACTCACCCTTCAGCGGCTGGTACAAGGTTGCAGTTTCAGGCCAAGGCTCAGCAGCTGTCAGTGTCAACAACAGACACACACACACACACACACACACACACACACAATTCTAAAGATAAATACAGTTTATTTATACTGTTATGTTGCTGCTAACAATACATCAGCAATACAGTCATAATTATACTAATGGTATGTTAATTAGAGTGACAGACACGCCCCCATAGAGCCACAGCTGTACTGTACATACTGAAGTTTAGCTTTGCTTAGGCACATTTATCCACATTTTTATACATTTTATCAGGCGGATGTTTTAAATACAAACACCTCAGGATAAAGTTTAACTTTTACATTACTTTTTACATCAACGTCAGGTGAGTTTAACGTCACAAAAACTTTATTTAACTCCACGCAAGCCATGTAAAAACTTCTTCTCTCCCCAGGCGGAGTGTTGCTGCTCAGCGGCGCTGCGCTCGCTGCTGCCGCCGGTGGCCAGAAGTTATATTACAGCAGCCTTAATGGTTCTACAACATTACTGCTGCAGTACAGTCTCCGGCCACCGGTGGCAGCAGCGAGCCGCCCGGCGCTTGAGCGGCAGTCAAAGGGTTAAAAGAGGGAAGAAGTTATTCCGCCATCTTGGCTCTTCACAGTGTTTGGTTGCACTTCATAAATATAAATTAGCCGCGCTTCACTGCAGTAAGTCGCGTTTTTTAGCAACTCCACACAAAGCTGAATCATCCTGAACTGTTTCCGTTTGTAGTTCTTAAAACTACAATCAAATAAACGGCTTTATTAGCGTCATATGCCTACAACGGCTGCTACACTCGGTTAGCCGGCTAGGACACAACACAGCCACTGTCAGAGCTAGCCTAGCCTAGCCTAGCGTCAATGTGACAGTACTGTGTCAGAGCTAGCCTAGCCTAGCCTAGCCTAGCCTAGCCTAGCCTAGCGTCACTGTGACAGTACTGTGTCAGAGCTAGCCTAGCCTAGCGTCACTGTGACAGTACTGTGTCAGAGCTAGCCTAGCCTAGCCTAGCCTAGCGTCACTGTGACAGTACTGTGTCAGAGCTAGCCTAGCCTAGCCTAGCCTAGCGTCACTGTGACAGTACTGTGTCAGAGCTAGCCTAGCCTAGCCTAGCCTAGCGTCACTGTGACAGTCCTGTGTCAGAGCTAGCCTAGCCTAGCCGTTGCTAAAGAACCAGCCGGAGGACAAGGACAGCCGTCGTTCAGCTTACCCGCCATCTGCGACACGAACGCCTCTGCCGCGAGAGACATGGTGACGCTGTGATCTCCTTTATCGATAACTATTAATAATTATATCGATAAGATGACGTCAGTTCTGCCTCGTGCAAGTTTAAGGGCAACTGTTTATTCTAACACAGTCAACGTCTGGTCCGCCTGCGATTGACGTCCCCGCCGGGAGAAAAGTGTATCTGACTTTTAGTTCCGCTTCACGCCTTGAACGTACACAAGTGGACAGACAGAAACAGCCTGCAAGAGAGTGCACAGCTGATTTTAGATTTAAAATGATCATAATTATGTGTTAGCTTTCACAAAGTCTCCAGAAAATTGTAACTGTATGTTTTTATGGTTTGTTTGCATATGTTTAACACTTCCTAGACAGGTAGATAGATAGATAGATAGATAGACACTTTATTGATCCCGAAGGAAATTCAAGCATCCAGTAGCAACTCAACTCAACTTTATTTATTTATACAGCACCTTTCATGCAGAGATGCAGCCCAAAGTGCTTCACAGAGCAGAATAAAGACAGAAACAGACCGAACAGTTCTTTAGGCAACAGAACAGCTGCATAAAAACTAAAAATTCAAACAAAAACAAAAAGCATAAAACTACAACAATTAAAACCTTTAAGGTAAAAAGCAGAATTTAAGAACTGTTGCATTAAAATTAAACATTTGCATAGAAAATAAATCTATAACTGTGTTAAGAAGTTAACCTGTCCTAAACATCTATACAAAGACTATATAAAAGAAACAGAAAGTGACCGTAGAAATAAAAAGGTTTTATAAAAGTATGAGAAAATATGAGACAAAGGACTGTGTACAATTAAACTAGGCTGTAAACAGATGAATTAAAGTCACAGTCCTGACACTAATTCAACCAATGCTGATTAAATTTGATGACTCACGCGTTGTCCTAATCGATAGGACTCTATATCTGTTCACAAATATCACCTCACAGGTCGTTTTGTCCTGACAGGAGCTGATCTAACGTGGTCTTTGTTTATTTCTTTTCCAGGCTGCAGTACTCTGATGAGCCAGCCGGGGGCGCTCCTGCTTCACCACAGTCACACTGCAGAGGCAGGTTGGTGTGACAAAACACACACACACACACACACACCTCTGGTATTACAAAATAAATTGTTTATCATGCAGAGTGTATGAATAATTACAGTGTGTAATTAATGGCTCAATATGTTGCTGTTTAGCCAAAGAAATAAAGCATATAGCACGCGGGAAATCTTCATACAAGCACTGTGTGTTTGTCCATTTAGAGGTGAATAAAATCCATATTTTCAATCAGCATTTTCTGTCATAAAATATCTAATATGTGCGCAACATGGACTGTCAGGTCTGTATGTGTTTGGTGGTTTACAAGCTTCTCCTCTGCGGGTGAATATTTGGATTTCTGGTGGATCTCCAACATGTTTTCTCTCTGTCAGCCTCTTTCCTGCACATTTAACCCCGTCTCGACCGGAAGCCGGCAATTAATGCCTCTCATTTCCCTTACATCCCCATCACAAACACACAAATACACACACAGAAAGACACACAGAGAGAGAGAGAGAGAGAGCTGAAGTGTCCCTGCGTGCGCTGTGCGTAAACAATGCGTAAAAAGCGTCTCCAAAAGGCTTTGTTTTTTTAGCCATATACCCGATGTGTAACCCAAACTACTGCTAATATCTGCTGTGTATAAACTTACAATCAGCGCAGGAAATATTAAACTAATTGTCCCATTTGAGCTCTGCCTCAAACACCGAGTCTTTCGGGCTCTTTGTCTTGGCATAAGACGGCAGCAAACTGTCACCGCCCGTGATTAAACGTCCGGGATGATCGTTCATGCGGCGGAATAATTTTAAATCCTCCCACAGGGAGAAAAATTTAAAAGAAGCTGCTCAGTTGAGACATCACGGAGGGAGATTTGTCTTGGCTCGGCTCGAGAGGGTTGACGCTCCGTTAAATTGGACAAAGATCCGCTCTGTTATTAGATAATACGTTAGGAAAACGTTGTTTTTACGTTTGATTTATTGACTGTGAGGGGAGTTCTTTTACGCACGGCGAGGTGATTCTCTTTGTTTGAGCCAAATATGACAATTATGAATTCATCTTTCATCCATAAAGCATGCTCAGAGGTATTTCGACGTCACTTCCGTCACCACCAACAAAAAGACATCTATCCTCCGTATGTGTGTGTGTGTGTGTGTGTGTGTGTGTGTGTTAGACAGAGATGGGAAAACATTTATTTTTTTTTAGTTTTTTATTTTATCAAAACATTTGAACATAGAAAAGAGTTTTTCTCTTTTTTTTTCCACATACAAAAAAAAGTCGCTACAAAGAATAAAATATGCTTCTAGATAATACAAATAAAAATAAGTACTGGCTATAATAATAACAATAATAATAAGAGATCATTAGCATATTAAACTGGAATCAAAGAGAGAACTTTGAGAATGCAAAAGCTGAGAATCTTTTCTGTGCTGAAGGAACAAACAAACCCTGTAAACCCTGAGAAAATCTGTCCGAGTCGTGCGTCACAAACCTCTTTACTGGAAACTTTGGAGATTAAAAAAATCATCTGCACGATATGGCTACTCATCCTACTAAATCTGCATGTTTTTCTTTTTATTTATTTTTTGGACCTATGTACAAAATAATAATAAAAAACATTGTGCAGCTGAGCCGCGCTGCGTTTCTCTTCTTCTGTTTTTGCGTCTTTAAGCGCCAGTTTGTGGAAAACAACATTTTGGTAATGTGCATATTCATAAGTTATTTAATCTTTTTTATTTTATTTAGGTAGCTATTTAAAAAAAGAACCCTGTATTTATTTCTTCATGTTTTTACCCTGTAGAAATCAAACCCTGTTTTCTCCACACACAAACAAAGACACACTCTCTCCTCGTGATGCGTAAAAGTTGGACGAGGCGCGTAAAAATCTGAAACTAATTCCCAAATATGAGGTCTAAAACCTCCGAGTTCACTAAGTGTGAGGACTCAAAAACATTCAATAATTCATTAAATATCACTAAAAATCGGAAACAACAACCAGACTTCAAAATAAAAGCTGAAATAAGCCTCGTGGATTTGTAGTTTTAAAGCAGTTGAGGATTGTTCCGGGTCTGCAGTGAGCCTGGATCCGTTTTTGGAGAGTGAAGGTGCTGACATGGCTGCTGCTGCTGACTCGGCTCACACGGTGATCACCGTCTTCACGTTGCTGTCGCCGCTGTTGTTGCTGCTGTTGTTGTTGTTGTTGCTGTCCGTCGCCTTCTTGTTTTTGCTCCTTCCTTTGGTGTTCGGCAGCTTGTTGTCTTTCTTCCAGCGCATGCGCCGGTTCTGGAACCACACCTTCACCTGCCGCTCGGACAGACAGAGCGCGTGGGCCACCTCGACGCGTCGGCGGCGCGTGAGGTAACGGCTGAAGTGGAACTCCTTCTCGAGCTCCAGAACCTGCTGGCGCGTGTAGGCCGTCCGTAGACGCTTTGGTTCCGGACCCACGTGGTTCGGATTAACTGTAGGACAAGAAGAAAGGGAGGGAGAATTAAATAAAAAATATATATATTTTTAATTTAATTAAATTAACATTAGGAGACTTTTATAATTATAATCAAATCAAATTTAATTAGTTTTAAATTACAGTTATTATCAGGTGTTGATTTTTAGTGTTTGCGGTTGCAGAAGTCCAAATGTTTTTTTTTTTTTTGCTCTTAACTTGCAGCTTTTTGTTCAGCCGCAGCATTGCACACCAGAGGCACACAATTTGCGCACATGCACGCACTTACACACACACACACACACACACACAGACGCGCTGTGGCAGGGCCATAAAACTTTATAGGGGTTGTAATTCTCTGACTCTCACTAAGATCATAAATAACTCGACAACACACACACACAAAAAAACTGTGCTCACAAATGGACAAAAACACCAGAAAGAAAGAAAGAAAGAAAGAAAGAAAGAAACAAAAACACAAAGATGGAAATGTGAAGCAGACACAGAAAAGATGAAAATGCATCTCACCATGCGCGATGTGCACCTTCTTCATCCACGGGTAGACAACAATAGGCGGCTTGTCCTTCCCCTGGCAGGCCGTTTTCCTCTGCACCTGAGCGGGCTTTGCACAGGTCATCCAGGCCTGGCACTGCAGGTCACCCGCGCTGAACCTCTCCTTACCGGGCACATCTGTCTCTCTGTAGCCGGGGAAAGGCGCACCTTGGTGGGGCTGCTGCTGCTGCTGCTGCACTGAGCGGTGGTCCTCTCCATCCTCCCGGTGGTGCCCCTGCAAAGAGTGTTGATAGCCGGTTTGTTGTGGTGTGTATGGAGGCGGAGGGGGCTGCATGGGCTGATAGCCTCCTCCATAACTACCACTGTCCTGGGGGTTGTTGTAATACCCCCCTTGGTCACTAAAATTACTGTAATCTTCTTCACAAGGCGGGAACTGCGGCTCAGCATATTTACAGCTCACCACGTAGGACTCCATGATTGATTTATAGCGAGGCTGGTAGGAGAATACTAATTTTTCTTTCTCTCCCCTCTCTCTGTCTCTTTTTCCCCCTCTGGCATGAAGCCATCCTGCGGCTGTCAAATAGACGGACGGCCGCGCGGGCCACGTGACCCTGCGGCCAGCCAATGAGAGGCCTCACTTTGGGGTTGTTTATGTCAGACGTAATGGGATAATTTGGTTGGAAAAAAATGTTCATTATAGGGCTAATGAAGCTTTAGTGGCGAGGAAAGATGGTTAAGAATAGACGTTGAGAAAACCTTTTAATGATCATAAATAATGTTAATTATCTATCTATCTATCTATCTATCTATCTATCTATCTATCTATCTATCTAATGTCTTTATCCACCCTCTCCCCACCCCCCACCTCCACAGCTCCTATAGAAAACTGTAGATTTATGACTTTTAGCTGAATGACTTGAACCCCCACACAGATGGCCGGAGCTGAAAAATTAATCTGGCCCATATTGAGGCTCGGTCTCGGGCCATATTTGGCCTTGTGGCCGAGTCAAAGGATGGACAACAAAACATGGCTCGGTCAGAAAGGCCTCCCCAATAAAAAAAAAAAAGAAAGAAAGAAGATAAAAGGCTCCCAGACAGTGACTAGTAGTTGGCTTTGTTAGGGGCCGGGGTCAGCCCGAGGTGTCCCGTTCACCACCACCACCGAGTCGGCTTTTTAAAGGAGGAGGAGAGGGGTGGGGGGGTGTGCGCGCTTGTCTTAAAAAATGATGCTAAAGCAAGCTGCACGAGAGATAAATGCGACAGGGCTGAGAAATGAAGGCGAATCATGTGAGAATATGTTAAAGTGACGCCCCCACACGAAGATAAAGTCGCATAATGAGCGTGCAGGAATAGATAAATGCATAAAGTTTCATCCTGCAGGACTTCTTGTCTGGCTCTTGATGCTGCAGCCTCTTTAACATGTGCTGTGATTCACTATTACTCCTGCCTAATATCACCCTGTAATAATAGTCCAATAAAGAGAGAATGTTTTTTTTTGGCTGAGGCATTAAAGCAGCTCCTGCTCATGGAGGGTGTAATGAGTTTGAAGATTTTGGCATGGCTGACAGAGTGCAAGTGAACTCAAAGCTTAATCTATCTGATCTAATGAGTCATTTGTCCAGAATGGCTCATAATGAATGACTGAAAACGGCCGATAAGCTACCAGGTCTGTAATAAAGTGGCATAATCTCACTTATTTACTCGATTTTAATGATTTTCTCTCAGTTTCATACAGTACACACTCAGAAAAACTGGTTCTTTTTATCCAGAACCCTTTTTTGTTGCTGTTGAATGCAAAAAAAAGAGAAAAAGTTCTTTAAATTAAATACATAAATCAATCAATTCAAATTATATATTGTAACTTCAATGAACTCCGGGACAAATAATGTTTACACTAAATTCTGGGAAGAACTTTACAATAAATGGTTCTTTGAAGAACCGACAGGTAAAAGGTTCCTTGCAGAAAAGGCTCCAAGAACCCTCCAAAGGTTCAAACTCTTTGTTTTAAGGGTGGTTCTTGATCGCTGCTTTGGAGCACTTTGAGTTCTCTGGAGAACCTTTTTATCTTTAAGAAACCTTTTTTCTGTTTAAGGTTCTTTGGGGAACAGAATACAAAAAAAAAAAAGTTCTTTACCCAATGTTGCATTGAAAATTAAATATATTAATTTATCAGTCAATTCTGGGACAAATATTATTGACACTAAATTCTGGGAAGAACTTGAATAAATGGTTCTTTAAAGAACCAAACCATAAAAGGTTCCTTGCAGAACAGAAAAGGTTCCCCCATGGCATCACCATGAGGAACCCTCCAAAGGTTCAAACTCTTTATTTTTAAGGGTGGTTCTCGATTACTGCTCTGGAGAACCTTTTTATTCTTAAGAACCCTTTTTTACTGTTAGGGGTTCTTTGGGGAACCCAATGAAAAAAAAGAGTTCTTTACCCAATGTTGCTTTGAAAATTAAATACATAAATCAATTAATTCAAATTATTTGTTGCACCTTGAAGAACCACTTTAGGTTTAAACTCTTTTTTTGAAGAGTGTTTTTTGATAACTGCTCTGGAGTTCTCTGGAGAACCTTTTTATCTTTAAGAACCCTGTTTTTGCTGTTTGGGGAATTGAATGCAAAAAAATGTTCTTTAAGTCACTTTCCTTTTAAAATGTTCTTTCTTATACTGATTAGTGGTTCTTTAAGGCGACCTTGCAGCATCTTGTTCTCTGAAGGACCAATAACTAAAATGTTCCTTGTAGAACCGAAAAAAAAAGTTCTCCTATGGCATCTTGAACCGTTATTTTTAAGGGTGTAGGCAGTTCTGGACGAGTTAGATTCAACATAGCAGAGCACTTAAAGGATCATTGAGTAGGCTTTAATAGCATTTAGCTGTGTAGTTGCGGATTGCGACCCCCTACACTCACACTCCAAACGTAAAGGAGGAACTTCGGTGGCCAGGTCTCATTTTAAGGAACCAAAAACACAAACGTTCTTATTTTTAGATTATTCTACACGAATGAAAACAGAGTTATGAATATTATATTTCATGTATTCCCACACACTGGACCAGAAAATGTTATTTTACACCGTACATTCTTTTAACAAAAGCAACTGTTTATTGTTTTTTCCCCCCACAGGGGGATTTACAACCACTTATATTATTTAAAACTTAAATTTAGCATCATATTTATAGGTGAACAAATGATTTAAAATATTACTTTAACGTTTGAAAGCCAAACAAAGTTTGAAAGCAGAACGAGCTCCGTGTTTTAACCACATTTTACCTTCTGAATCCAGACCCAGCTGAGCAGACCTTAATGCTATTAGTTTATGGAAGCCCCAAGCAGTCGTACATTCATACAGTTTGTTTCCTCTGTTTTCTCATGATAACGAGTTAATTTAATTTGTTTTCTTGAGATCTCGGGTTATTGAAGTCATGTTGAAATAACAAATGTTGTTATCCCGAGATAAGTTTATCGAGATAATGTCATAATTCATTTAAGATCTTCAGAAAACAGAAGGACAGTTGAGAATATTAAATCAATGCAACTGCAACCGTCTCCTGATCCTCTGACATTGCTACACTGAATGATGTTTCCTGCAATGGTTTAATATACCAGACCGATCATCGACCAGATATATCCTTTTGTTTTCTCAGGATCTCGAATTAATTATGGCATTACGTCGGGAAAACAATGTTTCGTTACGTTAAAACTATCCCGTTATCTCAGTATGACAACATTTATTATTTTAACATGACTGATCAGGTTTAGATCCCTCAAAGAACTTCTGCTCTGTGTTTTAACATAAACTTCCCGCAGAGAGGAAAGTGTGTAAAGACCACAAAGTAAAAGCGCTGTTGACAGTCATCACTTTTTCATTCCCTCTCCTGGATTTTGATAGATGGTTAGTCATCGCCCATAGACTCCCCCAGAACCCAATCTGTGACTGCAGCAGCTCCACACACATTCGGTTCTACAGGGTATATATAGGCGAAGGTTCACTTTGCTTCACGGCTGGCTGCTGATGACTCCTTTTTTGCTGTTGACAGTGATTTACACTCAGGCGCTCTCCTTCTTCTCTGTCTCAAAATACAGTAAAAGGCTAAGATGTGCATGTTCCTTTTGTTCAACATATCTGTGATTTATTGACACTATTAACGGTGCTTTGACATCAATAACTCATCAAGGAACACTGCATTAATTCTAATAAATTACAGGCGGGTTGTGCGGCTTGAAATCGGTTCTTCCTCTGGGGCTAAAAGTTTGTCATGGTGGCTCACGGTGTAACAAGTGAAGGAGTTTATGATGCAGCAGCAGGAGATAAGCGGTGTATTGATGTTTGTACAGTCTCCATCAGGATGCTGAGCACTGTAGGAGCATTTCTAATGATGTGACCGTGATGCTGCTCTCTGCAGGGCTGGGAGCTCATGCACAGTCATGCAGCTTCTGAACGCCTCGTGTGGCTGAACAAACCTTTTTTGTATATTTAACATTCTAACAACCAAAACTTACAATCTGGTTTACAGCAGTTTGCTGAATGCACACCCTGTTCTCACATTTTCACATTTCACAGCAGCCGCCTCTCTCAGAATAATGACGGCTGGTCACCTGCCAAAGCCGGTAAACAAGCGACCAGCTTGTTTACAAGCCACCAGCCGCAGTGCAAACGTGAGCAGCATGGTCGAGGGGAGGCCGACACTTCTGAACTTGGCCCGGGACGTCAGATTGGACTGAGATTACAAAGTTAGAGAGGTGGAAGACCATCGGGGTTTGATGGCATGCACAGTTGGCATTAGAGCTATGTTAAATCCTTTTATCCACTCTGCTCTGCACCTTATCGTGTTTTCCATCCCCACACTCCTCTTTAATCATGCATTATTAAGATTATTGCTGACATTTACTGCACGGATACTGCAGGAGGTGTTGTGTGTGTGAGTTTTTGGAGTCTTACTTGTTGCCTCGGGTCATTTTCCTGCATGCGCTCTGGCTCTGGCAGAGGCTCATTTCTGCTGTTTGCCTTTACTAAATTCCCATGGCTGTTTGAATGAAGGGCAACAAAACCAAAAAAAAAAAGCAGCTTGCATGAAGCTGGTGAGGTGAAGCGTGTTTTGTTTTTTTTACGGGAAACACAAAAGAGTCGATTCAAACTTTGAGTAATGAAACACCTTTCTGCAAATCTATTCACTTCAGGACGATTAATCCAAAGACTTTGACCTAAAACTTTCATTTTTCACCTAAACTCTGCAGCTCAATGGACCGTTTGAGAACTGGAATCATTAGCTTGCACCTTTTCAAAGAGGACCTGAACCAGATTTGAACCAGAGGCAACAACAACAACAACAGGAGTGATGTTTCTCTTTTTGAAAGAGCATTCTTCTTTTAAGAATGTAGCCTAGCTGCCGTCAGGTCGCAGGAGGGTCAATCAGAATCGTTGACCGCTGGTTCACCGTTTCATTAGTCCTTAGCGCTGGACAGGGCCACGCAGGGGCTCGGGCATGCGGGGTGGAGGGTGGATGGTGGAGGGTGGAGGGGGGGATGACCATGCATGCAGAGTTCACGCGGCCTGCGGGAGTCGCGGGGCCATTGTTTGGCTGGAGATGGATTATTGTTGTGCAAAGGCTGCTTTGGAATTAAAGAGTTAACGTGAGAAACTCTACAGATCAAATATAGATCAGATTTTTTAAAATAAGCTCAGCAGAAATTGATTTTTTTTTTTCATGCTCCTGCAGCTGTTTGATCATCCTTCATGTCCTTTTTCAATTATTGGTAAAGTATTGATTACGTCAGCTCTGGTCACCTCTTTGTTCACACACAGTCTCCCCGAATCTTTAATTTTATATTAATTTTGAATATCTTCGTCTTTTTTTACAGCCCTCTTCTCATGCAGAGCTCACCTCGGTCATATAAAGCCATTCAGATGTGGCTTTTCTTTCGGAGGTCGTTTCACTTTTTCATCTTAGACAGGCTGACCGCCGGCTCACCCCTCCGCCCCCGGCCTTCTGCCGGGTCAAAGCCGAGCTGAGAGCAGCTTTAACCCGGTTTAGACATTAACTGAACTGCGACCTCCAGCCCTGCATGCATGAGAAACTCCGCGCACCGTCTCGGGACTCGGACCAGCACCAAGAAAGTAAAAATCAGACTGTAAATTTAAATTCAACACAAACAGATAAAACTGCAGAATTTAACAGGAGTTATTGCGCATATTTGCGGCACTGCAATCTGCGGGAATCACCGCCAAAACACGGCAGACGATGGTCAGTTTCATGAATAAAATAAAATAAATAAAAAGTTAATAATTATTCAGGCTGTGATTTTTTTATTTATTGAGCAACTTTCCAAAAATATTTAAAGGATGAATTCAGATTAAAATCGAGTCCAAATCTGCAAATTATGAAGTTTGTTTGTTTTCTGCTAAAATTAAGAATCAAATGAAAATCAAACATCCTCCTGTAGTTTGAAAATAAAACCTCAAATCTTCCTCCGCCCCTCTGCAGAACGTTTAGATTAAATAGTCCCTGCTCAGACTCCGCGGTAGTTTCACAGATTAATGTCGCTGCTGGTCGTGTGTTTTTGTGGTTTGGGGACCCGCTGAGCCTCTAATCAAAATGTTCTCCCTGTCATAAACTGCTGCTGTACAGTTCTCTACCCCCGCTACTGTTTATGGCCCTGCAGAGGAGGAGTGTGTGTGTGTGTGTGTGTGTGTGTGTGTGTGTGTGTGTGTGCCTGATAACCTAAAGTGTGTTTACACACACACACACACACACACAAACATCCAGAAATATACGAGCGGAACAGGAAATAATTTTAAACACAACACACCCTTAAAAATAAAAGGAACTTTTTCTGGTTCTGCCACAAACTTTCTTCAAAGAATTTAGTGTGAACAGTTTTTGTCCCTGAGAGAATTTTAAATGCAACATTGGGTAAAAAAGTGCTTCATATAAAAATGATCACATTACTAATCGCTCTCTATAAAAAGTACTTGTAGAATTTGAACCTTTACAATTAGAAATGGAGCCACAACAATCATCATTTAAATTATATTTAAAGAGTGTGTACTTCAGGTTCATGAAGAAAGAGTTCCTTTGTTATCAAAACCAGCTCCCATGGCTGCAAACGGGGAACAGTTCTCCAGAGAACATTTAACACCAAATAAAAAGATTATTAAACATGAAAAGACTTAAAGGTCAAATTAAAAAGTTCTTCAAAGCTCGAGAACCTTTTTGTCTTTGAGTGCAGCCCTCAGACTAAAGACAGTCAGACAGGTTATATTTCTGAAGTTAAAGTGTGATTCATTTATTATTTATTAAAACTTTCTAAAATATTTTCGACTCCAAATTAAAAATAATTCAAATGAAAAAGAAAATCTGAAGAAATGTAACAAATGTTCGATGATTGACGCGATTTTAAAGAAGATTATGATGTCAAAACCTTAAAACCTGATAATCCTCAACATATGGGATGAGAGCACACACACACACACACACACACACACACACACACACACACTATGAAACATGTTCTGTTCGCTCAAACAGAACTCAAAGATCCAAACAGAAACATGTCGAACTGATATTTGATCTGTGACAGCAGAGCTCAGCCTGTGATCCTGAACAGAACTCCTTTAAAAGGCCTTGAAAGTCCTTGAATATTTTTGTTTAAACTCGAGTAAGTTTGGATATTTTTTTAGGATCTTTAAAGTTCTAAATAAGGAAATAATCCGGATGAGTTTGACTTAAAATCTGCAGACAAAAACAAAAATGTCTGAAGTGAAATAACGTCACGTCTTACCACTGAAACACGCCTTGAATTTTAACCCATTCAAGGCCTTGAAAGTCATTGAATTTGTGCACTTTTAGCCCCTCTGCGGCGCGTTAATTAGATTATATTTTGGACTACAGGTGGATCTCTGCTGGACTCCCTCACCCACTTCAGAAAGGCCCCAGAACCACAGCTTTAACACCCCCACCCCTACACACACACACACACACACACACACACACCTCTGCCCCTCTACCTGCCCTCCTTTTTACACTCATAACTTCATATCTGTGCCAAATATGAAAGCGCACTTACTTCTTCTTCTTCTGCTCTGATCTCGCGTTAAAACACGAAAGTTGCCTCGCGGTAAAATCCGGTTGGCGCGGATCGAAGCTGATTATTGATATTAGAAAATAACGACAGCTCTCCGGTGCGTTCCTCTCGTGCAGGCGCACAAAGAGCATTCTGTTGATTTCGGACAAATATCGGCTACCAATCCCATCTGGCCGCCTGTCGGCTATTCTCTCTGAGTTATATTTTGGGGCTTGTCAAACCGCCGGCAATAAAACACACTTTATTACCGTCACGTGCTCAGTTCCTTTTTTTTTCTTTCTCACTGCTCCCCACGCGGGTTCATAAATTATTAGACCTGCTGCAACCCAGAGCCACTTTATTCGATAATGGCGCCAAAGAAAGAAAAGCTTTAATCTGAGAGAGAGTGAGCTGCTGCAGATTAAAACATAAATATATTTTAGACGTAAAGATTTTTGTTTTGTTTTTTTTTTGTTTTTATTTTTTAGCCAAATTTCAATTAAAATCATTTTTGACGACGACAAAAAATATTTTTCTTTGACTTTTGATGGAATTATTTGTGTTTTTATCTGATTTAATGCTGAAGCACAACACACACTCTTTGAAGGAAGTGTGTTGGCACGTAAATCCGTGCGTAAAACCGTCATTCAGTGTGCGTAAAAGCTATTTTTCGTGTGCGTAAAACTTATATTTCGTGCGTAAAAACACAGAATCTACATGCCCGTCGCCCTGTTAGGACCGCTGTGTGTCTGTGTGTTTGTGTGTGTGTGTGTGTGTTTTCACTGCAGTTCCTTTCCTCCAAAACAAGCAGAGACTTAAACGCCGCTTTGCATTTTTCCGGATGTTTCTGGAATGCTGTTTGGAACATTTGTTTCCTGCTTTGATTTCCGTAAATGGGGGAGCAATAAAACCATAAAAGTGGCTCTGTGAAAACAGAGTGTGTGTGGCTGGGTATGTGTGTGAGGTAGAGAGCTCTGCGGCTGCCGAGGACATTCAAGTGTCAGAACAGTGAATTAAACCAAAAAGTTCCGTTTAAATTCAACATAAAAATAATAAAATCTTTAAAAAATGTGTCATCAGTGATGATTTTAATAAAGATGACAAACAGTTTGAGGTTGGACACTTTCATTCAGAAATCTGTCTCATTTTTTTTTACATATTTTGTCTTTTTGAAGCGTTTTTCTGTTGTTATTTCTTGTTTTCTGAGCGCGCGCAGCAGCTGATTGGATTATGAATAACGCGCAGGATCAGCCGCATGGCGCACAGCGCGCGCGCGCGTGGCTGTGGTTTAGCAGACAGGATGGAGCTCCATGTTCTTCTTCATCCCCCCTCTTTAAATTCTCAAAGTGTCACCGCCAGTTTTATTTTTTTTAGACCCACTTGACTCCGTGATTTATCGCGCCTCGTCTTGGCGCGCGGCCTGATAACGCCTCCCAGCTGCTGTGACATCAAATCACGTCCAGACCGAACAACAAACAGAGCGCGTGAAGCCGCCATGTTCGCGCGGTGGTGCATTCAAGGTAACTGTGGAGAGGAGGGAATTCTCACGACCTCTAAGTTGAATGAGCTAAAGAGACTGTGTGTGTGTGTGTGTGTGTGTGTGTGTGTGTGTGTAAAGATGGTGTCGTTCCCGCACAGAGCTCAGGTCTGTTTACTGATGCTGAGTCTGTAGCGCCATCTAGTGTTCAACACACAACAGCGCCAGATGTGGCCTGTGTGGAGCTGATGGAGGGTGCATGCAGCCCTAAAGATGTTTCACATGAATCTGAGGAGCAAGTTTGATTTTTGTCCCTCAGCGTCCCAAAAAACCTTCTAGACTGTTTGTTTTTTTAAATATTCAGGGCCAGCTCTCGGCTTTTGGTGGCCCTAAACAAGATTTTGTTTGTGGGCCCCACCGACAAACCTGAGTCTGTAATTTAATGGACGTGTGGTGGCGGGACAGATGTATCATGTCCAGTTGTTGGTAGTGTTGGAGAGGAGGTCCTCTCTGAAGAGCTGGAGGTCTTCAGGAGGTTTGTGAAGGTAGAGAGGGACGCCCCTGATCTGGTAGGAACTGGTAGGACGTTCCACCAACGGGGAACAACAGACGAGAAAAGTTTGGATTGTCCTGAGCGTACGGGTGGCAAAGCCAGGCGTCGTTCATTGGAGGAGGTAACATATGTCTGTATGAGGACGTTCAAGAACCGGAGACTACTTTGTAGTCAGCGTTAGAGATTTGACTTTAATGTGGGATGCTACAGGGAGCCAGTGGAGCTCGATGAGCAGCGAGGTGACATGTTGAAGACGAGGATCATCTGAATTTGAAGAGCTGTTCAGCTTATTTAGTTTTCTGACTGTTAGCACCACCTTGTGGCTCATTATAGCAACTGCACTCTTGGCATTTTAAAAGAAAATTTAAATATTCATCAATATTTTAACCAGTTCAATTTCTAAGCCACAAAATCAACAACGTACTCGTGAATATATAAAATCTGATCTGTTATATTTGTTATAATCGAGTCAAAGAGTCTTTTTCTTTGTTGTGTTACCTGTCAGACGGTCACGGCTTCCCTTCAGATGAACTGCTCAAACTGTGGAGTTCTGAAAAATAAACAGATGAAAACATTTTAGTTTGACGTGAGGGTGAAATCTGGATTCATCCTGACCCATAAAAATTCAGATTTTGCGTTATATTCTGCAGCCCGGCTGTTAAAATCCTTAAAATCTGCTTATTTTGTTACATTTATCTCTCGTGCAACGTACGGCGAAGTCAGATTGTGGAGTTCTGACGTGTAATCAGTGAAATATGAAATATGAGACTCTCTCACACTGTCTGCTCTTTTTAAAGGTGCGTTTGGTTGATTTAAATTCAGCCAGGTGAGTTCAGGTCAGTAAAAAGGACGAACCTGCAGGTTGTTTTTCGTCCATGCAGCGTCCTGCAGGGACAGAGAGAGAGACAGACAGGTTCTGTAACACATCTCCAACTGTCTGTCTGTCTGTCTGTCTCTCTCAGGCTTTAATTTAATGTTTGTCTCATTCTCTGCGTCACTGTCTTCCCTATCGCCTTTTGTCTCTTTGTTTTTCTCTCACACACACACATTGACACATAATCGTGCACACACACACACACACACACACACACACACACAGATCTGCTGCTGCTGCATTGCAGTAGGTTGTAAATACTGAGTGCCAGCTGAGCTTGACTGAGCAGCTCCTCCAGTGAAATACTGTCTTTGTTTTCTCTCTATCTGCTCTCACACCACGCCTTCTGTCCTCACCACACAAATGTAAGATTCAGAAAAGGGGAGATATACTGTCTGTCCGTCTGTGTGTGTCTCTCTGTGTCTTTGTCCGTCTGACACTCGGGCTGCCCTCGTAAAAAACACAACGTCAATGAAAACAAAAAAACACGGAGGAGAGGTTTCCTTCTGTCTCGATCTGTCCAGATGTCCGAGAGCGTTTTATGGGCGAGGGACGAGTTTCTTTACAGAGGCCCCCGAAAGATGATCAGACAAAGAGGAGAGAGATAAAATGTAAGAGGAGGACGGCGTCCAATCATCTGATTGTGTGTGAGAGAGAAAACCTCTTGTAAATTCCCATTTTTAAAATCTTTTCCTGAAGTTTTCCTTTTTGTTTTCTCATCTGAAGGACTCACATGAATCAAACATCTTCAAATCTGTGAAATCAGACAAACTAACGAGCATCTGCATTTTTAAAAAATGAGCACACTGAGGACAGAAACAGTCCAGATAATCAGCATCGTACACGCTTCAGCATCAATATTCAGAAATATGCACACTTAAATATGACCTGGCCTCATTGTATGATGCTGTTTAAGCCTCATAACTCAGAACAGGAGTTGTTTCTTGTATTTATAAATATACAGCATATGAATAATGTTGCCGCTGAATGTTTAAAGAGTCCTGAATATTAAAAATTCAGATATTGTGTCGTATTCTGCAGCCGTAACAGCTGCTTCACGAGTGCAACTTATCTATTATGCAACATGCAATTAAATCCCATTGATCCATAGACATTAATAACAACCCACAGTGGAATACACACACACACACACACACACACACACCGTCATGACGTTAAGCTGCAGTTCAGATGTCAGAGCTCTGTGTTTGTACCTGATGCTCTTCAGTCTGCAGGATTTTGTTCCTCCTCTGCAGCATCCTGAGATCAGCAAACAGAAAACAGAAATATGAAGTCAGACAGTCAGACAGACAGACAGTCAGACAGTCAGACAGACAGACAAGTTTAAAAGAACCTGCACAGATACAAACAAATACGCATCTTTAATTTATCGTTAATAAACCGGATCTGTGCTGCACGTTCAAACATTAAAACAACATTTAACGAACGAATCAAACAAACCTGGAGTCTTTTTTTCTTTTTTCTTGGTGAATATTTCAGGAAATTAAACACGCAGAGAGAGAAACCGTCCATGGAGGCGCGCGGGTACCGACGAGCTGCTCTGGGTTTCTACGAGAGCGCGCGAGGAGAGGCTGCCGGTGAGGGGGGGGGGGTTAACCTCGGCTCTGCGCGCGCACACATGACCGTGTAGAGCCGGCCAATGACAGGCCAGTGTTGGCTCGTAAAAAACGGTTTTATGGCCTGAGTGTGTGTGTGTGAGTGTGTGTGTGTGTGAGTGTGTGAGTGTGTGTGTAAATCACGCAGACAGAAAAGGGAATTTGTGGCAGCTGCACTCAAGAGAAAGCTGCATTTCCAAATAAACAAACACACTTACACACATACTGACACACACACACACACACACACACACATTTCTTCTTTTTTTTTTTTGCGGTTCTGCAGTTTTTGTTTTATTTTGGAGAGTTGGAAATGTGTTTGAGGCCTACAAAAGTGACACCATATTTATGTGTCACTTGATATATTTTAATAATAATAATAATAATAATAAATTTTTATTTAGTGGCACCTTTCATGGCACACGAGGTCGACTCACAAGATAAAAAACAATGTCTGAAAAATGAAAAAGAAAAAAGATAAAATACATTTTATTGATCCACACCAGGGAAATTCACCTTTTACAGCAGCTCACAGGACAAAAGGTAGATCCGAGAAATAAAAAAAAAAAAATCAAAAATCAAAGATATACTAGAAATAGAAAAAACAAAACAAAATAAGAGTTACATAAACAATTGAAAGTGCAAAGGTTACTGAACACACATGATGTGTAGCATTAAAGTGTGTTTATAAAGGAAAGGGTTTCAATTAGCGTTTATCAGGAAATATTGGCACGAAAAGAGGCGTACAAAGAATGCAGCAGCAATATAATGTTACTATAGTATAACAGCACAGCGTGCATGAATATATATATAACAGCACAGTGCAAATAAATAAATATAACTGCACAGTGTACATAAGTAAATATAACAGCACAGCGTGCATTAATAAATATAACAGCAGAGTGTACATAAATAAATATAACAGCAGAGTGTAAATAAATAAATATAACTGCAGAGTGTACATAAATAAATATAACAGCACAGCGTGCATTAATAAATATAAAGCAGAGTGTAAATAAATAAATATAACAGCAGAGTGTACATAAATAAATATAACAGCAGTGTACATAAATAAATATAACAGCAGAGTGTACATAAATAAATATAACAGCACAGTGTAAAATATCAGTGAGGTGTATATGAACACTTGAACTTAATGTTACCAACACATTTGGGTTTGTGGCCTTCGTCCATTTTTTATAGTGTAAAGGAAAACCAAAACATTACCGCACCTTTAACTTTCAAACTTTACAGCAGTTTTTTAACGCCTCATAAAACGAGCTAAAAAAACAACAAACAGATTTCCTCTAAAGGCAGACTCACTGTTTAAATGATCACGTGTGGCTTTAAATCATAAATAATACAAATAAACACATTTCTGTGAGATGCATGGATTGTATGTTTTAGTAACTAAAATACAAAATAATTGAAAGTGTTGTATAGATTATTAACTTGAATTATGGCCAGACTTTAAATCTATGAAGTGTTCCTCAAAATCTTTTACATTCAGTGAAATTATTAAAGTTATTTGAAAATATTAGAATAGATAAACTGGTATTTTATATAAATACAAAAACACAGTTTTCTCACTGACATTTATCTAAACCTGCAATAACTACAAAACATGTTGACCACTTGAGGGCAGCAGAAACCAGATGTAAACACAACATTCACCTTTTATTTGTGTCAACAACACTTCCTTATTTACACGTTGAGCAACATTATTGTTCATTTACAGTCGTGTCTGAGTCGTCTGATGAATTTAAGTCCAGTTTGTCTCTTTTAGCTCCATTTTTGGTCCCTACCAAGCCCTGAGGGGAATATCTTTTACTTTAGCTGCTGAATGCTTCTCTCTGTTCACCAGCTCGTCTCTGACAGAGTCTGTCTGTTGTTTGCTGCTGAGCAGGTTTTTCACTGAACGGCTCACTTCGTAACAGTTTATACATTATTGCTTTAAAATGTCTCTTTAAACTGTATTTAAGAACCAGCAGAAAGCTTCACAACCAGCTGAACGTACAGTCGATGGCAACAAAATCCTGCTTTTGTTTGAGGACAGGTGGAAGTAGGAACTGTAAAATAACTCTAAATGTTTACAGTAGTTTTCTGTTTTTAAAAACTATATACAAAACTGTAAAGATAATAAAGATATTATATAACATATAACAGTGCTTCTCTGTAAAAGTGTTAGATATTTTACTTTAATTTTATGGTCATTTGACCGTTTTTTTCTGCGGAGAGTAGGGTTTCTCCTGATAAGCCCATCATATATGTAGCCAAATATTCATTTTCATGACCTTGACTTCAAACTGTGGTTTGTAGCAATAAATACAAACAGGTTTGTCAACACTGGGCCGATCACATGTTTTATTTGGAGCATCCGATGGAGGATTAATATGATACACGTGTGATGTTTATGTCGTAGTCCTTTTAATAATAAAAGCTGTTTATTATTCAGATACATAAAATTGCGTATAGGCTAAATCTTCCTTCATCTTCCAGTGCTAAAATATGAAGATACTAATGTTGTTCGTCTCACCTTTTTAGCTCAAGGTCTTAATAATATTTTTTTTTAAATCTAAATTTAAATAGACAGACTTTAAATTAGTCGTACAAATCTTGTGAGTCCATCAGAGCATGCTCAGACAATGAGCCGTCTTGAATATTGTCCGATTAAAATAATCTTTCATTTTCAGGTTCATTATGTCTTTTTCAGTCGTCCTGCCGTAAAACACTCGTGTTCGTATTCATTTCCATTTTCACGACAATGGCCACCATCTTATTTTAGGTGTTTGAATCCCCCTCAACCCCTCTGTGCCATTTTAGTTAAAGGCACTGTGATAGAAAAACAAATATAAAACATGAAATCATCTTTCCTGAAGCCGCCACACTTCCCTTTTGTATTCTGTATCCGTCACCTTAAATACTGATATTTTCAAAAATCGTTGCATATATACGACAAAAACACAAACATAACATGTACATACAGCAACCTGCTACATACATGATCAATAAAATTGATTCTGATTCTGAATATAGTTAAAATATCAACCTGAAATAAATCCTAAACTTTACATAAATGAGCATGAGTTTTAATCATATGATCATATATAACAGGAACATTTTCAATGCAGGACTTTTTGCCTCTATCAAAGTATTTTTTACAGTGTAGTATTAATACCTCGTCCTATCAGTGTCACTCTTCAGGTTCTACTGAGATTTGAACTCAGATCGCTGGATTCAGAGTCCAGAGTTCAAACCATCACACCATAGAACCACTGCAGCATGTGACCACATGTTTATTTAGGCACATATGATGATTTCACGTGTTCACGCCTGCCATCACGTGTGAACTAGACTTGAAAAGACACCTTTAGATAGATAGATAGATAGATAGATAGATAGATAGATAGATAGATGAGATTTAAGCTCATCTTCCTGTTTACATCAAACTCAAAGTCAACATTTCATCTCTCCGATTTTGTGTCTTTTAGCGTCAGGCATCTGTTTGTTTCGGCTTCTTATTAGAAGTATTTTATTTCCATTTCAAAGAAAAACTCTGCGACCGTTTATGTGTTTATATGTTGATTTAAATGATCCCCATCTCTGCTGGGGGGCTCCACACCAAACATACAACATAAATGATATATAATATATACAATAAACATTAATATCTGCACATTTACTGTGAATCTTTGCACGTTATATGACAAATACTTGCACATTCCTGCACAAATTGTGTGGCTCTTTTCATTTTAAAACATATATTTATATTGTTTATGTTTTTTATCTTCCTTGTATTCTTTTTTTTTTACTTACTGTTTGTTTTGCACCAGAAACACCAGGACAAAAACCTGATTCTGATTCTGGTAGACATAAAAATGATATCAAAGCTGACATTTATATCAAATCAAAGCTGGTCGACGCTGAACAAACATGCAGAAATATTTCTAAAAATTCTGGATAGTTTATAAATTTAAAACTAATGTCTGTATAAATATATAAATGTTTTATCTTTTGATATTTACCTTTTAGCTCAGACACGCCTGACACTGAGACCTTTTCTTCATGAGTATAACAGCTAGGCTTTAGTTTCACTGCAGCTCGACGCTGCCGCCCAGCGGACAGAGGCGGTAACTGCACCTGCAGACAGCGTGCTGATTCTCGGTGTTTGCATGTCTTTAAAAAAAACACAATCAAATGAACTTTGAGAGATCCAAATCTCATTTTTTTTACTGATAAAACAGATTATTTATTACTGTTATTCCACATGATTCCCCCCTTTAAATGAGGCTCCTTCATCTGAATACAACGTTCCTCCTGATCACACTGCAGATTTACAGGCCCTAAAACAAGCAGCAATCCTTTTCCTCTAAATAATCTGGCTCACCTCCCTTCATGGAGTCTCTTACTGCCCCGCTGTGACTTCATCTCCGCGTTATTTTTGTTTTGGGAACAACATTTAATCTGCAGCAGATAATTTGAACATTACTCGACGTCCAATTTAATTTCTGCAGCACAGTAAGTGTTCCCCTCTGTTCTGTTTATTTCACGACACCTTCCAGTTACGTCCTATAAATACATTTATTATTCTTTGTTTGTTTTTGTTGTTTCATTTTAGTAAAAACTCATTTCTCTCTTTTTTTTTTCTGCGTATTTTAACTGCAGATTTTACAGATGTTTTGGCCTTTTGGGAGATTTTTTTAATTTTTAATGTTTTCTTATTTAGAAATGTTCAAATAAATGAAGCTCTCTCCACTCTCATTTACTTTAATCTTAATTCTGTGAAGCTGCAGTCAATATTTGGGAATAACTCACGCGCACGCCGCGTGCGTAAAAGCGCGCTGACGTTTTAATTTAGAAAATGAAACCAGACGTGTTTTTTTTTTTTTCTTCTTCAGGGCAGAAAAACAGAATAAAGTCATTTAAATCAGCTCAGTTTGGCCTCGTGCTGCTGCTTTGAAGCTCTTAAATTGAAGAAAATCCGTGTTGAAAATCCGGATTTGAAACACTCAAACGCAATTCACGCACAAACGCTTTTGTCTGGTGAAATTTCCTGTGTTTTGTGGTCTCGTGGTCTGTCGTGGTCTCATCTGCAGACAATGACTTTAACATTTAGAAGGACAGTTGAGGCTCCAAGGCAGGAAAGGGTGTCCAATAAAACCATATAGTCACGATGACTGTCTGGGCTAAATGACTTTATAGCCCCTCTCTCTCTTTCTGTGTGTGTGTGTGTGTGTGTGTGTGTGTGTGTTGAGTGTAGGGAAAGTCACGTTTATTCTCCAAATGCATGCTGTTGGTTTATGACCCTGCAGTATGAGCGGATTATATGGCCGCAATAAATGAGGGAAGCTACGAGGCGCTGCGCTGACTTTGACAAAACAAGGAGGCCGAAATGTCTCTCTGCGGACCGAAGTCAGACCAACACACCTGAGAGCAGCCAAACACCTTGACGTTGGAATAATATAATCCTGATTTCAATAAATGGTGGCCTGTTATTGGTCAATAATCCGGATTTTAAGGCCTTTTCTCTCTTAAAACCACGAAAACAAATTTTATTCTATTATTATTATTAGAGGTCATTTTAATTCAGCACTGTAGTATTTTGTGCGTGTTTCAAAAATGATAAATCAAAAATCAAACGATAACACGCAGAAAATCTTCATTATTATGAATGTTATTAAAAGTCTGGTGTTATTATTATTATGTATAATAATTTATCTGTGTTCGTTTTATGTTATAAAACCGAATTTATGCGACCAATATGCAACTAGTACAAGTGTAAAGATTAAAAAATAAAAGCCTAAAACGACGTCCCAATCCCAAACAAACCGCATTAAACCTTTCAAAATAAAAGTGGTTCTTTACGGTGAGCTTTTATTTTTTTCGGTTCTGCAAGTTCCTCCCAGAATTTAGTGTAAATACTTTTTATTTATTTATTTAAGGTGAAAAAATGTAATAATCTGAATTTATATTATTATATTATATTATATTATATTATATTATATTATATTATATTATTATAATATTTCATTTAAATGCAACTTTGGATATATTATTTTAAAATGTAATTTATTAAAGTTTTTTCTGATCCATCTCGTGTTTCTGTGAGCTGCTGTAACAATTCATTTCCTCAGTGTGGATCAATGCAGTCTTTTTTATCTTCTCTTATATAAATGATTATTTCTGTTGTTGTAATTAAAGCAGTTGTAGAATATTCAGCTTTATAATTAGAAATGGCAGCACAACAATCATTTGTACACACAGACACACGTTAGTCTCTGCCTCTGTTGTTGTTTTATTAAAATCAGGTGACAAACTCGACGTTTCTGCATCACCACTGTCACCAGGTGTTTGCTCATGGTGGGACTTGTTGGGTCTCTGTAGATAATATTATAAAGAGTACAGCATAGAGACCTGTTTGTGTATTTAATATTCTGAATAACCTTTAAAAGGATAAAAAACAGCTTTAACAGCAGGAAATGAAAACAACAGGAGAAGCTCATAATTAACAATAATGTAATCCATCTTTTATTCCATTAATTAAAAAAATCCCCAAACGAGCGAGCAGCATCTTTGTTCCATCTCGTTCCATCACATCATCATCAGGACTCCAGCACAGGCCTCACAGAGACATCATGACGAGTGTGTGTGTGTGTGTGTGTGTGTGTTTTTTTTCCATCTCATCCTCATGGAAACAAAAATAAAGAAACTAAATTATCTTTTGTAATATTCCTCTAACGTGACGTTACTCTGAAATGAAGGTTGTGTTGTGTGTTTGTCTCACACACACTGTTTTATTCTTGGAGGTAACAGAAAATAAAGAACCATCAGACTGCTGTCATACCATAGCTTAGCCATGACTGGTGTGTGTGTTTGTGTGTGTGTGTGTTTATATGAGTGTGTGTGTGTGTGTGTACAGGGAACACAGGCATGGCCGTATCTGCATATTAGACCCACAGTAACAACAGTTATACACAGTAACAATGACAACGACGACGACGATAAACAACAAATGCCCGTCAGGCTACATGCACAGTTTATAAAACAACAGAACAAAAAGCTTCCTTTGTCCAAACGTCCCTTCATGAATATCGTCACACCGTTTCAGGGGAGACCGGGCCGGTTGTAACAGCGGAGAGTAAAACTCGACCTTGTGTTTATTTAAAGGAGCTGCGTGTAGGATTTAGTCACTGATTGCAACCCCCTCGTGTTCACCCGATCCCTCTTAGCCGTAGCTGCAAAACCTAAAAAAAAAAAAAAACAGATTTGGAGCCAGTTTAGTTTGTCCGTTCTGGGCTCCTGTAGAAACATGGCGGACTCTGTGGAAGAGGACCAGCGGTGTCTGTTCACTTTAAAACGCCGACTTCACATGGACTTTAAACCTTTAAAGGTCCAGTGTGTAGAATTTAGTTGCATCTAGTGGTGTAATCTCCTCACATCACCAAAAACTAAAAGATTCGTATTTTCAGCTGATCATACATGCATGAAAACATAGTTAGAAAATCAAATCTTACACACTGCACCTTTAATTTTGAATTATCAGTAAGTAAAACTGCTCATGTCGATGTAAAAGTCTCATTTGAAGGTAACAAAAACATAAAAATTCATATTTTCAGGTGATTAAATGCTAATTCAAACATATTACATAAAGTTTCTGCCATATTCTGGAAGCAGAGTCCTCTAAATTTTACACACCGGACCTTTAATAAAGTTGCTTCTGTTCAAATCTAACCTTCCACACTGGATGTAATAATCTATAACACATATTTCAGCATGTTGCAACGTGATATTTTTTTTTTCCATTATTTTTAGCCCTGAAGGGAAAGACGAGAGTCCTCCTCCGTAACTCCTCTGAGGTCATTTAAATGAAGTATTGTAACATCGATCACTCGATAAACGTTCAGCGGATGTTTTTCTGTCTGGTTTGCACGTGTGATGAAACATATTTCACAAACAAAAAACATTTCACGTGTTAATGATTCACATTTAGGCACATGTGATGATTCACATATATGTTACATGTTTAAAAAAAACAGCAATGATCTCGTGTGAACTTCAGATAAAACCTTTAAATTGAAGCTTCATCTTCCTGTTTCACATCAAACTCAAAGTCAGCGCTTCACCTCTCTGCTTTGGTGTCTTTCAGCGCTTGTTTCGGCTCCTTTTCCACAAAGTACTTCAGTATTTTGTTTTTCTTTCAGCTCACTCGTGGGATTTCTCTTTTGATAGTTGCCTTGTAGCGCTTGTCTCGCCTGGCACACCGAAAGCAGGTTTTTATTTTTATATTTTTTATGAGGGCAACAGTGTTTTTAAGCATTAAATCATAAAACACAAATCGCATTTTGGCGGCGAGAGCGCAGACAATTTATGTGAAGTGAAGTATGTGTCAAGTAGTTTCAGTTTTGGACATGTGAGATATACAACCTTATCAAAAACAGATGTGTTTTAAAATGAGCAAAGTCTTTGATATTATCTGCTGCGGTTTGTTTTGTTTTGTTTCATTCAATTTATGGATCTCCCCGTAAAATGTTCACGTTTTATTCTGAGCTTTATTTACAACCATCCCAGGTTACAGGTCGACTGTCTTCATTTGGTAACATGCAGCTGGAAGATTTCTACAGCAGAGTTCAGGAGAGCGAACATGAAAAGGCCAAAAGATGTTGATAGGAAAAAAGAGCTGTTACAACACATCCTGGTCTCCTCCTGCAGACATCCAAAGCAGCAGCCATGTTAGCGCCACAATCCGTTGCTTAGTAACAGCTGATCAGGAGCACTACAACCTCACACCTCCTCCAAAACTTAACCCCCCCCACCCCAAACATGAGCCTCCTCTCCAGAAGAAAAATCCATCATTCATTCACACTCCTCCTCTCCCGGGTCATCAGCTTCTTCATCTTCATGCGTCTGTTCTGGAACCAGATCTTGACCTGTCTCTCTGTCAAATTTAAGAGTCCCGCCACCTCCAGGCGCCGGTCTCTGGTCAGGTACATGTTGTAGAGGAACTCCTTCTCCAGCTCCAGGGTTTGGTGTTTGGTGTACGGACACCTTTTCTTCCTGGTGGACTTGGCGTGGATCCAACTGGCTGATGGGTTTTCTGCAGAAGGACAGAGAGGGTGGCACAGATTTTTAGTGTAACCACACTCACACCACTTCCTGTTCCTCTGTGTGTGTGTGTGTGTGTGTGTGTGTGTGTGTGTGTGTCTGCTGTGGGGAGTTCAAAGACTGACATAAAAATCAAAGAAAATATTCTCAGGAACACGTTTTATGAGCCTGCAACTTTTGGCTCATTAGAAAAAGAAACAACAGCACAAGCTGGAGACACAGATCCATAAATAAAAAGACGCTGATCGACTCTTTCTGTCTTTTTTTACAAACTATTTTTCTCCTTTTACTAAAAGCCAAAACAGTAACTGAGTTTTATTGGCATTAGGCTTGTTTATGCACTCATTTTACACTTCCCTCATTTCAATAATTTAACATAATGTGACACTGTGTAAAATTATGTTTGTGGTTTGCGATGTAGCTGTAGACCTTTTTAAAAAAGATGAAAATGTTTTTTTGGGGAGGACAGAAAGAGGTCGTAAATACAGCCGAGCGTTCCCCAATAAAAGAGCTTAAATCTCTGCCTGAGTGCGAGGCAGCGGCGTTGACGGAGAGCCAGGCTCATTTTTAGAAATATTAAACTGCAGTTGGAGAGAGAGAGAGATCTGAACCTTTGACTGAGATGAAAAATGTTTTATTGGCCACTTTAAGAGAAAGTAGCCAGAGAGTGAAATCACAGTCAGACAGCTCAGAGAGAGAGAGCAACAAGTATTTTGGCTTTGGTAATCACACACACACACACACACACACACACACACACACACACTTTGACTTTGAAATGGATTTTTTATTTAAAGGTAAGTCGATGAATCACAGCTGTTTGGAATATTTGAAAGCTTTTTTAACAATAAAGAAATCACCTAAATTTATGAAGTAAAAACACAAATGAGCCAATAAAATGTGTCATTATTAAAATGATTAGTTGTCTTTTATTTTGTAATTTTTTAAAAGCACTTTTTGGTGGAACTATTTAATTATAAAGTATGTTTGTGGCTGTTTGAGGCCTGCTGCCTCTGTGCATGGACACTAAACAGACTATGATTTATGATTTATGGAGCTGTTTTTTTTTATTTTATTTTTTGGATATATAAACTATTTTCTGGTCAAATAATCCTGATGAAAATGTGCTCATTAGTTTCCCTCCTGATCAGAGAAATGCAGCACACCCTACCTGTGTTTCCCTCTCTCGTGACAAATTGTTAAATAACAGCAATAGCACCTTAATTATTTTAATGGACAATAAAGTTTTATATTTTACCGTTTACAAGACATTTATAGGGCTATAAAAGTCACACACACTTACTTACTTATAGGCCTTTTCTCCCTCTGTCACACACACACACACACACACACACACACACCTGTGTATGCACAAGCTAATAAACATTCCTGAGTTTGGTTTGTCTTCTTTACCCGGGTCGAGCTGCTGTTGCTGTGGTTTTCTCTCCTCGTCTTCTTTTTTGGGCTCCGGTTTTCTCCCCAGCTCCTCCACGGTGCCAAGCCGCTCTAGGACCACCTCAGTCGGGCTGGCGAAGCTGGAATCCACGGGGCTATCGTGTGACGGAGGAGGGGAATTCTCGGGTTTAACCGCCTCAAACCTCGCGCTCGGATTGGAGAGGTCACCCTGAGCGGGGAGACACCCCACGGGAAAGCCGGCGGACGCATGTGACAGAGAGGTCTCCGAGGTGGGAGTCGCCCCCTCCCAACAGCGCACAAATCTACTCTCGGTGGCGGCCGAAGACGCGAGGTGCTCGGTGTGCGTCTGCGTCTGCGGGCCGTAGTAAGGGTGGTGGTGGCTCAGGAGGTGGTGTGGATGAAAAAGGCCGGGGATGGAGGCGCCTGGGGTGGACTGTAGCTGCGGAGAAGAGGATGAAGAGGACGTGGAGGTGTTTGTCCACGGAGAGAAGCCGTTTAAACTCGTTTGTTTGTTGGAAAAATGTGAAAAATCCGGAATATGTGAGCCGGGGGTCCCCTCCTCTTCCTCCGCTCCCCGGGCTGGCTTTGCGCAGCCGGCCGTCGAACCCTGCAAGCCTCCCGGGATGAAATGTGCACCGTACGGCTCCTCGGTCTGGAGCCCCATCATGGAATAATAATTCGTTAGCGACATGTTTATTTTATTATTTCAATAAAAAGACACTTAAGTGCGACTGTAAAACGTTAGATGGGCTGGTATAGTGGCTTACATCCTCCCCTAAAATGGTAGTAATTTTTTTTTCCTGCCCTTACCTTCTTCTCGGCTGCCCATTGGTTACACTGTGGATCACATGGTTAGACTGTATTTACCCAGTAATGGGAAATAAATCAAAGAATTCTTTGTGCTCAGAAATGTGATAGTAGGCCTACTATCCTGCTGCCAGATGGGCCTGAATGTAGCATATAGCTTTTTAAAAGTCTGCACTTGAAACATGGTTTTACAAGCTGAATAAAGAGGAGCGGGGAGTCTTTTTACAAGCTTGTGTGAAGTGTGTGTGTGAAGTGTGTGTGTGTGCGCGTGTGCGTGTGTGTGTTACCAGAGGGGCCATGGGCTTTGGCTCTTTGTCTTTGGACAAGTGATCTTGAGCTTTCAGTGAATATTTTGTGTATTTTATTGAGAAAACTGGCATGAAAACTCTCCACTCGTTGTTACGCGCGCTGTAACTGCCCCCCCCAAAAAATACAAAAATATTGTGTTCAGCTGGATTTGGTGAGTGGACTCAAATGTTCTGTTTCAGGTCACATTTTACGTCTTTGTTTTTATTTAGTTACATACCCAGTAGCCAATTTATTAACCAACCCGTGCGTAATTACGCACGGATTTTACATTTTTAAATCGTCTTTGGATGTTTTCTTGTTGAGATCTGCCTCTATCCAATTAAAAAAAAAATAAATAAAATTTATTTCCAGTTTTAGTGAGTGTGAACTGAAGGATTAATTATCTAAATTAACATTTTGAATCTTAAATTTGGTTGGATAAGCTGAAAAAAGGCGAATCTATCTATCTAAATTCAGAATTTTCAAAATATTTGATCTCGCCAATTAATTTAAAGACTTTGTCCATCAGCCGTCATTGTGTCCATGTTGTGAAAGTGAAATCCCATTGGCTGGAGAAGATGATGACGTGCAGGATGATGGGCGTGGCTTAAAGACCGTGTTCTTTTTGTGCATTTTCTAACATAGACCTTGATCGCTGCTTTTTTTGTGCACCCTTAGCGCCATCTGCTGGCCGGGGGAGATTCAAACTAACTTTATCATTTAGCAAACATGTCGACATTAAAGCACAGGCTGCATTATCATGAGCAGTAATAAATCCATCAATAAAAATATTGCAGAACTCAATTCACAGAGTTTAATAGACACATTTGAGCTGGCAGCTCTGCAGAGCTCTGCAGGCCACCTCGAAGCATCTTTCTTATTTAGCAGACTGTAAAGTTACTGTAAACTCTGTCAACTGCTCTCAGCAATAAAAAATGAAGAAACACATGAATCAGCACTTATACTTTCATTTAGCTGGACCCTGGAGGATTCAGGCCAGATGGAGTGTTGCTGCAGGAGATTCCTCTAGGTGGCAGTGTGGTGGTGGTGGTGGTGGTGGTGGTGTGAGGTTGGAGGTTGGAGGTGGGTGGGGTGGTCAAGCTCAACCTGCTGCTACAGAGTCTGCAAGCCGACAGCATTACTCATGATGTGTCACCCTGAACTGATGAAAATCTGCATTATTATTGCTGTTATGAGCTCTGCTTTCACTGCTTTAACATTTATAGGCATTATACAAACATTAAACGTTTATAACGCGCTATAAGCAGATATATAAACACTTTAAGTGTTTATTAATGTTTCATATTTGCCAGCAGTGCTCTAAACTCTAAACTCATTATTTCTTATGTGTTGGACAGCGGCCTCCCTTTATGGGTTTTACCCACGAGAGGACTTGAGGACTGCAGAATCTTCTTACAACCACATTCTAATGTTTTACAAAGCGTCTATTAAATATTTAGATGCTGCTCGTGCACGTTAAACAGACGACTGAAGAGTTATTTCTGTTTTCTGTTTTATTGCAAATACAACAGCTGCTAATTACTGCTGCTGTCACTAACATTACCACTGCCACAAATCTTAATACAACAACTACAAGTACTGCAATATACTATTACTGTTGTCAATAAAATGGACCTTTTATTTGACGATCAGATGAATCATTATTGGAAATATTTTAACCTGAATTTGTGACACATTTTAACAATAAACCAATCGTCTAAACTTACAGAAAGTTATAAAGTAATGCCGGAAAAGAACAGCAAAAAAATCTATCATTATTATTATTATAAGCAGAGTCATGTTCCTTTTTCAAAAGCACTTTTGTGGATCTTAAATTAAAGATATATTTAATTCCAAAGTTGATTTGTGGCTGCTGCATTATGAAGTTACGTCTGTGCATGGACAGTAAACAGCCGATGATTTATGAAGGTGTTTTTGGATAGAAAACATTTTGAATATTTCAAGTATTTTTGATTAAATGAACTTCAAACAGTAATCACATGAAAAATAACTCGTTAGTTTCAGAGAAATGCAGCACAGCCCTACCTGTGTCTATTTCTGCAAATACTGCAGCTGCTACTTACTGCGAATTACTGCAGCTGTCAGTAACGAGTACTGCAGTATACTCAGTAATTCTGCTGCAACTCTTACAAACACTAGAACTCTAGAAGCAGGACTCTCCTGATTCTTATCAAGCACTGCACTGACCCGTCACTCGTGGACTTTGTCAGTGTGGATGAAATCAGGTGTCCACTGAGGAGATCTGCTACTTTAAGAAGACTTGAAGGCCATTTGTTGCACATGCGAACACACTGACCTTTGCCAACATCCCAGACTGACAAACTAACTCTTGGACCACGTGGCTTTAGTGTCTCTGTTGTTATGTACTCATCTGTACTAGTGTTTACACGCTCACACAACTGTCAGTTATATGTTTGAAAATTCAGACTACTTTACCCCTGATACTGCCTCTTTAAATAATATTACTATCTGCACTGCAATAACTACAATGACAGTAAAAGACCGTAAAATATGCCATGAAATATAACAAAATAAATATATACACATATAAATATGTGTTTTTATTGTGTACAGTAAAACACAGTCATATTTCAAAACCTTTATTTATGCTGAATTTTAAGTTAATTTATATAGAGTCATATTTTATAATAGAGACTGTTTATTATGGCAAACACCTTCATACTGTATTTTCATGTCAGTTATTCAGCAAAACAGTGTTGGACATGGAATAAAACACCAACCATAACCATGAAGTACTGAATGTCTTTTTACTATTTGCACTGCACTAACTACGATGACAGTAAAATAACGTAAAATATGGCATGACATATTCAAATATTCAAAACCTTTATGTATATATAAGGCATTTTAAGGGAATTTATATAGTATTTTATATTAGAGACTGTTAATTTGACAGAAAAACACTGTAATATTTTATAGCAAACACCTTCATACTGTATTTTCATGTCAGTTATTCAGCAAAACAGTGTTGGACATGGAATATAACACCAACCTCAACCATGAAATCAACAGTACTGAATGTCTTTTTACCGTAATATTAGGAAAACGTTATTACAGTTTTTTACCGTCTTTTTACCGTAAAACAACTTTTTCTTTCTGTTTTTTACAGTGACTAGTTCTGTTATGAAATTAAAGCAGCTCAGTGCTCAGCCTTCAAAATAAAAGCATATAAATAAATCAGTTTAAAATGTTTGTGTGTTGGTTAAAAAAAAAAGGCTCAGCAGTCTTGTGGTCGACTTTATTGTAGGTCATCAGGTTAAATGCCTTTACTTCCAACCAGAAACACAATCTCTCCTTTCATCTCCTGCTTTTTACGTCACACACACACACACACACACACACACACACTCTCACACACACTGAGTGTGAGACAAAGAGACAGCAGACTGTCTGTATTGCCCCAATAAAAGCCTTTAGGTTGAGGAAATGGTGGTTTGCGACGGTGTGCTGTGTGTTGCGGTTCAAGGTTCATTTGCAGCCTTGGACTCACTCTGTGTTTCTGCTGTCTGGCCCGGTGTTGTTGTTCAAAGTCTGGGTCAGAACTCCAGGCGAGGACAGGCGAGCTTTGGCTTATTTTCTTTCATAGTTTGTCTCCTCTTCTCTTACAAATGTTACATTTTATGGCCTTTATTAGTGAAACCTGAGGCTGCTGTGGCTGTTCACAATTCAGGCATCATCCAACTAAAATGTGCGCCTATTAAAATGTGCTTGTGGGTATATTTTTGTGATCACACATGACATTCATTTCATTTTATTACTATATGAAAACACCCTCAGATGATGCTGCAACAAAGAAAAGTTTTATTTGTGCAGTTTGTGTAAATATTTTTATATTTTCTAAGAATTTTTACGTGTGTAAGTGTGTAAACTGGTTTCCGTTCATAATTTCACATTCAGATGAAACATAAAGGTTTACAAGTGACATATAAATACATTTAAAATATAAGAATTGTATCATCAGACTTGTTTTTATTCAAATTAAGGAATAAATTCCACAAACACTTCCTCTTGCAGAGATATCTTATAAGGTTGATAAATATTTTAATATCAAAGTGATTTGAAGTATAATACATGAAAATATTAAAATCCAAATTGTGGATTATTGAAATGAATTCAAGGACACAAAAGTAGAAGATAGTCATGAAATAACAGACTCGTTAATAATGGTATGTCATCAAATATTTAATTACATTTAATACAGTTAATATGTATTTTTATTATGCAGTAAGTCTGAAAACACGCCGATATCAAACGTCAGAAATATCAGAATAATTCATGTAGATTGTCTTTAAATGATATTTATATGCTAAATAGATGGTTACATTTGATCTTATGAGGCGTAAATATATTATTATTAGTTATTAAGATGCAGCAATTATAAACAAATTCACATGAACAGCGATTTAAAATTCAACAAATCAGATCTGTTAGTTATAAAAGTCACACACACACACACACACACACACCATTAGATTGTCAAGTCAACATTTTATGTTTGCCTTTATTCATGTATTTTGTTCTGTAGATGAAAAGGTTGAAGTGTGTCCTCATTTCTCTGTATTTATGGGACGTGAAGGCCCGAGGCAGAGCGGGCGGTTTGTTTCTTCACAGTAGGCCACATGACTTCAGCTTCTCTGGATGTTTTCCTGATGACAGGCTGAATATTAAATAGAGATGTCGCTGCTGTTTTGAATTGTTCGGGGTGTGTTTGTACTCGAGCAGAACACAGCGGGGGCCCGAACACGAGCCCTGAGGCTCTCCTTCAGGCCTGCAGTGACACGGAGCTGAGAAATGTGGATATAATAATGTGATTTTTGTGGGTTTGTTTGCTCCTCTGTGGCTTCCTGAGAGTTTTTGACTCGACTCGTCTGTGCATCAGAACAGGTGGTATCCGGTGTAGTACTGCAGTCTCTCTTTTTTCAGCTTCTTCTCTTTCATCCGTCTGTTCTGGAACCAGATTTTCACCTGTCTGCGTCAACAAACAATAAAACACAAACATGTCTTTACCTTTTTTGATTTCTTTGAGCAGTTCTAGCTGAGGTAAATCTGAGAAGAGGAACATCATCAGATCTCTGCAGCTGCTCTGTGACTGAGCGTTAATAAATCAGAGCAACAGCCAACAATCATTTCCATTAATCAATTCATCTGCCTGGTTAATCAATTCATCGCTTGGTCTACGTATCATATCATCTACAAACACTTTATTCAACAGATTTTAGACACATTAGAAAATATTCTGCACAAGCGTACAACTCATTTCATTTGAAAACATTTTGTATATACTTCACTGTTCCTCTTTTTATTCATATTAATGCACGTCAGGTTAAAGATTGATGCACTTCATCTATCACGAATCATTTCATGAGAAGAAGTACAAATATTTTACGGGCAACAGTGTATTTATATTGTTTATATCAGACATGTCCAAAGTCTGGCCCGGGGGCCAATCACAGCCCGTGGTCAGATTCCATGCGGCCCAAAGCTTCATTTTTATATTATTTATGGCCTGCTACGACTGTCAGACACTGTACGGCTGACAGATTTGGCTTTTTTTGTTGACATAACGAAGAATCTGAATGCACTAAACGTTAACCTCGGTGTTATTAACCTGCAGAAAAAATATTACAAAATATTACTTTCTCAATGAAAGGCAAGAGTTAACAGACTTTGCATTACTCATAATAAGTCATGTTTAAAATGAACATGAGGTTCAGATTTGTATCAGCTTCATTCAGTTTAACGTGTTCATACAATTTATTCTTTATCTGACTTCAGATGTTTGTTTGTTTTTTATTTGTTCACGCCTGATTGGTTTAGATCTGTTCACATCACCATTTAAAAAAATGATAATTGTGACAATGAAAATAAAATTGTTTCAGAACAGTGCATTTGTATGTAACTTTTATTTTTAAAATGTTAGTTTTGGCCTGCGGACATCTTCACATTGTCCAATCTGGCCCTCCTTAAAAAACGTTTGGACAGCCCTGATTTATATTTTTTAATACTTGATTTTAATACTTGATATTTTTTACTTCATGTTTGTTTTGCACCAATAACAGACTAATTGCTTCTACTTAAATAATAAACCTCATTCTGCTTCTGAAAGAGGCCCAACGTGACGCCTTCACGTGTCAACAACAACATAAAAATAAAAACTATTCAAATTTTCTGCAAATCAACAAAATGATGAATCTGATTCTCTGACTATAAGATCATCAAACCACATGAACATGTTTAAATATTCATGCTGATCATCCTCCTGTAGGCTCCATACCACTTTGTTGACATGTGGAACGTGACACCAGTGTATGAAGTGTTGAATCAAAGTTAAATCACTGCAGCCTGCTGAGCGGAGACGATGTGGATCAGCTCTTTTATGTTTAACTTTAATATTTAATCGAAGTGGATTAAAGAAAGGCAGCTGGGGCGTGCACACGCACCGGTCTGTGAGGCGCAGCAGGCGGGACAGCTGCATGCGTCGGTCCTTGTTGATGTAAATGTTGAAGAGAAACTCTCTCTCCAGCTCTCTGATCTGCTGCTTGGAGTAAGGACAACGCTTCTTCCTCCTCACACTGGGCTCTGCAGGAGAGACACATGAGGTGATAATAAAACATTTCATCTGGTCCAATTGTAACAGGCTGCAGTGTGTGTGTAATGAAATAGAAGAATAAGTAATGTCATTTAAAAAGACACAAATCCAGACAGATATGAACTCAATCTGAATTTAATTGAATCTTTTTAATTAAAGGTGAGTGTGATCAAGAAATCGTCTAATTAAAGCTCTCATTGCATAAATTAGATGAAATGTTTGCATGTGTGGGTCTGCAGCTCTTCTTCAGGCCCACGTGCACGTTTAAAACAGCTGAGCGTGCAACTTAAATCACCAACAAACGGAGAGAAAACTGAAGCATGAGCTCACTCTGTGGTGTCAGTGGATAAATGATCATGATAATCACTGTTAGCTCAGTTTCCAGGCTTCATTCACAAAAATAAAAAAAAACAAAGGAGAATTATTAGTGTGAAAAGTTTCAAAATAAAAGTTTATATTGCAAAAGTACAGTTTCTATGAGATCTAACATGCTTTATTTTGAAAAGAGGAACCTGGACTAATAAAATAAACACAGAGAAGCAGATTAAATATAAGAAATAAATAGAAGATTGTTCCTAATTTATTTGAAGCCCAGACAAAGGTGGAGGCCTTGACTCTTCTTGGCTGCAGAGTTTGGAGCCCAAACTGAGTTTTAGGTGCCAAAATGTTAGTTTATGTTTTATTTTGGAGGAGCTGAAATAGAAGTCTGTTCAGAAGATTATTATTATTTCTACACCTTCCAGAGAAATAATCATAACCTTCCTTCAGGCTCTGTTATGTTTTATTAAATGTTATTTTTTTATTAGGAATTAAACTGTTTATTGAAATAATATCTTTGACTTACTCTGGGTGTGACTGTAGTCTCCTCCACAGCCGCTGGATAACGGCGCATCCTCCTCGTCCTCCTTCCCGGCCTGGGGTGAGTCTGACCCCGCCCTCACCTCGCTGCTCTCCCCGCTATGACAGCTCGTCCACTCGGCTCGATTCTCCTCTCTCTCCCGCTGTGTGATCTCCACTTTCGGGTCCACCACCACTCCTCCTCCACCACCACCTCCACCTCCACCTCCACCACCTTCTTCTTCTGCTGCATACTCGATAAACTGGTCGAAAACAGGCGGCAGGATTCTGCTCCGGCCTGCCGGGAAGAGGAGCTGCGAGCCCGGCTTGAACCTCGCGTATCTGTCGGGGAAGCTCCGCGGGTCTCCGTGAAAACGTGGAGCGGAGCCGCCGTACAGAAAGCAGTCCTTACCGGTGCTGCTGAATATGGACTCGGACGGGGGGCCACGGTACTCGTGGTATGCAGCTTCCCCCGGTGACTGCGGAGAGGTGATGGCTCGGTTCGCCTGGTAGAGGGTCCATTTCCACGGAGGAGGAGGAGGCGGAGGAGGAGGATACTGCTGCCGGGGCTCGTAGCAGCTGTACTCCGACAGTCTCCTGGCTGAAGCCGCGCTGTGGTCCAGCAGAGCCGATGGAGAGATGGAGCCAGACGGGGACGGATAGGTGCAGCTCGGCGGTAAATACATGGATGATTCAGATATTCAAATTCAAACAGGCTGAGTGTCTCTGTGTCTGCACATCAACTAGATCTGCCTCCTGACCTGAGCCCCTAAACTTCCGACATAAGTAGGCCTGTGATGTCTCTTCATTGCCCCACAGGACCTCAATGAAAAGCCCCTCTGCAAAGTGAGGGAAACATACTGTCTTTGACCTTGAGCCTGCCCAAACTGTGTCTGCTGAGTACAATTAACTTAACCTACAGCACACAGGCTGGGCTGCACGTTTTTTCTTTGCAGTCAGGCCATGTCAAATCCGAGCATGGCCAGCCCCAAACACACACACACACACACACACACACACACTCAAAACACTCCCAATAGTACTGTAGTTCAGCCTTTATGGCATTCATTATAAACATTAAATTCCCAGGAGGTGAAACCAAAGCCTAAACCTCACAGTGAGTGTGATGTACCTGATAAAAATGTGTTTTCCAAGCACAAAGAAAAATTCCTTTTGTGTGCATATTGATTATCTACGCATGTGTGTGTGTGTGTGTGTGTGTGTGTGTGTGTGTTGTTGTACTCGTACTGTAAAACCACAGCAGCAGATGTTTAAAGCAAATTTCTTGGGACTCTTCATGGGAAAGAGAAGGAGCACAAACAAGGCGTGCAGGAGAGGGTTAGGGTTAGTTTTTATGGAGGATGGCTTAATGATTAAAAACCCAGAAAGAGTCTTTTCAAAGGTTTTTTTTAAAATCTATTGTGTCTAATTAAGTCCAATTACAGAAGAAACGTCTCAGCAGTTCAGCTGAGATGGAGACTGAAAGCAGCGTGGTGTCTGTTTTGCTTCTTCTAGTTGTTTTTTCACTGAAATATTGACTCATATTATGACTTAGGGCAGCAACCGACCCCAAATTTAATTTCCAGAATGCAGCCATGTATTCTACAAATACTTTGGTGACACTCACATCACCGTATAGTGTCAGATTTGTGTAAAATATGAAGGGAAAAGGATACTTATTGTGATTTTTTGCTGTGTTTTGTGACATTTGTCCATTTCCAGACTAAAAACTGCTGAATTTTTATCTTAAATATTGTGAGAAACATTCAAAGGTGCTTTAAAAGCGTCCATTGCACCCTTAGTTTAGTGTTAATCTTCCACTGAATGTGGTGTAGTAGATGCAGTAACAGGCAGTGGATACAGAGGCAGTAGCAGCATCCTCAGGTTACATCTCAGTCATGTATTTACAGTATATATATCCTCTGTGGAGTATAAAGAGGGGACCTTGTGGTTTACGGGGATTTCCCCATTCATTGCTGAGTAAACATACACATGTGTAATCACAGGACATTTCCTGTTTCATGCATTCACTCCTCATGAGGACATCTCGCTGAGACACAGCGACGCATTGTTCTGATCTGAGGGTCGGTCTCTTTTTGATCGTCTTGTTGTATGTTGAGCGTGTAATGTGTTCAGTGCCTGACGCGTCCTTTGTTTCTGAATGTCCATGTGAAATAAGATGTTTCACTGAAGGTACTTAAACTTTTTGTTGTCCTCTGTCCTCCAGCATCTGTCCAACACTGACACAAAGTCATGTTTTCAGTGTTGTAACTGCTAATTGCCGTTAGCAGGCAACAGGACTGGACCGGGTTCGAGCACATGCAGCCTCTGAGATTTACAGACTTTCCTGCTGTAGCAAACCGCTAACTGTCATTAGCTCAGTCAGCCGTGTAGCTAACTGAACTGACTTGCCCGGGAGCCAAACCCGGCAGGAAAACCGCCTCGGTAGGCTGCTGTGTTCCCTGTTAGACTGGACACTGCTGGTTCAGAGGTTACCCTAACCCTACAGCTCATAGTATAGCTGCCATGCACTGCAGTGGGTCCCTCAGTATCTACCTGTTTTTACAGGAAACACGTAAAATATGGAAGTAAACAGCTCTCTGCTTCTTGTTTTCCACTGCAAATTTCAGCTGTGAAATCCACAGTAACTTACTGTGTTTGTGCCCAGTACTGCACTGTGTATTCAGTCAAAAACTACAGTAATCATAGAGCTACTGTGAATTTCAGTAACCAGTTTACAGTGTAGGAACTTTAACGCTTCTTAACGCGTGTTCTCACACTCACAAAGGCTCATGTAAAGACCAGAACATGTCAGAGGAACTTTACTACAGTTTAGTATTTTATTAACAAACAACATATGAAGTTATAATCCAGGGAAAAGGAAGTTTGGGGGCCGCTGGCAATCGATAAACTCAGAGCTACAGCAACTTGCAACAAAACCTGCAAGCAAAGACGACCAGCTAAAATCAAAATGATGTATATTCACTGTAACATAACAGGACGCGCTGTGCTGGAGGGGAGCTGGCTGTCCTGTGGACATGAGATGTGAGAGCAGAGACAACAGACAGGGAGGGAAAGCCACCAGAGGGCTGGCTTACCTTTCAACAGGAGAGGCCTTGTAGGAAGTGTAAATCATGACCCGGAGTGGCTTTTTAATGTAACAGAACCAGTACACATGTCCTTTATCATGAAACATAATGCATATTGTCAGCATGTATGTTAGTTTTGCACGATACAGTGTAAGTAATGTTCTCCTGCCATCCATGAGGCCTTCTTTCCACGCAGGACATTTTGACATGTCACAGTGGGGAAAGCAGGTGTAAATAATAAAATGGTGGCTGGATTTCATCCAGCTGCTTCAGTTTCAGGGTCCTGCTCGTGTTCGTGTCGGCTCTCTGTCACACTACCGGGACACTTAAGAACGGAGCCATCGTTAACACCTGAACACCTGTGTTTCTCCTGCCCAGAAAAGTCTGCTGTTTGTTGGTTTGTTGGCGCCTCAGCAGGTGCCCGGTGGGCCAGACATCTTTGGACGTTGTTATAAATATGTTTCTCTCGCTGCACACATGTTCACAGCTGCCTCTCAGACCAACACACAGTGACGTCTTTTATGCAGGACGAGAGCAACTTCAGGTCCTCCGGCAGATCCTCTCAGCTCGGTGGGTTTGTTTCTCGGACTTATAACTCAGAGAAACGCGGGGCCGTTTGCAGCCAGCGTGAACTCAACGAACAAACCAGATGTAGACCTAAAATGTGCATTGTGTGGTTATATTTAGGTCATCGCATATCATGGGCAGATGGAAGTCTTTAAAGGAGCTGAAAGAGGCTGCAGCAGAAAGCCCTTCAGGCCTGAAGCACTATAAATACCTTAGTGCTGTACGGGGATTTTCCCATTTATTGCATAATAAATATTTATGTCAAATTAGAAGACTTTGGCCATTTAATGCTCAGCACCAGGAGATCTCAGGATACCGTCCAACTCCGTATCCTGATTTAATACATCACCATATACTCATGTAATGATAGCATTAATTATGGGAGCACGTCACTGTTGTTTAACATCTCAGAGCGCGTGCACACTGATGCTCTCCAGTAAACATGCATGAAAAATACAAGATCATGAACTAATATTCGATATTCTGACCTTAGCTTTGTGCTTCTGTGTTTATGGCAACTATGAAGGGCCAAGTTTGAAGTCAAATCACGTGAGCTCTTTGCTGCACTGCTATTGGAGTTCAGGTGTTGGAGCTAAATCCATATGATGTGTTAAATGTTTTCACTTCAGGCTGATAGCATTTGAAATATTAATTAGGGATGAACGACCTCTGTGGAGGGAATATATAAAAGACATAACCGCCTTAATAAAATAAATACATAAAATAATAAATAAATAAAAAGGCCTGAAGCATCCTGAGCAGGAAACAGGCCAAAATGATACGTTATTATTATTATTATTATTATTATAAATAGTAGTTTGAAAGAGAGCACTGATGCTATTTAAGTCCTGAAATTCATCGTTTCCTTTTCAAATATGAAAAACCATATTATTTATTAATGTAACATGCATTAACCTTCATCACTGCGTGCTACCCTGCAGTTAAATACTTACATATAATATAATATAATAATAAATACGTACATATAATGAACGACACTGTAATAAATAATTTAATTTATGTGATCAGGTCGAAAAATAAAAATCCTGCAGGCCTCAAATGTAAACTGTTTATTCCGTGTTATATTTTATATATTATATTATTTTCTTTCTTTTAATCTTGTTTGTAATTTAACAATGATTTTAAAATAATTTCAGTAGTTTTTAATCCACATTTTATATTATAAATTAACCTTTTCTGGGTTATGAGACATTTAGTGCGTTAAAATACTGTGTAGCAGCAGCAGCAGTAGTAGTAGTAGCAGTAGAAGTAGTAGTAGTAGTAGAAGTAGTAGTAGTAGTAGAAGTATACATTTAGTGAATCACAGGTCGAACAGAATTATTTGAATCTTTAATTACATCAGCTGAATTAAAAGTTTACGCGCGTCGACACGAGGCGCATTTTTCGGTGGAAGTTTGGCGCGCTGAAAGAGGAACAAACAAACTAAAGAGAGCGACAGAAGACAAGAAGAGAAACATGAAAAAGATCACATGTATTTTAAAAACACTGCTTTAACTGCACTGAGCAGAATAACGGAGGCTTACCGTGTCAGGAGGATAAAAAAGGCCGCAAAGACTGCGAGCGAATCCGGCTTCGGGCGCCGTGCGTCGGCGTGGCCGTGCGTCCTGAAAGCAGGTGTCTGCTGTTTTGACAGATACACACTGACTGCCAAGTCCAATAAACGGGTCTAACCCCGCAAACTAAAGTGTCTTTGAACCGTGTGCCGTCCACCCGAAATGTTCAAGTCAATAAAAGAGACACAGACAGCAAATGGAGGCACGAAGGAGGCCTTTCATCCAAATGTGCCACAGCAGCTCTAATAATATAAATGCATGTTAGAAAAAGTAAAACACCATTTTTAAAGAGATTTGATTGATTTTCTGAGAGTTTTAATGGATCAACTTTTTGCTTTTTGCCACAAAATCTGCTGGAATTTCAGCCTGAAGTATTTTTGCACGTGTAAAATGCAAATTAACAAATAAAATCTGAAGTTATCTGACGAAGGCAAAAATATTAAACTAAATTAATAAAGATTAAAACACACAAACAGTCTAAAAACAGTATAAATGCTCATTTAAGTGCACGTTTACTGTTTGTTCCACTACACACTGAGTGTGTGTGTGTGTGTGTACTGTGTGTGTACTGTGTGTGTTCATTTTTTACTCAGAGTTTAATTTATTAAGGGTTAATGAAACGGGAATAACATCAGCATCAGGATTATTCATCAGCTTTAATATACATCAACAGCATATCTGTACACACACACACACACACACACACACACACACAGATATGTGTGTGTGTGTGTGTGTGTGTGTGTGTGTGAGAGAGCGAGAGAGAGAGAGGGAGAAAGAGGGGGGAAATGAGAGAGAGAGAGTTTTATTAGGCCCATAACTCTTGAGACTCCAGAGGAAGCTGTAAGCATTAAAGCTGAAGGCCAAATCTCTGCACACTGCAGCCTAATCTGAAACAGCTCAGCTGGGAGTTAGGAGGAGGCTGCTGAATATCAGAGAGATTCCACAGCTTCACAACAATTTCTGCACCGTGATAACACTATGCCAACGCGTGTGTGTGTGTGTGTGCGTGCGTGTGTGTGTTTGAGGAGCTGCGATATGTTTTGGTGGTGTGTGTGTGTGTGTGTGTGTGTGTGTTTGAGGAGCTGCGATATGTTTTGGTGGTGTGTGTGTGTGTGTGTGTGTGTGTGGCATTGATCGTGATTAATTCACTTTTACTCAGATGAAAACTCTAAAAATGATTGACTGATATTTGAAATGTTTATCTCAGCTTCTACCTGCAGGCTGCGTGCTGTGCCTCAGAAATCTGCAAATCGCCTCAGCAGCTGTTGTTACCCGCAGAGAGGAAGAGAGGACATTATACATTATATATACAGCTGTTCAGCTGGAAATGAAATTATTACACCGCAGATCATTTGGAGGTATTACAATAATAAAAAGACATGCATGATGGAAAGATCTTCATTAACTGTTTAATTAAAGATGTGACATCATAACAGCTTAGTGAAAATATAACTCTGGCCCACTCAGCTTCACTCTGAGCGCTTCACTGCATCACGAAGGCCTGCATGAAATAATAAAAGTGCGACATCTAGCGGACAGAATGTGAGTTACAGCTTTAAATTGCAGTAAAAAATAAAAGCATCTAAATGTTTAAGTTGGTTGCATTTTATTGTGAAAGTCCATAAAGTAAAATGTGTGTGTGTGGCTGAAAATATGACACCAGTCAGCTAATAAACATTGAACATGACTTCTTTCTTTATTTCACTTATTTAGATAGATAGATTAAATTAAACATTTGCATAGAAAATAAAGACATAACTGTGTTAAGAAATCTATAAAAAGACTATTTAAAAAATAGAAAGTGACCGTAGAAATAAAAATGTTTTATAAAAATATGAGAAAGAACTACAAATAGAGACAAATGACTGTGTACAATTAAACTAGGCTGTAAACTGATGAATGAAAGTCACAGTCACAGCATGTAGCAGAGGTAAATAATAATAAATACTAAATAATAAAATAAATTAATTGATGTAATTGAAAGTTGTTTTTAAAAGCAGCCCTGAGCTCCCAACATGGTGAAAATGGGGGGAAACTACAAAAGACTACAACGCAAAGGACTCTGGGAAGCAAATCAACCTCTGCTCCCGGATTACGTCATCTGCACGAGTTGGAGTTTACGTCGGTTACGTCTCCACGCGCCGCGCGCCGCTAACTGTCTCGCGCGGCGGCAGTTGGAGATGTCAGTTCGGGCTAACGGCTGCTGCTCGTGCTCGGCTAGTTTCCGCGCGAATCTGACCAACATGAGCGGCTAACAGAGACAATTAAACACCGTGTGATGTAAGTAATTATCTAAATTAATTAACGACGCAATAAAGACGACTAGCAGCGTGTTGCTCGCTCGGTGACGTCACTGCTAGTCTGCTAACTGTTATTGTTATTGATGCAGAAGCTAAAGTTAGCTCGGTCCAACAGTTAACGCACTTCAGTTTAATTCACGTTGAATATTTACGTATTATACGTTAAATATATACGTGTAGAGTTAAAGCTCTGCGGGACAAAGGGCCTCTCTGTCCGGTTATGTGAGGTTAATGTTGCTTGCTTGTAGCAGCGACGTGAAATATGAAGTGTAATGATGGAGCAGCTAACGTTAGCTGTTAGGCTAAGCTACAAACTCTTTACTTAAAGCAATGCTGAAAATGTTGCCAAGAGTCCAAACTACGCGACCTTTCATGGCACACACAGTTTAATATGAAGTGTGTGCTGTGGTCACCTTCTGTCATGACAGCTGTGTCAGTCACATGTTGTAAAAACTGCTGAGTCATGTTCTCACAGGTCATATCTAGTCATCAGCACCTTTTGAGCACATGTTGAGCTTCATCCAGAGACATCAGACTGTTCACAGTGAGATCAGAATACAGATAGATAGATCGATCAGTCGATCGGGTCTTGGCTTGGGAACCGGAGGGTGGCCGGTTCAAGTCCAGTATGGAACAAGTGTGGAAGGTGGACTGGTAGCTGGAGAGGTGCCAGTTCACCTCAGCAAGGCAGTGGCAAAATGATGGTAATAGTACTGGTAGTGTTATTGTTAATAACAGCAATATGACCGACCTCGCAGCGTGATATTTGTCCGTGCTGTGCAGCCCTCTTCTTCAAGCGTCTTATATAAGCAGAGATTTTCTTAGTAAATTCACAACAACAGCAACCATTGTGTCCGTTTCTTCTCGTTAGCTCACTAAACCCTGTGATAATGTGAGTTTATGTAAGGCGAATGTCTGAAGGATTATCTGCTTTGCCTAACTGAAACGTGTTCCTGTTCCACAGTGAATCAAGCCGGAGAACGCGTGCTGCGGGTTTCAGACATGGGGGCCCTGATATCGCGGTGGAAGGTGAGTGGATTAGAACGAACACGTGTTATGAAACAGGTTTCATAATATCTGGATCAAACTCGAGTTTACTGGCCCGGCCTCATCAAGCAGAGAGAGCTGGGATCACTGTAAAAGGTCGCCTTTCATCACAGGGCTGACATGTAACATGCAGGGCGTCAGCCGGTATGAGTCAGATCTTCAGACAGAAATCAATAAGACTGACCCTCCTGAAGTTTCAGAAGCTGATTATGAAAGTGACAGAACGAGCTGTGAAAAGAGGCGAGGTGACGCGTTCCTGTGGTTTTTAACATGAGCGAACAAAAAGTTCTTTCTGAACTCATTAACAGCAGATTTTTTCCTTGTAGTCTATATTTTATTCATTTATCATGTGATGGCAGTATTTGTGGTGATTTGGCATGTTAGCCAGCAGCACGCTGAACTCTGCACCCGAGCCTGATGAAGTCTGTATTTTTAGACGTCACTATTTTTAGACATACGAGGAAAGTCAACGAGAGAGAGACTGAACAATGTGAACAGGTTCTTCTTCATGTTTTAGACATGCTGTAGATGTATTTATATTTATTTATATAAAGCTGAGATCTGTTTCTATCTGTTTGTCTGTGTGAGGCTTCATGAAGAGACGTTTGATTAGTTTCTCCCCTGAAGCTTTGAGCTCCAAATGAAAACAGTAATATTTGCATAAAGATGTTTGTTGAAGATGAATATGGACAGTTGTGTTTGTCTGTGTAACAGAGTCTTTATTTTTTTGTTTGCCTTTCACCCGAGGACTCAAACGTAAAGACAATGTTTGCACGTTGTTGTTGGAAAATGAATAAATAGTTTCTGTTTCTTTGGCTTCTTCACCTTCTAACTTTTTATAATATCAGCCGGTGTGAGGATGCAGGGAGAGGGCTGATGAAGCTGTTCTCATCATTTTCTGATCTTTCTCCTCAATCCAGACGAAGCCGACCACAGTAGAGCAGCTGGAGAAGATTGACAAGGTACTGAATAAATGTTGGATCAGGTTTATGTTTGTAACGCAGGACGTACACGTCTTTCAAAGAAGAGCATCAGTTAAAGTTGAACTCTAATCTGAACCTTTGTCTGTTTAAATAACCTTTGACCTCCACGTTTCCCCTGCAGGAGATTAAAGAGCTGGAGGAGTTCAGAGCCAAAAATCAACGTCTGCAGAAGGTGGAGTCGACGAAACATCCATGACATGCAGTCATATTGTTGAGCTGTGGTTTCTGTTTCCTCATCGATGTGTTTCGTGTGCGTCTTTCTGCAGCTGTGGGTCGGCCGCTTGCTTATCTACTCGTCGGTTCTGTACCTGCTGACCTCTCTGATCGTGTACTGTCTCTACCTGCCTGAACAATGGCTGCACAGAATAGCCATGGCTCTTCCTTTCTTCATATACCCCGTGCTGTGAGTGTCATTTTAATGTTGTTTTCATACTTGTACATTGAACAGAGAAAAGTGTTCGTTTAAAGTTGACATCTCTTTTTCTTTCCTGTCTTCAGTGTTTGGTTCATCAGGAAGTTGTTGGTCTTCCTTTTTTCCAAACGCACTGAAAGAAACAGTAAGTTTCCATCCAGCTGTCACAAAACGTTCAAGCTTTTGTTAATGCTACGACTGTTATTATTATTATCATATGTTCTTATAGTTGTAAACTACTCTGCTGTCTGATTCATGGAATAATAACAATAAGACACTGCATTGATTTTAGAACCTGCACCATCATCATATACATTTTTTTCTGCTTTTTTTTTTTAGATGACAAACTTGAAGATTTAAAAGCTTCCAAAAAAAAGATTGTAAGTGTCTCAAATCTTCACAGTTCACTCTGAGTTCACGCGTCAGTCGAACGAGGAGAAACATTTGTTTTGTGTTCGCAGCTGGAGGAAGTGATGGAGACAGAGACGTACAAGAACGCCAAACTCATCCTGGAACGTTTCGACCCTGAAGCTAAGAAGAAAGCTGTGAGTGTGTGTGTGTGTGTGTGTTAGTTTTATCTGTCATTGTATCGTTGTTTTCTTTGACTTTTGTTGGTTTGCCGTCATGTTGCAGGAGCTGGAGTCGACTCCGGTGCGTCCTCAGATGACTCCCAGACCAGGACAGGGTACGACACACATCAGTACACAACATGCAGACAAAGCATGATGTGTAAAGGTTGTTGAGTCTAAAAAGTAACGAGCTCTGTGTGGATTTGTCTCCTCTATGCAGAGATTCGACAGAGAGGAGTGCAGATGAAACCCATGCCGATGGGCTCCCCGTCTGCAATGGCAATGACTCCTGTTGGAGCACGGCCTCCAATGGGACCGGGGGGCACACCAGTGGGTAAGAGGGCACGCCAAGATACTTAACAATAAGTTTGTAAGTGTATCAGCTGTGATGCTGCTGGGTCCATGCAGTGAGAGCTGGTCAGTCTGTCCACACTGTGAGAGCTCGTCGGTCTGTCCACGCGGACTCTCAGGTGTCCCGGTCACGGGGGCGGAGTCAAAGTCACCTGGAGCAAACAGCTCGTCCAGTTGTCTTTGACTTTTTAGACATCTGTCTGTGTCTTCATCTCGTATTGCTCTCCCGACAGAACCTGTCTCCCTCTCAGCTCCAGGAGGACCACCGGAGAGATCTGCTCTGTCTGCCTCTGCCTTCCATGGGGCAGTACCCAGGACCCCCTGCTCCCCTATTCCAGGTGTAGGTAGGTCACGAAGCCTTTGAGTGTAAAGTTAAAAAGAGAGTCTGTGTGTGTGTGTGTGTGTGTGTGTGTGTGTGTGTGTGTTAATTATCATGTGTGTGGACTGTCTTTGCAGGTATGCACCCACCAGGTCCTCCATTAGCAAGACCCATTCTACCCAAAGACAGAGGAGCTATGGACCGAGTGATTGAGTACCTGGTCGGGGATGGACCACAGAACAGGTGGTTGTCTGATGTGAAACCTCTTGTAGCTTGTAACTTCCTCCCACCTCCATCCAAACCAACCGGCACCATCCATAGGACAGCAGCAGTTTAAGCTGACCCAATCCGTCTCTCTCTCCTGTCCCTCCTTCCTCAGATACGCTCTGATCTGCCAGCAGTGTTTTTCTCATAACGGCATGGCTCTGAAAGAAGAGTTTGAATATCTCGGTAAGATTATAAACTCCAGGAAGATATTACAGTGCACAGCCACTGTTTATGAAATGACACAGTCTCTCCATCTAATTCTTCTTTAACTTCACCAGCGTTCCGTTGTGCCTATTGCTACTTCCTGAATCCGGCCAGGAAGACCCGCCCTCAGGCTCCCAGGCTTCCAGAGTTCAGCTACGAGAGGAGGCTGAGAGCAGAATCCTGTTCCCCTGGACCAGCACCTCGCTCTGGGACAGACACAGAGGAGAGTGCACCCCCTTCTGGAGGTATTGAAAAACACAGATACACAGACAACCACGACCAACCACGACCGACCAAGACCGACCAAGACCAGGTCTCCAACAGTGGAAGGGGTTTGTCCTGATAGAAGCACTGCTAAAAATCAGCCCTGATTCATACGTAGAACAGACTCGGTGTAGACTTGTAGACCTGCACACACACACTCACACACACTCACACCATTCTGTGCATCTTCATGTTACTCACACCGTGTCCTAACCACCCGTGTAAAATGCTTCTTAGTCCAGTGCTCCTGTTGACCTCATTTGTTTGATTCTTTGACCAACGTTAATGAACTTTTATGCTGTTGGAGTTTGAGAGCAGTGAGCCAGCAGAGGTGAGACACCACCACCACCTTCAAGTACCACCATCCTCTTTGCTACAGGAAGCAGCAGAGGGTGGAGGTGCAGGTTAAAGAGTGAATGTCTCGACCCAAAAAATGATGAGCTAGAAGTAGTGAAACTAAACAGGCTGCATCCATCAGATTGTTCATTCATTAAGTTCCTCAGCACATTTCCTCTGTGAGCACACTAACCGTGAGGCGTTAACAGTGACCAGTTGGGTTTAACAGTGTGATCTTGCCTCTAGCCAAGGCTCCGGCTCCGTGGAATTTGGTCCACAGTTTCCAGATCCAGCAGAGTCCAAAGAACCCTCAGAACCGACCTCTGCAGAGTCCAGGTTCCCCCTCCTCTTCCCTGCACTGTCTGATCTGGCTTCATTTGAACTGATCTGATGATCAATCTGTTCAATCCTCCACGCTGTAGAATCCATAACATGGTAGAACGCAGACCAACGCCAATCATCCAATCAGTACCTCTAATCACACTAAAGGTTCAGTGGACGTTCACACCAGACCTGGGTCGAATCATGTTTACAGAAACATTTGATCACACTCAGAAATCACCAAAACTCTTTGGAAGTTTTGATTGATTAATCCTGAACAACACTAATAAAAATCAACTTGTTTACCCAGATCTGGAGTGTCCAGAATATTTAAACGAGCTTGCTAATTGATTCCTAATCGATTGATTTGTTCTCCAGTCTTTTTAGTTGATGTGTAAATTGTTGTCAGAAAGCCTAACATTGTCTTAACTTGAACATTAAAGGTCCAGTGTGTCGGATTTAGAGGCTGTGTTTACAGAATATAATAATTCATAATCATGTTTTCATTTTTTTTTACACATCCTGGGTCCTTGAATCAGAAATCAGCAGCTACACCTGGAGATGCTGCTAAATCTACACACTGGTCCTTTAACCCTCTAGACCCCAGAGCAGCCTTCATTTTAAAGTCATTCCCAGTGAACCAAAACACAAAATAACGTCCTGATCTTTGTGTTGTAGATAGTTTATGTTGTCATCAATAACCAGATCCAGAAATATACAATATTACGTTGATATCTGTGATTTTATTTTGGCGGGTTTCTGCCCCGTTTCCTCTGTAAATCTAAAAATCCACCCCGGGAAGACATTGTGAGTTCACCATCAGTAAGCAGAGGGACTGACCCGGCTCTCACTGCCCAGACTGAGGCTGTTTACTGGGGGGAGAGTTCACCGAAGAGTCGGCAGGTTGAGTGATGGTTCACAGTGAACTGGGGTCTAGAGGGCTGAGACAAAAACACACCGGAGTGTCATTTAACCTCCATGCAGACAAGATGTATTTGTTTATGGGTGATCTGAATCAAAATGATACCGTTGGTTCGATACCCGTCTCACTTGCACGTCTTCTCCCCAGATGAGAAAGAGTTGGCTGAAGATGAAGGACTCACTAATGACGTAGAAGGTGAGAGCCAATCAGAGGAGCAACCACAGCAGCAGCAGGTGGAGGAGGAAGAAGGAGGAGGAGGAGGAGAAGAAGAAAAAGAAGTAGAAGTGGTTCAGGAGGAGGAAGAGATGGAGACGGAGCAGAGTCACAGCGCCCCCTGTGAGACAGAACCTCAGCCGTCGTAGTCTCAGAGAGTCCAGAAGAGGACGGAGGACGTCTGATCGCTCCGTCCTAACAAAAAGGTGTCGGCCATGATAGACGGGTGGTGTTTTAAAGCAATGTGTGGACGAGGACTGTCACCTCCAACCAAAAACTCCATTATCTTTCTGTTTTTCACCTTTGTTCAGAGACGAAGCAGACTGAGCAGATCATGCAGACGTTGTGTGTTCTTTATGAGAAACATAACGCAGTATGTTGACCTACATCTGTCCAATAATATTGTCTTAATAACGCCAACATATCATGGCCTCGGCAGACGTTTGATGGAGGAAGGTGGAGGACTGTAGTTTGAATAGTCGGCTGCTGCTGATGATGCTCGTAGATCATTTTTCAGTATTTATGATTTACACGATAAGATTCTTTTAGGTTTGAAGTAGTCGGCTGCTGTATGATTTGTTAAAAGACTTCATGAGTTTAGATTTTAGATGCTGGTTTGTCCTCAGATGCAAAAACTAAAACATCTTCACCACCGCTAAAACTGACGTATAGATACATAGATATAGATTATCAGAAGACAAACCAGCTGTGGATTATCATCATGTTTACAGAATCTAAAGTTTTAGTCCCACGTAAACACTCTTAAAACCTTTAGCACTGACGCATGTTCTCGTTTTATCCTGCTGGTGTTTTTTTATGTTCTTCATGTTTTTTAATGTTTTATCAGCTCGTCACAGACGACACAGACGATGTCTGGGATAACGGTGATGTTTTTCTCATGAGCTGCACTGTTTAGAGAGAAAGAGATGCTGCGAGTCTTTACACGGACTATTGTCGACCACTCATGCCTTGTTTCTTCTTTGTTGGTGAGATTAGACGCAGCGCAGAGGAGAGGTGTGTGTGTGTGTGTGTGTGTGAGCATCGTTCAGTATGAGCCTGTAGCTTCGTCTGCTGGAAAAGTCACTTTACAGAAATAATGAGTTCATGTTTAGAAAAGTTTTCTAAAGATCTCCAGCTAACTCATCAGCTTCAGTGTAGCATTAGTGTTGACGAGCAGCGCTAACAATGAACAAACTGGAAACTGCCGACTCATCTCAATCAGCTCGTTGCCAATCGTAGTTCTCAGCCGGGTTATCATCTGCCAAATCTCCTGACTCCATTTGCACTAAGTTGTATTTATTTGGCCACGTGTTTGAATCTTTTGTTGAGGCGTCAGACTCTGTAAAGACGTCGTACTGTGACAGCTGTTTGAAACAACAGGCCTGATTTATTGAAGTGTTTTTCCTCTTTGTGCTCGCGTTCATTTTAAGTGTTTCAGACGTCACAGTCGGTACCTGGTGCCGTCGTAAAGCCCGCTGTGGTGGATGCTGAGTTTACAGTGTGATCTGACGTATGTTCTGTTATTAAATGGAAGCAGAAGAAATGATGAGTGTCACCACGTTAAATCCTGTTTAAAGTATTTTATTGTTTCATTTCTGATATTCACATTTATTCTCTGTGTATAATTTAGTGTTGACCTCACAACGACCCTCAAATATTCAACTTGTCTGTAAGTTTTGGGCTCGCCTTCTGAATGTTTCTTGAATGTCTGTCATGAATTTAAAGTTGCTCCACTCTCTTCTGACCACAGCTTGACATTTTGACTCTGCCCTGTTATTTCCCTCCACCAGGCAGCAGCATTGCATCATGGTACCTGTACCGAGCTTTGTATCGCTCCTGTAACACCTGCTGGTGATGAAAATACGAAGCCGTCACTTTAATATTTAAGACGGTGACACGTTGATGCTCTGTTTACTTTGTATTTGCTACATTTATCAGTTACACTTTTGCCTCTGCTGGTTGTCATCAAGTGTGTGCATGGCACGCCTAATAAAGTTTTTCAACAAAGGAAAGCTCTGCTGCTTCTTTAAGAAATGAGCCAGACTTTGCCTGTGAGGAATGAGTGATTTAAAGGAAGGGTTAGGGTTAGCTTGTGTCTACATCGCAGCAGCTCCTGGAACGTGTGGACCATCAGTTGGATTATAATCACAAGATACTTGAGAATAAGTGACACATGGAGAGCACAGTAGATTACAGGGCTGCTCTCAGGTCAGTGGAGTCACTTTCGACACTAACACTATGATACAACAGAGGAAGAGAAATGATTAATGACTTTTATTTTTCACTCTCACATCTACACAACTGCAAATATAAAAAAACAAAAACAACATGACAGCAGAACTTTACCGTGTCATTAAACCAAACAAAAGGAATCACAGCTGCAAAATAAATCAAGTTGCCGTCAGCTGGTTGCTGTTGACACAGGCAGCAACGCCGCAACCTGTGACGATGTTTCAAATATAAGTTTCATGGAATCTTTCCACATCCGTCGCTCAACAATGTCACTGTTTGTCTGATCAGCTTTAATCCCACTGCATTTATTTAAAGTTCATCCAACAAACTCTTCAAAGTTTTCACTGGAAAATATACAGATTATGTTTAAAGTAGCACAAAACTATTGAACGCTCAACAATCTACCGTAAACTAACGTCTGTTACCTCCTGTTGATCTGCACTGACCTGTGATCAGGTGAATGGTGTCTCTGTCATTCGTACGTCTGTTCTCACACTATGTAACTTTGGGCTCCGGGTCGGGAGAAGTACGTAACGCTTTACGGCACTAAGTCACACACCACCAACTATTTCACTGATTTTGGTGAAACTGGATCATATTTTATGGAGAAAATGTTTTCTGGTTTTCCCTCTGATGTCCTCCGGCTGCTCCGCCTCAACTCTCTGTGATTTACAGAGTTTCCTGATGGACAGTGAAGTAAACTGCTGACAGCTGTAGCTGCTGTTAGCTCAGTTTGTTAGCTGGGCTGCCTGCACTGTGAGCTCAGAGCACCGGGGGAGTGTTAGTGTTTGTACCACAGGCGTTTTGAAACACCAGGAAGAAGAAGAAGAAGAAGAAGAAGAAGAAGGTTTTCAGGCCCAGGGTGCGGGGGAATGCTGACAGAACATGAGCCGGGCAGGCGGGCAATGTAATCTCTATGGACATAATGGCAGAGGAGAAGAGAGCGAAGAGGACGTTGACGGAGGAAGCTAAGAAGAGAAAAGGAGAGAGTGAGTGAGCAAGAAGCCGCCGGACAAGAGTAAATCTGGGACTGACTGCAAACTTTACCACTAACTCATGAACATTTGCACAATCTTGACCCATAAATATATAAAGAAGAAGTTCAGAAGTCGAATGAGCGTCAGACAAAACAAACAATAAAACTTCCAGGCAGGAAAATATCTTGTCTGCACTCAAAGACTGTCAACCAGTTTATAGTAAGTCTGTTGTCCTCTCTGTAACCTGTCACGTTTTTTACAGACATTCACTGTAAAGCCCACAGCAGTGTATTTTCTAATGACGTAGATCCATTCTCAGTTCATCCTCAGCACAGTGCACATGCACGTGTTCTCATGTTGAAGGTTTTTTAACATTGAATTCAATCCTCTGACCCAAACCTCAAATCAAGCTGCCAAAAAAGACAAAATAAATCAATTATTACTCTCATGCTGTTCACATAAGAGTAATAAAATGCACTCATAGAGCCCACCAGAGTGAAGTGCAGCATTAAAACACTGTAGAAAAACAACTAAAACAATAAAAATCTTCAAGTATGACCCATCTAGATCATGAGACTCATGCCTTTAAGATGCCTGGATTCGCCTTTAACTGCAGTCTCCTTAAAAACACAAACTTCAAAACTCAAACTGTGTCTGTTTGTGGGAGAAAGACAGCGAACGCATCGTGAACCAGTCCAACGATCAACTCTTTCCTGATGCATCTCCAAAGTGTCACGTCTATCCCGATAACGCGCCAGTGTCACGGGGGGGTCGGGGTCGGGGGTCGGGGTGGGGCCTCTACAGCATGTTGAGCTCGATGAGTCTCCCGGCAAAGACGGCGAGCGTCCCGATGATGCACACGGCCATGAACACGCAGAGCAGGATGTGGTCCAAAACCATGGCAACGAACTTCCACTCCTCCGCCGCCTGGATGGGGATGAGACGAGGAAGAGGGACTGATCAGTAAGTGATCTGTTCGCCATGATAAAGGCAGTATGGTTTATTATTCACACACGTGTTGTCTTACATTGTTGGATTCCTCGTCTGACTTCATGGTCTCAGCGATGTACTTCACCCCTTCGATTGCACTGCGGACATCAGGGTTTTTGGTGATGGGAGACTGGTAGGTGACGCTGGTTGGGGTGGGGTTACCTGCAGAGGAGAGAGCCGGGATAGGTTGTAGTTGTTGGGATGCACAGAGGGAAACTGTCAAACTGTTTAGCTGTGGTCTACCTGAGATGTCAGAGATGTCCATGTCAGTCGGGAACAGCCTCTTCTGTCGGATCTCCTGACTGGGACGCTTCATCGTTGAGAAGAACATCATGTTGGGAATGGTTTCGATGAAGACCTGAGAGACAGACGGATGCAGGTATTGATTACATTTCTCCTTTATCAGACATCAGATTTCTGAAAATGATTGCCGGTGATAAAAATCCAAACCTTGCGGATCCACGGGGGCATGGTGTGCGTGCTGGGCGAGCGGTGATGTGTGTTGATGACGATGACGGTGATGATGATGGAGGCGATGACAAACACCATCGTGAAGAGCATGTATTTCCCTATGAGGGGAACAGCGCTGGAGGTGGAGGGGATCAGCTCCACGATAACCAGCAGGAAGACAGTCAGAGACAGCAGGACGGAGATGGAGAGGGTCATCTTCTCACCTGGAGTGACGGACACACACTAGTCACATTTCTGCCAATATATTATAAACTGGTGGTTATAAACATCGGGTTGACATTTGAGTGTTTTCTCGGTGATCTTGTGTTATAGAATCACATCTGGAAATGGGAATAAGTTCACACAGTGCCAGGAAATGACTGGAAAATTCCAATCTGTGAGTCAAACCTTCATATTAAAATCCTGTTGGATTTAATGGTTTTTCCACATATGAAAGTTGTCTAAAGGACTCTGAAAATATGTTTTCCACATTCATAATACATGTCTGATATGTGCCACATGTGTTACATTAAACAAACTGGTGAAAATTGGGCATTAGTTTCAGATTTTGGGGGTTTTCTGTCTGTCTGAATCTGGGTTCACTTTATTCCCTGAAATGTGTTACAGTTGTGTTTGTCTCTAGACTTCTTCCAGACGTCTTCTTCCATACTTTAAGTCGTATTCCCTTTGAATGTTATCATGAGAGGGTTCTATCTTTCTGTCCAAACACAAAGTTGTACAAACAAAACTTCAGAAATAAACTTTTTTACCGGAGTCAGTAGGCAGGTAGAAGACCAACCCGGTGAGAAAAGAGAACAGCATGCAGGGAATGATGACGTTGACGATGAAGTAAAGAGGCAGCCGCAGCATCAGGAAATGGTAGGTGATGTCGAGGTATGGAGTGTCGGGGCAGCAGGTGTAGTAAACCCAGTGTTTCCAGCTCCTGTAGTCCTTTAACACCCATTCACCTGACTCCATGAAGTTACTGAGGTCAGGCCGATCGCTGTCCTAGAAGAGCATAGAGAAAGGGGGATTTGGGATAAGGTCATTGTGTTTTAGGGTTCGTTCTCATCCGTCTGTGTAATTCTACAAACTCACTGGGTTGATGGCGACCAGCAGTCCATCATATGTCCACGTTCCCAGTTTCATGCTGCAGTTTTGCAGGTCGAACGGGAAATGGAGGACGATAATCTCACAGTAACTCTTAAAGATGGCCGGAGGGTTCCACGTTATCATCCCGCTGTTCTCCAACAGGACTTTAGTTTCATGGATGATGGCGAAGTCACCGTCAGCACTGCAGAGGAGAGGAGAGGAGAGGAGAGGAGGAATGTGAAGGAGCAGCAAGTTTGAAGATATTTAATACAGCAAAGAGATGAAGAATGTGTGTTTTACTTGTTGTATAGCACCAGGTCAGGTTTCCAAATGTCGGCTGAAGGGACTCTGATCTTCCTGATGCCTCCGTAATCATCTGGATTCCACTTCAGGTTCACGTCTAACCATTTCTTGGGTGAAAATCAGGGAAAACTAATTAATTTCTAGGTGAATTAAATTACATGAGCAGTTACTGTATGTTTGTCATGAGAAAAGCTATGCATTACTTTAGATCCTGCAAACTACTGTAACTTTAAATAACTACGTAAGAAGTAATAGAGACGATCTTTCTTATGTTTCATTTATTTATAATGTTGCATACCCACTGAAGTTCATTGTCAATCATTGTTATTGGCTCTTCTGTATGAATGGTTTGCATATTTTCTGCTGTCATTAAATAAAAAAAAAAACACATTTACCTGTTTGAGGCGGACGTTACTGGTCACAATCTGGTTAACTTCATCCTGAAAGATGCGGAAACAATGAATGAAACAGTCAGAACCAGGTGTACAAAATCTAATATGTATGGATGTAGACATTTTGTAGCCATCTTGTGTTTCTGTCTGTCTCTTCCTGTTGGGTGTGTCGATGGGCGTGGCCTCTGGTTTCCCCCTCTCACCTGTCTGATCACCTCACCACCTGTTCCTCATCATCCAATCAACCTCTGCAGTACAAAAGGCTGCCTCACTCTCACAGTTCTCCTTCAGTAACCACTTTGGTAACACGTGCTTTGGCCAAACTCAGAGCTATTTGTGAACTTCCAAAGTTCTCCAGGATATCATGTCTTCCACCTTCCACACTGAACCATATCCCTCATTAAAATATGAACAATCAATCAAACTTGAATGTAACTTTGGCTGAAAAGCTTTTGGAGATGGACACCAGCTGCCTTGCTGTTAAAAATGTTTGTAAGTTTGTGGGAAAAGACGGATATTGTGACCCGAAGAGGAAAGGACCTTTTCAGCCATGGCCATCATCTCTACAGAGCGATGACACAGAAGGAGAACCTCGAACAGTAAGAGCAACTCATTTTAACCTGCTTCTGTTTTAATGGCCGCCGTGCCATCGCCAAGTCCACATGCTTGTTGTGACTCTGGTTCTGTCGTGGCCGCCGAGCCTGTACAGCCTTTTGTCCTCGGTTCTCTGTCGCCTTGTTGCAAGTGCTTGTTAACAGATGTGGCTGGATGTAAGCCTGAATTGGACAAATCTCTGTATGTTTGCATTATTTTAGCTGCCGTGCCATCACATGTGACACATTCACTGATGTAAACCTTGTTTCTACCTAATAGCAGATGAGGTGATTGGAAAGAAAAGCAAGAGGTGTTGTACGATATTTTCTTGGCATGAAATTTCATCCTTTCTGTACTGATTATTTTTTAAAACCGAAGAGAGTGGCATGTTGTTTTCTGCAGTGTTTAACCTAAGATATGTCACAGCATGGTTTCACTTCACTTGACTGTTAACCCAAGTGATGTGAAGTGGTATTCAAAATAGCGACTGCCACAGCATGGTATGTAGAGCCATTTTTACAATCTGTCAAATAGCTCGTCTGTTTCTGCATTGACTGGAGAACATTCCTTTAAGTTAGAAAATGCTAAAGAACTGTGGTCCTCCTCAATAAGTGTGGTTATTGTCCGTAACACTACATCACTCTAGAAACACGAAATAACGGACGTCATACTTCGACAGTCTTCTTGTCAATTCGGCATCAATAACAACAACTCAAGAACTAAAGTAGCTAACAAGCTAATGTTATTTGGAACTATTTGTGTTTAACGGAGCCAAAAAAAAAAAAGATTAAAAAGAAAAAAAAGATTAAATAAGCAAACAAATCATAATCTGCTGTCACTTATTACTGTTGACTGATAAATGGCTTGTAGAACTGTTGAATAAAAGAAATATCACACTCGAGGTGTGCTGGGAGTGCTGTTATACCGAATATCAGCACGGCTGCAAAGTTGATCGAAGCCGTGCTGATATTCGGTATAACAGCACTCCCTATATGCTTTATTCTTAACATTACATGAATTTCTGTCTTATAATACACCTTTGTAATAAACCAACGCTCTTACCACACTGATCAGCTGTATTAGCTGCAGTCCCACAGTGACCTCTACGGCCTCACTGAAGTGGTTGACGGGACGAACCACCTTGTTGTAACCAGTAAACAGGGTTTTGACCAGACGTGTCTCGTCCTCTGAGCAGAATATTGGACCTATAGGACACACAGATATACACAAAAATTCCATCAGAGACTTTACTTATGCTGTACACACACACACTCGTGATGAATTTTATTTTGGCCTCACTTTGTCTGGGCGACACACTGAGTACCGACATACCCAGCTGACGCCCGTGTCCCAACAAATGTTTTCACACAGGAACTGAAATCACAGCTGAAGCTAGACAGAACTGTGATTCACACACCAAACATTTCCCTGGCCTACAACCGGCAACCTGAAACCCTTCAACGTGACTCTGTGTGTGTGTGTGTGTGTGAGAAAGAGAGAATTTATTGGAAGAGAGAAAGACGGGAAGATAGAGGACTTATCGGATGAGAGAGGCAGCAGGGACAGGCACATGCAGACAAATCAATAGCAGTCAAGTGACAGGCATACCGTGCTGGTGAAAAGCCTCCGCGCTGAATGTCCGCGTGAGCTGTCTAAGCGCCACGATCAAGTCTGTTTCTGTCTAAGTCTGTGGAGCGAACCTAATCTGAGTGCTAAGAGGGTGTTTGGGAAAAGCAGCCCCGGTCAATCCACTTGACATTAAGTCTGGATCAGTTAGAGTTCAGTACAGTTAACCTGCGTTTAACACCTCTGCGTATAAAACGTGTTTCCAGCTCGCAGACTTACAGTCCATAAATGATGCTATGTCTAAAAATGTACCTCAGCTCACTGCGGCCTAGATCGCCTTCACTTGTCGATTTGAGACAGATTTTTAGATGAATTTGTTCATTCATTATTTGCTGACTCATCGTCAGCCTGACAAGGCTTTCTTCCGTGGCCTGCAAGTCAAATCAATGCTCGCTTTCCAACACAGGCGAAGTTTGTTTAGCTAAAATACTGGATAGTTTGTTTGATCAGACGCTAACGGACGAGGAAACAAGTCTGGGTTAACGAGGTAGAACCAGCGCCGAGCGCACCACCAACCCCATCGAGTCTGAAAGGACCATTATGCTACTATACAGAATCCGAAAACCCAAATCAGAATCCGAACAGCAGCATTACTGTCCCATCCAGATCAAAAACATCGGCTGACTAATATATCGGTCGGACCCAGTGAGGAGTCTGCATGAACTTCAGTTTTTGTTGTTCTGGCTTAATATGTCCCATCAAGATACTGGTCTGGGTCTAACAGAAACGATGGCCGTATCTATTGTAATATCACCCCAGATACTTTCAGTGTTGGTCACCACCATGAAGACAGAACTAACTTGTGAAGTGAAGCCACAAACTGCAGTTCCTCTTGTCGTCCACTTGAGGCTGGCTCCAGAAGTGAGTCAGTCTCCATAAGTCCCCATGTTAAAATGTCCAACTTCACAGCAGAAATAAACATGTTTACAGCCTGGTACAAAAAACAGTTTTGGTCTCTATATCTAATTTCCCCGTTCATGACAACTGTACTGAGGGTGAATTTTTATACAACTCACCTGTTCAGATTATATTAAGGCTTAAAGTTATGCAGGATTAAGAGCGTGGATGCTTTGATTGACAGGTGGGTGCCGATACAGGTGGCTTGCTTGTTTCCACCCACGCTCTACGGAGCCGGCAGAGGCTGAACTGCCAAGATGGAGACGACTAGAGAAGCTCGGAAACCTGTGGGTGACGTCGCAGAGACTACAGTATGTCCAGGTTTAATACGGTCTGTGGTCTATACTTTGATTACATGGACAAAGGTGATGCAACAGTCCATTTGTAGTGCAAAGTCACATAGTTTAGTTAGAACATGACACAGCAGATTAGCAAACTGCTGGTAGCCAGGTTGTGACCCAGGTTACATCCTTTGCATGTTATTTCTGGAATCTCCTGGCGACCTGCACTCAGCCTGAACCGAGCAGGCTGGGATCCTGTTTCATTTAGCCAGCAAGAGCAGAACACACACACACACACACACACACACACACACATTCAGGCAGTTTGTATTGTTTTTGCTCCCTTCACGACTTCTTTTGGGATCTTTCTCAGAGATGTGGAGGAGGACTGTCGTGTTGTCGTGTACAGCGCTGATGTTCACTTCGCTGGCTGTCAGCCATTGTCTCTGTCTGTCGCTGGCTGCCTGCTCGCCGTCTGTTGTCCCGCGAGCACGCTTTGATCTGGCCTCATACAGAAATAGAAGGGAGGCGGGACAGAGCAGCCACTTGGAGCTGTCAATCACCGCCTCGCTCTGCAACTCCAATTTCCGCATGACACTGAAGAAACAACACTGCAAAATAAACCGGCCGAGGCTCTTTGCTGAGAAGAAGCGGACGTGGAGATTATTTGGAGCAGTCCATGAGGACGTGGGCGTGTGCCAGCTATTGACCAAGTGTCACATGACAGTGAATCAGTTGAACTGACTCTAAAAGAAAAACATTAGATCTCACTTCACCCTCAAATCGCCTCATCTGTCTGCTCCCAGCATCCAGAGAGTGAGCCTGAATGACAGCCACACCTCTGTCTGTCTGCTGAAGTTATTGTCAGCGAATAAATGAATTCTTCCTCAGTTAAAGTGTACCTTATGATCGATATCAATAGATGAAACATTTCTGTTGTTAATCGTGTAGCTGTGATTTATTAATGAGCCCTTTTTATTGTTAAAGGTCCAGTGTGTAGGATTTAGTGCCAACTAGTGGTGAAGTTGCAGATTGCAACCAAATAGATCCTCCTAAATCTTACACACTGGACCTTTAAGACTGAAAACTTCATCACACATCACATCTTTTCTTAGTGGCTATTTGTTCTGTCTGTTTGTGAATCACTTGAAATGGCATCGACTGTAGGACAGGTTGATTTTAAACAGCACGACATGATGAGGATGTTGATTATGAAACACTGGTCAGAAATATTCATAGAAAGACTTCCAAAGGGGAAACAACTAAAGGTAATCTGATGAACAGAAAAAACACAACATATTTATTAAATATGACGCTATTTTGTATGTTTTTTGCCACCGATACTGACTACAGATTATTTACGAGTCATATCACGAGATCCACGAGTCACCAAAGTTTTGTTTTCATCCCAACTCATCTCAACCGGTACGAGCCACAAGTGACCAACTGCTCGGCTAAAAACAAGTCCTACAAAGTCTGTTGTCGACCACGTTCTGGTCTTTGTCGACCACGTTCTGGTCTTTGTCGACCACGTTCTGGTCTTTGTCGACCACGTTCTGGTCTTTGTCGTAGCTCACAAACTAAAAAAACAGAGAAACGTTTGCTCTCAACTTGAACGGCAGCATCTGCAGATTAATTCCATACCAGATATGTTCTGATTCACTAAAGTTAGACATAATGTGAGATCAAGAAATCTCCATTTTCGTTAGCTTGTCATCTTGACTGGAATGGAGGTGAATGTCGCCACTCTGCATCTGCACGGTCGCCATATTGGAAAGGTCAAGATTCAATAGTAAACAAGTACAACATGCGTCACCATTAACTTTAATCACAATTGCATATTTTTACTTCTGTGATCGATCTGCATCATTATTTTCATTATCAATCGTTCCCTTCGAGATGCTGCCAAAACCGTGTTACTTCACAGCAGGTATGGGTAGATCAGGTTGATGTTTTCTTGCTTTTCCCTGCTTACACTCCTGGAAGAACTAATTCTCTGGAGAACCTTTTTATCCATAAGAACCTTTTGTTTAGCTGTTTAAAGGAGCAGTGTGCAGGATTTAGAGGCATCTAGTGGCGTATTTGCTGACTCATCCTTGAAGAACAAGTTTTCAAAGCACAGTTTGTAAAATACACGAGTACTTAATTCATGTGCGGTGGATTCATTTGCAGAACTTCGTGGTCCAAACATTTGTTTAAGAAAATCATTGATGACACACAAATGTGTAAAGTGCGACAACATTTCTGGAATCCAGGGTGCGCCTCTGTTGTCGGACTGTCCGGTACTTGAAGTTTAATCCTTCCCAAGAGGCAGCATGTGTTCTGGCCCAAGTGTCCTTGAACACAGACCCTAAACCTCCCCCCATACGTCCTCACTGACGGTATAAATCACTCCTGAAGTGGACATCAGCTACAGTCAATGACTCAAATATGAATGCGGTGAGGAATGCCGACAATGCAGAGCTGCCCTTTTTTAGGTTACCTGAAGGACAAACGCTAACGCTGACAGAATCTCAGATATTTTATACGATCATAAAATATAAGAATCATGATTTAAATGATTTGATATTGTTTAGACTGTGTAGATATCGCTTTAATCTCTCTGGTTGCTAATTTTTAGGACTGTATTGGATTTTTCCGAGTTTGCGTCAACGTGATGAAGTCAAGTCTTTAATTCAGTGGATCAGATGGAACCGGATCCCCAACTGGTTATTTTATTAATAAACTGTTTGACAATAAATGTTCTATATCACAGTTTATATATTAATAATATGAAATCATATAACCCTGATGGAGCATTTTCTTCACATTGTTTACCCAGTGTGCATTGCTTTTTTGGTTCCCATGCCATGTGTCTGGAAGGTGTCTCCTGTTTCTGAGCTTGGCCACCTGACACGAGTCCAGTCTCTGGAGAGATCTGAACTTTCTCCACAGACTGTGTACTTGATATATGCTTTCATAAAAACACCTTTAGATGAAGCTTTATGTCTAGTGTTTCCTATCTTTGTTCAGATTTGTTGTCGCCACACTAAACTGTGTTTTAGTACATTAAGAGCAGCTAAAAGCTGCAGTCAGATTGCTCCTATGTGCACAAATACTTGCTGGCAGTTGGTGAGATCTAATTTAGATTCTCTCTTTTGAGAGTTTAAACTCAGATTTAGTTGTTTTGGTGTCTGCTAACTTTGACTCACAGCCCAGAAACAACCAGGAAGGCTGAAACACGCACACACATGCACTCACTCAGGAAGACTTACCGGCAAATCCACTGAGAATCCATGCCAGCAAGATGTGGACCTTCCAAAAGTTCATGACTCCACCAGACGTTTATGAAATCTACAGCATCCGTTTATGAATGTGTCGTTAGCAGTTAGCAGGTTAGCAGGCTACCTGATGAAGCAGACGTGTGTGTGTGTGTGTGTGTGTGTGAGAGAGTGAGAGAGCTGCAGTAAAGTGAGTACTGGGAAGGTGGACTGGCCAGTAAGTGAACTCTGAGCTCTGGTTTCCCCCCCAGTCAGTCAGTCAGTCCACCTCCTCCCCCGCCCAACAACATCCCAACCTCTCAGCACACTTCAAGGCACGGGAGACAGCTGGGAGTGTGTGTGTGTGTGTGTGTGTGTGTGTTTTATACACAAATCAACACAGTCATCATTTCACAAACATGTGGAAGTTTTTTTTCTTGCGGTGATGACTCCAGGATAACATCTTATATCAGCGATATAGAGAAGCAGAGGGCGGTGGGTGGCATTTAGACAGACAGGCAGACAGACAGACAGGCAGGCAGACAGACAGGCAGGCAGACAGACAGGCAGGCAGACAGACAGACAGACAGACAGGCAGGCAGACAGACAGACAGACAGGCAGGCAGACAGACAGACAGGCAGACAGTGTAGTGGACAGACACAGAGACAGGAAGGCAGGCAGGAGGACAGCTGAGAGCTGTCACTGAAAGAATGAGAAGCATGTCCACACATGCTCTTACCAGCACGCACACACACACACACACACACACACACACACACTGTACCCAGCATGCTGCCAGCGCACATGCCGTGACAGGAAACTCACCAGAGTGTGTGTGTGTGTGTGTGTGTGTCGGACTGAACAACTGACCAGTTAAACATCTTATGAAGACAACAAAGGTTTAAGGTTTCACTGCGTAGTTTTATGTTTGACTGGCGTCCCAATAAAGTCGAGAAACAAGTCTCCACATCACGTTTGGCTTCTCGTGTGTAACGTCAAGAGATTTTTAGCAAATTTGTTGAATATTGTCTGAATAAAAACAATAAAAAGGACATGTTGGACATCCTGTCTGATCTCGTCATGTTTCCTTTCCGTCCACTAGATGGCAGTAAACAGTTGAGAGAAGCTCACAGAGCAAATATTCTACCATAGATGGGGCCCGTGGGTCGATTTTCTATGTCTGATTTAATAGAGTGAAACCCATTTGATCCAGCCTTTATGAAACCTCTAAGATAGAAACTACACATGGTTAGCAGCTCAGGCAATTTCAAGTGGGAGCAGTTATATGTCCTGATAGTTCAGCTGCATTCAAGGCAGCTCGCCTCTTTCTGCAGATCGACAATATTTTATAACATTTCTATAAGTTTGTGCACAAGAATCCAGCATCCTACAGGACACATCTGTAGCGTTGTGCAAGAGAAGAATTGTGTAAGCACGCTATTTATTAATTCATTAATACACACTGTAAATTTCAGTTATTGTGCTTTAATTTACAGTAAGTTACTTGTCAACAGCTGCCAGTTAGTTACTGTGCTTTAATTTACAATAAGTTACTTGTCAACAGCTGCCAGTTACTGTGCTTTAATTTACAGTAAGTTACTTGTCAACAGCTGCCAGTTACTGTGCTTTAATTTATAGTAAGTTACTTGTCAACAGCTGCCAGTTAGTAACTGTGCTTTAATTTACAGTAAGTTACTTGTCAACAGCTGCCAGTTACTGTGCTTTAATTTACAGTAAGTTACTTGTCAACAGCTGCCAGTTAGTTACTGTGCTTTAATTTACAATAAGTTACTTGTCAACAGCTGCCAGTTACTGTGCTTTAATTTACAGTAAGTTACTTGTCAACAGCTGCCAGTTACTGTGCTTTAATTTACAGTAAGTTACTTGTCAACAGCTGCCAGTTAGTAACTGTGCTTTAATTTACAGTAAGTTACTTGTCAACAGCTGCCAGTTAGTAACTGTGATTTAATTTACAGTAACTTACTTGTCAACAGCTGCCAGTTAGTAACTGTGATTTAATTTACAGTAACTTACTTGTCAACAGCTGCCAGTTAGTCACTGTGATTTTATTTACAGCAAGTTACTGTGAATTTCACAGTAACCGGTTTACAGTTACTAAGTTGCACATAGTAACAGGCTTGTCAATGATGATACGGTATAACCTTGTTTTCTTAATGCTTTAACTTCAAGAGTGTTCCTGACTAATGTTTTCTCTTGAGACGGGGTTGAGTCTGGGGCGCTGAACTTTCACCTCTCACCCAAAGGGCTTCTTCAGTTTTGAAGTTGGCCCAGTTTCAACCGCATCTCAAAGAAAGATGATCCGGACGACTGAGAACCTTCACAGAACCTTCACAGACTTCATAACTAATGGACTTAGTGTTGAACTTTGTCTTAAGTTGACATTAAACTTGAATTACTGTTGTTCTGACTGAGGAATCAGCTCCGTCTGCAAACACCAACATGTTGTCCAGAGTTTTGCACCTCTTACCTGTGTGTCATCTGTTCTTTAGCAGAGAAGATTAAAAGATTACTGCACGGTGATATTTAATGATGTCATTAGTTTATTGCAAGTCACTCATATAAACACAAACCTGAATGGACTGCCATCACCACTAGATGGCAGTGCAAGACTGAGAAACCACAGCAAAGGCACTGGGCTTGATGACTGTATGGCCTCCACTCGGCTGGATGTGTAAATATAGTTTTGTGTGTGTGTGTGTGTGTGTGTGTGTGTGTGTGTGTGTGTGTGTTTGTGTGTGTGTTTCTGTCTGGCACTCTCAGGTACGCTTCTCTCTGAACATCTGTACATTTGCCACCGGTTGGTTTTCCTTCCTGCCTCTCTGTTTCTGTTCAGAGACTCACACTAAGGCTGTCAATCTTCCTCTATGATGCCGTTCAAACTTTTAATTTTCAAATTGTATTCTAATAAGCAACAGATGTTTGTGAACACACTGTTTCAAATGAACCGCTGAACAAGTAAGTGAGGACAAACTCAAAAAACCTTCGTAGAAAGTGATTTAGCGCCTCCAGTTTCAGAGTGTAATCCCACTGTAGTGTCAGCCAGACATCAACAAGGTCACCAACAGCAGACATAGCAGCCAGCTAATATTACTGACTAGTCCAACAGCAGTCAGCCCAGCTCGGCGTCTGTCTTTCAGCCTTTTATTTCACCAAGCTCTCACCAACCACTAACCACTAAATCATTGTCGCTGCGTCACTGTAAGTTAACGTTAACGGCTAGAACAGCTACATCTACGGGGTGCTTCAGCTGCAGGTCCTCGGACTCTAGATGGCCTGGTTTGCCAGGGAGTTATCAGGTCACAGGTGTGCCCTCAGGCTGCTCGTTGTCGACTGATATTTCATTTGGACCTTGCATGTTCTGTAACAACAATTCATGCATCCAGAAATAGGAAGAGTTCAGACATACATACCGTATCGTCTGCATTTATCCTCAACTACTAATCCTATTTGCAAATGAACAGACGTAATTTAATATGTGGCTGGGGGCTCATTGAAACGTATTGAATTAGGGAATCAGACATAGACGCTGCGCTCTAATCGGCAGACACGATAAGATTGTAAGTTGGTGGGGAAAGACGCAGCAACATGTTTGAAATAAACTTTACTTTTAAACAGACACCAAAGTATCTTAGTGTTCTTTATCGATTTTTTTCTCTGTCGAAAGCTTGTTTGTTTGTTACTTCGTGCTCAAATCTTCCAACGCATGCTCATATTTTTAGAAATGAAAATGAATCAGGAGCCCAGAGGATTAAAAACATATTTGTTTTTTCTTGTTTAAGTCATTGTTTTAAATGCTACCACAGTGAGGATGAAGGCAGCTCTTCACAATATGACAATATAAGCCTCCTCTAGTCTGAACTGACATTTATCCTTTATAAATACAGCTAACTGTCAAAGAAAAGTAAATGAGGGGTTTTATTTGGGCTTCACACGATGCTTGTTTGAGTCAAACTGTTAACAAAGAATGTGATGTCTCTAATGTGATTATCATCATCAGACTACTCCTTAAACTGCCCGTGTAATTAAAAATGATGAAGTGTTTGTGTCCCATCTGTCCTCTGTCCTCCAGTGTCTGTCCAACACTGACACAGTGTTTTCAGTATTTTCAGGTATTCTTCATGGTATTTTAGAGTTTGTTGTTTCCTGATAAACCATAAAAAGTTGTTGATGACATGCATCCTGCAAACTGTTAGTCCAGTTTATTAGCTGCTGTTAGCTAATGTTAGCTCAGTTTGTTAGCCGGGCTGCCCGAACTGCGAGCTCAGATCTCTCAATCTCTCATCTTTTCAGCTCAAAAGGTTGCCTGACCACCTGGTGAAGAAAGTCAGTTTCCGTTAGTCGGGTTTTCCCTCTGATGTCCTCCGGCTGCTCCGCCTCAACTCTCTGTGATTTACAGAGTTTCCTGATGGACAGTGAAGTAAACTGCTGACAGCTGTAGCTGCTGTTAGCTCATGTTAGCTCATTTTGTTAGCTCAGAGCACCAGGGGAGTGTTAGTGTTTGTACCACAGGCAATTTGGACCACCGGGAAGAAGAAGAGGAGGATGCTTACAGGCCCAGCAGTCAGCAGCTTCTATGGACATAATGGCAGAGGAGAAGAGAGTGAAGAGGACGTTGACGGAGGAAGCTAAGAAGAGAAAAGGAGAGAGTGAGCGAGCAAGAAGCCGCCGGACAAGAGTAAATCTGGGACTGACTTTTAGTGGTTGGTGAGAGCTTGGTGAAATAAAAGGCTGAAAGACAGACGCCGAGCTGGGCTGACTGCTGTTGGACTAGTCAGTAATATTAGCTGGGCTACTGTATTCCCTGTCAAAGTGGCCACCATCGGTCTCAGATGTCTGTTCCAGGGTTCGGCAGCGTTAATGGGAAGGTAGATGCTGGTGCTAGCTGTATAGCAGGGCGACGTAACGCCAATCGATGTCTGTGAAGGAAACAAATGATGCTCTGCTTTCTGTGTCATGGGAACCTGTTAAAGTTTCCAACAACTGGAAAGAGAGTTGAACTTGGCTTTTCTAAACAGTTCTTGGTTCTTGTCTTGGTTGTGGCTGTTTCTATGTTTTGACTTTGGTTCTGTTCTCTGGTTAACTGTTCCTAGAAACCATATTTACAGTATAATTCAGACCAATTTAAGGACTGGAAAGAGCCCAAGCACAAACTTAAAACTCCACATTTGTAATTGGTTTGTTGTTTGTTGTGCAGAGATTTGTGTGAATTGTTTCATTTAGAGACGGGTTGATGTTCCCACAGTTGTTGAGTGGACCCAGACTGGAACACTGGAGAGGAGGAGGATGTAATATTTCACCCGTGGAGGATGCTCGGAGATAAAACTCAGATTCAAAGGAGCAGATCCACCAGCTGGTTGAAAGATGTGCTGTGTGAAGAGCTCACATTCATTCCAGTGCGTTGGAATATGTTTAACATGTGTTGAATGAGCATGTTCACAGTTTGAGGTGCTTGATGATAATTCAAAGTGGCCATATAGGTCAGGTCTGTGAAGGAATTGATTATCACATGAATATAGAAAGTTAATAACAAACAGAAAAGGACATATTGTAGATCTTAAACCAGAACAAGCCTCCAGGGCGAGCGGAGCCAGAGATTTTCCAAATAAAATCTATTTCAAGGGGTTTTTGTTCAAGACATTTACCGCGAGACACCATCAGGAGAATTGAAAATGTCCTTAGTCCAAAAGAAAAAAGAAAATCAATTTCATCCTGTTATGTGAAAATGTGGCTACTCTAAGAGGAGAGTTATTTACAGAGATGTGGATGTCTTTGTGAGTATTGGATGTAATATAGTCAAGTATCGTACAATACAGACTACAGATGTTTTTGCACGTCACAAAAGATGAAATGTTCTATGTTCCAGCCCACAGGGAGGTCAAATTACACCGAGCAGTATCTGCAGGAGGAATGAAGGCGATGTCTCGCTGAAGGGCCATTAGCTGCCATTAGCTAATGTTAGCTCAGTTTGCTAGCTGGGCTGCTAGGGTTAGCAGAGTATTTGCAGCTCTGTACTCAGACCGGTCACCAACAAAAAAGCCCTGAGACTTGGGTGCATATAATATATCTTTATGTATGAATTTAAGAATGGTTTGTTGTGTGTCCAGTAGTTCAACTGTAGTTGACTGCGGCACGGTTTGAAAGTAGAACAGACAGGAAGAGGAATTTAATGTGTTGCATCCTTCCCGTCCTCCTTCTCTTCCCCTTTGTGACTTTTCTGGTGACGATCCTCTGAAGTAAGAGAAAGCCTGACCCATTCTTCTGTTTTAAAAGAAAGAAGGGAATTCAAAAGACAAATGTCCCCTTGAACACGCCCCAGGTGAGAGGCGATTACTAAGTAAGTCCCCAAATGATAAGAGCCCTAGTATATTTTAATTAGCCTGGATTCTTAGTGGAGATACTATATTTACTTGCATTGGGTCCCTGTAAGACGAGAGCACCGATGTGTTTTTAATTTACCTACATTCACCGTTTGGTCCCTGATGGACAAAAAGGTAATAGGACTAAGTCCCAGGAAGCACAGCACACATTTACCTGCTTTGGTGCTAACAACATATTTGTTAAGATTCAAAGTGCCTGATTGGAAAGGAAGCGGTGCATGTAAACGAAAGCCACATGAACTGACAAGTGTTATTTGGATGGATTTGTTTCTGTCCAGTGGGGAGGGCAGAAATGAATCACATTTTACTCCATGAGGAGTTTCATTGACTTGCGTTCTGTTGGTTTTCACCAATGTTAACATCAAGAGCTGAGGGCGATTGTAGAGACCACAGAACAAACTATTTAAGCCGGACATCGACTCATAACGATTTGTGGAAGATCAATCGGAGCACCCTTAATTTAAGATCAATCTCTCATCTTTTCAGCTCAAAAGGTTGCCTGACCACCTGGTGAAGAAAGTCAGTTTCCGTTAGTCGGGTTTTCCCTCTGATGTCCTCCGGCTGCAACTCTCTGTGATTTACAGAGTTTCCTGATGGACAGTGAAGTAAACTGCTGACAACTGTAGCTGCTGTTAGCTAATGTTAGCTCAGTTTGTTAGCTCAGAGTACCAGGGGAGTGTTAGTGTTCGTACCACAGGCGTTTTGGACCACCGGGAAGAAGAAGAGGAGGTTTACAGGCCCAGCAGTCAGCAGCTTTTATGGACATAATGGCAGAGGAGAAGAGAGTGAAGAGGACGCTGACGGAGGAAGCTAAGAAGAGGAAAGGAGACAGTGAGCGATTTGGTTTTACACTCTGAAACTGGCGGCGCTAAATCACTAAAAATACCAATTTCTATGTAATTTGGCAGTGTACTAAAAATCGACATATATATTAGCTCAAACTAATTCAGCTCAAATGATGTTTTTATCTTTCTTTCTCACAGACACACACACACACACACACAAACACATGATGTGTAATCCATGAAGTACACAATCAGACCACACCGGGCATTTCACTCCCATAAACTCACACACAGGGGTCAGTGTGTGACCTGTGTATAATGGGGTCGTGACCCCTCCAGTCACTGTGGAGATCTCATCACTGGGCTCTGAGCTAAATACACCCGACTGTGTGTGTGTGTGTGTGTGTGTGTCTGTCTGTGTCTGTCTATCTATCTTCACATTGCCATTTGCAGTAATCGGACACGGCGTTGCACACACACATCCCTACACACAAATTCACACATATGGCATCAGATAACACACATTTGGACAAACACGCTCACACAGAGAAGTTAAGAAAATGATCACACACACACGCACACACACACACACACACACACAGACACAGACACAGACACAGACAGACACAGTATGGTATGGTATGGTTCATGTACCAGCAATCCTCTGGGGATGAGGTATCCTGTGATTATCAGTGCTGTGTGAGGCGTGTGATTTGATAGAGGAGGGCGAATCAATCTTTACCCTCCTCTAAGAGAAGATCACACACCTGGAAACGGCATCTCACAGCAGCTGCTCGTGGGAAAAGAAACATTCAGAAGTGTTGATTTTAGTCTAGATACTCGTCCAGTACTTACACAAATGAACTTTTTGATTTGGTTTTCTATTCACTTAAAATCACCTGTTGGTAAAAGATAATTTACTGTAATGGAAGTAAAGCACTTTGAACATCTTAAGAGCTGCAATCTGCAGTTGGTTTTCATGAATATATTGTTTTTGTTCACCTGTATCATGGATTGTTGTTAAATATTAATAACATTGGAGGTCTGAGGTATAAAATAGAAATGCATGATAAACGAGTCATGTGATGCTTTTGTTTGTATTTGTATTATTATTGATGTCATCTTTCATTCCCTTCACTTAAAGCAACATCATGTAACTTTTCTCTGATAAACTGACGTCTGTTACCTCCTGTTGATCTACACTGACCTGTGATCAGGTGAATGGTGTCTCTGTCATTCGTACGTCTGTCCTCACACTATGTAACTGAGGTTTTCAGTCCCGGGGAGTGGAGCCAGTGTTGTGCCAGAACAGGAGCTGGGCAAGCAGGCAATGTAAGGGACGCTGATGCAAGAAGCAAAAAAAAAGAGAGCGACCGGACAAGAGTAAATCTGGGACTGACTTTTAGTGGTTGGTGAGAGCTTGGTGAAATAAAAGGCTGAAAGACAGACGCCGAGCTGGGCTGACTGCTGTTGGACTAGTCAGTAATATTAGCTGGCTGCTATGTCTGCTGTTGGTGACCTTGTTGATGTTTGGCTGTTAGCAAAGTTGTCGACCCGCTAGTTTTTGATCAGAAGTAATGTAATCAGAACAAATACTCGATTCACCTCAAGTTCTACACAGTGTTGCTCTCTAATGTAACACAGAGTGATGTCACCTCTATCTTTGCCTTCTTTTGTCTGTATACATCTCCATCTGTGTGCTTTGAATCTGTCTGCGTGCCCCTCTCTGTCTATCTCGTTTTTCTTTCCCGGCCTTGGCGTGACCTGCTTTGGCAGAGGCGTTAACATGCTGTCAAAGGAGAGGTGGGAGGCGCAGAGGACAAAAAGAGAGACGTACTGTACTATATGCTATATGTGAGTCATTGTATTCTGCAATTACTTAAACAGCAGCAGCAGCAATCATTCTTCACATTTTAAAAAAGCACTTCAGCGCCAGGAGCTGAGGAATGACTAAAATCCCCCCTCTGCCATCTGGACGCACGGCTCAGCTCAGTAAAGCTCAACCAATTATAGGTGGATTCATTGGGACAAATTCAAATTCTTTATGAAAAAATCTTAATTTAAATTCCTCGGCAGGAAATAAAGTAAACATGTTCATAAATCAAACAACTAGCAGAGCATAAAGTCTGTACACGCTTCGAGGCTGGTTATAGGAACATTATATCCTTTAAACTGATGTGACTGACGAGTGAACAAAACCTCCAACACCCCCAAAACAATCTGACATTTACAGTTAGCAGAAATGGGATTGATTGATCATCCATCTGATTGGTGGTTCCCAACCTGATGACTGATATTTCATATTGTATTCAATGACAATAACAGGACAGAATAACTGATAAACTGTACAGTTAAACCACATTAATTGCAGGCTGTGTTCATCTCTCGACTCGATTACCGTAACGTCCTCCTGACGAGCCTTTCCAGCCTGCACAGTGAAACCCTTTCAGATGATCCAGAACGTGGCGGCTCGCCTGCTCTTCAACATGCTACCCCGCTGGTCATGGAGCTCCTCTGTCTACCTGTAGCAGCCCACATTAAATTCAAATCTCTAACGCTGACTACAAAGTAGTCTCTGGTTCTTGAACGTCCTCATACAGACACACGTTACCTCGTCCAATGAACGACGCCTGGCTCTGCCACCTGTATGCCCAGGACGATCCAAACTTTTCTCGTATGCTGTTCCCCGTTGGTGGGTTGGGGGCAGGTCCAATCGAAGTCCACCAGGTCTCCAAGACATGGGGACGATGGTGGCCACGCCTCCTCGGTGGGGACCAATCAGGGGCTTATCCTATCCTTGCATACATAATAAACCCTTGACACAACGTTACATGAAGGTGCGTCAGCGGTAGCCGTAACATAATCTTAACAGATAATCAAGACTTTGAAAATAATGTAGGTTTCTTGACAAAAACCTCTTAAAATGAAAAAGGCGTCACAACTTCTAGTTCTGGTCAGGACCCCAGGTTGGGGATAACAGAGATATCTGAGGGAAATGTGTGGTGCACTTCTACTTCAGAATATCTCAAAAAGCTCTTATTTGTCTTCCACCCGGATGAAAAGGGACAGGAGTGACAGGAAAACAAAAGATGGCTGCAGAAAGATTTGAGTAGTCGACAGACAGAGACAGTGAGAGGAAGGACAGAAGACTGAAGAGAGTTGTTGTAGAAATCCTCTTGATGTTTGATATGGATGTATCGTGATGTTCCACAATGTAAAATCTCACCTAGACACAAAATCTCTGCGGGGCTTCACTTGTCTGCTCTCCTCTGTCGGTCTGTGTTGATCTATTTTTGTTCCTCTCGACTGTCTTCTTGTCTGTCGGTCTGATGTGTCTGGAAGGTGAGCTTTCCAGAGTCAGAAATCTTAGCATGTGGTCCAAGTGTCACCTGATTTATGAGCGTCGATCAATAAACTCATCAAACTGTTGTTGTGAAAATCTAATGCAGCTAAAGATCTGCTGGCATGTCATTTACTAACTCTTATACACAACCATGATTCAGACCAATAACTAACAGCAGTCAACTGTACTGAGGGTGAATTTTTATAGAACTCACCTCTTCAAATTATATTAAGGCTTAAAGTTATGCAGGATTAAGAGCGTGGACGCTTTGACTGACAGGTAAATGCTGTTACAGATGGCTTGTTTGAGCAACCAGGTGTCATTCAGCCCGCCTCAGGTCCGCTGATGATCCATGCTGATATTTAGATTAACCGGGAGGCGGAAGAAGCAGTGCATCCAACATGGCGGCGGCCAACGCTGCATATTTTTGGCTTCAAAGCGGCACTTCGGAAACCTGTGGGTGATGTCCCTCATGCTCTGTCCATTCACTGGTTCATACATGATACAAAGCAGCTGGCCTGTGCCAACGTCTAGAAGTACAACAAGCTAATGTTCAGGAAATGTTTGTGGTGAAGTATTTGTATTAACGGAGCCAAAAACAAACAAATAATCTGTTGTCACTATTATTAATATTACTGTTAACTAATAAATGAAGCTCAGAGAACTGTTGTATAAAAGCAAACACACACTCTAAGTCGTGCTGTTATACTGAATATCAGCACCCCCTCTCGTGCATTATACTGCATGGGGTACATAATAACAGTAAAGCTTTTTCAGGCTATACAGGATCAAAAAGCGTGAGCTGCGTTAGACCTAGACCACAGACATGACTCTGAAATAATCATGTGTAGTATGTGTTGTTGAAATGCAGATCAGATTTGGTCAAAGTCTTTAGATGTCCGTGGTCGTGTAGTTTGGTTATCTTGGTTCCCGCCAACAAACCGTCATCTTGTTTCCTTCCTGAGAGCGCTGGAGGCCAATGTAGGCCAACAACCACGATGCGTGCCCTCAGCCAGTCTCTTGGCCAACACAGGCGGCGTAGGACATGTGCATGTCAGTTTGGCAAAAACATGCCTTCATCTTCTGTAAACAGCTGGAGGCTGTAGGGCTAAATACTGCGTAACCTTGAGGAGTTTGATGCCAGTGTTATGTATGTCTTCACCCCCGCAGTGAGCATAATTTAACTGATTCCCCCAGAGCACATTAGCAATGCGCGGCGGGTCAGTTCGTTTGACCCGAGCCGTCAGACTAGCAGCATGTGGCAAAGAACCAGAGGAGAAAACTCTGAGAGCGAAGACAACAAACGGGCAGACAAGAGTGATCTTTTCATCTGAGCAGAGAAAAACTGAAAGAGCGAGGGAGAAAACAGAGACCGCAAAAACAAAAAGCATCGGAAGGGAAAAGACAAGGAGAAAGATGAGAACGGAAACAAAGAAATAAATAAAGAGGTGAAGGTACGAAGGAGTGAGGAGAGAAGAAAGGGAAAAAGAGAGACGGATGAAAACTGACAAAGAGAATGAGAAATAAAAAACAATCGGACAGAGGCAGAAACGCAGCGGTGAAGACAGCAAACAGACAAATTTCATCTCAGCTTCAAAGGATGAAACAAGAGTGGAGACGAAACCAAAAAAACGGAGAATGGGAGTGACGAAAAACCAAAAAAGTACAAGGAAGAAACAGGAAAACAACAAACTTGTCTCATCTGTGATTCACTTCCTCCTCGTATTCTGCAAAAGAGGTGCAGAAAAAAAGGGAGGCTGGAGAAAAGAGACTAAAAGAGAGGAAAGAAACACTGGATCATGTTTATTTCCAAATTCCTGAAAGATTTCTACCATCATGTCTGTCGATGCTGCTGACTGCTGGGCCTGTAAACCTCTTCTTCTTCCCACTGGTGGTACAAGCACTAACACTCCCCTGGTGCTCTGAGCTAACAAACTGAGACTAACAGAGAGGAAAAAATCAGATAAATGTTCCAAACGCTTGATTTAAAAAAAAAACTGCATTATCTTCTGTGGTCTTGTCAAAATGACGAAACAAATCCAGCTTACCCACCAAGACGACGCTCAATCACGAGCGCGATCATGTTTATTTCCAAAGATTTCATTTGAAAGGAACCATTTTTGATTCACAGCTGCTTCGGGCTGTCACTTCCTTTTGTTGTGGGGAAGAAAGCAATCAAGCACCAATCACGGTTACAACAGGCTTACCCAAGTCAACCCTTGTAGTGTGACTTACTGTAATGCTCGCTCCATCTGTTGACGTCGAACGATGTCCCGGCAGTAATGGTGTTCGCCCTCTGAAGCTCACTGAAGCAATCCCCATTTTTGTCATAGACTGTTTGGAAAATACCTCCCCAGCAGCTACGAGGGACTCCCTGCCACAACATGAGTAACTTGACATGACTGGAACATAACCGTATTATTATTGGGACGTTAGAATAATTACCAAAAAGCAAGGAGGGACTGAGAGAAACGTGTGTGGCATGCCTGTAAACTCTGTTATCAGCGTGGGTTTAGAGGATCAGCAAAGAAACAGGAACACAGTGTTCTTCTAGCATAACACAGGGAGGGTAGATAGATAATCACTTCCAACATGATTATCCAAAGACGGTGGAGAAAACTATAATTCTCTGCCATCAAATCTGACTGCAACACCATGAATGAAGCTTTCAAGCGATTGTTAGAAACCTGTTTCAAGTCTGTTAATGCTCCTTTTGCAGTATCACTGTATCTGCTGCACTTCTCTCATTCTCTCTTCTCTCTGACAGCGAGATGACACAAATACAGTATGTGCCCACAAAGCCTCATTTCTTCTTCATCTCGTCTCGTCTAATCCACTTCTTTCTGACGACTAATTTCGTCGTCAATTAAACAGAAATATAAAGCAAAACTGCGTAGAAGCACCCCCAGTGTAATCCCACTGTGGTAACTATGTTCAGCTGTACTCGAGTATTTGTTCTGATTACATTACTTCTGATCAAAAACTAGTGAGTCGACAACTTTGCAAACAGCCAAACATCAACAAGGTCACCAACAGCAGACATAGCAGCCAGCTAATATTACTGACTAGTCCAACAGCAGTCAGCCCAGCTCGGCGTCTGTCTTTCAGCCTTTTATTTCACCAAGCTCTCACCAACCACTAAAAGTCAGTCCCAGATTTACTCTTGTCCGGCGGCTTCTTGCTCGCTCACTCTCTCCTTTTCTCTTCTTAGCTTCCTCCGTCAACGTCCTCTTCACTCTCTTCTCCTCTGCCATTATGTCCATAGAAGCTGCTGACTGCTGGGCCTGTAAACTTCTTCTTCTTCTTCTTCTTCCCGATGGTTCAAAAAGCCTGTGGTACAAACACTATCACTCCCCCGGTGCTCTGAGCTCACAGCCCGGCTAACAAACTGAGCTAACATTACCTAACAGCAGCTACAGTTGTCAGCAGTTTACTTCACTGTCCATCAGGAAACTCTGTAAATCACAGAGAGTTGAGGCGGAGCAGCCGGAGGACATCAGAGGGAAAACCAGAAAACATTTTCTCCATAAAATATGATCCAGTTTCACCAAAATCAGTGAAATAGTTGGTGGTGTGTGACTTAGTGCCGTAAAGCGTTACGTACTTCTCCCGACCCGGAGCCCAAAGTTACATAGTGTGAGAACAGACGTACGGATGACAGAGACACCATTCACCTGATTACAGGTCAGTGTAGCATCACGATATTGTATCAAGGGGAGAAATTTACTACAACCTACAAAATGTTCCATCTATATTGGCATGCATCAAGCTGTTATAATCTTCCTGATTTAATTTTTGCTCTTCCAGCAGGTTTGTGTTTGAGGCTTTTTTCATTTCTGTCTTCTTGGTATAGAAACAACGTGCTGGCTCTTTAAAGTCGGGGTTGTTCCCCTTGGGTGACCTTTCCATGCAAAGGATTTGATGCTGTCAAATAATGTCAGAACTCTAATAGCCTTCACCTTCCAGGGGCTGAGTAAAACTCTCTGAGTGGCATTTAGCCTCTTGGAAACAGTCAGAACAGAGTTTAATAAGGAATTAACATGTTTCCTTAAAGCTTCTTATGAAGGTGGAACGACTATATGTTTTAAACAAGTGTCTCATTAGGGTGGAGAGAATATGAAACACAGGTAGGATAAATAATAAGTCTGGTTTACAGCATCAAGAATTAAAGTTGTCTCCTGATGGACGGGGTATTTCTTAGAATAAAACACTTAATATGGCACAGGCATATTATTATTCTGTGAAAGCCTCTGTGTACATGCATTTTTATTTCAGTGATGAGTAAACATTCACTCCTCATTTAAAAATATCTAATTATATACCAGGAGCTGTATGTAGGACTGTCAGTGATTAAAACTTTCCTTTTCTTCTCTTCATCATTATCACTGTGACTGGCATCTCCCTTCATCTGAAACCTTATAATCATCCTTTCTCACATTTTCTCCTGGAAACAAACAAAAAAAAATCTGATGGGATGCAATTTGTTTCCTTTGTTTTCTGAAGGCGTCTTCTCTTCGGACGGGCAGCCATCTGTTTTCCATAACTGCTTATGCTTATCAGGGTCGCATGGCGGCTTGAGCCGATCCTAGCTGACATCGGCGAGAGGCGGCGTACACCCTGGCCAAGTCGGCAGTTCATCACAGGACTGACACACAGAGACAAACAACCATTCACACTCAGATTAGATTTTGTAACAGTTTCACAAACTGCCGTGAGACAAGGTTGCACATTCACACCTTTAGAGTCACCAATTAACCTGCATGTCTTTGGACTATGGGAGGAAGCCGGAGAACCTGGAGGGAGAGTTTATGGTCTCAATCTCCAGTTTCAAGTCGTCTTCGATACAGCAATGATCTTTATTTAGTAGGTTAGTAGACTATCCTGGTAGGTTCACACCAGGATAGTCTGGGGGACTCGGTTTGATTGGATGGGGAATGCTGAAAAACTTCTTCTTAGCTTCCTCCGTCAACGTCCTCTTCACTCTCTTCTCCTCTGCCACTATGTCCGTGGATGCTGCTGACCGCTGGGCCTGAAAACCTCGTCTTCTTCCCGGTGGTCCAAAACGCCTGTGGCCCAAATGAACCGGACTATCCGAGGCACGCTCTTGTCCAAATACGGCCCTGCAAAACCAAGATGGCAACATCCATAACCCTAAACTCAAGGCTTTAAAGTCATTGTCCACAAACCAATGAGGATGTTACGTTGGGTTTAGATTAAAAGTTTAACACCAGGGTTTCATCTCTTCCTGTCTGTTCTGTTATCTCTCTTTTGCCCATCCTTTTAGTCATCTCATCTTTTACTCTCTTCTGTATTTCTGCCATGTCACTGCCTTCTCTTTTTTCCTCTCACATTATCTGTTTGCATACCCTTCTCTCTCTCTCTCTCTCTCTCTCTCCCGTCCTCCCTCGGTCTGCGCTCTAATCTAGCTGTCAGTCATCTTGTCATGGTGGTTCCAAAGTCTCATTTCCTGGGCAGGAATACATTAGCAGAGGGCTGCTCTGCTATTACCTGCCGAATTACCAGGCTGTCCCTGACAATTAGTTGGAAGACGAGGGGACAGCGGGCTTCGGTGGACACGGCCATCTTGACAACTGGCTCCCAGCCAACACACTCACACAGAGGCTTTTCCACGAACCTGCATTATGTCTCCTTTCCCTCCCTCGAGAATTATCAGGGAAGTTTTATGTCTTGATCGTGACCTGTGACGTTTAGTACTTCCAAGAAGAAAATATTTTATTGTAACCTTTTTGTCTGGAAAGTTTCCTTTCAGCCACGCAGGCAGCTGCATGGGCTCACGGATAGCAATGTCAGCTGGTCGATTGTCAATCAGTGCGTTCATCCGACACTTTCGTTCAGGAGAGCTTCACACTCGCTGAGCAGAACGCAGTGAAATTTAGTGTTTATTCACAGTCCTCCAAAGGTGCCTCACAGTGATATCAGTGACCACCAGGGTTCAGCTATCAGGTAGTAAGACTTGCCCAACAACTTCACTCAAATGAACCTTTCCAATGCAGGCTTGTCATTTTGTTTGAGATGAGATTGTTGTAATCTAATACATCTGTCACACACCAACTCTTGATTTCCGTTCTATCACAGTCTTGTTCTGCCATCGTCGCCTCTGATATAACGTCTCTGAGCTATGTGTTGATTGCTTGTTTTTTCTGGTGTGAGACGAGATGTGTTCATGAAAATCACTAAGTTTGGCCGAATCGTGTTACCACAGGTTGAGGCAGTCTTTTGTCCTGCAGAGGCTGATTGGATGTTTAGGAACAGGTGAGGTGATCATCATGAGAAGACAGCCTCATCAGAACATATGCATGTATCGCCTCCAGTTATCTTGTAAGTCATTTTCTCTCTCGGCACAGCTTCTGTCTTTTACACCAGCTCGTGTTTGATGATGAATGCATGCTGCCCATGTGTGTGGATATAAACCGTAACGTTGATTAACACATTGATTTCTGGCCTTCATTATCAAGCAAAAACACATGTTGTCTCTGCACTTTATCAGCACGTCCACCAGCGGTCGCCGTTGGATCGAGCCTTTCCAGCCTCTTCATCTGTTCTTTCTGTGGGGACAGCAGCAACAGCAACTCCCTCTGGACCCCCTCAGTCCAAACAAGAGTGAATGAGGTGTGGCTGAAAGCTGTGATTCAGTTTTCCACAGTAACATTCATCTGTGCAGACGTACGTAGATATAATGGTACAAAAATGAGATTTCTACAGGCAGACTTGAGATGTATATTTACAAAGAGTAAATAAGACGGGGATGAGATTAGAAGTCTCAAATATCAGTGATAAATTGTAGAGAAAATATAAAATATATTGACTTATTGAAGATGTTTTGCAGCGTTGCCACCCTTTAATACCTGATTAACATTCTCACCCAGCCTTGTTCTGTCAACATGTGACTGTTTGAAGCTGGATCAGACAAAGAGAGCAGGCTGGACATCAGACCTTTGATCTGACTGTCCTGTGTGTGTGTGTGTGTGTGTGTGTGTGTTTTCTTCTCTGGTTATTCTACATTAAAGAGACACACTTGAGAGAAAAAAGGACAGGTAGAAACTGGCCTTTTGATCCTAACCTTGGATGAAGCGCGCGTCGTGTGTGTGTGTGTGTGTGTGTGTGTGTAGGCTACCATGTGAAGAGATCATTGAAACTGGAGCCTTGAGCCTTTTTAAGTGGCAGAGGTGCAAATGAGGAGAAAAAACGTTCAACCAGACCTATAGAAAGAGGACAGATAGCTAACACTGTGTTTGAATGCACAGAATTTAGGAAGGATGAAATTAGGGAACCAGGGAGAGCAACAGCCACCTGAGAAAGACAGCCACAAATCAACCTCCGAGTATGCAGTATATTGTGTGTATGAGCAGTACAAACTGCAGATCATGAGTGTGGCAAAAGCACCCATGCAGACCTGTCTACAGGTAAACTTGATGACATGACTCAGTAATGATCAGTGCTGCCTTCAAAACTGGTCGAAATTTAAACTTCTCCATCGTGCCAAATCTTAACAGAAGTTATCTCATGACCATCCAGAGCAGGTCTAGACTGTACTCTTTATGAAATTATCTACAGAGACCCAAGGCCATGGTGGGTGGACATCTGTAGTGACTGGTTGAGTTTAGAGAAGCAGATATAATAATACTTATCAATAAAACTATACATTTTAATGGAGATATGACTAATGGTAGTAATGATAATAATAGACTTCAAGCTGGACTATAGTAGCAGGTGCAACCACAATCCTGATCGAGGTGCATCGACAAGAACCTGCAAGACAAAAGACTTTGGGAGGTGTCTGGGGTCAATTACAAGAACTTCAGTTTCAGAAAATTGCAGGTCATCTAAGTTTTAATGTCCTTAAGACTTGCTTGAAGTTTGGCTAACTGATTGGTTTCATCCGGCTTGATCGATAAATTCCAGCCAGACAAGAGATTCAAACCAGCAACCTTGTGCCACAAGCTTTCTCCAGTGAGAACTTGAAACCAGAAAGGGAAAGGGGGGAGGACGTCTATTTTTGTGTTACGAAGGCACAGAATAGAGACAACCGAGAGCCAAAAATATAAGACTGCTCAGAGAGAGCTACAGCCGAGGTCATTTTCACCCAGCCATATCCAATTGGCACTCTCAGTCAGTCGGAATCCATTCCCTTAACATCAGCTTTGAAATACATCATACTGCAGCCTGTACACACATCCTGACTCCATTTCCACTGGAAACATTGTCAGGGTGTGTGTGTGTGCGTGTGTGAGAGAATGAGTGTGTGTGTGGGGGACACCATTTGTACTGGTTTTGTTGTCAGCAAGGGAAATAAGCATTTTCATCATGTTGTTGTCCCATTCCGTTTTAAAATGATATCAGGACGTCATTAAGAGCCTACCCATTCTATTCTGTTCTATTGCATTCAATCCCCAGACATCAGAGAGATTGATGGTACAAACATTCTCCCGCGTCTCTCTCGAATCCAAATTACACTTCAGGTAAAGCAAAGGCAATGGGGTCAGCTTGTAATCTGCTAAAGCGTAATCACTCTCATGCATAATAGAACGGTCCTGCGGTGTAATAATAACGCAGACATGGAGATAGCGAGTTGCTCGGGCGATCAGTTATTTGCTGCAGACATTTCCATTTGACGTTTCGGGCGTTAAACTGATGCTTTCATCCAGAGCTACTTACAGTACACCCTTAAAATAAAGGTTCGAGTTAGAACCTGAAGCGGTTCTTCGTGGTGAACCTTTTTTGTAAAATGTTAATGTTCTCCAGAGAACTCAAAGTGAAGATAAAGTTGAGTTAGAGCCTAAAGTGGTTCTTCATGGGGAACCTTTTTAGGTTCTGCAAAGAACCTTCTGCTGCAAGGCCGCCTTAAAGAAAACAGTAATCAGTACAACAACAAAGAACCTTTTAAAAGGAACAAAGATTATTAAACATAAAAAGGTTCTTCAAAGCACTAAAAGTATTGTAATTGTGACTTAAAGAACTCATTTTCGGCATTCAGTTCTGCAAAGAACCTTAAATAGTACAAAAAGGGTTCTTGGGGATAAAAAGGTTCTCCAGAGAAATCAAAGTGAAGATAAAGTAAAAATAAAGGTTTGTGTTAGAACCGAAAGTGGTTCTTCATGGTGAACCGTTTTTTGATTCTGCAAGGAACCTTTTACAGATTGGTTCTTTAAAGAACCAGTTGCTGCAAGGCCGCCTTAAAGAACCAGTAATCAGTATAACAAAGAACATTTTTTTAAAGAACTATTTTTGGCATTCAGTTCTCCAAAGAACCTTAAACGGTACAAAAAGGCTTCTTAGGGATAAAAAGGGTTCTCCAGAGAACTCAAAGTGACTCAATAAAGGTTTGAGTTAGAGCCGAAAGTGGTTCTTCATGGTGAACCGTGTTTTGGTTCTGCAAGGAACCTTTTACCGATTGGTTCTTCAAAGAACCAGGTGCTGTGAAGGGTCGACTTAGGGAACCAGTAATCAGTATTCAAAAGAACATTTGAAAGGAACAAAGATTATTAAACTTATTCAGACACATTCAGTTCCCCAAAGGACCTCAAAAAGGATTAAAAAGGTTCTCCAGAGCACTTATCAAGAACCTCTTTTTCTGAGAGTGTAGAGTCTGCTTACCCCCTAACCTGATCAATAACTGCTTCATGCTTTTATTTTCTCAGTTTTGCATGCAGCTGTCCGGAGAAACAATAGTTGCAAATGAGCCTGTCAGTCAGCTGTGGGTGTTGGGTTTTTTTTAAGCAGTGACAGCTCAGGATGAGTGCTGGTTTTTGGATGGATTATACATACAGTCAAAAAGGGGAAAGCTCTAACTGCTTCTGAAAGAAATCCCATTATTTTCAAGAGCAGAACCAGAAAACAAGTCCGGTTCTCCTCTATTGCACATTACTGAAAGTCTTTCTGAGTAGTTTCTGATTAGAGCACCTCCACCCTGTATTTGACTGATGGCTCACCCCACGGGGAGTTACTGCACACTGGGGTAAGAAGAAACAAGCTGCCCTGTGCTCGGCTCACAGGTCAGCTTTTCTGTTGCTTTCTGACGAATGGGAAGCCCACGCTCGTGGTTAAAATGTGATGAACAGCGGCGCTTTGTTTAACTGGAGGCTAGACATGCGGAGGAAGAGCTTGTTGAACTTCAGTCTGCTCATCTCTGTGTGAAGCTGGCTATCATTTTTAATGTGTGTGTGTGACACACTTCACTGTGTGTTGGTCAGATGCTTTACTTGTGTTTATTAGTCTTTTCTTCTCGGTGTGTAAATATCAGTGTGTGTTGTTCAGATGCCAATGTGTCTTGTTTGTCTGTGTGAGCATGTGTGAGTGTGTGCGTTTGTGTGTGTGTGTGCAGACGTCATTGGCGCACTTACCCTCAGAGCCATTTCAGACTGATAATTGCAACCCTCAGACTCAGACTGATTTCCACTTGTCTGCCCTGAATTTCAATATAGCTGCTCTTTAACGTCAAGGTCCTCCATATGACGAGGTGAGAGAGAGGTGAGCTGAAACTTGAGAGATGCTGATTGTGTGTCTGCCCTCTTTCAGTCTCCATCTTTCTTGTCAGAATAGAAAAGCAACATCACGTAGAAATGTGGCCCTGATTTAGAGAGTTTAATCCCACTGTGGTAACTATGTTCAGCTGTACTCGAGTATTTGTTCTGATTACATTACTTCTGATCAAAAACTAGCGAGTCGACAACTTTGCTAACAGCCAGACATCAACAAGGTCACCAACAGCAGACATAGCAGCCAGCTAATATTACTGACTAGTCCAACAGCAGTCAGCCCAGCTCGGCGTCTGTCTTTCAGCCTTTTATTTCACCAAGCTCTCACCAACCACTAAAAGTCAGTCCCAGATTTACTCTTGTCCGGCGGCTTCTTGCTCGCTCACTCTCTCCTTTTCTCTTCTTAGCTTCCTCCGTCAACGTCCTCTTCACTCTCTTCTCCTCTGCCATTATGTTCATAGAAGCTGCTGTAAACTTCTTCTTCTTCTTCCCGGTGGTCCAAAATGTCTGTGGTACAAACACTAATGCTCCCCCGGTGCTCTGAGTTCACAGTCCATTCCAAGACAGTCCAAATTGTCTTAAATGTAATTTTAAAAAGTGTTCTGCATCCCTGTAAAACTGCATTAAAGAAAATACCATTCCATAAGTGAGATATTTCTTCTTCACAGCGAGCATGAAGCGTAGCTTAGTTTAACTAACTGTTTTTCATCTCTGGAGAGTAGTTTCATGTTCGGTTTATGTTGCTGTGCATGCCTGGGGACATTTTAATGTTTAGAGGTTGTCATTTTCCCGGGACTAACTCCCTGTGGATCTATAGGGGGGCTTTCAGTTTACTAGGGTCCCCACTGCCCGGTGCTTTTAGAGGTCATCCAGTTAGCTTCTCCTGCAGGCACCTATCTCCTCAGTGTGCAGCCACTCTGGTCCTTAATCAGTATATTATCATTGCCAATCATTCTGAGACTGGTTCTGTACATGAAACATACAGGTTAGTAAATAAATACACATCAGGATGAAAAAATGAATAACTTCAACCTGTATTCTGCCACTTAGTCAGACTTCAGTCTGTATCCTCGCCAAGAAAAAAAACATAATTTGCACATTAAACAGCTTTCAAAGGCGCCTTATTATTAGAATAAAACTGACCTCTTGGAACAGTCGTGACAGTAATCACAGCAGAGAATAAAGCACGATGTTTCTGAAGGACAAAGGCGAGAGATCATAAACACTTTTCAAAAACAGGATTTGGCGTCGGGGTTCTTTGTCGAATGTTTATCACGTTCAAAGACGGCATAAATTTGGTGGTAAAGAACGCTCTCTGAACTGGGTTTGCTTTCTTGTTTTTCCTCAGCTGTTTCTTTTCATGCAGCGTGAGAGGGAATCAAAGCTGATCGAGCGCTCCCAACGCCGTGATCAGTGTTTTCATGGAGACCCTCTTTGATGCTATAATGAGCCCGGTGTGGTAGGTTATTATTATCCAGAGAGACAGCGAGCAGAGAAAAGATAGATGGAGAGACACGGAAGGCTGGAAGGGGGAGGAAGTGAAAGCAAGTCAGTGGGTGGCATGTTTGGAACAGTTTATCTGAACTGTGGAGCAGTTAGTTTGACTCATCTGAGCAGATGAGCAAAATGCAATTTTCACATTTAGCCTAATCATCGCAGAGAGACGCAGGGAGAAAGTCGGTCCTGCTCACTCCAAGGTGCATCATGAAAAAAGATGTACACAAAGTGGCCTCAGGATGCTTACTGTGGTGGTGAAAACACGTTTTCCCCGTCCACTTGAACGGTGGTAGTCTGTTTAGGCTGCAGCTGTGTGGACCCAAACGCAACCGGAGACTGAGCATAGTTCAAAAAGGTTTATTAAACAAGGCCAGAGGGGTGAATAGTGCAGACAGAGGAAAGTGGGTGTCAGGTGGTGAGAACAGTGCAGGGCTGTTGCTGCTGCTGGTGGTGGTTGATTTCCAGAGACAGGAGTGATAACGAGGCAGAGCTGGACGTGGCAGGCAGGAATCCTGAAGCACGGAGAGAACAGGGTTAGAAATATATCACAAAGAAGACACAAAGAGCCAACGATCTGGCAGAGTCTAGACGGTTGAACTGGGGTTATATATATATATATATATATATATATATATATATATATATATAATGGTGGGAATTAAGAGGCAGACATTCCTCATGAGGAGGCACAGCATGTCAGAAAACAAACACAGTGGAAGAGTTGAAACAGAATCAACTTTTGGAGATGGTTCAGGAGGTTTGATACCACATAATCATGTACCCATCTTCTATGTTTAAGCCTACAGCTCGCAGTCTATACGTTAAAATAGCAACACGGAAGTTTCCTTTGGTTTGTCAGAGCGAGGCAGCTGTGGTCGAGCGACATAGACCATGAATGAGAGAGAGGGAGCGCCGGTAGCGTGAAAGCCGGTGAATCGGTTATTAAAAAGTTATTTTCTGATTGTTTCATAGCAGTTAGGTTCACCACAAATAAACACACCCACACCGCCACACAGCCTCGTGGTGAAATGCTGCATTGAATTTGGTCTGAATCCGTTTTTAGGAGCTAAATGTTTATTAAGTTTCTTTTATTTTTTTTACTGTGAACAATGATGTAAACTTTACTGTGAGAATGTTCCAGCACCGGTGGAGCACGATGATCCCAGTCAGCATTAAGAGAAGAACTAGTGGACAGAAAAGAGAGAGAGAGTTGACACACTCAGACAGAAATAGTGATTTAAAGAGAAACAGAGGGATGGATCGAGATTACAACAACTGTGTCTCCAAATAAAATCAGTCCCCAGCAGCTCTGCGATGAAAGGAAGTGAGCAGGGTTTCTATAGTGTTCATACAGCAGTGCAGGGTGACTGATGGAGGACCATTGATTGATTTATTTCATGTCTAATTGTGGAGGAAAAAGAAATCCAGGCCAGATGTCAGACTGTACATGACAGTGAAGCAACACATCATCGCACAGCAGTGACAGAAATACATCAAGTCAAACACAACAACGACAAGAAACATGAAACTGACTCAGAGTTCCCAAAGGTACCAGGTACCAGGCTTCTTCTTCTGTACCTGCACCCAGAGGCCACTGTGTTACGTCCTGTGCTGCTATATTTGCAATGCATTTTGGCTCGAGCCTGACCAATATATGGGTTTGATATAAAGTGTGGCTTCACAAAACTTCTCTTACATTTGCTGACATTTGGGGACAAATGTGTGGCTGTGATATCTTCCAGTCTGACACAAAACCTTGCAGCAGTCTGACATTTTGTCCAACTGTCTCCCTTGCCTGGTTTATTCAAGGATCATGAATGAAGTGACACCAAAACCTCTATTTTGAAATCTCTGTGTAACACATAAAAGGCAAAAAACCTATGGCTTCTTGTTGATAGCAGGATTGCTATGTGACATGCCGGCCTTCATGATTCAGTGAACATGTAGTGTTTAGAGAAAAAAAAAAAGCCTTTGTGTCAAAGTGGTTGTGTCAAATTTTAGAGATATTTTTGCACTTTGCTGCAAAATAGTGAAGTGCAGAATATTACAGATTAAAAACCGAGAGGAGTGACGGCTTCGTTTTTAGACAAGTCGATGCAGTACGAGGAAATAAAGATGCAGATTAATGCATAAGACTGTTGTAAGTCAAGAGCTACTCAGTGCGAAAGGAGTCAAAGTAAGTAGTTTGCCCTTTTTCTCACGCTGCAAGGTTGTGGTAATTAGGGGTGTTTTTCACCAAAAAGCAGGCGGTGTTATTATTCCAACTGGAGTGCTGAAAAATCACCCAGTAGCACTTTACAGCGTTATGCAGAGTAGGAAGAGGACAGGCAGTGAGAGGAATGAAAAGCTCTTATCATGTTGTTTCTGCCTCTCTAAGCCATCGCCACCAAGGTCAGCAGCTAAATAAATGTCTTTATGGGAGATGTTTGCCACTTTTATGCAGGAATCTTGTCCAATAATGTTTTTTTTAAACTCTGTCTGTGACACACTGCCCTTATCCTTTATGTGTTCAGTGTACAAATCACTTCAACACATCGAACACAGTGCTAGCAGTCTGTAAGGTCAGCTGTTACATTATCACATACACTGTGTAATGTTTGGTTAGAACTCTGACCATCCTTCAACCAGTTGTGATGACATCTAACTTTCATGTTTGAGTGTTGAGATGTGCTTCACATTACCCGCGTTATCTAAACCCCTTGTTGAAGAGATGCAAGTTATCTCATGGCACTTTCCATGCAGACCCAACAAGTCCCACCATGAGCAAGCACTCTGTGACATTGGCGAGGAAAACCTTCCTTTAAGAGGCAGAAACCTCGAGCAGAACCCGGCTCATGGTGGACAGACGGACATCTGCAACGACTTGTTGAGACAAAGATGAACAGCAGCAACAGTAATAACTATAATTATGTACAAAATATGACTAATGACAGTAATGATAATACTTGTACTGAACCTGCAAGAAGAGAAACCAGAAAAACTCTTAAATGTGGAGAGAGGGGGTCAGCCTCCAGAACCAGAACTGGGATCTGGTTCCACAGCAGAGGAGCTCTGATAGATGAAAGTTCTGGCTCCCAATCTACTTTTGGAGACTAGAGGAACCACAAGGAACCCTGCAAACTGAGGGTGCAGTGTTCTATGAGCTCTTTAAGGGCGCTTTCACACCAGCGCTGTTTGGTCTGCTTTAAACAGACCACAGTTTGTTTCCTCGGATAGTCCGGTTTGTTTTTTGGCAGGTGTGAAAGCTCATCCGAACTCTGGTACGGCTGAAAACGTGGGTCCGCTTTGCAAGTGAACCCTGGTGCGGTTCGCTTACAGTGGGAAAGCAAACGGACTATCCAGCGAGCCAAAGATCAGAAAGCCAATCGATGAGCCGGGTTTTCTTCTTCCTGGTCAGTGCTTGTTTTTTGGGCAGTACCGCCCCCCAAACGATCAGCTGTTGTAACTGCATGACGCTGTCCAGGCGGTTTGGTCCGCTTTCGGCATCCAATCGAACCGAGTCCCCCGGACTATCCTGGTGTGAAAGCAACATCCGACACATCTTCAATCTTTAATCTGAACTGTATGAAAAATGAGTCTGTAAAAATAAAATTTGTGACGTGTTTTGACTTGAAAATAACTCATTACATTCTAGTTTACTTCAGCTTGTAATAAACTAGTTAAATTATTGTTATTATGTTTTAATTTAGGCAGAATTTCGGGTCAGGCTCAGGCCCAAAATAACTAATGTGTTTCAGGATTGGACAAACTTCATTCAGGCTCGTCTCAAGCTTGATTTTCAGCGCTCTGGTTGAGTCACTCCAAGAACTGAGATGACATCGGAGGAGACACTTATGAGCACACAGTACGAATCCCATCTCTCAATTCCTCTTTCTCCCCAGGATTCGTTCCCTTCATCGTCCTCATCAATCTGTGCCTCACTCCTCGCTCATGCTACAGATGTCTTCACAAACAAGAGTGCGCGCGCGCACACACACACACACACACACACACACACACACACACACAAACAAAACAAGTTGCACAGAAAAGCCACATAGCTTTCTAAGCTTAGCTAAATCCTGCCTCCATTCCCTCAACATAAACACACATGAACACACACACTACACACTCAGCAGTGCCTGTATAAACACACACACACACACAACCTCTCCTCCTCCCGGTAATCTCTCCTTTTAGCGTCTCCTCTGTCCTATTATGTGGGGATTTTCCTTCTGATGGGAATTCCAGCAGCAGCCGCGCCGAGAGGCCGTCTAATTAGCCATAGATGGACGACTTCCAATACAAGTAAATGAGCAAAGATCTGCCAGTGGACAGATCATTTTAACCCTGACAAGAAAGGGGACATCTTGTAGAGCTAATCACAATCACAGGCAACCGCTCGGCATAAGAGAGAAAACACATCTGCTCTGCTCCGAGGCTGCATTTGCATTTGGGAGAATGTGTTTTTTCTCTCTTTGTGTCTCAAATCTGCTCTTTTCATGGCTGTCCAAACAGGTTAGAAGAGGCCAGAGAAGATTTTTTTTGTTTTCTGTTGTCACCAAAATTCATCAGCTTCAGACCAACAGTTAACTTTTGAGCGGTGGAAAAAAAAAAGCTGATTGTGTTTGTGAACTTTTAAAAGTCAGTCCCAGATTTACTCTTGTCCGGTGGTTTCTTGCTCGGTCACTTTATCATTTTCTCTTCCTCCGTCAACGTCCTCTTTGGTCTCTTCTCCTCCGCCATTATGTCCATAGAGGTTTCTGAGCCCGGTTACATTGCACGCTTACCGGGCTCCAGTTTTGGCACGGCACTGGCTCCACTCCCCGTCAGCATTCCCACGCACCCTGCCCTGTAAACCTCCTCTTATTCTTCCCGGTGGTCTAAAACTCCTGTGGTTGTAACAGCAGCTAACAAACTGAGCTAACATGAGCTAACAGCAGCTACAGCTGTCAGCAGTTTACTTCACTGTCCATCAGGAAACTCTGTAAATCACAGAGAGTTGAGGCGGAGCAGCCGGAGGACATCAGAGGGAAAACCAGAAAACATTTTCTCCATAAAATATGATCCAGTTTCACCAAAATCAGTGAAATAGTTGGTGGTGTGTGACTTAGTGCCGTAAAGCGTTACGTACTTCTCCCGACCCGGAGCCCAAAGTTACATAGTGTGAGAACAGACGTACGAATGACAGAGACACCATTCACCTGATCACAGGTCAGTGTACATCAACTGGAGTTAACAGACGTTAGATTATCAGAGGAAAGTTACTTTAAAGTTTCTTGAAGGGTTTGAAAAATCAATTCCTGGGTGGGATGGTAACCATCTTCAACTGGCGGCCTGCAGATTGTCCACTGGTGAAAGTATTTCAATATTTATTTATTCACAGAATTACGATTTAATAGGTATCTGAGGCAAAAAATAAGGTATTATGTTACTGCTAATGCAAACCAAATGTTTCCTACTGCTGCAGCTCCACATTAAAAGCATTTAACTTGTGAAACAGGAGCTGACTTTTATTGTGAAGTAGTAGTCCCATGGCTGTCCATCCATCGATATCTCCACCACTTGGCAACTCGGCTTACATCAAAAAATGTCAACATCCCAATATGTCAGCTTCTGGAGACACGAGTCACTATAGATGAAACTCGGTTCAATGGCCGTCACTCTGCATGGACCTGAGGCATGTATGGGCTACAGTAAGATACTGGGTTCTGGCAGGATAGCAGCATTGCGGTATGGTCACTGATGCTTTCTTAGGTGGAGAAAATCTTTGTAGAAAAGTTGTATTAAAGCAGAATTAGCCATCAGAGTGATCCTCAAAGAGAACCAAAAGCTGTTAGTGGTCCTCTGGCCCCTATCCACTTCTCTAAAGCTCTGTTTAATACCCCCTCTCTCTACCTTTATCCATCCATCTTTCACTTTATTCCCCTTTCTCTCTGCCTGCCTTTACACCCTATCTTCTTTTATGACTCCCTCTTTCCCTCTACTCATCCATTACTTTATCCTACATTCATCCGTCCTTTGACCTCTGTCCATACTCCCGTCCATGCATCCATGATGGAGTGTACAAAGGCTTGAATCTTAGGGATTACCTCTCCACATTTCCTCTCTCCTCCCTTACTCTATTTTCCTCCCTTCATGCCTCCTTTACTCTGTATAGCTTTTAATTTTTTTTTAAACTTTTCTCTCTACCACTCTGTCTCCTTCTACCGACATCTCATTTTCCGTCTCTCCATCTCTTGGTCTGCCCTGCGGTTGATCCTTCAGTGAATAACCTCCTCTGTCCTGGGCAGGATTGTTGGGTTGATGGAGAAGACAAAGAGCTGTATGTTTACTCTAAGTGAGGTAATCTGTGCTGTGATGTGGAGAGTTTATCTGCAGGTAAAACAGTTGGACAGGAGTACCGAGGCAAAAATCACTCATGCCAGAGGAAGAGAGGAAGTTGGCCAATCTTGAACAACTACCGACGGTATAAATAGCGATACAATAAAAACAAAAAGGAAGACAGTGTGAGTGTGTGACCAAGAAAGGCAGGAAAGACGGCTGAACTCATGTTTAAACAGACGTGTAAAGCCTAAACCCCACCGGGCGCCGCTGCTACGCCTTCTGGCTGTGCTGCGACTGGTGGGGATGACTAATGCTGCTGTTCAAGGTTCAAGAGAATCTGGTCAATTTCCAAATATAAAACACCCTGTGCAGACTTCTGCTTTTAAAAACACACAAAAGGGAAACAAGTTGACAAAGTCTAGTGGGCAAAACGTGTCTGAAACACTCGTGGTGGGGTTTGAAGCTGCGTGGAGAACAGACCAAAACAGTGTTGCGGCATCACCGAACCCGAACGCTAACCCTCAGCTGTCAGCAGCCGGCATGAGGGCACTGGCATCGAGAGCCTCCTCCTCAGAGCGTAGTTCATAGTGAATACTCAATGTGTCACATGTCCGATTTCACAAAATTCAACTCTGCACCTCCTTGGGTCCACAGAAATACAAGGACCAAGTGTGAAGTTGAGAAATACAGATGGCGGGCTTCATTTCCCATCTGACATTTAAGCTGTCGATATGTTCATCTGCTGGACGATGATGCCGGCAAAAGCTGGCTGACTAACATAAACCCTGATCCTAACTGAATTTAATTTTAAAACTCATATTGTAATCTGGCAAAAGCAAAGGAGGTCTTATCGAGCTTGAAAAAGGCAACATAAAGATTTAAAAATGTAACTTTTTTTTTTGCTTTAATTATCAAAATGGGAAGAATGAGTTAGAAAATCACCATATATTTCATAGCCTTCATGTTTGTATTCAGCCCAGGTGTACAAATAAAGAAAAGTCAGTCTAATTTTAACACAAAATATGATTATGAACGAAAATATGAACGAAACACGACAAGCCTGCATGTCTCTGGAACACATCAGGATTTTTGATAGAAAACAATCGTGACTGAAGGAGTCTTTCATTCCTGATTGCATTCAGCCTGTTTGTGCATTAGTGTGTAAATTGCCTGTTTGTTCACACACACCCAGAAGCCAAAGAAGACTCACAGTGCAGGACTCTCTCTGTCTGCAGGCTCTCAACGTTAAATAAGTCTGGAGTTGTAGAAATCTATTCAGTGGTTAAAGTGTTTGAAATTTAATCAGGGAAATGAAAGAACCAGAACTCTGATTTAAACCGAAGGTTATTTCTGCAGTGCACGGCCTATCATCTCAAATTTCTTCAAAAAAACTGACTTTGGTGGATAGCTGATGGGAAATTTAGCAGCAGCTATGATTTTCCACACTGAGAGTCAGAAGCGAAGACCAAAGACAGCCCAGTGTGTGGTGTCTTTCATCCGGTCAGAGTTGGGAAGGAAGGACGGAGCGGTCAATCATCTGTTGTAAAGGGTGAAAATTGTCCAAAGCACCAATTCAGCTTTGCCAGTTCACATTGAGTGAACACACCAGCCATTTGAAGTGTGAGCTGGTCGTGACACGTTCCAGAAAAAAACATTATTCTTACTAATATCTAACACAAAACATGAAGGCAAGAACAGCAACTAATGGGCAAACAAACTGATTGATTAGGAGACGCGTGGAGATGCCGTTAATGGATAAACGTTCTCCTTTACTTTCAGTTTCTGAAGCACAATCATCACACACACACACACACACACACACACACACACAGTGGCAAGGGCAAGCTAAGACACACAAAATGGTGAAGGCATGTACACACCACACACACACACACACACACACACACACACACACAGACTCAGATGTTAATTTTGCATATGTTGGCTGTGATCGATGGATGTTGGGCTAATGGTTATAAATGCATTAGCACCAAGACCTAATCATCCAGACACACTCACACACACACACACACATACTCACACACACACACACACACACACACACCCTCTAACCGTAATCTAGTTCAGAGTGGGGTGAGCGCCGCGTTCTTCCGATTCAATTTCCTGTTGAGTTTCATTTCATTACTAAGTCATGAACCGCCATGTTTACAGACCCACGTGTCTCGTATTTCATTACATGTAGAACGAGGAGTGGAATCATTCGTCAAAGAAAGAAAAAAGCAGATTTTGTACTCATTAAAATTTGGTTTAAGTTGTAATTCATCAACACAAATGGAAATCCAGACCAAAAACAATAAATACACTTAAAATGAATCTACAGCCACGTCTCCTCTCTACAGTTGAGAAGGTCCTGTGCAGAAGCTAGCTGTAGAGAAGGAAGAGTTCTCTGTATGAGGAGCTTCACTTCGGCCCACATGGCTGACTTTTGTGTCTGACGTAAAGATGATGTGATAGACAGATAAAAGCATGACGTGATCTTGATTATTTACAGTGACAGGTATGGTGGGTTTCTGTTTAAATGTTTAAGGTGCTGTGCTGAAAGGTTGACATCAGAATGTGTCCAAAACATCTGTTCTCACCAAATCCAAAATTAGCCTTTTGGCACTCCCGGTACGTAGAATTTGTCAGTTTTTCCTAAAACATATATCCCATGATAATTACAGTTGGACTATTGTGTGTCAAAACATTTAATATCCAAAGAATGGAGAGTGCGAGTAGATAGTAGCAGCACCGGGGGCATCTGTTACAAAAGACTGTAAGCCATAAAACAAAATGTAAATCCAGTATTTCCAAATGTGAATCAACAGAGTATTGCTGAAAATAAATACAATGTTTTCCTCCCCCCGCCCCTTCTGCGGCAAAGCTGGATTTTTTTAATATCAGACTTTTGTTTGGATATGTAATGCCATCTAAGCTCATTGTGGAGAGTTCAGATTAATTTCTGAGGATGAGGCTTGAATTAGAACGGAGAGCAGAGCGAGAGCGAGAGATAAAGAGGGAGAGAAAGAAATGAGATACAAACAAATAAAAAGACAGACAGGCCACGGGACAGAGACGGGCATTATCAGAAGAGTATTACTGTACCACAGGCTTACAGGCACACAGCTCTGACAGCTCTTGTTATTGATAGAACAACAAACTGAGCTCCATGCCAGAAAGAAAAGGTCACATTATACAACTTATGGTTTCCAAGGCGAATATGTCACCTCTAAAAGTACACTGCAAATGTCAGGAAAGCATTCCAACTTCATAGAACAGTGTGTGTTTTTATAGAGGCAGCAGCAGTCTGGACACCGATGTGAAACCTTACTACTGTAAAACAATATTTGTAATAAAATGGGTTAATAAGACAGCACGACAGCATCGGGGAAAGGAGATTTTAAAGGGATACACGATACTCGTTCACTTGTGGCCAGGTTGTAACCAAATGTGTAATGTATAATAATAATTATTACGATCAGTTACGGTGACCTTTAAAGACGTGAAAATATACTTTTTTTCCTCTTTGGTCTCGTTTTATGATCATTTGACAAAATATGTCCGACATTGTTAAAATAAGACTGATACGGTAGAATTCAGTATTTTAAAAAAAATTTTTTTTAGATTTCAGTATTTTAATAACACTAAATGGTAGAATTCAGCATTTTTTGGTAACACTAATACAGTAAAATTCAGTATTCTTTAAATTATACTAATGCGGTAGAATTCCGTATTTTTAAAATGAAACTGATACGAGTATTTCTAATGCCATAGAAATATGTAAAATATTATAAAATATATTTTTAAAAATATTAAATCCTTTATATCCCTTTTTTTAAATATAGAATTCAGTACCGTAGACAGACAAACATACACGGGTTAGGTTTCACGTCAACAGGCTATCAGTATACCAACAACTGAGACGGAGGCAGAAAACAAAAGAGGAGAGATGAAGGAAAAATGAGGAGTTGTTATTTTAACCCCTGATAATAATTTCAGAGATTAAAGTATAAAAAAAGCCCAGTTTTACCTTTCATAACATGAAAAACAAAATGAGGTGAAGAGGCGAAAAATTGGAAAGCGGACAGTTCTCACATTTTACAACACCTCGTAAATGTTCTGAATTGGTCCTCGAGTCAGGAGCCATTTTACGGACACACCGTGATGTGAGGTGAGCCTGTTGTCACGTCAGTACAGAGTTCTTCTGTCCTAGCACACCAGAAAAATGATTACATACAGTGTGCATATAAATGAGTCCCGGCGTGCTGCTGTGTAGTGGGAGTGTATTTATGTGTCTGTGTAAGTTCTAATATGTTTCTGGTAGAGAGATTGAATCCTGTGCTGAAGGCATTAATCATGTTGATTATAACACATTAAACATGACTCAGGTTCTCAGGATGATATTTAGCAAACTTAATTATAATTCTTGGAATCATAAACAAACAGAAGGTCGCGCAGTACGACAGCAAGGTGAAACTTGACTGCATGATTATATGTGATGCAAAACATTTGTCATTTTATTACCTCTGAGTTTTATTAAAATTGTAAATTGTTAACTGGGTAAAAGTTTGAATGATACACACTGAACGCTGCTAACAAGTGAAAACAGTTGATTAAATGTTTCGTCCACAAAATGGCAGAAAAATAGTGAAAGATTCAGTTTAATATGATATAAAACAGATAAAAGCATGACAAAACGAAATTTTTCCAGCTTTTTTGCATGAAAAATAACAAATGATTAATCATTTATGATTATTTGTTCTGTCGATCGACTAATCGTTGCAGCTCTACACTTGAGCGATTAGAAGAAAACCTTGATCATAAAGTCTTATGGCCTCTATACAATAGTTAGCTGATGTGTAGCTCAGCAAATGAAGGGTTTACTTCAGAGAATACAGGACGAATGAGGACAGAGCAGTCACTCTAAATAAACACGTCTGCGTCTCTAAATGCTTCAGCTACATCAAATCACAGACACAAAGACTTCGAGGTGAGTCATTCTGAGAAGCTCCGATCTGCCTGCAAAGCTCTTCATCGCACCGAGACAGCTCTTTTTTTAAAGTGATGAATGACTCGGCTGTTTTAGCTATACATCTTAATGCAGCTGTTGACAATGTTAATCATTCCCTTCTCAAACTCTGACTCAGCATCAGCACGACTTGTTTGTCCACACTATAAAATGCTTTGACGCACACAAAGTGACCTTTGGCTTTATTAATAATCAGTAATTGGGCTGTTAAAGCTTCTAAAATTGAAAATGAAAGTTGATTTGAGTTAAAAATTGATGTTTTTCTTTGACCTTTAGTTGAATAATTGACTCTAATTTTCCAGTTCAAACTTAACAAATCTGGTAAAATAAACAAACATACAGGGCGAGTAAAACACGTTACCAGTTCATACCTTTTTTAAATGAACTGCCGTAATGTAAACACACATATTTTTGGTGTTTCTTCAGACATAAAGTTTCTTTCAGGGGCCACATCTTGCGTTTTTTTCCCAGCAGTTCAACAGCTTCTGGTCCATCTCGAGCCAAACACGTTTCTTCATAATAAACGATGATCCTGTCTCGTGTAACACAGCAACAATTCCCATCGAGTTGATTTAATACGTAGCTACGCCGTGTGCTGCACATATTGGTTGAAACAATCATTGTTTCTTTTACATAAGGTTTTAATCTTCAAAAAATGAATCTGCCTGATGGTTTACTGTAAGTGTACATGCAGCAGCCCGGCAGTGACTGATGGTGTTGAGCTCCTCCTGTTGTTTAGCATGCTGGCTGTAATTCATGTTTCTGTTTGATGATTTGATAACTTCATGGCCTGTGAAAATATTATATAAAATAAAATATTACTCCCTTTACGTGTTGGTAGTAGATTATTTTCCTGCTGCATCCTCACATTCTCAAAAACAGCATTGAAGCAAAGAAAGTGTCGAATGTCCCCCGACATGAACCAGCATATTTGACCTAATGAAAAGTTTATGACAGCAGTTATTGTAGGTGACTGTTAGAGGATCGCTGCTGTGCTCAAAAGCAGTTTCTATTATTTCTGTGGACGGTATACTTTGCAGTTTCTTCTGGGAAACCCGACCATTTATATATTGCAACAATCTGTATGTGACAGATGGAAAGTTGTTTGATTACATCGTTATTAATGTTACTTGGCAACCCAATTATTTCTGCCTGAAGAGAAAACGATATCTTGGCTCAGTACCACTGAATTAAATATATATAATATTGTAAATAAAAGCAACGTTGTATTTTTGTGTTTCCTGAAAATAGAGAGACTTCACGAATAAATATCAAAACTGGCACCTAGCTTCATCTTTTTATGTTCATAGCTCCATGGTGGAGGGTAATAAAGATGAGACACATCAAATGTTATCAAAAAAACAACCCATATTTCACAGCTCTCATTATTTTGATTAGACATCAATATGGAGCGTTGCTGAAACACGAGGGCATAGATTTCTGTTGACAGCGGCAACCTTTTGCTTCTTGAGGAAACTCCAGCTGCGACTCAGCACAGAGTTCATCATACGATCTGCCTCAACATGCTTGACACACCACACACTCATTCTCTCCCAGCAAGCAGCCGACAGACGGCAGCTAACAGGAGGTGGCCAAGTTCAAAATCAGCCCAGTGGAGGATTTTCATGCTGATATTATGACAGAAAGAAATGATATGAAAGGATAAATTCACCCAGTCTCATTCTTATATATCACCAATCTGACGTTCAGTGCATTAAAGGTGTTCTTTTGAGATGGAGTCATGTAAATTACTTTTTGATGTATCCACTTTACCCCGACCCCCAATGTCTATTTCTATTTCAGTTTGTGATTTCCTGCATTTCTCAGAATGCCTTTGAACAATCCCCGGTAATGGATGACTACTTGTTTGATTCAGCTCTGCGTTATAGGCAGGGCTTGGTGGAGAAATGTCATCACAGAGAAATTCAGTTACATGAGGCGACTTTTGAGAAGATGTGTTCCTGTTTCGGTGACACATCATCCCAGTGCTGCACAAACCTGAAGAGTTAGTTCAGCTCAAACTGTCTGAGGAAACCGATGGCCTTAAAGCATTTAAACAAGTTTATTAACTTACTTAACTTACTGTATCACTGAACTTAAAACAAATACTTTAAACTCATGCAGCATGTCTCCAGACTTTTAAAAATGTGTTAATAGAATTTATCTGAACAAAGGAGACTAACTTCTGTGTACAAATGTTACCACTTAAGTTGAATTTACTGTTTTCTCCCACTAAATCCAATTATTAGATTCTAGTTGTGACAACTTCAAACGTTGCTGGGGTTGCTCAATTCATTTGAGGAAACCGGTTGCCTCAAACATTTTAAGTTGTATTAACACACGACTTAAACCAACAAGCTTAAAAGTTAAAAAGCTAACCTGCCTCTAAAAAAAGAGATTAACACACACAACACTTGTAGTATCCTAGTATTTGTACAAGTACTGCGAGATGCAAGTCTGTCTGTAAAGTTTACCTCCTCACCTGTTCTCTATCCACCTGTCCACGCAGTCGCATACCTGAAACTAAAAATGGACGAGTCCATGCTGATTTCTGGAGGGGTGGCAGGGGGCTGAACCAAGTGTGGTAGAAGTAAGAGGAGGGTTGTTACTTGGCTAATTGAATTCAGTTCAGTTTTATTTATATAGAGCCAAATCAGACAGAAGTTGTGTCATGACACTTTCCATGTAGGGCAGGTCTACATCATCCATCCATTTTCCATGACTGTTTCTCCTCATCAGGGTCGCGTGGGGCTGAAGCCGATCCCAGCTGTGTTTGGGCGAGACGAGTCTAGACTGTACTCTTTATAATATTAAACACAGAGACCCAACAATTCTCACCACGAGCAAGAACTGTACATATTTGTACATCAATAATACACTGCATGGATCTGGTGAAATTTCCTTTCATCTGACAAAGTGCAGTATTTTTCCATTATCATGCAAGATTCACAAATGTGAATAATTTGCAGCTTTTCTCTGTGTTCTATCATTGTAAATTAAATACTTTTTTTTTTTTTGGTTTTGGTTAGTCAGATAAAAGAAGCTCCAGAAAGAAGCCCTTTGCTCTTTGATACTGTGAAACTAAAGTCTTCAGAGCACAACGTCATCTTTCTTTTGAAAATTATCCATAAAGATACATTGTTACGCAGCAAAAGAGACGTAGAATTCTGAGGTGCAACACCAGAATTGTATGTTTTCCTCACAACAGTGAACATAATAAGAATAGCAGCAATGGATGACGTCTGTACTGGTGTTTAAGTGTATGTACACAAAACTGAGGCCATCAGCGTATTCTAGACTTTTTGCTTTGTGTCTGTCTTAACGTACTGCAATCTGCAATATAATGCCAAATAACAACAAACTGTCAACACTGAGCATTAAAATAAAACAAAGAGAACACAATAACTGAGTCGCCTTGTTTGTTCTGAGGAACATACAATAACAGGGCCGTTTGGCTTTTACTGCGAGCAATAACTTCTGAAAGCCACAACAGAGAGTTTGACATGCCGGCCGTGGGAGAGAGCGCTTCAGTTCAATTCAATGCCACCGATGACAGAAATATCCAATTTGCGTGTATTTGTATCGAAGCTAAGAAAAGAAAAGTGTGGAGGCAGACGGATAAAAAGGTTGACGAGGAGGAACGAGAACAGAACGTGCACTCCTTTATTTTAGACAAATGTCATCTTGTGTGAGAGGAGACGGTGACATTAGTTTGTTTCTAATTAAAGCCAGAGATGCTGCAGTTACAAACCAAATCTTGTTGACTGGAAGCAGCAGGCAGACACGAGTGAAAGCAAAGAGGACGAAAGGCACTTCAGCTTGTCGTCTGACACAGGCCAGTGGATAAAGAAGTTAATATTATTACTTTAAGTGATTGTAATGTATTTATGAAAGCAGCAAAGGAATACTGAGTAACTTTTCCATCATAAACTAACGTCTGTTAACTCCTGTTGATCTACACTGACCTGTGATCAGGTGAATGGTGTCTCTGTCATTCGTACGTCTGTTCTCACACTATGTAACTTTGGGCTCCGGGTCGGGAGAAGTACGTAACGCTTTACGGCAGCCAGTGTCGTGCCAGAACCGGAGCTGGGCAAGCGGGCAATGTAACTTTAACTTAGCAGCTTCTACAGACATGATGACAGAGGAGAAGAGACCGGACAAGAGTAAATCTGGGACTGACTTTAAGCGTTGGTAAGAGCTAAATGTTGTTGGTGTGCTAAATTGCAAATTGCACTCAACCTCCTGATTCCATTGGCCACAGCTGAAGATGTGTTAAAGGTTTCTTTTTCCAAATACTGATAGAAATACCCACAATCAGAGTATCTGCTAAGAGTCCCTGTCCGTTACCAGTGATCTGATGATTTAAAATCTGTGTGGCACTCGTATATAGTTCATGAACACGTACATAGTTGATGCTGTGGGATTACTGGTATTATGTACACATTACACATACGGACCTACAGCAGCTGTGAACAAAGGTAACCAGAGTCCACGCAGCAGAAAGTAAATGAAACGATTCACTCGGCGTAATTACACGCTTCTGCATCTCTGCTGAACCACTTCATCTGTGCCGGCTCCATCTTTCTTTGTCATAAAACCAAAACCAAGCAGTTAAACGCAAAGCTCTCTCAATACATCGTAACCTAAACTATGTTTATAAGAAATATGCAGCACACAGCCTACATGACACGTCGTGTGTTTTACTTTGCTTTAGTGTCACGAGATATCCGGACAGTCAAAGAAGTCTGTGTCCTGTTCGGGGTTCAGTCGTAAAATCCTGGCACACCGCGGAGTGTCTCTGCTGCCAGGCTGCAACAACAGGCACAGCGGCGTAGAAAAATGAAAGTCAGCCTTTTGAAAACACGGAAGCAGTCCGTCTGTTTTTGAAAGTCGTGATTTGAAATTTGTTTTTGTGTTCGACTCCAGCTCAGCATTAACCTAACATGTTCACCTCATGTGTTCTGTGTGTGCGCTCGTGGCCGATGTGTGTTTTGACAATGTGATAGATTCGATACACGCGGCAATAAATCATCACTGCTTCACTACTGACAGAACACACACACACACACACACACTCTCCCGCACACACGCTACAGATGTCAACATGACAAGGCCAGATGTATGTGTCTGTTTGATGTTTCGTGGTTTGTCCAGATGGGACAGCGCTGGAAATGATCAAGAGATGAGACAAGATGAGAGATGGAGGAAATATGGAGGAGAAGAAAAAGTACGTATGTGTTTGTGCGTAGTTGTGAATGAAGGAAATAAAGTGAGAGGAGGGGAAATAAAAAAAGCTGTAAAATCATCAGTCAGAGATCTGTGAGACATGTGAGCAACATCTGTGTGTGTGTGTGTGTGTGTGTGTGTGTGCAAAGGCAGGAAGGAAAAGATGAGACACATCATCTGACATGTGAGCAAACAGAACATATGGGAGACAAATGTGCGTGTAAAGCAGAGTTAACATGGTGGACGCAGTGATGGCACTAAAGAATTTATTCAGGAAAGTTTGTAGACGATAAAGAGATCGAGACGGACAAGAAGAAGAAGCTGTTTCTGTGTAATGTCGCCTCAGATTTAGTCAAAATGAATGTTTATGTTTGTCCCATCTGTCCAACACTGACACAAAGTGTTTTCAGTATTTTCAGGTATTCTTCACGGTTATTTTAGAGTTTCTCTTTGGGCGCCGCCGGAGCCGAGTGCTTCCTGTCATCTATGGCCGAGCGTCGCTGATTACTGTCCAAAGGCACAACTTTAGAACTTTATTCAGTGATTTTGGTGAAACTGGATCAGATTTTATAAACAATATATTTGCTGCTTTTCCCCTCTGATGTCCTCCGGCTGCTCAGCTTCAACTCTCTGTGATTTACACCAGGGGTCTCCAACCAGCGCTCCATGACCCTTAGGGGGTCCGCAGAGGTACTGCAGGGGGTCCTCCAATTTTTGTCATAATAACTGAGAATTTTCACCAAAATCCTGGTGAATGTGAGGCTGCAGATAAGAGAAAACTACAAACAGCGGAGGCATTTGGACTCCAACTGGATGACTCAGTGGACACTGCAGTGCACAGTTCTTTTATCAATCATAAACACATATAGGCTAATAACCCAGTTTATAAATAGGTTAATAAGGTGAAATAAAAGCTCCATGTGGGGGTCCCAGTTCTGTTTGTCTCTTGTCCAAAGTGGTCCATGGGTTAAAAATGTTGAAGAGCCCTGATTTACACACTGTCCTGATGGACAGATGGCCTGTAAAGTCTTCCTAAAGTAGCTAACCGCTAACCAGGCAACAGAACCGGGCTCTGCAGCCGAACTGGACCGAGTTAGCCGTGTGGTCATCAGGTTACCCTTGACTTTTAGATATGCCATGACCTGCGTAAGCGCATCCAGAACAATAAACTTGCACGGATAGTGTGCTGCATGACAGTTTTAACAATGGTCGTGTCTCCAGTTTGAGGTTAGTTTTCTCTTTCTTGGCCGGTTTGAACCCGCATGTGTCTGCGCGGTGATGTTTGTGTGTCAGAAGCACTGACAGGCGCCGTGTGATCGTCCTTCATGCTTTTGACTGAGGCACTTTGAGTCGTTGGAAAGTTTAATTCCAAAATGAATCTCTCTCAGCTCGGTGATGACTGGTTGTCCTTGACCTGCTGCTGTCTCTAACAATAAGGCCTTGGATTTTAATTAACCCTGTTACCAACGGTCGCCGTTAAAGGGGGGACATTAGATATGCTTTTGAAGAGACACCAGCTTATGCTAATTAGCCTCATTAGCAAGCGTGACCTTTTTATAAAAGGGTGTATTGTTGCCTCGAATGAAAACCACATTACTGCAATTTTGACCTTCTTTTGATTACATTTTTAATTGAATCAAAAGTTTACCTGACTGCTGATGTGCTGAGTCAGTTTTATGATCCAGGGCCCCCTAAAATCCATTAACATAAAAAAAAAATCATCCAAGTCATCATTATGAAAATTAAGCCATTTAAAAAAAAAAAAAAAAGTTCTTCAAAGCTTACTTTTGTGGTTAATGTATAATGGCATACATTCTGTCTGTACACAGCAGGACACTGGTCTGTTTAATTAAACCCAATTACAGCTTTTAAGAGACAAAGCTACCATTAAACAGAAACTTCTGCTTCTGTTGGGAATCTTCCATCCTCAGCCGCACACAGAGAGAGATTGACTTCTTAGAGGTGAGCTCCTCTGGCTTGGGACCCATAATACATTGAGGCACAGACCTCGTTCTGTCTGCACAACAATAGTTCTGGTATAATGAGCCCGGTTCCCTCAGGTATCTGTGGAAAGATCTCGAGGTATGCAACATATCTGGAATACAAAATGAATATGTGATTTAATGATTCAATCATGGCGGCTTGCATTAAATTATCGACTTTTTACGCACACTCCGCCTCGGCCTTACTCTGTCAACGTCGTGATATTCAAGTAATGCAGTGTGTTCAGTCCTCCCTATGGAAACAACAGAGAATATATAGAAGGTGCTTAACATATCTGACATATGTTAATTCAAAGAGACTGACTCGGACATGCTTATAGAGAGTCTTGGGTTTTTAAAAATGTGCAGAAGGTCTCCACACATGACTTGGACATTCAGATCATAACAGTATTAATATTGAGCAGTTATCTGTTTGCATATTGTCGTCAATTCAAGATATGATTTTGTAATTTGCAAGTTCTATTTCACTTTATTTTATATTTCTGCTTTTTATCTAAAATTGTATTTTGTCTTTTTCTTCGTAGCTGATTTTTCATCCTTAATGCTCTCGCACGCTGAGCTGACCGTTTCCTCTCGTTCAACACGTTTCATTGTATTGTCGACCCCGTGTTAACCTGCATGTGACAAATAAACCTGAAGCGTGAATTTGGCAGACGCAGCATCGACTGATTCTGACACGGATGTGTTTGAGGGAAATGGTACAAGCTTGTAATGAATACATTTGAGCCACAGCTTTTGCGAAAAAGATAGTTTTGGAAGCAGCCTCTTCAGTCACAGGTGGTGGTTAAGAATTAAGAGATTTGGAGAAATAAGAAAAATGAAGACGTATGAATCAGGAAACAGAGAGGAGAGAAGGTTAATGAACACTATTCTTGGAGAATGATCGCTGGATTCCCTACAGGAAAATATAACGGCTGATTCTAACCCTGTAACCCTTTTAAATGCTCTCACATTCAGACGGCCTTTTTAAAAAGGGTATAACTGGATTACACAAGCTTTAAGATATTCCATGCAGGGGTTTTCTAAATATAGGCCTGTCATATTCAAAAGGACATCAGTGATACCTGTTACTGAGTCTCTACATGCAGCTAATGAGCTTTCAGCATAGAAATATGAACTCAGATCCTGTTTGTTGTAAAGTGGTCCAAATAATTTATTTAAAAACTCCTTTTAGAGGAGTTAAAATTATACAGAAACATTACAAATTTAGGAAAGTGTCTGTGCTTCAAGCTGCATATTTTTAATGTTTGCATTATTGTCCGTTTCTCTGGAGATTGTGCTCAAGCTAAAGGCTAAAACCTTGAGATGCATTATCAGTGCTTTCTGTGGTCCTAGGTTGGAAATAACAGGAGATCCTTCAACTTCATGTAGTAACAGATGTGACATTTTGTTCCTGTGTACCTCAGATAATCTAATGAATCTTCAAATCAGAGACACGTGACTGCCAGTGGCAGCAGAGCGGCTGCATAAACATTGCTTCTCTATTTTGCATGAGGGTCGGGGTTGATATTAGAATGAACGGCTGAGATTTACAGCCTGTGATTAGCTGATGAATGGTGAGCAGAGTCGCAGAACTAAAAGCCCTCCAGCCAACTGGAAGAGTCAAGATAATCACATACGCTTAGCCATTTAATATCAATACAGCGAATATGAATTTCCTCATCCGGAAAAACAAACAGAAATGATGAATCAGGGACAGAATTACCATTAGAGGCATTAAGTGTAAGAATTCACTGAATAATTCAAGGTGTTTGTTCTTGGAGGAAGCCACAGTATCTCTGTGATTGAAGCAGTCATACAACATTACACACATTTCCCTGGTGTTATTATGTATGCACAGATTACACTGGGATATTTGTATAATTAGAGGCACCTTTCATGACTCCTGCTGATGTGTTACTGTAGAAGTTTACACAGTAAATATTCAGGACTGATGACCTTTCTTTAAAACAGTAGGTGTCATGTTTTATATCCGAACAAACAGCATTCATGGAGCGTGCTAGACATTACATTCGAGCATTAAGTATAAATGTGTCTCTAAATATGTTTGATGAAGAAAGATTTATATCTTGTGCAAGCGTTCCAACACGTCCTGGACGAAACTGCAAATTCTGAGACTAGTTTTCTAGTCCTGGAAACACCTGGAAATTCATTGAAATGACCAAATATCCTGGAAAGAATCCTTATTGTAATCCTACTTAAACCTAGATGATTAGCTATAAGTACCTGGGTTTCATTATTGATGAGGAGCTTTCATTCAAATTACACGTTAAAAATTTGATCTCTAAATTAAGGGTGAAGCTCGGTTTCTATTACAGAAACAAATCATGTTCTTCTTGCCTGCGTACTCGATTATGGCGATGTTGTGTATGTGTCAGCTTCGACCCGCTGCCTTCAGTCCTTGACTCCTGTCTATCACTGTGCTCTGAGGTTTATCACTGGTTGTAGCCGCCTCACCCACCACTGCTAATTGTATGCAAAAGCTGGCATGCCTTCCCTGAATATAAGACGCTCTACACACTGGATGACTCTAGTTTATAAGGCTCCTCTTGGCTTGGTTCCCACATATTTATGCACTTTTCTTCGGAGAACTGGAAGCCGTTATGCCCTACGATCAGACGACATTCTGCATTTTTCTGCTCCTCGTGTTCGAACTGAAACGGGTAAAAAAGCTTTCCGTTTCTCTGCCCCGTCTGCTTGGAATGCCCTCCAATCTGAACTGAAAATGTCAGAACTTGTTTCACTGGAAGCTTTCCGCTCTATTTTAAGAAACCGACAATGGAAATCTTTTGAACAGTGCCTGTGTTCTTCAATTGTTACTGTACCTATAACTTCTGCACTTTATTTGCCTATTTTCTCGCATCTTAATATTTTAATGTTTAATTTTTACTGCGTGTCTTGATCACTATGACGTGTGCTGCTGCCTTTCATGGCCAGGTCACCAGGTTGTGAAAGAGGTCTTGATCTCAGTGGGTTTCTTATCTGGTTAAATAAAGGTTATAATAATAATAATAATTATTTTGTTTCACACTCGACTGTTGGTAGGAAGCTATAAGTGAAGCAAAAACCTGAAAAATATTTCAGTTTCCATGTCAGTCGATCAAGCTGTGTTAGTGTGTCAGTGTCAAAGCTGTAGATGGTCGTCTACATACTGCCCGTTATTGATCAAACTGCATGCACAGCGATGTTAACTGTATGTGCAACAAACATTTTCACTTTCATCTTCTTTTAATGTCTAATCTAATTCTTTTCTGTCAAATAAATTCTACTTTATGTGAACTGTTACTTCTTGGCTGTGGCTAAATTAATTAATTAATGTTAATTTGTGAGCAAATCCTGAAAAATCCCTGGAAACATCCTTGAAAATAATTTCTTAAAAAGAGTGTGAACATTGTTGTTTACAGTAAGCAGGCAGGAGTTCAGTGTGTTCCTCACCTCAACAACACAAAAGACTTTCTTCTTCCTGTCACACATGCTGGTTAGAAAATAAGATTGGGAGCTGTTGATAAAGAATCAGAGGTGTTAGATGAAACACTAACAGGATTTACTCTCATCCTCTACTTAATTCCAGGTTGTTACTGAAGAGCTAAATTGCTTTTTTTAAATCTGATAGTGTTTCATTAAATTATGTCAGCGTTCACAGAAGTTTAAGTGTCACTAACATAAGTTCTGTTTAGCAGGTGAGGAGCAAATTAGTTACCTTTTAATGTGCATGAAGAGGGAAACAATGTAACACCTTGTTGCATGTTTTTTTTTTGTGGGATGTGAACTAAATCTTCACATTTCTATTTAGATTTGTTAGGTGTAATCAAAAACAAGTGCATCTTGAGGGTGAATCTGTCTAATATAATTATAAATTCTGTGCAGGGAATTCACTCTGACGCAGCATCGTGATATTCAGATGTTTTGAACAAACAAAAGCTTTATTATGTAAAACTACAGATCTTTTGTCCTTTCACAGGTCTTTGTAATCTCTCTGTCGCCATGTCGGACAAGCTATACTTGAAAATGTTCCCGTTGATGCCCACGTCGCTCACGATTAAAGTACTTCTACAGCTGGGAAGCACATAAAATTCTCCTGTTTGAATTTTCAGTACAAAATAGGAACAATTGTCTCTGAAAATGTCTTGTTCTTTGATAAAAGGTGAAGGTTACAAGTCTTCTCCAAAGCCTGGACACAAAGACTTTGGAGGAGAAGTTAACCAGGCTTGATTTAGATAACGTGGTGTTGTAAGAAAACTGACAATATAATCTGTGGCTTAAATCAGTTCACCGTTGGACTCTCAAGGATGAATTTAACAACTATAGTGCCAGATTTTACTCACAAATTAAACAACAAAACATTTTAAATTGACTACTACTCTCTGAATGGCTTCTTTTCCACAGCGATGAGGCTCATGGGTATTGCAGTACTAAGAGCTGAAGACATGATTTGTCAAAAAGAGTTAAAATCACTAAAACTGGTGGCCATAAACCTGCAGGAACATCATCCGGGAAAGTCACTAAAGTTTCTGTTTTTAGTGACACTTAGGATCTCGTTTAAAGGAAAGAAATGGGAATACAGATCAGTGTACTCTTAGACCTGAAACAGTCATTATTTTTCTTTTTTCACAAACTAGTCATTTTATATCATAGATAATCTTTCCTTGAATATATTTATAGATGTTCAATTTAGACAGTCTTTCAAATCAGCTTTTAAATGGGAGATATCTCCAGCAGAATGTCAAACATTTCCATTAACACAAATTCATTGACAGCATACGCCGCATTGAAGTGTTTTTTTTTCTCCTGCTCTTCAAATGACACTCTGATCTCTTCACTGAAGGCTCCTCTTCGTTCTCCTTCAGCGCGATCTTTAAATCTTTACGCAGATATTTTCTGGTGAGGGAAGGAAAAAAGGTTCACAGCCCACCGGGTTATAAGAGCCAAGAAAAGCATCAGTATTCCTTAAGAACACCCGAGTCTGAAGAACAGAGGTATATGTTTTAATTAGCCAGCAATGACGACTGAGGGTAATATGTTCTAATTAGGCAGCGATCAACACAGAAAGTATTATATGATTAGATAGCTATTTCTGACAATTCAAGGTGTTATATGTTTTAATTAGCCAGCATTGGAAGGCTGAGGATATATGTTTTAATTAGCACTGTCTCCTGTGGCCTAAAGGCCTCAGGGTTTAAACATTAGGTAGAGTGTTAATCAAACCTGCAGAAATGAGACTAATTGTTTTCATACAGCAGCTCTCTTGTGGCCTGACGGAAATAATCCTTTCATATTGCGCATCTTTTTCTTTTTAAGCTTCAGTAGCCAGAGTTAGGTACAACCGGCGCTGGTTGGCCTACTTTCATCTGCTCCCAAGTGACCCGTGGGCTTCCAGAAGGTATACATGCAACTCCACCCCGCATCATTGTAAAACTGTTGCATCCTGTTTTGATTTCCACATCAACAGAATAAAGAAATTGTACTTTGTGGGACAGAGATGTGGCAGTTTCCCAAAATATCAAGATGACTCTCAGAAAACAACCTGATTCTCTTAAATCTCAGAATATATTTAATTATTTTTGCTGCGAGCTTCAGAGTCGCTAACAGAACAGGATGCGAAAAGAAAAAGACGAGACAAACACAGGATTCCTTTTGCTGCAATCCTGTCATCCCGTCTACAGTTAAACTTTCTTATTACATATACTGAGAGTGTTGAGTGAAATTTGCTCTGGGACATTCAGAACAAATTGTATGATAAGAAATGTTCTTTATGGAGCTTCTTCTGTATGGAATCTGCTCAGTACTGACATCAAACCGCTCAAAAACAGATTTTCTTTCAAGAAGTCACTAAACCAAGAATGTATTAATCTCACATAATGTTATCTTGTTATTGCTGCTTCTAATTCTTCTCTTCTAATTTAATTTGTATGCTGGGTGTTGATGACTCTTCCTCTGTCTCTGTTACAGGTCTTTGTTACTTATTGTTTCATGCGTAGAGTCATTTAACCTATATGTATATATCTGGCTGATATTTCAGTTTCCTGTCTTATCTTATTATTATTGTTGTTGTTGGACCCCAGAAAGACTCGTGGCAACCTTTGTGGAAACTTATGGTGATCCAACTAAAGAATAAAGTAGATAAACTACTGTATATTTAATTCATCTGTGTGGAAAATGAATGAAAGGCAAGTCTTGGTATGGTGGCACACTTTCCTACTAATTCTATCTTCAGCAGTTTTCATTCCAAAGTGTACTGTAGTCTTCTTTTCCTTTTGTAGAGACATGCAGGCTATTGTAGCAGCTGTAATATTGTAATATTTACACCAGGAGCACGTTTCTAATGACAGACTACATCTCTTTACATTTGTTTTAATTTGTGGCACCAGTCAGTTGTGCCTTTCTGCAAAAGCATAACCAAACTTTGTCCGAGTTTGGTTATGATGTTAGTGGAGATGGTGCAACTCAACAAAGAGAGAAGTGTAATGTGAAACTAACTAACAGTGTTGACTCTGCAACAGGATGCTCATATTGTTATTGCTGATGGTGTTATTTTTAGACACTAATGCAGCACAGACTTCTATTCCCAAATCTTGACAGAAGCAAAAGGGAGCATGGTGTTTGCTATGATGGATGGACTGATATTTGAAGTAAGTTTAATGTTTCTAGAAGTAAATTTCAGAGTGTAATCCCACTGTGGTAACTATGTTCAGCTGTACTCGAGTATTTGTTCTGATTACATTACTTCTAATCAAAAACTAGCGAGTCGACAACTTTGCTAACAGCCAAACATCAACAAGGTCACCAACAGCAGACATAGCAGCCAGCTAATATTACAACGTCCTCTTTGCTCTCTTCTCCTCTGCCATTATATCCATAGCTGCTGAGCCCGGTTACATCGCCCCGCTTGCCCAGCTCCGGTTCTGGCATGACATTATCTCTGCTCCCCGCCGACATACCCCTCCATGTCTCGGACCTGAAAACCTCCTCTTCTCCGGTGGTCCAAAAGTTACATACGGTGTAGAAACAGGCGTACAGGGCGCAGAGTGGGAAAGACAGAGACATCATTCAACTGATTACAAGTCAATGCAGCATCAAATGATTCAAAAAGACAAGAAAGATGTGAAGTAAAATCAAAGTGGATAGCATACATCAATTTTGTACTCAAGTAGACAAGATACACCCATTCACCTGGTGTATACTCCATAATCTGTCTTTACATGTCAGCAGGTCCATGCAGGTAAACACTAGACTCCAGACTCCAGTCTGCAGCTCTGTGTGTGCAAAGGATTGTTTGGTCATGCTGCTCTCCATCTCATTTGCACGCACACACAAAGATTGCACTATAAGGTCCTGGTCCTCATGAGGACTACTGGTTCCAGCAAGGTCAGTGTTTATACCAGACGGGGTCCCCCAATGGTACCAAAAACATGCACCCACACACACTTTTCTCTACTTGTTTCTCTTCACGTTCCTGCCAGTTAAATTGATGCTACATCCGCTCAGCCATATGGCCGGTGTATGGTATGTTGAGCCGAACAACAGGTGCAGACCGAAAGTGAAAGGTGGCGAAGAGATCAGAACATAAAGAGCAAAAAGCAGCGTGGAAGAGAGAGAAATAATGAAGAGAAAATGATTTAAGGGGAATAGAAGAGATAAAGATGGAGTCAGATTCTGCTCTGCCCTCGTTACAAAAAGCAAATATCTTTTCTGATTGGATTTCTTTCATCTTTAACCGTGTGTGTCTTTTCAGGAAGAATCTGAAAGGAGATCTTCATTCACAAAAAGTATTCATGTCCTGCTGCTGTCACACTAAAGTTTAAAATATATATATTTTCAGACTTTCTACTTCTTTCTGTCATAATAAGACCTACATAATCGTCTCTTGCTGCAGGCCATGTCAGCTGTTGCTAACATTGATTCCATGATTAAATTGACAACAGACGAAAATAAAACTCTGCTCTTCAAATTTCATTAATATATTAACAAATTACATTAAAGTTCTAGCTCCAGAAAGGACCCCCCATGTTTAAAATGACTTAAATAATATTAATCAACATTTCATATCTTCTGCTATGTACATATTTATTTATAATATGTGTATTGAGAAACATTTGTCAGGATGAATTAAGTTTCTCATTTTCAACTTGTAGTTGAACAGTAATCATGAGTTTTGAAAGGTTGTATTTAAATTAAATGAGAGGATGTGAAGCCTAAAAATAATTTTACATCTTATGTTTCATAATTCTTTAGCAGTCTCCAAGTTAAATCTCATACTGTGTTTGATGTTGAGCTTTTATGCCTGTCATTCCTTGACCCTTGGACCCTTGGACAGTTTATTTTCTATGCTCTCAGTTCAGTTTTGAGCCGGTATGTTTGCTCAAAAGAAGCGTTGTCTCATAATGTTAGTAGGCGCCCTCGCATTGCCGCTTTTAATAATCTCCACAGTCTCAGGGTCAGAATATATGAGACTGGTTTTGAAATGCCCGTGGGAAGAAATGAACACATAAGAGTCTCCCAATTCTTGATTAAAAGCTCTGTTTTCTCTGTCTGCGTTTCTCTTTTTAGAGCCGCCCATGTGATATAACTTTTCTCTGACTTTCTCTGACTGTTGTCTCGCGTCTCCATTACGACTCATGACGTAATTCTTACCTGAATGCACAGATTTGAATGGCTGAGTAGCCTCACGTGAGATGATTCACAGCAAATGCAATTAATGTCCGGGCTGTAAAAAGTGATAGAAGTTGAACCGGTTCAAACGTAAATGGTCCGACTCTGCAGGACGATGTTTCTCGCAGACTGGGCGGTCAAATTAAAGCCGTAACCTGTTGCTGCACGTTCCTACTTTTGTCTTCTTATGTGTGCATGAAGCATGTTGCCTGTGTTGACATTGTGCCCTTTCCACAAAGGTTAATTAGACCGGGCTAATGTGCTGTCAGTACATAATACATATGGGCGGTTTATATATTCAGAGCTCATTGGCCGGTTTTTCTTTTTACGCCTGTTAGTTTAAAATGTTACCAAATGATTAGAGCCTGTTGACAGCAGAGGCCTTAACACATGTTCACATGGCCAGAGTTAATTAACATCCGTGTTCCCTGAAGAAATGCCAGCGAGTTACACCATCGGCCAGATAATAAGTGCATTACTGCGTCTTTGGAGTATTTTTGTTGATGGAAAAGGTTGTGACAGATGATTTATTGTGTCATACTCGATTCATTTTATATACAGTGCATCTTTGTTTTAATTATAATCAAAACTTAAACAGGAACTCAACTTTAATGTTGAAATAACTGCATGTGGAGCAGCTTTTATTTGTGCTAACGTGACCGTAACACAAGCCAAATTTTCAGTGTCATATCTAGAGACAGATGTCATCGTGTCGCAAGACATGGTTCTGCAAAATAATGCTAATAGTGGTCGGAATATTAACGCTGCTGATAGTAATAATTTGAATAAAAAGAGAGAAAACAGATGTGCGTTTATTCGTTAGCGGCAGACTCAAACGATGACAAATGACAGTGGTTGTGGTATTATCCATGTCAGCCAACCCTGTTGCTCTGTTCAGGGTGTAATAGCAGGGGATAATAGCTTCTCAATTATTCATATTGCCCCTGCGCTCTATTGAGAATACTGTCACACAGCTACTATATGTCTTGATCTAATTAGCGAGAGGAGAGATGGAGCGGCAGGAAGAGAAAAGAGGGGATGGAGGGATGAAAAGGTAGGCGAGGGAGAGAAGAGGGGTGAAGGAGGGGTGGGAAGAAGATGGAAATCCGAAAGTGAAGTGTGGAAGTCGTGTTTTGCCTGGAAGCTTTGTAAACACTCTTCAAACGGTGTTGGTTGAAGAGCACTTCCTGCGTCTACGGAACTCTCTGCATGACTTCCATATTATCTGGATTGTGTGTGTGTGTTTGTGTGGATATCTGCTTGTGCAATGCTGAATATATAGGCTACGTCTCCGGTGACTTCTTGTAACTTCATCGTCGTTGTTAAAATACGATGTTTTTGTTTGCCTGTTTCAGTCAGTCGATTGAGTAATTAAAAACAGCAGCTGAACAACATGCCAACAACAGCTGAGAACAAATCAAATTGTATTTTTAATCAAGCTTTTTCAATTATTTATCATCTTCATTCCTGGTCTACCCATTTGACAAGTCTCTGAGCCGCCAAGACGTGCATCTGTCACTTTATATTGTCTTAAATTGGAGCACGCCCGATGATGCATTGTGTTCAGTGTCGGCGATGACTGAACTTCACCACGTAAAAATGAGAAAACGCTCAGTAAACAGTCAAAATTGAACAACACAAGACTTTATTGCCACACAAACCTCGCACACACAGGCAGGCTTCACAAATTGTTAATTAAGTTATTTTACTCACCCCAGTGTATCCTGTTAGACACAGCTCTAAACCATACTCTTACAGACATCCAACAATTCCCACCCAAACTTCTTTTAAGAGGCAGAAACCTCGAGCAGAACCCGGATCATGGTGGGCTCGTGATGATGTGACGTTACAGAGGCTAATGTTACATCCTCAGCTCCACCCATGGTGCACCTCTTTGGATTTGCAGGCCTGCCAGGATGGCCACCACGCTGAGCTTCACAGCAGCTCTTGTGTTAACTAGCAAGAGTAACAACGTTCAATCGACCGGTCGACAAACTGTGCACATCTTGGTTTTTGCAGCACTTTTCATGTAATTTAGTATCTTGATAATTTGAATTATTATTATTAGATTACCCGTCAAAATCAGTGAAGCAAAAGGTATTACTAAAGAAATCATCTGAAAAAATCTGAAGTGAAAGGAAAGTCTGAGTGTAACAGCAAAACAATGGGAAGATACAGCACGTTGGTTTGAGCCTCTCTGTGCCAAACCCTCAACACAGACAACAACCGAACAGTTTGTTATAAGTGCAGCCGCCTCTTTCTTGTAAATTCAGGGGAAACAGAGCTGACACACAGACGTGCACTGTATATCTGATGAAACTTAACCAGAGCTGACAGCCCGCTGCCAGTTAGGAAACAATATCAGCCTGACTCTTGAAAAAAAACATTGCCGAGACACGAGCATGAATCAAGTGTTGAAATACAGTGTAAATAATAAAATAAGGGGGGAAATGAGCTGTTATGAAAGGAGATAAATATATACAGTGGTGTCAGCGTGAGCTGATAACAAGCAGCGACTGCTTGTAAAATAAAGAAAGGGATGAACAAAGGGAAACAGGACGTTATTAAAATGCACACACAAGTTATCGGGCAAGGAGAGACTTGACAGGAATCTACACTCCAGAAATAAAACTTTTTTAAAAAAGCTAAAAGAGACAGGCTGCACAGCCTCCCCGTGCGTGCCGAGAGATGAAATATAATCCAGAGATCTTAATTGTCAGTCATACTGCAGTCTACACCGGCGTTCTCCTTTTGAGTTGTCTTCTTCTGCATTCGTATGTTTACTGCAAAAACACAAAACAGCCTGCTGCTAAATGAATAGGACAGTTACATTACGCTCGCTGATTTCTATTCTATTCTATTGTGTTCTATTCCGAGCCCTCAGTCGCTGCTGATAAATGAAGTGGCCAGTCAGGTTATGCTAATTGATGTCTCCTCCTTTGCTTCCTTCCTCTTTTCTCCAAAGTTCAATTACACTCATCCACCGCCATCCATCACCGGAATGAAGCTGGCTGTGGGGCTAAATTAAATGTGCCAATTTCAATTAGCCAGCGTGAGGGAGTGCAGGGGACAGAGGTGACTGTGGTGGAAATTGGTTAGTGGAGGGGTAGAGAGGGGGTTCAAAAATAGGGGTGGTGGTGGGAGGGTTGGCAGTATGCAAGCGCTCTGAAAAGTGTGCTGCTCTGTTTAGTCTAAATGTTTTATTCCAGCTGTTGAGGAGAAGAGACAGCTGTTTAGGAATTAATGCAAGCTTGTTTTCATCGAGTCCCCCTCGCAGAAAGTGTCATCAGAAGCTGTCATTGCTCCAGAAACGTCCTGTGAGCTCTGTGAGCTGATATTTGAGGGTCTCCTTGCATTGTTGGGTTGGAGTATCGGTCGTCTTGAACAACGACTTCTGCCCAAAACGTCACACGTTGGTATACCAATAACTATTCATGTGCAGACTCAAGATTTCTACTCTCACATGTACTCCGGTCTAGAACCTAGTATTTATTGGATTTGGATGTGCGTGCTTTTTCAAACTTTTTCCATGAATTACGATGTCACATCAGAGAAAAACTGCCCCCATGTCCTGTCTTCTTTTTTCTTTTTTAAATAGAATAACCAGTGATTGATTGTCCGATCAACATGAGTGCAAAATTTTTGTTTCAGCCACATCTGATACAGCAATAAACCAAAACTACTACATAAAACAATAGAAGCATCGTTTGATTGATAAGAAAACACCGGGTCATCGTGTTTCTGCATCGACTTCACGTTCCACGTTCCAAACGTTACAGTGCAGAGGCAACAAGTTGTTGGAAGGAGAGGAGAAGCGTGAGAAACCCGAGACGACAACAAAGCAAAGCTGATGAGGGGAAATAAATGTGGAATTCACTGTGGCGGATGACCGACCGCTTTCCATGAGGTTTCCACGCTTAATTGAACCTCTCAAGCCTCGCTACGTGACGCCAAACCAACCATTAAGTAGCCGTCCAACATCTATGCACGCTTTGTGAATTCTTCTTGAAATGCTTGGAAAATTGTTGCTGTGGTGATTTTTTAAAAGCTGACACATGGAGCTCAAACGTGCGTCCTGTCATCAAGTTTCACACAACCTAATAGACCCTAATACATAATGCGGTAGTTTCGTGTTGCAGAAAGGGAGTGCAGAACAGATTCATGTCCTGCACACGGATCTGAAGAGCAAAGTACATGCCAGATGACAATGCTTGGAAAGTGTGTATCAGTGCCCTAATTAAGTCCCAGTGTGTAACTTTTCGACCAGAAAATAATGATATAATAACTTGTAATCAGGTGAGTGATTCCTCTGTCATTCCCGCTCTGCTTGTTTATTTTCAAGAAGAGGCGAGCAGGTATGGCTGCATGGACAAGCTGACAGGCGAAGCAACAAGCTCCGTCGTGTTCATCTCACGCACATGCCCCCTTGCTGTGGAGATAAGATCGGCTAGAACTACTGCATGCCACTGGCTACCATGGATGAGATCTTGGCGAGATCTCATGAGCTATGTAACTGTTTAAACAGTTATCAGGACATAAACAGGAGGAGATCACATGGCAGAGAATCAGCGTAAGACTGGATGTATCAGGTGACTTCAGTTTTAATTTAAGCTTTAAAGGTTTGATTATTATATCGACCTACGATTAGAAATATAACTGCATCTAACTAACTTAATGTGATTTACAGAGTTTCCTGATGGACAGTGAAGTAAACTGCTGCCAACTGTAGCTGCTGTTAGCTCAGTTTGTTAGCAGGGCTGCACAGACTGTGAGCTCAGAGCACCGGGGGAGTGTTAGTGTACTGACCATGCACATTAAAAATGTAAATCTGACTTCATATTAATCAGGGAGGTTTTTAATGAATCTTTAGATTGATACGTTAGATAATGTCAGGTGAAAACTGTCTCACTGCCTCCAAACCTGATAACATATTCCTGTCACACGCTGAAAGGTGTGCCACTGCACCCCAGATCCCAATCCCGAAATAAAATAAAGCTGCCTTCACCTCACGCACGTTGTCAAAGCCGCTTGTTTAATAAGCAGCAAGCCAAAGATGTTTCTTTGTTAGCAGCTTGTTATTAAGGCTGCAGCAGCATGACGACAACAATCAGAGGAGTTTCTTTGTGTTGCTGTTCAAGCGCCTCTCACATGATAACTAGAACTCTCTGGGCACCAGACAGGAACGGCTGATAAATAATCTCCTCTTTACTGAGGACTGGCAGACAGCAGGGCGGAGGAGAAATAATAATTCCCCCCTCTCTTTTTCTCTCAGTATCCCCAGCAACGGACCTGGTTTTAGCCATAACCCCCTCCTCCCTCCCCCAGGCTGAAACAGGCTGATACTTTACAGAGAAGTGATTTCAAACTTTTAAACGGTTTCTCTGTGACTTGTATATCCTCTAATTGTTATTCATAGCTCTGTCAGGAGAAGAGGAGGAGGAGGAGGAGGAGGAGGAGATGGAGAAGAGAGAATGAGAGGAGGAGAGGGGAAAATGTCGAGGACAGACGATGGAGCAGAGGGAAGGAGATGGGGAAAGAGGAGAGGAAAGGAGGGCAGATGGGCGGACAGGAGAAATGAAATAGAGGAGAAAATGAGGAGGGAAGAGAAGAAAATGGACGGTCTTAGATTGTGAGGAGGAGGGGAGAAGAAGGAAAAAGAAGGCAAAAAAACAATAAAGACAAGAAAGGAGACACTTATTTTCTTTATATTATAATTACTTCTCTCTGAGGAATACACAGTTCCACTTGTGTTGTAGTGTGTTACCTGTGAATTTAACACCAACGCTTAAATGTCATTCAAAAAACAGCTGGGGAATGTAACAAAGACTGACAAAGTAATTATCAGTATTATGAAACATAAAGTTGATGTGTAAATGTGCAAACTGACTCTCCGTCAGGTGTACATCAGCTGGAGGTGTTAAACGTGCTTTTAACCTGCCCACATTATATCAACTTGACAGACTTCAGACTCAACATGGCAGCAACTGTCTGTCTGCATTCATGTGGTGAATAAAAGAGCTTTTACCAAGTGGAGAAAATGGCACAGAGAGTAATCTTAACACTGCAAGGTTTAATAAACCAACATAACACGAGAGGGAGTGCTGTTATACTGAATATCAGCACAGATTCAGTCAAAGGTTGAAGTTTATCACAGCCGTGCTGATATTCAGTATAACAGCATGACCTTGAGTGTAATATTTCCCCTGGACAGCACAGGGAGCTTTAGTTTAATTCAAACTGCTAATATGTTGAACAATTTGTCAATGCTATAGAAACACTAGGTAACTGTTGATTGCTGTTAGTTATTGGTTTGATTAATGGTTGTATATTGATTACTGACGGTGGCTGATGAGGTTTATTATCAGCTGATCGTATTCAGTTGCTACTTGTAAAGCTTGTTGCAATCTAAGATAGATGATGACTATTAATGTAACAGTTGTTAAAACACCTGTACATGTAGATAAAAGTCTCAGTGCTGTTATACTCAATATCAGCACAGATTCAGTCAAAGGTTGAAGTTTATCACAGCCGTGCTGATATTCAGTATAACAGCATGACCTCGAGTGTCATATTTTCCACGGTCAGCACAGGGAGCTTTAGTTTAATTCAAACTGCTAATATGTTTTTGTCACTACTACAGAAACACTAGGTAGAGTGCTGTTATACTCAATATCAGCACTCATGGAACAACTCTTCAAATTATTTTGTAGGAACTGCTGTATAAACTACAAATAATTTCACCGACATAGAGGGAGTCTTACTGAAGTTATTGTTGTAATAATACTGAAAGAGACTGCAATCTGACACTGTGAAATTGGGACTACTTCTGGTTTTCAACATATTTGTGTCAGACACATTGTTATGATGATGTATGAATCCGAGAGCGCACAAGGTGTTACGGACAATCTGTCATCAAACAGTGTGAGCTAAACAGTATCTAATCTGGATCCTGAAGGGCCTTAAACTGTTTATCTGGGTCTTAAAGAGCCACAACAGAAATGATAACTAAACCCTGAACATGATGAAAGAATTAACATACATGTCCTTATCGAGAAGTCATTGTAAACACTAGAAATGCAGCTTTTGTTTCCAAAATCACACAAGAGTAAGTAGTTCATACTCACATTTCCCAGCTTGAATCTCTTAACAGAAAACTCATTGATGTGTCTGTCATCAAAGGCAAAGTCCATTATGTATTCTGCTACAAAGCAAGTGAGAAACCATTGACTGACAGGAAACTCGAGCAGGTAAAGAAGAATTTTCACCGGTAACGGTAGCTGTTATAACACGAGTGACAATATCACAATGACACCCTGATATGAAATCAAAATAATTAACCTGTGTACTCCAATATTGTGTAGTCATATCTGTTTCAAATAGCAAGAAGTAATTTGCAATTTGAAATTTAAAGCAACAACAACTGCAATTCCCTTAATACTAATCTAGTATCTAACTATCCTTTTCTGTCTCATTTAATTGAACCTGGACGAATATCTGTGACATATTTGGAGATTTTTCTTTGTTGACCAACATGTTTGAAGATAAACTGCGATGTGATACCTGAACCTTAAACGCTGAAAAATCCATCATGACCAAATGACTTATTAATGCAGTGTCACACACGGGGCAGTCCCGTGTATTATTACCCCATTTTAAACATAGTTTTTATTCATTCTTGAGTTTTCTTTGACAAATCAATTAGCGATGCCTTAACTGCATTTACTGTGTGCCTGAAGCTTCAATTATGCACCTCGGTATAACCTGTCACATCAAACCCTCTCGAGACATCACCATGTGCTCAATTAATCTCTCCAGCTGAAGGAACATTTTTCTTTTCTTTTATACTGCTTGAACATCGAGTGAGTGAGGGGAACAGTAGATGTTTCAGATGTTAGCCTCTGGTACCACCGAGTGAAATTTCAGCCAGTGTAAGACACGATTAAAATGAGGCCGGACTCAGTCCTATTAAACTAAATGACTGTTCTTATTAAACAGACACATGATGAGCTTATTATCATCATCACTACAAATGTGTTTGTTCCATTGCAATGTGTTTGAGATCTGTCACACACGCTAAGGAAAAGTCCATATTGTCACAGTCCTAATTCATTTTTCATCTAAGTAATGAATTTTAAGTGGCAAAAACTTTGAAAATGGTTTTGTTTGGAAGAAAACCTTCAATCCAAGACTGGTGAGACTGAAAGTACATTGATTAACCAAGTGCTGCCTCCTGATGGTGCTGGAGAGCGTGCACCTCTTGGTTTGCTGACCGGACCGGACGGTCTGTTTGTGTTTTGTTCGCCTGTGTCTTCTCCACCATAATCCTCCCCGTCTTTTTAATCTCATGGATACTGTAAGATTGTGTTGTGAGAGAGATCCCGACCCATTGTGCATCACGGAAAGTGACACAGACATACTGTAGTGAACGTTACCGACCCAACCCAACCTACCTACCCAACTCTCACTGCGGGAGGCGGAGGCTGCTTTCTGGTACACGGTGCACTGTAGTGCCAGGTCGTGGTGACTCTTCCACATATAAATTCATCAATTATTTCTCTTGAAAAGTTTCCAAAGACTTGACGTACAACGCAGCTTTGGTTAAGTCAAATTATGTCGCATAATCATGACCGGACTCTCCAATGTTTTGAATTTGCGCTGTAGTACCATTTTTCAACCACTAAATATCATTGTTACAAGCAAAGTTACACATTGTTCCTTTAATGTTTTCTGACACTTGCATGATACTTGGGTTGGCCATTCAAGTATGGCTGATGTATGTGAGACACCATGTTTACAACACTACTGTGTACACCGAGTACACATACACACACTGAGTATTTTAATCCAACCTAGATAATTGTTTTGTTTTACACTCCGACTGACCTTTGTATGCGACGTCTCCATTATGGGGCCATATGGTGAAAACCAGTGGCAGCGTGGAGCAGAAACACATCCGAGTTCTGCCTGTTTTTGCTGCACTCCTGGTGTTGTGGCGGCGCTCCGTGTCCCTGGTTTGCCATAAAAACCTCCAGTAAATGATTTTACCATCTGGATGACTGATTGGAATTACCGGTGTGCATTGGCAAAACCAAATTATCAGTCTCCCCTGGCAATACTGATAACCAGATAGGGCTTCAGCCTGCATGGTTTGGGTAAGCATTAGAAGTAAAGCAATGCCGCGTTCTAGAGGTGAATTCAATGGTATGAAGGCGGATCCAAGGCTTCAAAGCATCGCGGTGAAAACACACTTCACGGAGCTGGATTCAGAACGAAGGAACAGCGACGCACAAGAAATGAACAAGGCCCAATAATGATACCATTTCTTTCTTTCTCCGTGACTGCCTGGCTGGCTGCTTGTCACCCTATTCTTTAATCTGTTTAGGGTCTAATTGTGAGTAATGACGCTATTGGCTGATATGGCTTGTAGCTCAGCCAGCCTCTCTGTGCCCACTCTGCATATCCAACCCATCTGTGAGCCACACAAATACACACACAGCAAAACAACTGTCGTGCCCACAGACACCCACACAGAGACCCTGCACACACACACACACACACACACACACATATATCACTGCAGCACACACACACACACTTCACAGCAAGCCGTCAGCTTTAGCACGTTGGCTAACCAGCAAAGAGGATTCATAACACACCAAATTAGCTTTAGATTTGCAATGAAAGATCAGTTCATTAAAAATGCATTAAATATGAGCGGGTTCAGTTGATGCTAAATGGAGGGGGATTCATCTCCACTGTCTCTCTTCCCTGTGCCCTCTTTCTAACTTCCCCTCCTGCGTTTTTTTGGCGCATCTCAAACGGCTGTAATATTTTCTTTTGTGTCAGAATCAGTGTCGCGTTTAACCGTGATGGCACAGAGGCGTCCGTTCAGCACCGATCCATCCGATGGAGACACTTATTTTTGGGGCACAGTCGTTGATCTGATGAGTTTGGGTGCAAACCAGTCATGCACTAGAGTTTCATAATGGATTCAATCAGATCAAACAGATTTTTAGTCGGCCCAATCAGAGAGTTTTTGAATTTGGCAAATGAAACATCAGAGGTCCGACTTGTTCCAGTCGGATGAGAGACTCGGCCTGTTCGTCCAGTCATTTCTCAGATTAGACAGTCCGGTTCTGGCTCCATGGATTGCACGTTTTCATTTTAACATGCTGATTTTTAGCAGGTGACACTGACAGACATACTTTTCAGTGTTTTGTTCTAAATTGCACAGATCATTGCCGTGTGCCCTCGCTCGGCCAACACAGTTTTGGCTGAATGTGCTCTGCTCTGTGTATGCACACATTTCCTCTTCCTCTTCCTTCCATTATGGCAGGCTTGCTTCCAGACCACAGTACCAAGATATTCTTATCACAATCAAAATCCAATAATAGTATGAACAAAACATTTTTTTTGGTTACAGACCTGTCACCTGTGCTGATGTGATGGGATGATAGAAGTCACATTGAAAGGAGGGAGAGAGAGAGACAGAAGCAGCAGCAGAGACAGGAAGGCAATTTGTGAGCTGAATTATGTGAGAAAGAGGAGAACAAGTTCTGTGCACACCTATTGTTATCTTTGTGCAGGTGCTGGTGGGAGACAATGAGGTCATATACGCAAAGTTTCAAGTAAACTCCTGCATGTGGAGCGATTAAGCTGTGTACAAACAGAGACGTCATCTGAACAACTCATACAGGCACGAGAAACTGATCCAATCATCCACAAATCCAAAGTATATTTTGGAACATGCGTAACTTTAAACAGAATACATTCAAAATAAAGAATGTGTTCCTCTTGGAGTGTTGGACTAGCACAGGGCTGTGCTCAAATCACCCAGTGGGCCGTGAGTTTTTTGTGTCTGGACTAGCATGATTGGAGATGCCACAGTCACCTTTTTTTGCTGCACTCTCGGTCAGTATTGATTGATACAGAGACGTTACCCATCGTTTTTTTGGTTTGTTATAGCAGCATAAAAATAATGAATTAGCCCTTCTTAAAACAAAGTGGATAAAAAGTCCTTGAATGTCAAAAGAACTGCAGAACACTTACTAACATTTCCTAAATTTTGACTGTCTTGTTCATCAAGTCTCAGAATTGATCTTCGTAGTGTTTGCTTTGTTTTATTCTGACTGTTGACTCCTCATGACTGATGAACAACTGCAAGGCTGAAAACAAGTCTTACCCAGGAGGATTATGAGGACTGGACCAGAGGAGAGGAGGAACGAGGTCTCACTGGATCCCCTCCACACAGACTTGTTTCACTGGCTCTGCTGCAGAGCATTGTGGGGGATCAGGGGAAGAGAGATGATGATTATGGAAATGAGCGAGCTCTCTTTCTGAAACATTAAACAGGCCACTGATTGCTTTTACATAACCTTCGCTCACTGACACACACAGGCTGTCCCTCCCTTTCAAACACACACACACACACACACACACACACACACACACACACACACACACACACACACATACATGCGTGTTGTTGAGTTTTTCTCTGGTGTCATTGCTTTGTCTGCTGTCTCTCCTGTGTGAAGGTGCCCTCTCCATAACCTGTCATTTGTTCATGTTCAGCTTCAGACCAGAGAGCTGCAGTTTGATTCCTCGAGCTCAGAGGTCAACCTGCTTTCACTTCTCCGTGTGTGTGTGTGATTTTACACGCGTGTAATTCTTTTTTTTTAAATGCTATACATGTGCATGTGACTGTGATGATAAAGTGACATATTCACCCCTACCATGCCTGTGCAACTACGGAGACAATAACCTCCAGACATGGATCTATATAGGAGGGTATATTTGATGGATGGACGTAAAGAGATGGAGGATGGAGATGGACAGATGGATGGAGAACTCAGTAACTGTCCAATGGAACGAGGGCTCCTGTTTGGTGAACTAAATCCTGCACATCGACAGCATGTCTTATAAAATTAACTCATCACTCACGTTGCTTTGGTATTTTTTAATCCAATAGTTCTCAAACTATGGTGCGCCTCCCTCTTGTGGTATTTAGAGGAATGTCTCATTAAAAAATGAAATAAATTAAGCTCATTAAGCACCAGGTCGTGTTTTTTGAGGTTTTCAGGCCTGGGGCGCGGGGGAATGCTGATGGGGAGCAGAGCCAGTGTCATGTCAGAACAGGAGCTGGGCAAGCGGGCAATGTAACCGGGCTCTATGAGCGTAATGGCAGAGGAGAAAAGGATTGTTGATGAAGGAAACTAGGAAGAGAGTGAGCGAGCAAGAAGCCGCCGGACAAGAGTAAATCTGGGACTGACTTTTAGTGGTTGGTGAGAGCTTGGTGAAATAAAAGGCTGAAAGACAGACGCCGAGCTGGGCTGACTGCTGTTGGACTAGTCAGTAATATTAGCTGGCTGCTATGTCTGCTGTTGGTGACCTTGTTGATGTCTGGCTGTTGCTTCAAGAGCTGAAATATGATGGCAAGATAGAAAGCGGAGGTAAAATGAAACAATTGTGGCCTCAGATGGGAAATATTGACATATTGACCCTTTCCACCACTACTGTGTTACGACGTCTGATATTTTCTGGTGGTACACGGTGTAAAAACTTTGAGGAACAGCGTTTGGAGCATTTTTTTTGACAAACAGGGATTCTCCGGCACACTGCACCATTTGGAGAGGCATTTTCAAAATAATTCTGCCAATAGGCTTGAATACCAATTTGTCCTCAATCATTCGGGGACCCATTTAATCTTCCCATGACACAGCTTCGAGTACCAAGCCAGATTCTGACACATAATAGTCCAGCTGGTGGTTTCAAACAGTGCTAAGCTTTTATCTCAACTAATTGTCAACACAACCTTCAATTTCTCTGAAATTGCATGAAAACCTCCATTTTTTTTCCTTCCCCTCATATTTCCCCAGGACATGCAGCAGGTGCACCGCACAGCTGAGATTTAGCCGCTGCAGTGGTCGGGCCAGAGTTGGCTGCCGTGTTGATCCTTGTGAATGAAAAAAGTTTCCCACCTGAGGGCATGTCTGACAGTATCCACAGCCAACATCATTATCAACAAACAGTTTCCACCAATTTATGAAACAACCAGAGCTGCCTTCGAGGATTTCTTGCCTGGTAATTTAGTTTTTTTTGGTTGAGAATGTGACCGGACATCATCGTGTAATCAGGGAAATAGTTGTTGTGAATTAATAAAAAGCTTGACAAAAGAATAATAAAGCCCAAGGACACTTCTACATGAGGAGCTGGGAATCGAACCATCACCCCTGTGGTTAGTGGACCTCCTCAGCTGCTCCACTCTGACTCGGTCTGTGTTGTCACCGCTGACGAAACGCCGCAGATCAGTTCACTTTTGCACATCTGAGGATACGAAAGAAAGGAAGCAACTGTTCATCAATGTCATCAATTACTGTTTGTTTCAGTTGCCTTTATCTGACAACCTGTAGGGAACCTTTGAAGGTCCAGTGTGTGAGATTAGGTGCCAGAATATGGTAGAAATCGAATACAATATTCATAACTATGGAACAGAAGTGTGAGGCAAGGGGTATTCAGCTGGTTCAATGATACACATTTGACCTTTGACAGTGGCATCTCGTTATGTCGCCTTCTCTGTTGTGTCCACTTACGATGGTTTCAGGTGTTGTTCTTGTCTACTGAGACTGTTTCAAGGTTGTCACAGTACTATAACTTTAAACTTTCAGCTCTTTTATTTTAAAAAAATATGCTCGATAATCTTTGATTAAAGTCCTTGGTGCACAAAATAGAAAATGTACCCACAGAATAACTAAAACTGTGGTGGGTATTTTATTTTATTTCTAGTTTATTTCTCATGTCACTATTTTAATTCCACTTAATTCTCCACCTTATTTTAGAGTTTACTCGTAAACTACCTCAATCTGCTCTCCTTGTTTTTCTTTCTCTTCGTCCACGAGCGATCCGTCCATCGTTCTGCCTGGAGATCTGTTTTTTAATAACTTTAGATGCTATCAAATGTTTGTTTGTTGTAACATTTTATCATTTTGACTTCATTTTCATAAAATGTGCGCATGTTGATCTGCATCTTTTTATAGCTCGTGACAGCTTTTTTCTTATCTGATTCTCGGTGGATTGTAAATGAATTAAGTCCATAAACATCAGTGTGTTTTTTTTTAGTTCATTTCTTAATTTGTCCGTCTTTCACATTATTGTTTGGTTTTTATTCGCAGATGAAAATTGTTTGTACATTTTTTCATTCTTCTTTTCAAAGGTTCCTTTTTTCCTCTTGAAAACATTTCTGTTGACAAAAACTTTCTAATGCCTCTTTCAGCTTGAGATTTCAAAGGAAAGGCACGTCTGCAGGTTTCCAATTACCGTATGCGTTGTGTTAAAAAGCATCTTTGTTATGACTGAAGAAGTTTGAATATAAATCAAAGACATCTTTATGAGGAGATCACAACAAATCTTAAAAGTTTAAATGTTGTTTTCTCTGTGTGATATAATAATGATACAGCTTGTGGTTTTTTGGATTGTGTCAGATTCGACCACCTCGTTCTACCATCTGTCAGACGCCTGTTATTTAAAGGTTCACGCTGAAAGATGAGTGGATCTGCCAAACTGAACGACTGACTGACATACAAAGGAGCTAAGTTGCTTCGTGCAGGATTGGCTGACTCTTTAAACAGCTGACTAACTTTCCGTTTCACTGATTAACTTACAGATGAGTTCATTTAGCGTGTGCGCGGGGTGCGGTTCACTCAAGGACATCCAGCTGATGCAAATACACATTCCCCGTGCATCTAACCAACTTACAGAGTCACTGGCAAACCGGATGAATAACTACATTACCGACTGGCTGCGTGACTGGTTAATTAACTTACTGTCTGTCTGTTTGCAGTGCACCCAAGGACATCCATCCAGCATCCAGCTTGTACACAAACTATTTTCGCGCACACATCTCTCCTCTCTGGAGTGACGGGGAGAATATTTCCCTGTTTACTCAAGTGCCACTTCATGATTAAAAACTAATCAGGCTTCAGCCAGCCTGGGATCCCCCTACACACTGACACAGAATGAACTGTAATTATCTTAACAGAGAAGTGAAGAGCGAGACGGACGGCGAGAGACGGGGAAAAAAAGACGAGTGTGAGTTAGATAGAAAGTAGAAAACAAACAGAGATAAAGCAGGAGTGCTGCCAGATACAGAAATATCAAAAAAGTGAGATAAAAGGAGGTAAACACAAAAAAAAGAGGCAGCGGCTGCTCCTGTTCAAAGCTGGTGATTCAGATAACACATATCTGCTCCTCTTAGCTGCAGCACTGTTTAGCCTTGATGATTGTGTATTAATAGAACATTAGCGCAGGTCAGACGGGCGCTTTCTCTTTGGTTAAGCTACAAATTATGACTCGACATGAATCAAACACAATTCCATCAGATTTTTGTGTGTTACGTTTGATCCCCGGCTGAAACTTAATCTACTCGTGTCGGCCTCGAGCTCAGCCAGAAAGTTTTAAATGTAGAAATTGGAAACTGATTTGTTTGAGGCTAAAAAGTACAACTTCAAATGACTTTTCTTCCCCAGTCTGCCGTCTCTCAAACTGCTGACTCATGCCTTTCTCTCTGTTTCTTCCCACAATGCTCAAGTGCACAAGGTATTACAGCAGAAGGGCTGCTGTGAGGAAACAAACTGAACAACAACACAGACGCTGCTAAGCTTCAACTCAAAATGGCAATTATTCCTCCCAGGGGGAAGTGATTTGTCATGTAGTCTTTGGATTACTTTTTCATCACACACACACAAACACACAAAATTGACAATTAAGTACTAGCAATTCATTCATCAGGATCAAAAATAGTTTCTTGTTTGCGTGTAATCAAATTTGTTGATGTCAGTGTTTCACGGTATCGCATCGAGATTGTCGTACAGATACGCAGGAATCGGGGAAAAAACAGCAGGTATACTAACATTATCAACTATGTACTGGTAATGGAGTATTCTCATCAGTAAATGTGGCGGCGTGCTGTCAATCCAAAAGGTCACATGTCACCCCGCTGCTCATCGAGCTCCACTGTCTACCTGTAGCAGCCCACGTTAAATTCATCTATTAACGTCCTACCAGTTCCTACCAGATCAGGGGCGTCCCTCTCTACCTTCACAAACCTCCTGAAGACCTCCAGCTCTTCAGAGAGGACCTCCTCTACAACACTACCAACAACTGGACATGATGAATCTGTCCCCCTCTTCAACTGGACCCTGATTCACACCTCAGGGTCTCCTTCCAAGCATGGGGGAAAAAATCTGGCAGCTAAATTCAGATAAAAATCAAAAGGCCATATCTAAATCAGTGTTTGGTTCGGTCTGAGCTACTGTTAGCTAATGGCAATTCAACAAATGAACAAATGAATATTGTATTCCATTTCTGCCAATAAATACGCCTAAATCTTGATTCCTACCCTGATGAGGTTTGGTTAATTTGGGCTGAGTCTCTGTGTGCTTCTACCTGAACTTTAGTTCGATACATCTGCGGTGAGACCGCAAACTGGACCAACCAAAGGACTGTGTGAGAGTAAAAACCATCTGAGCTTTTAGTATGAACTCAAGAGTTAAACTGACCTATACGACTAACTTCAGTTTATCATATATATTCACAGTCATAGTGAAAAGTATCTACAGAAGCTAACGATTTGTTTCATTTCAAAATAACGTGACATTTCGCTCAAAGTTCAATTTTGTCAACTCGTGTCAATGACGCAAGATACGTGTCGGGCCGTGGCGTGATTGGACGCAAATTTGCATGCGTTCACGTCTTCACATTAACTCCAGCAGAATACTCACAGAATCTGACTCATCACTTTTTCCTCATATCTTCAGACTTTGCAGTGTTTAAAATCGTTTGTATGCATGCACAGAACACAATGTGGCACAGTTCTATTGGGCGTTTATGCTACCCAGCACTCTGCACACTCATCAAACACAACAAATGTGTTATTGGTCTTGTTCTCGCCTCTGCTGGCTGGGTGATGCAAAGCAGTGAGTCGCCTGGAAGAGATGAAAGCTCCCCACAGACAGAGCTGAAGCTTACCTACACGTGAAGAGCAAACATGGCTGCCTTTTCACAGTAGAAGTGGAGAGAGAGGTGGTGTCTGTCTGCCGGGCTAATCACAGGACACTTAAATATATGAAGTGCTGCGCTCACGGTTAGCTGGTCACTATGTTTCACCGTGACATACAGTAAATCTGTCAGACACTGGCACATCTCCCACAGCGGTATTGATTTTGACTTGGAGAGATTGTTGCATTCATTACGACTCATTAACATGTCACATCTGTTTGTGTGCCTGTGGATTTGCATCTCAGCAGTTGTCACCATTTGGCATGTTTATTATCGAGCCACGGCCACGATCTAACTCACTGGTTCCCAACCTGAGGGGCCTGAACCACAATCGGGGTCGCAAAGCTTCACAGGCGGTCGTGAGGCTTTCTCAATTTTCAATCAGATACGATATCAAATATCCATAAAATGTGTCAGGGGATCTCTTCAGGAAAAACACTGGAAACTGATCTAATTAATTAATTAAGTCAATTAATTTTGTTTGTTTTTGGATATTTTAAGCCTCCAGGGCATTTTATGACTTTATTACTCATGGTTGGTATCGGGCTAACTTTAAGGACCAGATGTAACCTTAACTCTGGTCATCACAACAAAAACGAAACACACCTACACGGAGACAAAACAGCAGCTTGTTCTTCACATGAGGCCCAAACCGCCACATTGTCCATTTTTGACATGAATACTAATGATGTCTGTGTACGTCACACACCCACACACACAAAAACTCTCTCTTTTGGACCAGAATGGAGTCTGGCTCCAAGGGGACTCGTGGAGTTTAGGTATTTAAGGATTTGAATAACGAGAATAGGACACACTCGCTGTCATAAATAAGCTGCACACAGAAGGTGAGAGAAAGAAACGGGGACGGAGAACATTGTTATAACGCTTATTTTACTTCCTAACGTTTGAAAAATCCAGAATGATCATGCAAATATTTTTCATTTTGAGTTGAACTATTAGTCAATCAGACTTTATTTGTATAGCAAATAATAATAATTTGAAACCATTTGCAGTGAGGAAACACAGGAGGCAAGGTAAATAAAATAAAATACAACAATAATAATAAAACACATAAACATGAATAAATAGATAAACAAAATAAAATACATGGAAAAAACATGTTAAAATGTATAAACAGAAAGTCATCAGCATAGATATGAATGAGTGGCAACATGTAAAGGTTAAAACGGTGAGGACCTAACATTGAACCTTGACGAACACCACAACTTATTTTATAGTTTTTCGATGAACATTCACACATACTTAAAAATAAATAATCTCTATCATTACCAGTTAAAAACAGAGAGGCCAATCAGACTGTGAAGTCTACCTAAAAGAAGCGAGTATCGAGGTATCAAACATGTATCAAAGGTTTTTACGGTAAAAAACTGGCAGCTGTGGTTGTAATAAATATTATATTATATTATATTTTTCATTTAAGGTTGGTGCTTCATTCCGTATTTCAAAATGTCTGTAGATTTCATGGTGAAAAACTGCCAAACAATGACAGTAAAAGACGCCATTAAAATATGCCATTAAAATATGCCATTAACTATTTCTGTGTTTTACTGTATAATTAACAGTCACTAATATAAAATACGACTTTATTCTGTATAATTTCCCTTAAAATGGTGAATAAATGAAGGTTTTGAAGTATGACTGTAATATGACAGTCTTACTGTCATGGTTTGGCAGTTTTTCAACGTAAAATCTACAAACATTTCTTTTTTTACAGTGTAGTACCAATACAGAAGGTATTAGGGATATACAGTGAACTTTAGTTTGTCTGTTATCACCATATATATTAGATATCTCTGTATCCTCTACAGTGCACTGATTGTTAAACATTAAGTGTGATATCCACGGTTAAGTAAACTTCCATCTCAGCTGTTCAATCGAAGCTACACTTGAAATTACAAAGACAGTATTTGGTGTAACAGCCTGGCCCATTAGCTATTAACCAAACTTGATTGTCCTTGTCTTGGCATACGTCCTCCTCCCAGGTGGAGATGCTAAGTTTGCACAGACGGGTGCAAAAGTTCACCTCCCTTCTCGTCCTCCTCTGCTTTCATTCCTTCACACATCCTCTCTTCTCTCTGTCTCCTCTGTCCTCCTCCCTTCCCCTCTCTCACCTCCAGCTGGCACAAACAATAGTTCACTTTGCCTTCGTCTTTTTCTGATTGATCCTCCTTCGATTTCTCCTCTGTCTCCTCTCTCTGTCTCCCAGTGGGACGGGGCAGAACATCTTCAGTCAGGTGCAGAAGTTCACCTCTCCTTCCTCCACCTCCCTCCTCCCCAGTGGGACCACGGTTAGCAGGTGGCACAAATGTTTACTCCTTTTCATCCTTTCCTCTTGATCTTTCTTCTCTCAGTTTTTTTAACACTCCTTACATCTCACATATTTTGTCAATTCATGTGCAGTATTATTTGTCTTTGTCCCTTTCTTCTTCTGCTTGTTCTATGTTGGACTATGGTTAGCAGTGTGAAGGTTTATTTTCTCTTTTCTCTCAGTGAAATTGATTCTAATATTTATGCGGCGCTTCCTTTAGGTAACGTCATTATTCAATTCCTATTTTTGTTATCTAATTTATTAGTTAAACTCATTTCTGTTTAATATATACTGTACAGCAGTTTGATACGTACATTTCATCCGCTAGGGTTCACTAAAACAACTCCACAAATGTCTATGTACATACTAAACAGATCAGAGAATTCAGACAAACTTAAACCACAATAAATATCAAAGATATTAAAATGACCTTCCTATGGTACCTTTAACTGACACTTACTAAACAGGTGGGCCCACACAGCAGAGGTGTTTCACTGGCAGCTGTTGACAAGTAACTCTACAGTACATCATTGTTACTGTAATTTTCGCAGTAACTCTATAATTACTGTAGTTTTTGACTGAATACACAGTATACTACTGTGAAATGGTTTACAGTAATTTACTGGGCACAAACTCAGTAACTCACTGTGGATTTCACAGCTGGAATTTACAGTGTGAGCAAAGAAATAAAAGTTGAGTGCTCACAATAGCAGATCCAAATATTGGACCTCCAGGCATGTGGCCATGTTACCCTTGTTGCCAGAGGAGCTACCGGGCTTTCTCCTGGTCACCTGTAGCAGTACCTGGATACAGCAGACACATAAAGGTCCCTCATGGGCAGCTAGCTGAGCTAGCTAGACTAGCCTGCTAGTGACATGACTGTTTGAAATCATTGATACAGTGCTCAGTATTTCTTGTCAAGCTGAAAATAAATGTTAATATTTGCTTTTTTAATATCTTCTGGTTTTGGACTGTTTGTCAGACAAAATAACTTGATTATGTAAATTTGGTTTTTACAGACTTCACTGTGAGTGCTGTGTTCGAAGAGGCTCTGCTTTTAGTTCCACAAAATACTTTAATTCATTCTGGATAAGAAAAATGAGCAAGGTGAGCTCAGAAATCTGAGTGTCACATTCTCACATCAGAATAATAAAACCTCAGCAGTATAACTGTAACATGGTCTGAGATACGATGCACCACTCCTCTCCCTCTCTGGCTGCTCACACTTCTTTCTATATCACCTCTTTTGTTGTTCTTTCACGGCGCAGCCTGACCTTTCTCAGCGACGCTCCCCTGGGAGTGACTGAATAAAATCTGTGTGTGTGTGTGTATACTTTGTGTTTGCTCATGACATTTCATTATGATGGACGTGACTAAAAGCTTAAATGTCTTTCCAAAGGTGTGTTTGGATTAATCAATCACATTAAAGCAACATTATGTGACTTTTCTCTCATAAACTAACAGACTTTAAATCATGTTGATGCTACACTGACTTGTAGTCAGGTGAATGTTGTCTCTGTCATTTCCACTCTGCACCATGTTGGCCTGATACCTGATTTTGGTGAAACTGGGTTCACTCCTCTTCCAGTGTGGAAGTCATGAATACTCGATTGAACCTGGTCCACAGGTGAACGGCTGCATTATTGGGCTAACATTCCCATATTTACTACTCACAGTACACCTGACTGTCACTGCTACCCTGAAAGGTTTGTTACCCAGAACCATCTGGGAAGTCGCAGGCACTGTCAGGCCAGATGACTGGATGAACCGTCCGTCACAGGCGAACTTCAACCAATCTGTCCAATGAAACTTTAGCAGCCACCATTGTTGTCTTCGAGCATTAAACCACACCCTCGTCTCTCGCTGTAGATGCCGGGAGTTCCTCACAGGACGAAGATGGATTCCCGCACGATTTCGTGAACTTGTCCAGCTCGGTATCCTTTGAGTAAAAATGTGAGCAGTACCTGAAGCTGACACAAAGTTTATTCCCACACACGGTGTCATATCATTTTATAAAAAGAGCATTTATTTCAAAGTTTTTTTTCGCTTCGGAGATTGAAGCACATAGTAAAGCAACAGTACAATGTTCAGAAAATATAAGTGTGATGCTGTAACATTTTTTTTTTAATCTTATCTTCTTAACATGTTTTTTGTTGTAATACTGGAATATTCTGCATGTATACTAAAATAAGAACTTTTAAAATTGTACAAATCGGTACCATAAAACTTGACAGAGAATAAAAACGAGGCGTTCTCTCACTGCAACAAACACAGATTGCTAGTTTTCCTCTTGAACAGGGAGAAAGAACGAAGAAACGCCAAATCATGAAAATAAAAAAAGAGAAACGGAAACAAAAGAAAATGAGAGGTGGTGTTCACACAGGCTTCAAAACAAAACTGACATTTAACTTCTGGCAGTACGTTTCCTATCGCTGCCCAAAAATAGTTCAGACACCTGTAAGAGCTGCAAAGAGTTAAGCATGAGTTTGTTCCTGTGTAGCTGCAGCCAAAGAAAGAACAATTATTGTCATAATAATGATAATAATAATAATAATAATAATAAAAAACAACAATAATAATCATAATAATATAATAACATTAAAAAAGAGATTGAACAAGAATCTGCACGCTCAAAAAGGATGTTCTGCTTTCGGCCTCTTCGTACATGCGGCTCAGAAAACACACCTTGTGTTATTTTCCAATGTGCACATTTTTATGTTTCCATAGCGACGCGTGTTGATACAACAGGCATCGCCGCCGCCGCCACCGCCGCCGCCAACGTAAGCTGGTGTGTCGTGGAAAACGGAAACACAACGCGCGTTTTCCCGGGTCGACATTTAGCGCGCCGGCAGAAACAGCAGCAACATCCTGTTTTTAAAGAGTGCACGAGGCGCAAGTTGGATCCTCGAAGTGATATATCACACGTCTGCACACGGTTTTGCTCTGTACATACCTAACATGGAGAATAGTTCGCTTTCTGAATATACTTTTCAAGTTACAAAAAAGAAAACGGAAAAACCAAAAAAAGAGAATGCACTGCGTTTGCAAGAGTGTCCGTTAAGTTTAAGGCGATTTTTAGAGCTCACAGGTTTTTACTCATCGTGATTGATCATCATTGGTGGACTCTGAATGACGGAAGTGATCGTTCGTTGGTGGACTCGGTGTGTTGGAAGTGACTGTTGATGGGAGGGATGGGGGAGACACGGGGGAGGGTGGGCGTGGAGAAGGGCAGCTTTTCTTTTCTCACGTCTTCTCTGCAGTGAAGAATGAAAAACAAAGAATCATCCACAGTTTTCAAATTGAGTCTTTTTGGGAGTCAAAAACAAAAAAAGAAGTGTTCGTGTAGCTTCTTCACAGATACTCAGTCCATGTGTGTGTTCGTTTGTCTGTGTGTAGCTACTGAAGCTAGCGGTCTCTACCGTTTACACGTGTTGTGTTCACCCCTGGAGTTGTTGTTTATTTATTATAAGGCCACCATACTGTGAAGATGCTGCGAGCTCCTTCAAAGTATCAACAACCCAGAGTCTGTCACGCTATCTAAACCACAGTACCTGCTGAATTCTGCACACACACACAACAGCGAATTTAAAAAAAAGAAGTTTTGTTTCAACTGTTCGATCCTACCGACACATCTTCATTACCTTTTTATTTCTCTTTCATAACATCAGCCGGTTGCTGAATCCCATGCCAACTTTCTCTTTTGATTTGCTTTCATCTCTCTCTTCCTCTCTCTCTGTGTCCTTTCACACCACAAAGAGAGCAACTAACGGGAAATATACCCCCATTTCTCTCAGAACCACCGAGGAAGTACGTGAATCCAGTCCACAAAGTATATAGAACCTCTAATAAACTAAACAGTTAGCTATAAGCAAGTCATTTTGATCATACAGCAACATTTTTTTCCCCAACAATTTACTTTCAAACCGACAAACTGGTGACGTAACAAATCTCCCCGCCCGACGATGCTCAGTCTGTAGAAAGAGAGCGGGAAAGAGACGCAGGAGGGGAAAAGGAGAGATCTGGGGAAAAGCTGGGAGCGTTTTGAGTCCAAGCGTTCATTATGTGTTCATCAACAAATCATCTTGGAGGACCAGGGAGGCGCCGCGGGAGGCAGAGCTGTTAACGTCCGTCGACAAATTGGCATGAACTGATCAGGTGGTAACAATAAGGTGTTGAGGAGCGTTAACCCTCAGTTAACGAATCCTCGTGGAATCAATAAATCAGAAGTCGGGGGGCGTCCACTCAGCGAGACCACTGTTAAGAGTCTTCACCGTCATCCCCATCGTGGATGGAGCAGTCTTTGGTCCCGTACAAATCGGCCAGCTTCTTAAACCTCGGCCCCCAACTCTGCAGATAGTCATAATCCAAGTCAGACTCTGTTGTGACAGACTCGAGGGAACTCAATGACCCAGCCAATGATCCTCTGCCTTCGTATCCGTAGATCTGGATGGAGTCGTAAGGAGGTGCGGTCGGGTCGCTGTCTGCCTCCGCGATTCGAGTCTTAATGAAGTCGTCGACGTCGACGCTGTTGGCTGCGGGACGGCCGCTGCCGGGCCTGATGGGATACTGAAGCTCTGGTTTGATGTCCTTTCTTGGCAGGAAACCGTTGGCACCGTCCGGGTTCTGAACAATTAGAAAGAGAGGACCACGCTTTAAAATTTAACAGTCAGGCGAGGCTGTAAAGAGACTTTAACAAGCTGTAGAAGATGAGTGCATCGTGTTCAGAGAACATCTGTTTATCTTCATACCTGCAGCGTAGCGATGTCGAAAGCTTCCGTGTCCTCCTCGCCGCCTCCCTCGTCGTCGTAGGTGATAATATTCTCCCTGATGTCCTCCTCCTCGAACACTATCAGCGGCTCCTTCTTCTGACGCCTCAGCGCGACAAACAGTACCACTATTGCTGCAGAAGAGGAACACACAAACACACAATTAAAAAACACCGTTCGGCACGTAGTGATTACATAACTACCCTCGCACGATCTCCGTGAAAAAGGAGGAAAGCGAGCATTAGGTAATTAGTATGCACTGTGGGAGATAGTGTAATTAGACCTTGGACAGTTTAATTAATATCATTATTGTATTGTGCTATACACACACACATGCCATTTTAATTGCAGGTGGTTATCAACATGTCAGGCTCCTAAAAAGGTTCTCCGCTTTCTAGCACTGCGGTTCATATGGAGTGTAAACTCCAGCTGCGAGGACGCAACGCTTTCCTTTTTTTATATTTAGGAAGAAAATAATTAAATGATTATCTAAGACGCTGTAGCAGCTGATGCACAACTGACTCCAGGACCTCTGATATGAACACCAGCTCAAACAAGTGCATTTCCAGTTACGATGCTAACGTAGGTGGACTCGATTCCACGGATCAGCGTTGAGTAAATATCAGGCATGTTTGGTTTCATTGCAGCAAGTTGAGACTTTGTTAAAAGATTTCTGTAAATACATCACTAGCTGCAGCTAGAATATCTTTTGTTCATCCTTTTTATGATGTTTTTATGATGTTTTCAGCTCCTCACCCAGCAGAATGACGATGCAGGCCAGTATGGCGATGAGCGCCCCGGTGCTGAGGCCGGCCGGTAGGACGTAGGGCTCCACGTTACAGGACAGGATGGTGTTTTTACTGTCGCAGGAGCAGACTCTGATGGTCAGGGTGTTGGTGCTGCTCATGGCGGGGAAGCCGTTGTCGTTGATCTCGATGGGAAGGAAGTAAACGTCCTGCGTCAGGCGGCTGAATCCTTTACGGAGCACGTAGATGCTGGCTGTGCTGTCTGCAGAGGGAGGAGATAGAAAGACGAGTGTTTAGACTTTTATCACAGCTTCAACTTCATCATTGCACGAGCGCGTGCACGAGAGGCAACGAGGTGTGACTTTGGTGATATTAAACTCGTGTTAAAAAGTGGCTCCAGGAAATGTAATCAAAAGCCAGCGTTGCTGTTGTTATGACACGGTCTAGTTAGCTCTGTCTCTCTTCCCACCGATCCGAACAATTGTTTTCTGATGTCACATCAGCTTTATTGGAGGCAGAGGAGGAGACGAGGTGCTCGGGAGGCATTTCAGGAGCTTCATCACCGAGCGAACAGTCTTTAACATTTACATTAAAAACACATTACAGAGCGATCTGTGAAGCATATGAAAGGTGACGTACTGCACAGAGAGGAAAATGATATCACAGCTTTACATAAAGTACTTGTATTTCAGTACTTGTGGGGTCCACCACTGGCTGCATTCACGTCTTTAACCCTTAGCTTCAATCTGAAGACGAGCCGAGTCCTTAATTTTACCCTAAAAGCTGTGATGCTCTCAGCTCCACACGTCCTTTCATATCTTATTTTATAATGCCAAGTGATTTCGGGGTTTCTACTGCTCCAACCGGTATGGACGAAGGTGCCAACGCTCCTGCAACCACAAATGGGACCGGGGCGGCTGGTCCAACCGGGGGAAGGACCATGCACCTCCAGTCAGGAGACGGGGCTCCGTTCCCTTTCTCTAACCCTAACTGCTGTGGAGTTTGAACAAGGCACCACCGAACAATGTGGGGAAGCATGAAGCATACACAACTTGCACTTGTCAAATAAATGGCAGGTGGATGGAAAGAAAAGAAAGAAAACGAGATACAGAAAAGTCACTGAAACTTTTCACCTGAAAACACAGTGGAGGTAAACCCCGACGCTCTCTGTCGCTGATGTCATCTGTTGCTATCGGCCTCCTGCCAACACCAGTACTCCCTGACAGCTGTGTGTGTGTGTGTGTGTGTGTGTATGTGTGTGTGTGTGTGTGTGTGTGTGTGTGTAAGTAAATCTGAGGCATCTGAGAGTCTGCAGGCAGATGGGATGAAATGAGTGGAGATGAACCCCCCCTACCTATTTATCTGTCTGTCTATCTATTACTGTTTTTTGATACGATTCTGAACCCAAAGTTCAGTATATTAATGAAGTCTGTGTGTGTGTGTGTGTGTGTGTGTGTGTGTGTGTTTACACCTCTGCTTGCTGCTGCAGACAGGTTGAGAAGATAAATCCACTTTTTAATCCCAAAAGTTAAAAAAAATAACCTCTGAGCTCGGAGCAGAATCTGATGGGGCTCTGCCCCTCAGCTCTCTTCTCCAAAACACCCCATCGATCAGCAGCTGTCTGTCGGCTACTGCAAAGCCCTGCGATAGACGCAGATTTTTCACTTGAGTTGAACTTGTAAAGACGCCTGTGACATTGTACTAAGCTGCAGATATTTGGGCGTGGCTGGAGAGTTAAGCCAGCACAGGACACACCCACTTTGGAGCCGACGGAGGCAGGACTACCAAGATGGTGGGGACCAGAGCCACCGCACTGAGCGTCATGACAGTCTGCGGGGACGTCACGGAGACTACGTCCAGGTTTTAGACTGTCTGCGAGGACGTCACGGAGACTACGTCCAGGTTTTAGACAGTCTGCGGGGACGTCACGGAGACTACGTCCAGGTTTTAGACAGTCTGCGAGGACGTCACGGAGACTACGTCCAGGTTTTAGACAGTCTGCAGGGACGTCACAGAGACTACGTCCAGGTTTTAGACAGTCTGCGAGGACGTCACGGAGACTACGTCCAGGTTTTAGACAGTCTGCGGGGACGTCACGGAGACTACGTCCAGGTTTTAGACAGTCTGCGGGGACGTCACGGAGACTACGTCCAGGTTTTAGACAGTCTGCGGGGACGTCACGGAGACTACGTCCAGGTTTTAGACAGTCTGCGGGGACGTCAGGGAGACTACGTCCAGGTTTTAGACAGTCTGCGGGGACGTCACGGAGACTACGTCCAGGTTTTAGACAGTCTGTGGGGACGTCACGGAGACTACGTCCAGGTTTTAGACAGTCTGCGGGGACGTCACGGAGACTACGTCCAGGTTTTAGACAGTCTGCGGGGACGTCACAGAGACTACGTCCAGGTGTATGAAATTAAAATGAGACAGACTTCATAGTTAATAGTTTTTTTTGCAGCAGCATACTGTATATCCAGGGTTAAAAACACGTTTGCTATCAAAGTCAAACTGTGACTCTGTATTGGTGACGTTGTGGTGAACGTCTGCCCGTGCACACACAGGGAGGCACGGCTGCTGCTCCTGTGAATCAAAGATAGACTTCTTGATTTTATTACACCACCCAATAGGTCCCCTCAAATCCCAGACGTCCCTCCCTGTTGATTGCATGAAACTCAGCTCAACATATAATTCACATTTCCACTTTAATGTTCAGTCTCCTGCAGCTAGAGCTCTATCTTTCTCTCAGTCTCTCTCCCAGCACTCACAAAACTTAATTCAATCAGTCGGCCCCCTAAGATATATGTACAGACGGACAGAGACCCCACTGCAATTAATACAGCCCGCAGGACTCGTGTGTGTGTGTGTGTGTGTGTGTGTGTGTGTGATTCAGAGCACCTGCTGCTTTCTACAAGGTAGTGTAAGCCTCCATCTGGTTATGCTTTGATCTAATCTCAGTGAAAGGGGGAGAGAGAGAGACCACAGAAGAAGAAACACTGAGAATGGCTGCTCGAAGAAGAAATAAAGCAGACGATCCTCTGAAGGCCGTCTTACCTCTGTTGTCTTTGAGGGAGAAGTTGTGGTTGTTGGCGACTTCTGGAGCGAGGCTGAACGTGAAGTGTTGTCTGTGAGCCATCTCGTCTTTGTCCACCGCGCTCACGGTTTCGATAACCTGAATCACACGATCAGACAGGAAATCCACGTGAAACACTGTTCATGATCCCAAAGAACACACATGCGTTAATATTGGGGCTAGGATGATGTGCTCGGGTGCCAATCGGACGTAAACATGAAGAAAAAGTTGTATAACCACTGTTTCTGAGAACTGCAACCAACCTGTGGCACCTGTGAACAGATATTCCAGTCCAGGACGACTGGACTACATGCCACAATTCCTCTTCTCTTCTTGTTTTTCCCTCAGAAGCAGCATTTTTGAAGTTTTCTATTGGATTAAAAGTTCGGTGGATCAGGCGGGTCACTCCATAATGTTAACCTTGTTGGTCTGCTCGCTTACTGTTGTTTGAGGTCCTTGTCTTGTTGAAACACCCATTTTAAGGGCATATCCTCTTTGACATAAGTCAACATGACCTCTTCAAGTATTTTGATGAATTCAAACTGATCCATGATCCCTGGTATGTAATAAATATATGTGTCACTGTCTTCACGGTGTACTGTGGCTTGCATTCAGTGTTTGGAGGTCGTCTACACCCAAAAAGGCCAGTCGAATGTTCGTAACCTCTTCAGCACACATCGTTTCTGCAACTGCGGGACTTTGCGGGGGCTTCTTCCCGATAGCTTAGCTTCACATAGGCGTCTTCTAATTGTTACAGTACTCACAGGTAACTTTAGACCATCTTTGACCTGCGTGGAGCTGATCATTGAGTCTTTCGATCCATTCGAATGGTTGTTTACCGTTTTTTTCCACGTCTTTCTGGTGTTGGTCGGCATTTTAAAGCTTTTGAGATCATTTTCTTTCTTGATGTTTTGGTTTGGAATAGACTGCGCAGTGTTCCCAATGCGTTTCCGTGTACGGAAATAAAAGCTATTATCAGGATTTACTCACTTTTTTAAACACACTGCTGTATGTGACGTGGTTCGATATTACGGTTTATTCCAACGTTTGTTTTTTTAACACTAGATCTCAGGAAGAAGTTGAATCATACACTTACTGTATATCTTGAGTCACATGCACACACTGTACACACTCACACACACACACGGTCAGACGTACCTTCCCCGGCGCGACAGATTCACACATGAGGACCTCGTTGTTGGTCGCAAACTCCGGCGGGTTGTCGTTCACGTCTTTCACTTTGATGTTAACACGAACTTTGGTGTCTTGGTGGTGGCCTCCTACACACACACACACACACACACACACACAGTATAAAATCATCAGCATTCTCCTGCATACAGTGTCAAAGTCATTAAAGACTGAATGTCATTCGTGCTGGAATGTGTGTGTGATCGCTCGTCTGTCTGCATTCTAATCCGTGTTCGGCATTGGCTGAACACACAAAGCTAAACTATGAATATTTTCCAGCGAGATTGCCTGTCAGTCAGTCAGACACTCAGCCAGCTATTTGTTATATTGATTTGCAAAAATTACAGACGTGAGTTTTTTTCCTGACATCAAAATATCCAGTCAGACAGTTTGCCACTCAGCTTTCATATGCAAAAGTGACAAACGTCACATTTTGCCTGCTGGAAATTAAAATGAAGAAAACTGGGGACAGATTTCTATCCAAACAGCTAAAACAGACACATGTGGTGGAACTCGACTCCTGATTCATGCAGAACATTAACTGAAAAACGCAGAGAGAGATGAGTGTATTTTTCTTCGTATCCGTTCATCTTTAAAAAAAGAATAAAGCAACCATCCGTGTCTACGCCGCCTTGCATATTTGCAATTCTAGTCAGAATGATTTTTCCACTACCCTGTCATTACGAGGCATTTATTTAGCTTCCCATGGCCTGTGAGCGGTTAGCGTAGCCCGCAATGGTCCTAGCTTTGTGGGCGGCAAGCCCGTTTCCATCTGGGCCGTCTGGCGTCTAGCACGCCACAGGGAAACCACGCGGCGCTCTGCTAGTTCGAGCCCCGACCACAGAATACCAGGGTGGGGCCACTGTGGCTCGCTGGCTGGAGGGTTTGTGGGGTTGAAGCCGGGGAGAGAGAGAGCTCCGGAGGGCCTGTGGGTCAACTGGCATTCCCCTCTTTTTCTCTGAGTGTTTGTGGTGCAGATGGATAGTTAAAAGTTTTGCTTTTTTACTTACTTACTTTTCACTGCGTCAAAGTTTTTGTCACCTACCAACTCTCTTTAAATTAAAGCAGTTACAATCTTAGCGGTGCGTCAACATCTGTTTGTATTCAGCCGTCCTATTTTCTTTCATTTTGTGAGATTATTTTTGTTTCTGAGTCCAATTAAGCAGTCAGAAGAAGTTTAAATCAGACCAGAGTTGGTCACATATCAGATAACTCAGGCATTTATCTGCAGCCAGCAGATCCAATGTTACGACACAAAGACGATCTGCACATGAACGCAGCTTCATCCGCCGGCCGTCGACACCAGACACTGAGCGCTAACCGGGGTAACAGCTGGATTCACTCAACAAAAATAATATCTGCATAAAACCAATCCCTCCCGGCTGAAGCCGAATGTATAATTAGTTTACTGAGGCTAAGGCTTCTTCTTCGCTGACATTCACAGCAAAAATGCTAACTTTAGTCCCACCCGGAGGGAGGAAAAAAAATTAAAGGCAGCAGCTTGAATCCACTTAAATTTTGTACATAAGATGTCATGGAGTGTATCCAGCACCGCAGAATGACAGGTTGGGATCTGGATGTCAGCAGAATGTACAGCCTGGTGGCTGTCTGGGATTTTTTCCATCTGTTTGTTCATCTCTGACTTTGTCTCTCTCCAATCCTATATCAGTACATACTGTTCATCATTTCAGGAGCCGAGATCAAATTCAGCTCTTTAACGAACCGTTCTACTGAAACGGCTGCAAATAAAGTCGAGTAAACAGCCGCTGACAGGCTCATGGTCGCTCTGTCACTTCACATTCGAACGGGATCACCGGAGCGTGGAGGCAAAACCGTAATGAGTCACAGTCGAAGTAGTTTTTTAGCTCGTGATGGCCCACACACACACACACACACACCCATCGGATTCAGTAACTAAAAATGTTCCTCCATTTGGATGAGTGTGTATGAGTGTGTGTGTGTGTGTGTACGTACCTATCTCTGTGGCTGACACAGAGATGTTATGCCAGGCCTGTGTTTCTCTGTCCAGAGGTCTCGTCGTGGTGATCATGCCGTCCTCTGCGTTGACGCTGAAGAACTGCTCTACGTCCGTGTACCGAGGGATCATGTACCTGCACGCAGAATCAACGCACACATGTAATTCTGTTCTAAAACATCAGATAGCATCATTTTGATGGCGTGATCATGCTGAGCGTTCAGTTCGATTATTGTTGAGATAATTTAGCATGTTTTATACCTCCAACAAGAAGTCTAGAATTTAAAGTTTAAGCCCTCCTCGAGCATTTCAAAGTGTTACTGTTTGTGCCGCTGTTGCAAAGACCAGATCGCTTTCAGTTTTTCACAGAGCCTAACTATGTGAAGGAAAGATCGAGACCACTTTGAAAATAAGAGAGAAGAAAGAAGCTTGTAATGATGTGCATCGCATAGTAATAGCGTAGTTTGAGTAGCATGGCACAAACATGTAACTATAGCAGGGGTCGGGTTGGAAAATGTTGAAAGAAAACAAAAGGGAAGATCGGCAGCAGATACAGCGGAAGCTGTATCGGAGGGAGCTGAGCCAGAAGAAAAGTTACGTTCCAGCCCTCTCCTATGGTCAGGAGCTTTGGGTAGTGACCGAAAGAAAATATCGTGGATATAAGGGGAACGATAGGACGAGGAGCTCGGAAATCTGGAGGAAGCTCGGAGTACAGCCGCTGTTCCTCCGCGTCGAAAAGAGCCAGCTGAGGTGGTTTGTGCATCTAAATAGGATGCCACCTGGGCGCCTTCCTTTGGAGGTGTTGGGGCACATCCAACTGGCGGGAGACAACCCATGGGCAGATACAGAACCCCCCCCCTCCACGCTGGAGGGACTACATAGCCCATCTGGCATGGGAACGCCTCGGGATCTCCCAGGAGAAGCTGGAATGTGTTGCTGTGGAGAAGGACATCTGGAACGCCCTGCTAAACCTGCTGCCACCGCGACCCGACCCCGGATAAACGGAGAGAAAACGGATGGATGGAAAACATCAGAAGAAAAACGCAAGTAGTCTATATATGAGCTGTAAATCGAGCCTTCATTTTCCAGGGAAATGCAGTGAAAGCTCATAGAGAACCAGTCTACACGTGGAGCACGTCATCTGTGCAAACAACGTTTACTCCATGATGACGAGTCAAAGCCAAAAGTTCCAGCTGCGTTCAAAGACCCAGTGATTGTTTTTTAACTTGATTTTTCATAAAATGTTCCGGGCTGTTCTTTTGTAATCCTGTATTCTGTTGAAAATGTCTTTATATATAATCTTTGTGCGTAGCCACGCTGCTCTGAGTCAAATTGTTTGTTCAGTGTAGCTGAAGGAACAATATTTGAAAGTATGTATTTTTTTGGCGATGTTCCACGGGAATTTACACGAGTGTGAAAATTCAAATTCCCCCACCGCTGTAAGCCTGACTTGGTACATGTGTTTGTGTGTGTGTGTGTGTGTGTGTGTGTTACCTGACAGGATTGTTGGCAACATCAGTGTCCTTGGCGTGGACTCGTCCCACCAGGGTGCCTTCGGGCGCGTTCTCCTCTACCTCAAAGGTATAACTGGGAGCTACGAACACGGGAGGCTCGTCTGCATCCTCCACTGATATCTGCACACACACACACACACACACACACACACACAAGGGCTCCTGTGATATTTATCTCATCACACACACACGAGCTCTGCTTCGTCACACCTTTGCACACATGCATAAACACACATAAGCGCACGCTCGCATAGTTTTACAAGCATATTTTCTTTTACCTTTATCGTGGCTTCGTCCTTATACGGCCCCCAGGCGAGGAACTGAGGGTCAACATGAGGGTTGGATCCATCCACCTTCAAGGTGTACGACCGCTTAGTTTCAAAGTCCACAGGCTGAGAGAGAGAGAGAGTGCCGGCAGGTCAGTCAATCAGTTTATCTCCAACCAAAAATATAAATATCTGATCTTTTTACTGTGTAATTATATCTCAACGCTGAAGAAAATCAGAGCACATCCACTGCAGACACACATGCAGTACCCTTGTCTTCTGCTAGGGGGAGCTGTTGCTACATGAGTGAACACAGCCTTATTATCACATGTATTAAAAGTCCAACTATCACAACTGCTATTATTACACAGCAACAAAAAAAGCAGGAGTAACCCAGATGACCGACTTCATCACCTCAAGATAATCTGCATTGCACAGTATTACACGATAAGAGTATTCTGGGACCTCGATGAATCATGAATGAATCATTTGGTCGTTTCATCACATGGAAACAATACCGGTCTGTTTTTATGAGCCGGGATTGGGTTTGGGAGTTCGGGACACGGCGTGATAAAAAGGAAGTATGAAGTGTTGTGGGTCACGAGGTGGGAGGTGGAAGTCTGCTGGAAGTTTCACTGTAGTTTTATTTATTTTATTCCAGTTTTTCTAATTGAAACAGATCAATTAAGAATACATTTAAAATCCCTGACACGGGTTCTCAATATCACAGGCCAGTGTGAAGCCCTGAGATTCAATTCACTCATATTGAACTGAGTTTCAATTCACTTACTCCATATTGGGAGAAAACACATTGACTTTTAATGGCCTTGGTATTGAATTGACTTGAGTGTGTGTGTGTGAGAGTGATGACCCTCAGCTGAACAGCATGTACTCTTAAGGAATCTTCCTCCGTCTCCTGACTGTTCTGCTCTCGTGTACGGAGCGTACAGCTCTGCAGGGGGAAACCTTTAAGTCAACAAACGTGTTGGCAGTCATTGTATAAAAGCTAGAACACCCCAGAGAGGCTCTCTGCTATGATTATGAGGACTTGTGCATTGCCAGCAGCACTTGGCTGTGACTTGCACTTACCCACAGCTCTGTCACATCCATAATCACAGTCAGTTGGGTATCAATGCCCAGATAATGACCACTTTCCCCCACCGCGGTTCCCCCTCAGACAGTATGTGGATGTTGAACTGGCGACAGTCCCAAGAGTGAGCTTGATCTTTTCATCTCCATGCTACCATCGCTTGATGAGATCCCGGTGGGAGGAGAGGCCTCATGAGGCCCGTGTGAGGGTTTACCAGGGGTAACGAGTGATTAGGCCGGTTACCAAGACTCCCAGTGATGCAACCGAGCTTTTTAGTGATTACTCAACTTAATGAAGATTATACCGGAGAAGGAGTTACGACCAAGCGGGCTGGTACACGAAGCCAACGTGGAAGTCCTCGAGCGGCCGCTTGAGGCTGGCTCCAGAAGTGAGTCAGTCTCCATAAGTCCCCATGTTAAAATGTCCAACTTCACAGCAGAAATAAACATGTTTACATCCTGGTACAAAAAACAGTTTTGGTCTCTATAGCTAATTTCCCCGTTCATGACAACTGTACTGAGGGTGAATTTTTATACAACTCACCTGTTCAGATTATATTAAGGCTTAAAGTTATGCAGAATTAAGAGCGTGGACGCTTTGATTGACAGGTGGGTGTCGTCACATATGGCTTATTCGAGCACCCAGCTGTAATTCGGTCTGCCGTTGATCCACGTCTTGGCAGATATTTAGATTAGCCGGGAGGCGGAGGAAGCAGTACATCCAACATATTTTCATTGGTTACGTCCAAGTTGTGGACACGGATATGATATCATTCTTTCCCTTTGTTGTCAGTGATCGAACACGGTGTCCAGCCCTCCATCCTCTGCAGGTAAAACCTCTGAACGCAGCTCGCAGCAGCTCTTTAATCTGAACCGTTTTCATGCGACTCGTGCGAGCTGGAGGGACGTTTCCTCTCGGTGGATTGTTCCACACTCATTCAGCCGGTCAGTCAGAGCGTCATGTGACTCTGCGGTGGCCTGTCGGCGTAGGTGTTTAACATGTTGATGACAGGTACAAAGCTAACAGGATAGATGTGACCTAGTTCTTCTTCTTTGTCATGTTCCCTCTGTCTGTCTCCTTCACCTCATCTCTTTCTCTTTGTCCCTCCATCTCTCTTCATCTTCTCCTCTTTGTGTAATCAGTGTGAGATAATAATATTCACAATAATGCCTCCCCTCCCTCACCCCCTCTCTCTCTCTCTAACACTCTCACACAGCTCCTTAATATTCTGTGGACTGCTTTCGTCAGGACACAGTTGAAAGAGAATAGCTGATTAAAGCTCATCCCCGTGTGTGTGTGTGTGTGTGTGTGTGTGTGTGTGTGTGTGTGTGTGTGTGTGTGTGTGTGTGTGTGTGTTTGTGTGAAGGAGAGTGAGAGAATAGAGATTAGCGGCGGCTACGATTTGCAAGTGTGTTTAGGTGTGAGTCTGCACATGTGTGTTCTTGTGTGTGTAGTGTGTGTGTGTAGTGTGTGTGTGTGTGTGTGTGTGTGTTTTTTTGGCCTTTAATTTTGTGTGACGCTGCCCTGAGGGGGCAAAAGGTGTGTTGATTTCCCTCGAGAGGCTTTGAGACACACCCGCTCACACACACACACACATACACACATCCGAACGGAGATACTATAATCAGATTGAGAGGAGAACGAGTGTGTGTTGTAAGCATCTCTCATTGTCTGCTCTCACACACACACACACACACGCACACACACACTTCAAATTGGCAGGCTATTAAGTTATTATTCCAAGAGACACAGCGGAGGGATCATCGCTGGCCTTACACAAATGTAACAAATTATCTGACTTCGAGTCAGCATCAAACTTTAACTTCCTCCTCACCTCACACATTGTCTGACGTTAGCTCATACTTTAGCTGCAGTGTATAGCAGTTGGTCACCATTGGCTACTGTAAATGACAATATTTAGTAAGTAAAAGTTTAAGGAGCTAATCATTATGGCAGCCTTCAGGAGCAATTTGAGGTTCAGTATCTTGCCCAAAGACGCTTCGACATGCAGTCTGCAGGAGCCGGGGATCGAACTGCAGATCATCCAATGACCCGCTGTACCTCCTGAGCCACAGCCAGCAGCCCCGGTCCCTCCCTGTCTGCCTGTTTTTGCAGGAAACACGTAAAGATCCTTCCTCCATAGCAGCAATGTGAGTGAGCGAACAAGCAAACGTCAGGTTGTTTGGGTTTTTCCCAACGAAGACGTCCTTACCTGCTCCGTGCGAACATGCTGACGCACACTTTCTCCAACCTCCAACCTTATTAAATGAATTGTAGACGTTCTGGCTATGCAAGACTAGTCAGCAGTAAACATGAGCATGTGGGACAAGGTTGCCTTGAAGGCTTTAGAGAGCGGGGCTTCCTGCCAGAAACCATGATTGAGAGGCGGCTTATACGATCCACAGCATCCTTTTTAGAAGGATATCCTCAAAAAGTGGAAGGTTTGGAAGAACATCGGAGAACTGCTGGGAGTTACAAGTCAATAAACTCTCCTCCGACTACAGAAAGGCAGACAAAGGTTACGACTTCAACTTCACTCTGGACAGTTTTTTGCACCGTATTCACGAGAACTCGCTCGCCTTACGTTAGGAAGTGTCGGCGTGGACGCGAGTGTTTTCACAATGAGGTTTTTGCCACATTGAGCTGAGTGAGATGTTTACACATGCATTTAATACTTCTCAAACGAAGCCTTGAACGTGCACACACACACACACAGAGATAGAGTCCCACTTGAGTATAATCAGTTGCTCTCATTACTTTGATTGGGCTGTCATGTTTGGCTCGTCAGTAACAACTTCTTTGAAGGATCCTCCTCTGAAAAGCACATTTTAACTGCTCCATTGTGCTTTTCTTTTTGTACCCCCATATATACCAGATCTGCAGGTTAACTGCCTTGCTCCAGAGCACACGAGTTGTATCTGTTCAGAGCATTACTCGTCATTATTATTTCCTCATTTCCCTGCTAAGTCCCGGTGACACCAGCGAGGGGAGCGAGCCTCCTTAACCCCGGCTGTCTTAATGCCACGCTCTGGCACTGAGCACCAAAGGAATCGCTCATGCAGACGGTTGTGAGAGGAAAAAAAAAAAGCATGAAACAGACCTCGCACCGATCGATTCAGACGGAGAGTTTCCCACAGCATCGGTAGAAGAACGAGCTGTGGGTTTTAAGGCTGGCTGATCTCTTGAGCGACGTCATTGCTGTCTGGGCAGGAAAAAGCCGCGCCGAGCTCGCCACGAATGCCATCATACTTTTTTAAACACTGCATGCTGTAATTACACATTTGAATTCCAAGCCTTTCACCAAATAAGGACACAGTTTGGAACGTTGCAAAGGAAGCGAGCCGCCTTCGTGCGATTCTGCGGGTTGAATGTCTGACGAAGCTAAAATACTTAACAAAATGTCTTCTTTTAATTTCTCGGATATCTTTCCAAAAGAGAAGAAAAGAAGGAGGCTGATGATTTTTGGCGTTTCATTCTCATCCTCCCCCCTGAAATGACGATAGCTCGACTATGACTGCTGTTATTTTTTTAACTGAGAGACTCAGAGGTCAGACGCCCCGGCAGGGAAACGCAGGCTACCCACCACGGCTCATAATCCTGCAGACCTGCAGCTACACACACACACACACACACACACTGGGTGTGTGTGTGTGTGTGTGTGTGTGTGTGTGTGTGTGCATTAGAAAGGGAGTGAGAGAAAGAGTGAGAAAAAGTAATTGTGTGTGCTGAGCTGGATCACTGAAAGCTATAGTTATAGTGTGTGTGTGTGTGTGTGTGTGTGTGTGTGTGTGTGTAGTGTGGGTTACAGTCACAGTGCAGAAGATGAGCTCTCTGGCCTAGGGAAGCATGACAGTTAATGCAGTCACACACACTCTCTCTCACACACACACACACACAGTCAGTGTTCATATCAAACATAATAAACTGTGCAGGTCGTCCTCCCTTTGCTTCTGCCACCTTCCTACCTTCCTTCCTTCCTTCCTTCCTTCTTTCCTTCCTTCCTTCCTACCGCACAACATTAACACACAAATATGGACACGGACGGAAATGTGGGCTGGCTGAGGCTCGAACACTAAACTGCTTTGTCTGAAGGAAAAGTGCAGCCTCGACTACATTTCTGTGCTGGTTGATGACGCATTTGTTTCCATACGCGCTAACTGTTGCAGCAGCCACTATCAGTGATTACTTCTGACCAGCGTTCCTTACCACTAACTGCTCCAGCGTTCGTGGAGATCCCCTCAGGGATCAATAAACTCTTTTCTTGACTAATCAAATGTTCTGTATGCTGAATTTTCATGACCAGAGGAACAACAGCTATTATATCGTCTCCACTGCTGCTCTCTCAGCTGATATTTAGTCGCTGTCTTGCCTTCCTGTCAGATTCTGTAGCATTCAGATCCGAACAGCTTTTATACTAGCTTTGACTACGTCTGTCGTGTCCACCCGCAAACCTTTCCTGCCTTTCCTTAAAGTTTGTGACAGCGCGCAGGACCTCGCTCGTACTGATGAACCTACCGAGAATTATCCCCCTCAGCGTTACGGCGCTTTACGGCGAGCTTCAGCTGTCCGGCTGCAACTCGCCGCTCTCATAGTCACATTTTCAGCCAGAGCTGGCGGCTGCTCAGCACCAAACAGCAGACAAAGAGTTTGTCGCAGCTGAGGAGACAGATATTTACCTGTTTGGTGGAAATTGTGTTCGCTCAATAGAGAATGGGGACTTTGTCGTAGCTTTCGCTGAGTTCAAAATAAACCAATCCAAAGTCTTCCTCGAAGGATGGGACGTACGTTTGATAGCGGTCGCTGTCGCCGCCCTTCAACCAGCTACTTTGCATTTAGAAATCCCCAGATGATTGGTAAGTAAGGACGTCTCCAATCATCTGGTATGGTAGACTGTGTTTTCGCTGACGGAGGCAGACATTCCTTACCTTCTTCAGTTTAATAACGGCCTCTCTGGTCTCGGAGTCGGTGCTCAGCTCAAACATGCCTATCCCGTCTCCGTCTATTATGCGGTAGTTCACCAGCCCGTTGTCTCCGAGGTCGGGGTCTTTGGCCTTGAGACGGCCCACCTCTTCTCCCGGCACTTTATCCTCTGATACAGACATGGGGTACACACCTGGGAGAAGGAGGAGAAGGAGGAAAAACACAGGCGGTAAATTTCGCTGGCTTTAGTTGGCTGGTCGGTGATGTTGCGTGTCAACTTCTGGTCACAGCTTGCTTTTGTATTCAACACTCTGTAGAGAATTCCTGGCTGGCTGCCACTGTGTTTACTATCTGACGCAGGGTCAGTTTTGGAGGGCAGAGAGGGATTAACATGAACTATACCATCTGTCTCATATGGCCCAGAGGATATTAATATCCCCTATAGTGTCAGGTGTGTTTGTGTGTGTGTGTCTGAGGGAGTAGACACCTGGCTTGCAGAATGAGAGCAGTAGGACCATATGTCTCCTCTCTCTCCTCTTTTATCCTTCTCTTTCTCTCAGGTACTCTTTCCACTCGCCCCCAAAACCCTTTTCTCCTCTCTTCATCTCATCATAAAAATCCTCCTCTCCCCTCTGTCCATCATCGTCTTTCTACCCTCATCCTCCTCCGTCTTCTCCTCCATCCCTCCTCCTACAGTTTGTACGTTATTAGCATGTTTATCCAACTCGCCCAGGTGTAGCAATGCCGTGAAACATGAAATTAATTTGGTCATGTGACTTCCCAGAGAGAGGAAGAGGAGAGCGATTCACAGGACTTGATCCATCCAACCCAAATCCCTCCACCTCTCTCCAACATCTCCATCGATCCTCACCAAATCCCTCCTCTCCATCTTTCCTCTTCATCTCTGTCCCTGCTTTTTAAACTCCTCTTTTTAGGGAACACCTTTCCCTCCCTCTCCCATCTCTTCTCGCTTCTCCTCTTTCCACTTCCAGCCTCCAAATCTCTCCATTCATCCTCACCTCTCCTCCCTCTCCTCTCCGCCCTATTTCTCTCACGTTTATCTCTCCTCCTGTTCTGACTGAAGAGCTCATTTCATTTCATTCCCTGCCCTCCCTTTGCCCTTTTCCCTCCCTCTCTCTTCTCCTGTCGTTCTATTCTTGCTTTTCCTAAGTAGCTTAAACTTCAATGGCTTCTGGCAGAGAGAGTTAAACATTGCATGACAGAACACACAGGCACTCTACCTGGCTGCAGGCTAAAAAGGAAGCACTCCATATATAAAGGAGACGTACATTTACAGTCGAGTTCAACAGATTACAGTCATGCACTCGTAAATAAACCCATACTGTTTTCTTTGGTGAAAACGATGACCTATTTTAGCAGCTAGTCGATGACAAAGTGAATCTGAGAAAGTCATTAGTTGCTTTCGTTGCTCCCACACAGATTTGTGTTCACACAGATGTCCGACTGGAAGGAGAAGCTCATAAAAGCAGCAAAGTTTAGATATAAACGCCAATAAAGAGCCTCGTAAATATAACTCATGCAACGACCACAATCTCTTAGATCGGTAATTTTTATGTGATTACTGTAATTACAACAATGATCCCTTATACTACTTTATAATTTATTACCGCTGAGGGTATTAGTAATTCAAACTTGGCAGACGAGTCATTTTCAGAGCATCCATGAGGACAAACGTCGACTGGAGAGTTGTTTATTCACACGTCGAGCTGGTGTGCGTTAATTTGACTGCGGTGGGCGTGGACGTCACATCAGAGTCTTGCTTCGTGGTTAACGGCACTCCACTGATTCTTAAAGGAGACGTCCCGTTATTTTTCCGATCAGAGGAAATCTTCTCACAGACCAAACTGCTGATTTATAAAACACGATTTAGATCTGGGATCATGTCAGTTTGTGTCACTTCATTTATCGACCTCGATACTGTATGTTTAAAGGGTCACATACAAGAACTTTCTTTTAGGGTTGACAAAAGCGGTAATGTTTCCATCGCCTCATTTCATTGATTTTTAAGGGGAATCTGATAGTCGCTGATGGACTTATTTATTTAGGTTTATTGATTTAGTTTATGTAGGTTTTATAGAGCAGTGATTCTCCAAGTTTTTACACCGCGTACATCCTGAGAAAATATGTTAAAACAGTAACAGCAGCTGACCATATTCACCTCAGGACAAGAGGACGCAGCAGGCTGGTTTACTCCTGATAGAGATGTGATGGTTTCATGCATTCATTCCACACATGGATGAATCCAAATTTAAAATAAGTCACATCTTCTGACTGCTTTGTGCCATATTTTTCTATTTTCATAGTATTGTATGCTTTTAACTTAAAGTCTGTGTAAAGTCAATTCTGAGATTTCTTTCAAACACATTAAATATGTTGGACAATAGTTGCTGAAAACACGTGAAAAGACTTTGAACGATATATTACTGAAATGTGGAGTTAGAGGTTCAAACAGTTTTTCACCAGTTTTCAGTCCAGGATTTTTGTGGGCGGTCCTTAAAGGGTGGCTCGATGACACGCTGAGGCCACCCTGAGCAGAGAGATAGAGATGAATTCATCTCAGCTCAGAGTGTTTCAAAGTTAGTCACGTCATTTTCTGAACTCGTCTGACACGTTTCAGTCGCTTCAAAATGGCTGCTTGACTGCTCCCACGAGTGGGCGTGGCTTCAGCACAGTCAAAGGACACGCCCCCACAATCAGAGGACACGCCCCCACAGTCCTGGAGCTGAGAATTAATTTTTACCTGATTTTGACACCTAATTTCATAAACTTGTTGATATTTTTAATCATTCAAATTTGGCTGGGGGGTTAATAACACTTTCTTCTTTGGTCTGACAAACTCAAAAACATTTATTATGACTTTACACAGACTTTAATGTATTTCATTTAAAAATGATACTTTGTGTTTGCAAGTCACAGTTTGAGGCATCGGTCTTAAATTGAAAGTTTCATAACAAGCTAAAAATTCCTTGCAGTACATTTAATCTGAACTAGCAAAGACGAAATAATTTCCACTCTCTGTAAAAATAGAAATGTGTCATTACTTCTCAAGATGAAGTTGAATTTATTTAGTTTGACCGTTGGTACACATATTTCCGAATAAACCTGGTAGAAGAACTTCAATATAAAGTTTTAAGTTGGATTTAATGTCCCTGCGGTGACACAGAAATACCTTTCAGATGGTGATTATCTTTTCAAGTCATGTCAGGGATTCTTTTAACAGATTCCCGTTTGTTTTTTGGTGATGAAATTGGACAGTTCTGTAATAACAATCCTAAAAGACAAACAGAAAAGATGATATCTGACTAAAAGATTATATTTCACAGCTTCAAATGTCTTTTTTTATTATCTGTTTTGTTCTTGTTCATGTTCATGGAGGATGGCGCCTGACGTATATGATCAGTATTTAACAAACCCATCTCTGTCACGTGAAGTCAGAGAGAGTTAAACAACAATCGTTTGATGTTTGTCGTCCGTTTCCTTCCTCTTCCTCTTCCTCTTCCTCTTGTCTGTCTGTGCTGTGATGGATTTTCACGAAAGATGCTCGATAATGAAGCGAAAGGGAGAAAATTACAGAAAAAAGTCTGTGAGAGACACAAAGATCAAGCCTCGGAGTGAAAGAGGAAGTATAACAGCTTGAATGGAAACTCATGCTGAGCTATATTTCTGCTTTTATTTCTCTTTTTTTCTTTTTCTGACTCGTTTATCCTGTTTCACATTTCTCTCTCTCTCTCTCTCTCTCTCTCTGCCCAACCTCTAAATAAGTAATCACTGTCCTCATTCACACCATCTGGGAGACTTTTCTTGCAGGTGTTTGCACTGCTTTCACTTAGCTTTTTTTAAACAAGGGTACCCACTACCCCAGCATATTGCTGTTTGATGTGTTGTCTTGTATCACAGATGTAAACTGCCAGTGATGCACGGCTGATATTTCAAAGTGGCACTTTGGAAACACTCATGACTGATAACGTTTGTAATAGAAACCTGCATTTTGTCCTTTTCTAAATGTTTTATATCCACTTTGGAGATGAGAGCAGAAAAGTGTTTCCCATCCTTACCGTCTCCTCACAGCAACTGTGTTTTGCATGTTATTGCATAAGCTTTCCATTATAATTATATTAACCAAAGCAACAGAGCAAACAACACTGGAATGTTAATTCGTCTGTGAGTCAATCCTCCTTCTCCACCATCCTCAAGAAGGTGTCAAAGTATTGAATTTTATGAAGAAGAAGAAGAAGAAGAAGAAGAGGTCTTCAGGCTCGGGGTGTGGGGGAATGCTGATGGGGAGCGGAGCTGGTGTCGTGCCAGAACAGGAGCTGTGGTATTACGCTGTAAAACTAGGGGTGCTAAATCACAAAAATGCCAATTTATAATGTTGCTTTAACACACATTCAGCAGACATTTCATGAATGCAATCATGCAATCCAAGAGAGAGGCTTTGCTTACTTACTTATACCTCAGCATCGTTAAATTAAAGCCTCTCTGACTGTCAATGAACTGAACATTGTTATCTTTGTAAAGCTAATCTCCCCTTAACTTCCCTCAGAATTGTCTCTCTGTTGTCTGTTGACCTCCAGAATCAGATTTTAGCTGAGCACTGTAAGACAGTCAGCCTGTTGGAAAACACAGTCTCTCTGTCTTTTACATTCCCTCCCTCCCTCCCTGCTTCTGCTCATGTCTCTCCCCCCTTCTCTCGCCTATTCAGCTGCTTCACAGGCTAAATCCTGAGCCTCTCCTTCTTCTTCTTCTTCTTCTTTTTCTCTCCATCCATTCCTGCAGCTACTCTGCTGAATCTCTGCCAGGAGCTGGTCTGCTCAGAACTACAGGGGGGAGGCGAAGGAGGGAAGGCAGAGAGGCCGAAAAACCTCACAGGGTGGAAGAGAAGATGGACGTCGGATGTAGACAGAGACTGATCATCTACAGGCTGAATAGCTCACTCATTTTTATGGCTCAGCAAACCAGTAATTCAACAAACACACACGCCTGAGGACATTGCAGGGGGCCGCTAAAGAACCTTTAATAATTGATTTCTGAAGTTATCTTTTGTGCCTCCTACAACGACTTCTCCAGTTTCTATATAAAGAGATAGGAAGAACGCTCTGTAACGCGCCTGATGTGCCATTTGGTAGACGATCTGACACTTTCACACCTTTAAAGGAAATGTCAGATGAAGAAGTCATCCAGGAGCTAGAAACAGATGGATGGATGTGCAGAAGGCGTTTGTACTCACTCTGTGGGAACTTTGGAGGGTTGTCGTTGACGTCCGTGAGGGTGATCTTAACCTCGGTGGTACCCGACAGCCCGCCCATGTGACCGCCCATGTCTTTGGCCTGGATGACGACGTCGTACTCCTGACGCGCCTCGCGGTCCATGTTTGGCAAGGCGGTGCGGATTATACCTGAATGGACAGATTTTAAAATGAGGTTTTCTTCTCTGTTGCAGCCAAAACTGGACCCTGAAATATTACAGCCGGTTTGTAAATGCGTCTACGTCAGTCTCATGGATAAATATCATGTAATATCTGTCACGTGTACAAGTATTTGTGGGCATGTAACATTTACATGATCTATCAAACCCCCCCGCTTAAAAACATAGAAACGTTTGGTAAGCAGAAACTTAGAATATGATTTACTTTCCTCAGAGTGGGTGTAATTTATTTCAAGATATTTCAGTTTGCGATAAAACACATCATCAGTCATCGTGCACATTAATAAAAACTCCAGTTAAACACGTGTGAAGTCTTATTTTTCTCCATTTCAAGCTCTAGTAATCTTTTCTATCTGTTTAATTCATCACCGGCTGCCTCTCTCGCTCTCTCGTTCCTTCTCCACGTCTAGCTGCAGTGTCTGGGAGTTGAAGCTTTCTCCTGCCATATTATGCCAAATGTGTGTGTGTGTGTGTGCGTGTGTGTGTGTGTGTGTATGACAGCATGAAAAGCTGATAATCTCCAAACCAATTAGAAATGTGAGCTATGGATTTGAGCCAGTCAAATACCCAACACTGGTTTGATTAGCCAGATTTACTCTGCCCAAATCTCTCTCTCTCCCTCTCTGTGCCCTAACCACTCTTTCTCTTTTCCGAGGACTCACAACCTCACAACAATTTCTCTCTCCTAACCTCTCTTTTTCTGCTCGTCTTCACCCTCTCTGACCCAAACATAGCTCAGTGTCTGCCCTAACCTCTTTCCTTATATCCAATTTCTTCTTTTAATGCAAACCCAAATATTAGGCCTTGGCTCTGCAGAGACCAGGCTGAATGTCCTCTGGGGACCTCTTTTTTTTTTTTTTTTTTACAGCAGTGCCTTCTTTTTCCTCACCAGTTTCAGTGGAAAGGACGTGCTGTTACATGATCCCTGCAGCACGGAGTTCTTAGCTTTTTACATTAAGAGTGGAAGGTAAAAATATCACAGAAAGAAACCGGTTCAGTTTGGTCTACCACAAGGTGCCTCAGATACAGCAGGTAAGGTGTGAGACTTGAGAATATTTAAGCACTAAAGTTAGTGTATTATGTACTTTACACCTTTGAAAAAAGCAGATTGTGCAACACTAAGTCACACACCACCAACTATTTCACTGATTTTGGTGAAACTGGATCATATTTTATGGAGAAAATGTTTTCTGGTTTTCCCTCTGATGTCCTCCGGCTGCTCCGCCTCAACTCTCTGTGATTTACAGAGTTTCCTGATGGACAGTGAAGTAAACTGCTGACAGCTGTAGCTGCTGTTAGCTCATGTTAGCTCAGTTTGTTAGCTACTGTTAGATAATGTTAGCTCAGTTTGTTAGCTGTTGTTAGCTAATGTTAGCTCAGTTTGTTAGCTGCTGTTAGCTAATGTTAGCTCAGTTTGTTAGCTGCTGTTAGCTAATGTAAATTCAGTTTGTCAGTCGCTGTTAGGTAATGTTAGCTCAGTTTGTTAGCTGCTGTTAGCCAATGTGAGCTTAGTTTGTTAGCTGCTGTTAGCAAATGCTGGCTCAGTTTGTTAGCTGCTGTTAGCTCAGTTTGTTAGCTACTGTTAGCCAATGTTAGCTCAGTTTGTTAGCTACTGTTAGCTAATGTTAGCACAGTTTGCTAGCCGGGCTGCCTGCACTGTGAACATGAGCATGTACTAACCAAAGTGTGGATGTTTGATGGTCTACTGCATGTCTATATCTTTGTTTCACTGTATTGGTGTGTGGTGCAGATGTGTGCAGACCCCAGGGCATGGTTCTGTTTTCAGCCTCACCTGTCTGAGGCTCCACAGAGAAATACGGCTGTCCTTGCAGTATGCTGTACACCAGCCTGGCACTGTTGCCGTAGGTGGGGTCATCAGCATCTGTAGCCGTCACCTGCATCACCGACGTACCTACAGGACAGACACACAGACATGACAGACACGTCAGGAGACATCTCTACGTCAGCGATTCAGTTCAAGACTCGGCTTGACAAACAAGCTTGTCAGAGAGTATTCGCCTGCCTGCACCAGCTGGATGGGAATGAAAAACACTCTCCCTTCTCTTCAGCGGAGCTGCACCTGTGAGGCCGGTCTCTACTATTATTTCTCTACATTTCATCATTGTCGTGGGAACATCCGCTCTCCATTTTTGGTTATTTTCATGTTTTAAATAAAACATTATATTTCCTCTTGACAAAGTTTTACAACCCAAGGATTTATGGAAGCCTTTCAAGATCCATCAGATAATCTGAAAAAATGATGACCGTCAAGCTCACAAAAAAAGGCAGTTTGAAAAGTGTTTCCACCCGACAACAGCAATTTACCTCCTCTAAATCTCAGTTAACTGAACATGACACAGTTAAGCCGAGCAAATAGGAGCAAATAAATTACATTTGCAGAAGTGTGAAATATTTTCTATTAACTTTGCATAATTGTTGAAATTTCTTTTTTCGTATGTGACACAACTCATAAAACTAACTCACTGAAAATTCACAAATTCTGCTTGTGTGGTTCTTGTTGGACCAGTTCTACAACTGCCCGACCACCAAACAGCCGTCGCCTCCTACAGCCAATGAAAGTAAGAACAGCTGACACCACCTGGATGATGCAGTTTTATTTGATTCATGGTGTTTTTTTTGTGTTTTTATGCAGCTGTACATTTTATTCTATACCAGCAAATAAAAACAGACCATCGAAGCGTGAATTTAGTTACTGAAATCAAAACGCACATTCAAAAATTTCCCTTTTTGAATATTTTGTGAATGAATTCATCCACCAGTTTCCTTTCTAAACATAAACTGGTCTCCAGCTACACTGTAAAGGATATATTTGAGCTGTTACTTTCGTTGCCTTTAGGTGGCACAAGTTGGACCAGAACCGCAGGTCTGCACCTGGGTGATATTGTTCGTTCGACTACTTCCCAGTCTTCTTTCCATATGCTGTTTGGATGTTTCAGTTTCCAGTGGCAGCTGTTCTTACTCCATACAAAATCCACTGGGTATATAACTGTAATCAAGTTTCATTCAGTGCTGGTCTCAGTGTGGCAGCTACCTTAAGTGCACAAGGTAAATTACCAGGAATGTTAATTTGACAGAGGCTGCCTTCTCTATCTGTTCTAATTCTGACATCCATGAGGGAACGCGGACCTAGTTAGTCAAACTGCAGCTTTTCTTTCTGTTCCACTTCTGCGATTGAGGATGATGGCAAGCGGCGGGGCCCTCCCTGCCAGACTTCTGTATTCAGGTTTCAGCCCGAAGAAGCGGATGGGTGAGAAAAGCCTGAACAGAACTCATTCAGAAAGTCCTTTCAGAACCTCTTTCTTTGGAAGTCCAGTCCATTCAGGGAAGGGATTTCTCCGGCTTTCAGAGTGTCAGGCAGCACCAATGCCAGCGTGGTTCAATTCAGGTCAGCCTCGAGGGGTTGAAGACTCTCCAAGACCACATAATATTCGGAAAGAAAATCTATCAAGATCAGAAGCTCTAAGTGAGGAGACTCTAAGGAGATGGTAGGAGCTCTTGCCCATGCCAACCTACTGCTAAATATTTCCTTTCTTCTGCTTCTGCTGGTTTGGCCCTGTTTTTTTTTCCCTCTTAGGTGCAAAGAAAGAAAAGCAAGACGGCTAATGGTCCTGTCTGTTCTCTGTCACACTTCCTGTGGTCTGATTTCAGTGATAATTAATAATGTATGAAAAAGGCTGTTTAGCAGACAAACAACACCGTTGATGAACTCCATCAGTGACTTCATTAACAAACGTCACTCAACGTTGAGAGAGGAGCCGTGCTGAAAAGATGGAATTTGATTATCTCCTCTGAATCAATGTTGTTGTCGGATCATATTTGGGACGTTTTTTGGGAAAAACATACTTTCAGTGATTTTTGCCCCAAGACTTTACCCTCCCCTCCTGTTCCCTTTCTGTTACTACTCACCAACATTGGACATCTCAGGCACCCTGGCATAGTACGGCCCATGTAGAAACTCAGGAGGATTATCGTTGATGTCCTGAACTTTCACTATGAACTCTGACGGAGGCTCCAAAGGCTTGTTAGTGTCTCTGTCCACGGCCTGGGCTGTTAAGGTGTACTGGGCCTGCTCCTCGCGGTCCAGGGTTTTCGTGGCGTGGATGTTGCCCGTCTTGTCGTCGATAACGAAGATGGTTCCGGCACCTTCCCCGGACAGGATGTACTTGATGTTGCCATCGCCTGAGTCTACGTCTGAGTGGAGCTGAAGAACGGGGTGAGAGACAAGAAGAGAGTGAGACAAACCGGAAGGAAGACAAAGGGAGGACGTGATTGGTGTTGACAACATCTGGATTTCAGATGGCTGGAAAATGAAGAGAAAGGGAGACAGACTGGTGATTACAGAGCGAGACAGGTAGTCTGGTTGACAGACTGTAGCAGCTTGGCGGCTTTGGCAGATGTGACGTGAGGAAGAAGTTGAATTGAAATTGGAGCTGAAAGGCCGGGTAGATGTGCGGTGTGAAACAGGGAAACACTAATAAGTAAGAGATTTAAAACGTTGTCATCCAAAAAGAAATTGAAGAATGTTCAACATTCAATTAAACTCTTGTTCTTCCTTTACAACCCGTAGACTATGAAATATGACTCATTGTAAATATCATTTGTTGTTTGTTCTGAAAGCCGCAGCTCGGTTTGAGTGATGTTGTTGTTGTGGTGGAGTACTACCAATCATCTTCTCCACCCTTGAGTGTGAACATGACCTCTCATTCTTTGATAAATGGGAAAAAGCTCTTTGAAATCCTGCTGGAGTTTCATTCGCCGTCGCCCTGCATGAACCCGCTGTGGCTGTCACTGGAGGGCAGTTTGGCCATTTAATTAAACAGCAAATTAAAATTTTAGATTGTTATTTAGGTACTAATTAAGTTTGAGTCAAGAGAAGAGAGGTCAGTGGAGGAATGCTTTATTGTTACTCACCCTGCCCACCAGCACCGGGTCAGGTCCAGTGTACTCCTCAATGACGAAGAACTGATTCCAGACCCAACCTCGTTTGGACCTGTGGAGTACCTGTCCTTCCTTCCCTCCCCTCTGTCTGTGTCTATGCAGCGACAAGTGACCTACAAGCACAAGAACGAATGAATTATCACCACAACTGCAGTTCATCTTCTGAGAACATTCAAAAGTGGGTGTGAAGCAGTGACCTCATGAACAGACAGACCCACATTTGAATGATGGGTCATCGGTTCAAATCCCAGCTGAGAAAATGTGGGTGGATGGTGTGAATGACACACCTTTTTTTTTTTTAAAGGTGGCTCTTAGCAAGGTACTTAACCTGTTTGTTGCAGTACAGCTGCTCAGTGGCTAACAGGAGCATGCTGAGGTTGTACTGAGCAGCTGCCATGTGTGAACATCTGTAACTGAAGGGAGGCTTGATGGAAGATTAATTAACAGCTAAATACATTTTTGCTATGTAGGTAGACGTGAAACAAAAGAGCACAAATGCATAAAATGTGGGTGCAAATGCGATGAAGATGCACAGAGCACATGATAATCCAAACCATTTTGGAGATGTTGACAAGGAAATGTAAATGTACTTCTTCTCCAGGAAGTTATTTTTAAAAGCAAACATGGACTTTGAAGAACAAAAAAACTGAAAGAAGGGATCATAGTCAGTTTGAATATGTACAAATATCATGAAACGGTAGTGGCAAGCAACCGTTTATGTTTTGACAGGTGAAAAGAAAATTTGTATTCCCAAATGCATCACAGTTACAGCTTCAGTTTGAGAGTAGATCCAGCAAGATTTAGAAAAAAATTTACACTGTAAAAAACAAACAAAAAAACATAACTTTATGGAAAATAAAATTTTTACAGTCGTTTTCTGTTTTCTTCTTTTTTTAATGTATACAAAACTCTGTAAAATTACAGCCTTTATCTGTAAATCAACAACCAAACTGTTATTTTAAGTATTATACCAATAATGACAAACTAGTTATTTCTCATTTCTATTTCTATACTTAATTATTTATCTTTCCTAAATTACATACAAATCTATGTAAAATGAATAAATATTTAGCTTATTATATAAATGTTTACAGAAAATCTGTAAAATAACAGCGTTTCTCTGTAAAACCTGTAAATGTAGTTTTTGACATTTTCCGTTTTCCAGTCGTTTAACGATTTAATATGGAGCCAAATAATAAAGGAAACCTTCATACCTGTATGTCTGTGTCTGTGGCCCCTTTGATCCAAAGAGTCGTCTCCTTTCCGGGTTCCTAACGCGACGCTACAGAGCGCCGAAACGCCAACCAGCACCAGGAAGGCCCTCATCAGCCCGAGGCCCTGCCTCTTCAGCATCGCCATCTTGCCCGACCTGAACAACTGTGCACTTTGCTCCGTCCCCTGCTTTCTGGTTTCCTCTCAGTGGAGCTCCGCTCCCACTGAGGTGATATCCTGGTTTTTGCTAACGAAATATTGTTGATGAACTAGTTCATTAGCTGAGATGGGGGGCTGTTGGTGCAGATATTCATCACCGACTTTCACGTCTCTGCCTTTCTTCTCCTCGTCTTTCTTCTTCTCTTGGATTCACTCTGTCTCTCCTCTAATCACAAAGCCTGAAAGAAAGCAGAGGAGAGAGCTGCTTGGTACGTGCCAGTTCACGACATGAATAAAAACGCTGCTTTAAAAAACAAAAATTCACATTCAGTTCATTAAAACTTTTTCCTTGCAAACAGATTCATCTTTATAAAAGTGATGAATTTAAAACTGACAGCAAGAACAACATCAACCGCTCAGCAATCACTCATTCCTGTCTGTTACAGAGGGTAATGTTAATCGACTGCACTCGGAGATCTGACTTCTTAAATAGTTGTCGTGTTGATTAGGACATTGCACTAATTACCCAGACAATGCTGTCTGTAAACTCATTAGCTTTAATTCAATGAGACACAGAGTGATTTTGGGAGGAGCTCATGTACAACGCCAGGTCGTTGTTTTTCTCCATTTACAGCAAAATTATCTTCTATGAAAGTCTCTAAAAGCAGATATTGTCTCATCACTCTCCCTCAAATCCCTTTCACGAGTTTGCAGCACACACACACACACACACACACACACACATAGACACACTGTACAGGTGATGATTCAGGCATCTTTGCCTCTGCAGTGAATGATTCAGCAGGAGGAAGACAGAATTTGATCTGTACAAAATCCAACGTGTCCATCAACAGTCCTGACCTGTGAAGCAAAAAAACGCTCGCCTGTAACAAGAAACTTTAGATGAATGCCAACGAGAAATGCCTTAAGTGCAATTTTAATGACAAGTCTTGGCATATGAGTATGTTGTAAAATTAATTTGATGAGAGCGATGAAGGAATTAATCAAATTATGCCACAGAATAGAAGAGTAAAGGTGATGGGGCCTCGAGCGGCCGTGCCGTACCCTTGTGGTTACGGCATGTAGAGGTCACAACAGCTCTACTCCAATTGAGACAACACTACCCTGCTGAAATGAGTGCACCACACCACGGAGTACATACGTAGAAGTGTCCGGATTGCATGTTCGATGCGTGTTCTTGGTCGCTTGAAGTTACTTTATTGACCCACACCTGTACATGTCGGACATTGTTTTAACCACAGTCCAGTGGTTATAGTGTAATGATGCATTATTTGCACACAGCTGCAACCTCCATTACACCACCTGATGTGGCTGACCTGGTTTAGGGACACCACCTGCAGATTCTCCGTGTTATATTTCACATGGAACCTGCAGTGTCTCCAGTACAGCCAAATTAGACTTCAAACTAATTGCACCAAAGCCGTTAGCGTTGCTGTTCTTTCTTCACCTCAGCCATATGAATAAATGTTTTGTATGCAAATGTGTGTGTGTGTGTGTGTGTGTGTGTTTAATATTAAACAGCTCATTACATGAGAAAATCCCCTCAGGGCTCATTGGCTCCTGTTGACCACATGACCAACCAACCGGGGAAGTGTTGACAGTTAATCCCACACCGGCTCATCATCTGGCTAATTATCCTTGAGTCTTTTGATTGATGTGCATATCTGTTAGAGAGAGTGTGTGTGTGTGTGTGTGTGTGTGTGTGTGTGTTTGTTCCTGTCCATCATTTATACGTGTGAGCCTCAAAGCTTTTTTTCGTCTTTGCCCACCACTACAGCGAGGCCTGATCTCGACACTTCTTCTAACCCGGGTCAGATTACTTTGAACGTTAATGAGTCGGATTAAAAAAAAAAAAAAATGAATCTTTTGGATTACTTCAAAAAAATGGTGCAGCCACATCCCAAGCCAGAACATCTAACCCCAGCAAAGTTCGAAGCTGCCACAACTGGAATCTAATAATTTGCTTTAAGTTAACTCATCAGGTTTTACAGTGTAGCGTAAGATTGCAGCAGCTGTATCAGGATATTTTAGCTCCATTTTTGTGCTGAAAGAAGAAGTCGAGACTCGTCGTCGAAATGAAGAAGAAATTAAATGTTGAAGAGAACTTGGTGACAAACTGGAACGATGACCAAAGCACGAGTGTGTTTTTTCCGTGTCAAATCCGAGCTGAGGAACTTAAAAATCATCAGTTTACAAAAACAAAGCAAAAAAACTATTCTTGGAAGTTGTCACTTGTGGGTGAAGTCATGTGTGAATTTGACCAAAGAATGAGCTAAAAACTTAACGGAAGTTTGAAAAAGACAGCAACACCAAAAACAATTATAAACCCTGGTGATACCTGCTACGCTGCATCTGTTTACAAGCTCTCAAACTGTCATTTATGTGTCAAATTAAGCGTCTGCTCTATTTAACGAGTAAAAATAGTCCAGAAACAAATTGCTTTCACCAAATATCCAGATACCCTGCTACCCGGTCATCTGTTATTTCTCTGAAAAACTGTCAACACATTAAAAAAAACAACAACGATAATACAGATTGATAGCAGTGTACAGAGTCACAGCTCAGCACTGTCTGTCATATGATAACTCGTGACTCGTCTGATGACAACGAAACGGCCCTGATGCCAAATTCAAATCGAGCAACAGAATGGACACAAAATGGAGACGTGACACCACAACTTAAATTTCCTGTGCATTCATTGTCCAAGGAGGTGAGCTCGGTGAGTTCGGCGTTATTTAAGCATCATCAGCATTTTATGGATTGGGAGTCTCTGATATTCCTGCACATAGTTTCTTTGTCCTTCTTTTACTGACATCCCCGAACGTCTGAGAGAGCAAAGAGAGAAAAATGCAACACAGAAACAGACCGTGATAATGACTCTCCAGGGCGAGCATGCCTTTTGGCCAGACCACTTCCTCTGTCTGAATACATGACTCAAGAGTCGCATTAGAATAGTGAACAGCATACGTGTGTGTGTGTGTGTGTGTGTGTGTGTGTGTGCACCATTCCCTTGGGTTCATAGAGATGCTGTGAATCTATGAGTCAAGTGTTGGACTTGACTACTGTGATTCATTGGCGAACATTACAGCAGAGAGCAGAAAGAGGTCAGAGCAGTTGTGTTAAGTAAAAAAAGAAAAGTGCACGCCGACATATTCTCACTAAGTGTTGTTTATGAATTAGTGATTTTTGAGCGTGTCTCAATGTGTCTTTAACCCCATCGCGCCCAGGAGTGTCCGTCATCTTAAATTAATTCCCAGTGAATCAAACATGGAAAATGAAGTCCTCATCTTTGTGTTGTAGATAGTTTAAGTTGTCATCAATAATCAGATCCACAAACATACACTGTTACGTTGATATCTATGATTTTAGTTTGGCGGGTTTCCGCCAGGTTTCCTCTGTAAATCTAAAAATGTCTACGCCTACAAAGCGAGGGAGATCCTGACCCGCCGTGCAGAGTGGAAAGAGACGAAGACGTTGTGAGTTCACCATCAGTAAACAGAAGGACTGACCTGGCTATCCCTGCCGGAGACGGAGGCTGTTCGCCGAAGAGTCGGCAGGGAGGACCGACCGGGTAGCGCTGACCTTTCCACATAAATTCAAAGATCTTTTCTCATAAGTTACCAAAAACACACGACACAAGGCAGACTACCACAATGCTGTTGTTTGTTAGAACAATGTGGGTCGCTCTAAGTTTCATCACATAATCACCATCAGTAAACAGAGGGACTGACCCAGCTCACTGCCCAGGCGGAGGCTGTTTCCTGGGGGTGGTTCACTGAAGAGTCGGCAGGGAGGACTGACCGGGTCTCTGTGACTTTTATGCAATTTTTTAAATCTTATGTTCTGTTGTTTAGATGATGAATCAAACTCTGTTTAAAAGGCTACAAATGCCACATATTTGAGCTGTTTGCTGATCGAGGGGGAAAAAAAATGTAGAGTTGAGTGACGGTTCTCAGAGAACTGCAGCAACATTCAGGACTTCTACTGGGCAAAAAGTGTAAATCTATGTGTTTTAAAAAGGTGACAAGTCCTCAAAGTTAAACATATTCAGATTCTCTTGTAAGAAAAGGCTGTTTAGGGTTAGAGTCAGTCCTTCATCCACCTTTCATTTATTTATTTTGCACCACGATTAGCAAACAGCCATTTTGATCATGATCAGTTGTATGAGTAGGTAAATGCATGTCTCTCTCTCTTGGCTTGTGTCTCATGCTGTGCCTCTTCAGTCAGAGTAGTTGTAATGCTGCAATCATAGTGATTACCTCCAGAACCAAACAAAGGAGCACTCCACCGTGAATGAACGGAGACGATTTCTTTTAGCTTTTATATGATATTGCCTCATGCCTGTCTGCTTCTTCAGTCTGGTCGCTGTGTTTCATTCAGGGCTGCACGAGTGGAGGTGTGTATGATCAAATGTTGTGGTTTGGATCTCTGCAGCTAAAGCTGAAATCTGAAACTGAGAAGTGTACAGATGTTTTTCAGCTGCATTTCTCAGAGATTTTTTCTTACAAAGAGACTCGTTTTGAGGTCAATATGAGTCCTAAACCTGGATGAACCTCCGCCGTGATGCCTTTTACTCATTCTCTGTCTCTATTCTTAGACATGTGTGAGATCTCTAAGACTTGACCAATGAGTTTCTATCACTTTGTCTTTATTCTACCTCTTAGCACTCCCTCTGTTGGTGTCTTTGTTGGATCTGGACTGCTCCCTTCTTTTCTCTCTTTCCTTGCTGAGCCAAACCTCCAACAGCAGTGTTAAAATAACACTGGAAAATGCCTGGAAACTATACGGAGAGAGAAAAAAAACAGACTTGACCCTGATTTTTTTTTTCCCCTTCCTCTGCTCCAACTTTCTCTCTCTCTCTTTCTCCTTCTCTCTCCAGGGGTCAGTAGTAATAAAGGTGATTCATTCATGTACGAATGTGATATATATCCCCGTCTGTCTTGGCACACTGTGCGTGATTGTGTACGGAGCTCACTTTGTGTGTCTTTTCATACTTTTGTCTCCACACGCTGGTGTCAGGGATGTGTGAGCAAACAGTGGTCTTACTGTACCTTGTCTGGACCTTGTGTACAAAGGGAATAATACATATATATGAGAATTAAAGCAACATTACAGATTTTTTCTATCATAAGATAACAAATGTTAAATCATGTTGATGCTACACTGTGTTGTAATTGGGTGAATGGTGTCTTTGTCCTTTGTACGTCTGTTCTCACACAAGGTTTTCATTCCCAGGGGAGTGGAGCCAATGTTGTGCCAGAACAGGAGCTGGGCAAGCAGGCAATGTAAGGGACAATGACGCAAGAAGCAAAAAAGAGGGTGACAAGACAAGAGTAAATCTGGGATTGACTTTTAGTGGTTGGTGAGAGCTTGGTGAAATAAAAGGCTGAAAGACAGACGCCGAGCTGGGCTGACTGCTGTTGGACTAGTCAGTAATATTAGCTGGCTGCTATGTCTGCTGTTGGTGACCTTGTTGATGTTTGGCTGTTAGCAAAGTAATGTAATCAGAAGAAATGCACATGTAAACTACTTAATGTTGCTTTAAAGGAGAAAGGAGATGGTCCCACATCACCCTCCACAGTGAACCCATTTTTATTCATTTAGCTTTGACAGGTGCTGTTGGGATAGCATGGCTGAAATGATCTGTTAAGATAATGGATGCTGACTTTTGGCAAAGTGTCTTTTTGACAGTGATAATTTATGAGGTTTTACACATCATGGCTGCCATGACACGACTCAATTGCTGACTCAAATTTGGCAACGTTCCTGTTCTGAATCGACCGCAGTGAACAACAACTGTCCGCAAGCCACGAAACGAAAGGATTATGGAATTCACTAAGCGGCCGATGTGAACAGGAAATGGATGTAAAATGTGTTGTTTGTTCCCACAGCGCGGCCTGAAGGCGACATTTGTCCCCTTCTGTGTTCTCACAGCCACTGTATCATCGTTTGTTCCTGCCACTTTGGTGTCATTTGGCACGGCGGCGAGTCTGTTCTGACATGAACCGAGATGGCGGCACAGCGGAGAATTGTGGGTCGATGCCTCGTTTGAAACTTTTTCTGAAATGGAGCTAAAGTCGCGATGAAGTCATTGCAAGTTTAATTTAGTTTTAAACGCATTAGATCTGCTTTTGTGGATGTTATGAGGCCATTTCAAGTGTATTTAGCTGGAGTTATTTACAGTAAATTGACCAGTGTGGGTTTAAAATCTTGCTTTAGGGAAATGCACTCAAGGACGCCACACACACACAATGATTGGCTACTGCCAGGATGAAACCTGTAACCATTGAATCACATGAAGGCCCCTCCAGCCACTGGACCCCTCTGTAACCCTCTGCACTATTTAAACCAGATGGGATATTTCCATGCTTACACTGGGATGAGATGGAGGGTCATACAAGGTTTAAAATGAGACTTTCTTACTCCTGCTCTCCAAAACAAATCCAAGAGCTTCTCTGCTGTAGATGTACATTTCTTTTCCCCCCTTTCTTCTCTTTAAAAGTTCCTTTACGTGACATGTTATATGTGGGGAGAACAAGATGAGGGATGGGTGGAACGAGCTGACCAGAGAGTGCAAGAGGAAGGAGGGAGGATGAGACAAACAGCAGAAATAAACAAGTGTGGTCAAGTTTGTGTCCAACAACTGTCAACTGAATTTTGCACAAACTTTTGAGATGTTGCAAACACCATAAACTATCTGTGTTCCCATCTGCTGGTTTGAAACAAATGCATTAAATTCTTTAAATTTCAGGGGGAAAAAAAAACATAACAAGATAAGTAGTTCTCGTCGTCATTAGATTAGTTATTATTCCGGGAGAAAGTGATTTTATGAAAGCCGCAGAGTGAGAGGCTGAGAGGACAGAGAGGGACACGGAAAGCTAAAAGACAGACGGACAGACAGCGAGTCGGCGTGTTAAAGTTCACTTTGGGTGTCTCGTTTCGTTGGCCGGCTCTTTGTGGTCTGTTAAAAGCTTAAAAAACAGAGCGGTGCTGAAAACAGACACCCGGCGTTTAGCTCACGCCACGAAACCTGAGGCTTAATTGCCTTTCAATTAAAGGGAACTAATAGGCCTGTGTGCATGAGTGTGTGTGTGTGTGTGTGTGTGTGGTGAAGTGATTACAAAGAAAAAGCTGCAAAGCTTTCTCAGCATTCGTGAAAATAGGTATTAATGAGAGGCTAGCAACTCCAAGGACCCACAGTTAGTTAGACTCGCTGTGTGTGTGTGTGTGTGTGTGTGTGTGTGTAGAGGTTGCTGATTCCTGTTAAGCCATTAGTGCAATTCAAGTGCTAATTACCACCCACAAGCCCCCATGTCTGCTGCTCTCACATTCACACACACACACACACACACAGTTTCTTCATGTAGCTACTATTCTCTCTAATCAACCTCACTTTAACACCGTCAGAATCTTTTTATATGAAAGAGGAATGATTACTGAAAGTTCTAGTGTTGGTTCATGTGCAGAAAAATCAACATAATACATATTATTACATTTAATTAATATTTAATCTAATTATTCTGCCCTTTATTACACTTTTCTACTTTGTCAGACGGCTGACCTTGAAAGAAAACGATGAGATGAGGAGATTTTTGCCTCAATCACTGACCACGATCACCGACTTCACTGAGACCGTACACTGGAAAACATTGGTGGGTGTAGGCATACACCACCAGCAAATGTTGTAGGGACTAACATTAGTCACAAGCAAACCATCTCTCTAAAAGGTACTTTGTGTCACGGAGCTTTGATAGATTTTTGATGGAGAGAACAGTCTGCAGAGGATCAGTTTCCCCCGTGAAGCAGATCTGTTTCCTCTTGGGAAGACACACAAACGTCAAGCGATGCCCTTCACGCGGGAAAAAGGGGGGGGGGGGCAGAATCACCGTGAGCGAATGTGGACTCACTTATAGCGTCAGAAGCTGTGAATGCAATCGGTAAATAACATCGCGGGCCTTGGAGAACAGTTAAAACACGAGTCGATGATTAGAAGCCGCCCACAGGAACAGTTTGGCTGTCGTAAGTTTTTCTCATCTGTAGAAGACGTGGCCCTCGATAACAGCTCTGTAAAAAAGAAACTGCTCTTTCTACGGTAAAAAAACAGAATTTTACCACAATAAATACTGTACCGTTTTTAAGATTACAATAAAAGGATATTAGTAGTGTTTATTTCACGTATACGGTTGGCGTTTTATCCTTACAAAAAAATAATGCAAAATTACAGTGTTGGCTCATACATATATAGAATCAAGGCCTTGAAAGTTTTTGACAATATACAATGCGTAGAATGGGTTGGTGAAAGTGCTTGACTTTATATATTTTGTGGATAGAAACTGAAGTTCTTTTGCTGTCTGCATGTGTCTCCTGTAGTTGATGTAATAACTCTGTAAGTCAGTGTTCACACATTCAAGCCTCTGTTTTTAGTTCTCTGCGAGCTTCTGTGAAATTCTTCTTGTAACGGTAATTAACCGTAATCCGTGTCTCAATCTATGCCGATTGCTTGATTTTGGAGGAACTTGGCCTGGAAAGCGTTCAAAGAGTCCTTGAATTTGATGTTTAAGAAGGTGTGGGAACCCTGATTTTAGTAAATTCTCCAACGTTGCTTTTGGCACAACAAAATAAAGCTGTGGCGTGTTCAGTTAATTTGAAGTGTGCTGAATAAACAAAGCTGTTACTGTCGAAGACAAACAGCAGCTAACCTCCATTTGTTGCTTTCAGCTAACTAGCACCTAATTAACTCTGCTGCCGCCGTCGTGTTCGGGAAGTCAAACTCGAGCGAAATTATTCTCTTTAAGGACTTTATTTCATAAAAAGCAGTTTACATGTTTATTTTTGTTTTTTATTTTTGCTCATTTTGATCATCGTCCTCAATTATGGCGAATCACCATAATTTGTATGGAAATAAAATGCAATTTGTGCTGAATTATGTGCAATCAGAACAATTCTTTCTGTTAATGAGACAGAGATGGCTTTTTAAAATTATTTGGCAAACGTGTTTTTTAAATATCTTTTAGGACCAGTGTGATTTTTTTTTTTTTTTTTTTTATATTGCTTTGACCGTGATTCACCTCAAAGAGACAGCTGCATCATAATTTCATATCATGCATCAAAAAGATGGTTGTGTTTGCATGATTAAAGCATCATTCTACATGTTTTTACACAACTTAAATATTTAATCTGCTGCTATATGAATCTGTGGAAGAAGGATATGTTTGTAATGCAACCAAACATAATGCAAACATAAACAATGTCGGTGATGGGGTGAATGTTTCTGCTGCTCCTCATTTTGGCCTTTCAGTTCATATACGAGAAATCCTCTGGGCTGAAAACAAGTTGATGAGCGAACCAATCAGCTCATCTGTGTTCGTCCAAACGAGCGGCCGGAATAAACAATCAAACGACGGGGCGAGCTGATGAGATACAGTTAAAGCTCGAGGCGAGACAATGTCGCCCCAATTAGCCTGCTGATCGCTGTTTATTGGCTATCAGCTTGCCTTCGTCATTGTCTTTGTCTTTGAGACCATTAGGGCCCTTTTCACTCCTGACAATTGGAAACTCCACATTCAGGATGCTCGCAGTTAATTATGACGAGTAATCTCCAAAACGGCCGACACTACACAGTAAGAAATGTCTGTAGATTTTACAGTGAGAAACTGCCAAACCATGACAGTAGAAGACCGTGAAATATGCCATGAAGTATGACTGTGTTTTCCTACAGTCATTGTTCAAAACTTTTAATTGTAGAGCATTGTATACAGAAGAAGTAGTATTTTATGTAAGATGCTGTTAATAATACAGTAAAACACCGTAATATTTACATATTAAGTTCATTTTACTGTAATATTACAGTTTTTATCATAAAATCCAACCTTAAACATGAAATCAATAGTACTGTAATATTAGAAAAGATTATACTGTATTTATTACGGTAAAATTCAGGGAACCACAGCCTTTTTTTTACAGTGTAGAATTAAAAGTGTAGAAATGGAAAAAAAAGGCACTGCTGTAAAGACCTTGTATTAACTATGTTGGAATTGACTTGTTATTGCGTTAAATTGAATATTTTGTGGTGTTGGAGGGCGTCTTTAATTAACCAGTGCTTTAATTTTCCCTCTCTGTCCGTCTCTTTCTCTCCTTCTTCAGTTTTTTCTTCTCCCTGCATATCTCACATCATTTTTTTGTTCTCTTTCTCTCTCTTCTCTGTCACAGTCCAGCAGGATTCATCCTTCAAATTATAGCTTTGCACTACAGCGTTCGAATGACACTGTAATTACTGCAGAGGACTTTTGAATATACTTAGAAATGGAAAATGAATATGGATAATCACACGGTGCTGCAGAACATCACACGTTTCTTTTTTAACATTCTTGTTTATCCCATTTTCCTTTTTTTTAATCTATCTTAGAGAAAATGCCTCTCAGACGCAGTCAGACATCTTCTCGCACTGCGTGCACGCAGCCACACATGGATAATGAATGAAGTAGTTTGAAAACAACTCACTGAGGACATCTGCAGAGGTTCAGAGGTCGCAGTCACACACACACACACACACACACACACTTCAACGCAAGAGATTCATGACGCTGTCACGGCACCTTTTAATCTGAGAGGGCGAGACAGAGATAAAAAGACTGATGAGTGCGACAGGAGACGTGCCAAGACAAACGCACGGAGGAGAAGAAGTCATCGGGAAAAGATACTTAATCATAAGAATAGACACACGCACAATTCCTGGAATAGAAAACAGGGGGGAGGGTGGAAAGTTTGAGGAATTTATGCTATGGAAAAGCAAGCAAAACCTGAGACTCTGGTTGCCTCTCGCTCACTCTGTCTTTCTCACTCCATTTCTGTGTGTGTGTGTGTGTTTGTGTGTGTGTTTGTGTGTGTGGTTTTTGGTCTATAGCCCCTAAGGGAGGGGAGAGAAAGAGTGAGGTGGTGGGGGGGCAGGAAACGGTGGCGTCTGGAATTGATTTGAGGCTAAAGGAAAAATAAAATACTTCAGATTCTTAAAGGCTCGGGGAGCAGGGACAGACGACCACAAAGAAATGAAGAAAGGTAGGAGAGAGAGAGAGAGCGAGAGAGGCCACATAACCACAGGAGGAAAAAAATGGGGGATATAAAGCAAACATAAAGAAAGGATTTATAGTTTGGCAGTAAAGTCTGTGATGTGGCTGAATCATATACGTTTTAAGAAATGCACAAAAGGTTATACGGTGTGCACGACGTCGTGATTTTTGTTGACGGAGAAAACAACATTTAAAAGGCTGATTACGAGGACGGACAGATAACTTTGTATTCAAGGCATGAGATTGTCTGAAGTATCAGCTACGGCACCAGTTTTCCAGCAGTGCGAGTCAATAAAATGAAAATGAGTCACAGTGACATCACAATGCAGACGTGTAATTCAGATCTATAGTGAAGGACTTCAGAAAGGGGGGAACACAAAATAGAAACAAAGGAGGAGGAGCGGGGAAGTTTACAGGAGCAGCTATGGAGAACTGGAGTGAAGGGAGGGTGAGGAGAAAAGGGAGTCGGGAGGGGGAGGAACGGGAGACTCTGCTGCAGAGCTTCACTTTAAACCCTGTGTCACACTCCAGCTGTGAAACTGTTTTTCTATCCCATTTCAGCAGCAGTGTGTAAGCGTCTGTGATCCGCACACACATGTAGGAAATGTTTCGTGACAAGACGATCCAAACTGAGCCGAGCCATGAAAATGGTAAAAACCTACGTGAACCAATGAAATGCACGCCTTCATGTACGGTCATGCTGAATCATCAGTATTATGAGGACACCAAATCCTAAAAAAAGTCCCTTTGAAGTTCGTGTTAGAAGCTTGCAGAGGAAAGATGAGTAAAATCCCTCTGTCCGTCCTGTGAGCCACAACAAGTCTCTTCAATAATTTATTTGAATATTAAAGCAACATTGTGTAGAAGTTGGTATTTTTGGGGATTTATTGCTCCCAGTTTCAGAGTGTAATCCCACTGTGGTAACTATGTTCAGCTGTACTCGAGTATTTGTTCTGATTACATTACTTCTGATCAAAAACTAGCAAGTCGACAACTTTGCTAACAGCCAAACATCAACAAGGTCACCAACAGCAGACATAGCAGCCAGCTAATATTACTGACTAGTCCAACAGCAGTCAGCCCAGCTCGGCGTCTGTCTTTCAGCCTTTTATTTCACCAAGCTCTCACCAACCACTAAAAGTCAGTCCCAGATTTACTCTTGTCCGGCGGCTTCTTGCTCGCTCACTCTCTCCTTTTCTCTTCTTAGCTTCCTCCGTCAACGTCCTCTTCACTCTCTTCTCCTCTGCCATTATGTCCATAGAGGCTGCTGAGCCCAGCTCCTGTTCTGTCACGACACCGGCTCCACTCCCCATCAGCATTCCCTGAAAATCTCTTCTTCTTCTTCTTCTTCTTCTTCTTCTTCTTCCCTGTGGTCCAAAACGCCTGTGGTACAAACACTAACACTCCCCCGGGTGCTCTTTGCAGCCCGGCTAACAAACTGAGCTAACAGCAGCAGCTCTTATTGTGTTGTGTAGCACAGTTCTAGACAAAAAATGATTCAAAGATCACTGGAATCAGCGACAATATTTCGCGCAATAAGGAATCAGGTAATGTACATTCAGCCATAACTGAGGTGTGCAGTTAGAGGTCAGAGGTTAAAGAATGGATGCAGTCAGTCATAATTCCTGTGTAATATAGTCAAAATCAAATGTGTGCATGAGGAAGGTTCTTATGGAAAACTTTGCTTGGCCAGAACTTCGACATCTCCGCTGTAAAAAATCTCCCATCTGGCTGACGTTTAAAACGACATTACATCAGTGATTAAATCCACCTTCAGTTCAGCGTTTTTCATGTGAAAACTCTGAATTACAACGCTGCGGAGGACCAGTGAATGCGCCATTAACCGATCAGCGGGAAGCCCGTTCATCTTATTAGCAAAGCTTGTTAAACCGACCACAACAATGATGAGCGCTGTTGTGTGTTTATTGGCCCCCGTGCAACAGTTAACGCAGCTGCCAAACCGCCGCAGAGGCAGGTAAAGAAAAGATTTTATCCTCTCTTCAAGTTCACAACAAACAAGTGAGACGTCGGATGGTGGGGAAGCAGAAGAAGAAGAAGAAGAAGAAAGAGAGCAGCAGAGAGGGATTTGTGTCCAGCTAGGTTAGCCATGTGTGTTCGTGCTTTAGCGAGCTCGTCCCAACACGATGAATAGAGACTAAAGATATTAGAATATGAGGCAGAAAGAGAGGGAGAGATATCAAAGGGAGGCTGAGAGGATAGGAGGTGGAAATCCTCTTTCTTTCCATTCTTCCCAATAGAGAAATGAGAGAGTTAATCCTCAGGGGCTTACATTTGTTTCCTCTCTCTCCATCTCTCGGTGTTTCAGTATCCCTGCCTCCTGACATCCTCTCTGCTCCCTCCTGATCTTCGTGATTCCTCCCTCTCATTCTCTCTTTGTGTTTTCCTGCTTCTCATTCTGCCGTCATCCATATTTGCATCTCTTCTTTCTTCCCTCCATGTCCTCCTCTTGTCGAATTCCCTCCGTCCCCCCGATTCTCCATCCTTTTTCGTCTCTCTCCTCCATCCCTTTCTCACAGGGTTTATGATGTATGGTAATCTCACCGCAAACACATTTATCTGCTCATTGTTTATCTTCTTTTTTTTCCCCTCTTGGTGCTCAGCGGGGCTCTGAGCTGTGCGATGATGCTTATAGGATATTTACATTTGATTTGTGCATACAGAACAGAGTGAAACGTACAGACGGAGGAGGGCAGGACAGAACAAAACAAGTCGCAGCGATGAAATGCAGAACGGCAACGAGTAAAGAGCCGAACAAGATGAAGCACGGCGGTAAATTCAAATTCAGAGCACATCACCACAGATAAAGGCCAATGCAGAGCAGAGCTGAAATGAAATCCAGGCCTACGTGCAGGTATGAGGACAAATAAGCATCATATTTGGGTCACAAAGTATTGTTTTTCTCATTCTCATAGAAATCCAGTGCAGGTGGCTTCGTGGCGGTAGGCTTGGTTGATCAAGCCAAGCCTGTAATCTCATATCGGAGGATAACTCCGTATCTTGCATCCTCCCCCCGATAGTAATGCCATTTTCTCCTGATAGTGGATCCCTTAAGCCTTCAAATGAAAATGAAACATTGTCACCTGATTTCATTGCCCAAAACGGTTTCATAAGCAGAATTGGGCTGCTGACAGAGAAGAGCCTTCGAAATAAGACCTTGTAGGTTCACCAACAAGGTCTGTTTTCACTTCTCAACCCGCGGGAAGTGACACAGTTTTAGAGAGAAATACAAAGTGTATCCTAAACAGCAGCTAATCACTCCTTCCAGAGAAAGCTGGATTACCTGCCAGGTGCTCTGCCTTTCTCTTTTTATTTGGTTACTTGATGAACCTAAGGGTGTCCTGGCTTGGCATTTCAAGATTGCTGGGTGGGGGGGGGGTTCAGATATATTTTGGCTCTGATCTCTGACATTGAATTGTAAGTTTTAATTTAACACCAGTGGTAACTCAAATAGCTAGATATTTCATGAAATGAGGCGGCAATTACGCCGTTTCCTAAGTCGTTCCACACAATAGGTTCATAATCGTTCACTTACAGACTTCTGTGCCGTCTGTAAAGAAAAAAGAAAACCCCCTCTCACTTTGGGTTTTCTGTGCAGATGAAAATGATGTAAAGATGAAAGAGTCTCTAAAACTTCTGATGTAATGCACTTCACACTCGTTTTTAGGCACTAAGCTGAGGCTCTTATTCAGAAAGGCAAAAAAAGGATGAGTGCATGAGTAGTTTAAGCTTAAAACCACTGCGTTGCAAATATTACAAAAGAAATCCAAAGAAGGGGCTGAAAGCACGAACGCCAGCAGAGTCAGAGTCCAGACAGCGTTTGTAGTGACGCGTTTCTACACTCCAATGATGCTCGAGGAAGAGAAGTCATATTTATCTACACCCTTAAATATAAAGGTTTGACTTGGAACCTCCACAGCACTTATCAAGAAGCAGGTTTTCTGAGAGTGTACGAAAGTTCCATCAAAGGGCCGACGTTTCAAAGACGCCTGATACGTTTCTTCACGCCATGATTCATCCACCCGTCATCGCCACCAACAGCTGAGCCTGCCTGCACTTTAAAATCAGCCTTTTTGTCATTCTTAAGTGGCCGCACAATCAACAGGTTTCTAACGAGCCTCCGGAGCTGATTAATCACAACCGCTGTCAGTTTTTATTGCGCTCCAGCCTCGCGAGTAACAAACAAACACTCCAAACCTCCCAAATGTCCCAGTAAGACAGACGCCAGATGATGGATGGGGATAGGAGGAAGCTAGGATGTGTAAAACACAAGCAAAAATGTGTAATTGAGTTATGAACAGACCAATCATAAACAAGCAGGCGGTCAGAATAAACAGTCGGGTTTGTGTGTTATTTTTCTTTGGGTTTAATTCAGCTTTTATCTGCCTGCTTTTAGTTACTCGCAGCTTCCAAGAGAAACAGCCTTGAATCAGTCAGAGAGCACAGAAAGGTTTTTTCTTGTTGTTTTTTGGGGGAACCTGCAGCTCTGTGGACTCGTGGAATAATTCAATCACACAACAGCTGTTTGGGTTTGTGCGAGTGGGTGGGAAAAGGGCAATGCCTTTAAAACTCTCTCCAGGTTTCCCCGAGTATTTTATTGATGTGTGCTTTTCTATATCTAGCTCTCAATCAGTCAGACTGCTGGGTAATCAATACTGGTAGAGGGCATTAAAACAGACTCTGTGTGTTTGTGTAAATCCCTGGAAAAGGAATCATCTCCTCTCTTAATTCCTGCTCCTTATCAGTCCACCCAGACGCCCCATCAGTGTCACATTTTTAAAGATATATGAGTCTGATAGTTAACGAGTTTCAGCAACATTTTCTTACTCCGTGCTCTCAAGAAAAAAAAAAGGCTTATCAGGACTGCGTTGCACCCTTCGCTGACTTTATGTGTTAATAATATACAGCAAACTGCTGCACTTTGCATTTTCTTGCTTGTTGTGTCAACGTTCGCTGTTGCGCTTAAGTTCTGCCATGTTTTGCAAATGCCAGACATTTTTCCTGTAGGTTAAGAAAATAATTTCTAACTGCCAGCGTGACATTAAACAGACCTGGCACGCCTTTAAACACATCCAGACTTTCATTAAAACACACTTATACCTCGTTTGAGGATGGATCCGTGAATCTGCCACCGTAGCGAGGCCTTCATGCACGTTAAAATCGTGTTTTTCTCGACCGCGCAATTAACTCAAGATTATAAACCTCCAGTCGTTTCCATTCCAAACAAATGCAAATACTGAAAGAAGCAATTGCGACCTTATTGAGCCACTTTTTGAGGTGCGAGAGGATCAGATCATTAGTGCATCAGAAAACAGAGTTTTCGAGTTGGCTTTTTTTGATGTGCTTCGGTATAAACCTTGGCAGAGGCGCTGCATCGTTTCAGGGGGAATTCTCACTTCAATATCTCATTTTGGAATCGTTACGCCGCAGCTACACTTAATCTGCAATGATGCTGCTGTAAGCATTACATTTGCTGTAGTTAATGCATGCAAAATCAGCGCGCGAGGCAAATAAATGTACTGTATGCATGATGTGAATGCAAACAAAGCCAAAGCAGAAAACAGAGCTGCTTCCAGCTGAGTGAGACGTGAACCAGTTTTTGACGTTTGCACCGCAGAGATGACGAGTGTCTCACTGAACCCGGTGTCAATGCAGTGAAAGTTTGCAGCCACCAGGCAAGATTAACTCCACCGAGCCCTCGAGCCTTTGGCTGCCTGTGTTTGAACTGCCTGTGAGCTGAGATGGACGTGTAATTTAGAAACTCCCCATATCATAAAAACACAACAAACAAAGAGAGAGAATGTCCTGCTGCTGCCTCTGTGTGTGAAAATGAAATAACTGAGGAACATAGCCCGGGGGTGCCACACGCGTGAACGTACACACACATAAAAACACACAAGACGAGGAAAGGAGGCGCTAATCTAAGAGAGGGAGATGTGATGTGACCTCAGACCGCTACAGATAAGCACTTTTCTATCTCTTTTTCTACAAAGCTAACACACACACACACACACACACACACACACACACACACACACACTCACAGGATCTCTTTGTCACTTTGCCTGCCGCCGAGTTGTCGCCATGACAGAAGAGGTCATCTGGATGAATGCGTCCTATTATGGGATATGTGCTCTGATCTCGCTTTGGAGGTCAAAAGGTTAAACATCCAATCAGCGCACGGCGTAGCTAAACGCCTTTTTAAAAAACCAGAATCATGATCAGTTACCAGCGGGATCGATGGACGTCAATGAGGACGCGTTTCAGAGGCAGCCATGATGGAGGGAGAGCTTTAAAGACTTCTTTCATGTCTGACTGAAATGAGGGTTTAAAGGACAACATGTAAGCCTGCAATAACTGATATTCAATATCTATAAATGTGGAGATGTAAGCTGACTGTGATGCCAAGAGCCAATCGGATTCACATAAATGAATGAATGGACTGATAGATGGACGGGAATGAAGACAAAATAATCTGCCTGCATGTTAAATCGACTTGAATTGCCATAAAACTGACCGATCTATGTCATTAATTTAAGTTCTTTGCACATCTAGAATCACACGTGGACGCCTCTCATTGGTTCGTTCATAACGGGTGAATTGCGGCTCAATAAGGAAACCGATGCATCGATCTCACCCTGTATACAGACATCGAATCATGACAACGTATCATCGTATTATGAGTTTGCAAACACACGATCACGAGTAGTGTGTTGGTCCTTTCTTTCGAAGAGAGCTGGGCATCGTTCAGCAGTGTTCAGTAGTAAGCTAAATGACTGGATGACAGGATGGCGAAGGCATGACACAGTTGTCCAAGTTTCACTCACCATGCGTACGTTTCTAGTTCTCTCCCTCGTCTGTGGGTCAGTATTTATTATAAAATCTGCACCTCGTCTGTGGCTGATGTTGGTTTCATAAATGATTGTTACTCCCTGAAGTCGAGCAGCAGAACTTAAGAGACGATACTGGCCCATTTTTGGCTGAGTTAAATATGCAGAAGTCATCTCACATGTCACTGTTTATAAGACGAGGTGTTTATCATTTGCATGAGAAACTGGGGGCAAAAATTAAAAGCACACCAACTTCTCCAGGCACGACTACGCCACATATTCAATTATTTGTTTTTTTCCCGTCTGTCCTGCTGTCTGTGAGTCTTTCTACCTATTTGTCTTTTTCCGCTTTCACGGCGTGCAGTTGAAGGATTAGAATGTGCTGTTCTGAAATCGGCTCGTCAGCCTGCCAGCCGCTGATAAGCACACTCAGGATCGATTAGATCTGCCTTTAATCTATTCAACTTTTTCCCGGCGAATGGGAAAAAATGCTTAGTATGGGAGATGTGAGGTGCGCGATACGGTGACTTTGGGTACACGTGCCCAGAGGGCGAATGCATTGTGAGCCACATTTTCAGGCATGAGACATATTAAATATGCATTTTATATAAATATGCATCTTCTTTAACAAGCCGCTGCAGGCAAATACAAGCGAAACAATTGAGAATCATTTTCTTGTTAACCATGAAGGACAGAAATCGAAGCAGGGAAACATCTATGTAGGGGAAGAAAGAGAAAACAACACAGACAAATATAATAATATCTCGAAAGCACCAAAGAAAGAAGGGATGAAAGAGCTCTCAGAAAACACTCTCACCCCTCACTCTGAAAGAGACGAAGCTGCTTTAACAGAATGCTAAGCGGGCTAGCGAGGACACACACACACACACACACACACACACACAGATAAAAAAAGGCAGAACGCACCTTTAGCTCATCACTGGCGTCGGATACGTTGAATTTTTTTCCCTCTGAACGGCGACACAGATCTGCCTGAGAGAGAGAGAGAGAGGAAGAAAGTGTTCAAGACATTGTACATTATGTGATTATGATGTAATTAGACGTGACGCTAATTGAACGTACTGTATATGTCATTATGTCGTGCATGTAATTATACAGGCGACAGAGTCAGAGGAAGGAAGTGAAAGAAGAAACTTGAGAAGGACGCTAAAGGTCCTCTGCAGAGTCAGTGTTTGGGTTGTCCTTTCTGGGCTGCCGTAGGAACAAAGTGGGTCAACATGGCAGACTTCATGGATGAGGACCGCTCCCTCTGCAGGTATAAAAGGCTCATTCTGAGGTGACATAAACATCACGATTGCTACTTTGAGGTGATTAGTTATGAATATTATATTCCATTTCTATCAATAGATCCCCTTAAATCTTAAACACTGGACCTTTAAATACACCTGAAGCTCATTCTCATCCTTTCCTGAGCTCTGATAAACACAAATCAAAACTACACGCACGGCTACAATTCACAGCTGGAGTGAGTAAAATCTAAATAAAGGTTGTTTTTTAATTCATGTGTTGACTTCTAAATTCATCAAGCCACTTCCTGGATGTACAGTGCACCAGCCTGCAGCTAGTTTATGCTTGTTAAGACTTTTTTAACCAGACAGCCTGATGTATGAGCACAGACCGCGAGGCCTAAACACAGAAACTCCAAGTTCTGCTTCTCCTCTAATTTTCCTGATTTATTACAGTTTACAGCACAGCCTGACAGCACAAAATATTACCAAAAGACAAAAAAAGAAGAAAAAAAAAGAAAGCCTCTTTGATTAGCTGGAAGGTTTTTTTTTGTCGTCTGTTTGGCCACAGCGTGATTTAACCTTTGCCTCGATGGCATTATCGAGCAGAAACTATTAAAAACAAAAGAAAACATCGCGCGACATATTCCTTTATTGAGATGAATAGTCAGTGCTGCCAGCCGGTGTTGTTCTTTTCTTTTTTTTCTGTAGCAAGAGTAAAGTTCCCAGTTAACACAGGGTGGAATAAAACAGACAATCTGAAGCACCAAAACAGATTTTAAACCATGTTGATGCTACACTGACTTGTACGTCTGTTCTCCCGGTACGATCAACCACAGTGCGTAATACTTTGCGGCGTTAAGTGCTTCACCTCAACTCTCTGTGATTTACAGAGTTTCCTGATGGACAAAAGTGAAGTGAACAGATGCCAACTGTAGCTGCTGTTAGCTCAGTTCATTAGGAGCTGAACTGATGTCGTGCCAGAACAGAAGCTAGGCAAGCCGGCAACGTAAGAGGCTCAGCAGCCTCCATGGATACAATGACGGAGGCGGAAAAAAAAAAAAAAAAAGGCCAGAGGGGACAATCTGAATTAACACTAAACAGCGTCCTGCCAAACGGAGCTGTTAAAGGTGGCTTTATTTGAGCTCCACGCCACTTCACTGAGCTTCGCCACGGCTCTTTAGAAACCTGTGGGCGATGTCACGGGTACTACGTCCATGTTTTATACAGTCTATGATCAGTACAGCTGATGTGTGCTGCTTAAATGGTTGCACAGTGGGGACTTGAATTGTGAGCAGAGGTACAGTAAAGTCTGCCAAAGGACACCGGGTTGTGTCTATAACCACATGGCCAACTACATAAACGGTAAAAGTCACAAAACATGCCAAATATCGACGACTGCACATTAGAATTGGTCACATATGGGTTTGAGGGAACGTGTAAGCCACCGCCTTTATGTCTCCATCGCACTCCCAGATCACCTGAGGTGTTATCTGGGCAAGGGGGGAGTGAACAGGACGCACTCTCGCCTCCATCAGTAACTACCAGTGAGAAGCCCTTGAGCAAGCTACTTAACCCTGGCTTGTCCCGGTGGAGCAGTTCAGGGTCTGCGGTGGTGCTGAGTGGCTGTGCAGAGCTGCTGCTCCCCCGTGTGAGTGAGTGTGAAGCATGGCGTCACTGAAGATGAAAATTTGTGATTTGTACAAGCCTTGGCTGGATGAACAAATCTAGTAACATTAGACTTTTTTTTAAAGAATGTGTTCTCCATCTAGTAATTATGTGGGTGTGATGGTACATGAGTGAAGAGACGAGGAAAAATACTGCGAGGGGGAGATATTTTCTAACGTTGTAATGGCTAAATATCAAAAGGCCAAAAAGTGCCTTTATCTTCTGAGCCACGTTTCTTTTATCCACGTCTTTATCAATGTGCAGTGAGAGATCACACAGCTCAGAGGAGCGAGACTCTGCAATAATTAACATCCCCTCCATTTTTTTTTTTACAGGAACTAAAGATCAGAACCGGTAGCTTTGTCAGGAAAAAGACTTTTGTGTGTTTCTTTTTCAGACTAACAACAAGGATGGAAAGACAACTTTTTAAACATTTAAAAAAGTTTTTGAGAACACGACTGTACCTGAAAGGTTTAGAAAAAGAAACATCAGCGCCTTGAAAAAGTGCTGATGTTTTGAACATACTCGGTGACCTCCATCACAGATGAAAGCAGTTTACTTCAGTAGAAGAAGAAGAAGAAGGTATGCTGTAATAATCCCTGAAGGTTAAATTCAGTTTTTTTCACTCTGTTGGCACGTTTATGTTCACACAAACACACAGCCTCATAGGATAGCAGCCCGAGCAGTTTGTTGCCTCGCTCAAGGACACCTCAGTTGCACCCAAGAGACCTGAACCTTGACCCTCCGGGTCGCAAGCCAGGTCCACACAGACTGAGCGACTGCCGCTATAAGTTTATATATGATATCACACAGTGAATTTATAACTGTGTTTGTAGATAACACTGACTTGTAATCAGGTGAATGGTGTCTCTGTCACACGTATGTCCGTTCTCACATGTGACTTTGTGTTCCCGGCTTTGTCCTCCTGCTGCTCCACCTCAACTCTCTGTGATTTCCCGCTGGATAAAAGTGACGTAAACAGCTGCCAACTGTAGCTGCGTATGATGTCGGTTATAAAAAATCAGAATCAGTTCAGACTCTTGAAAAAAGAAATCTGCATCTCCAGGATGAACTCGTGTGTTGTGTTGAATTTACAGCGCCATCAACTCCTTCATGGTTTTCTAGCCGTCACGACCACCCTCGTCATCATCAGCAGAGCGTCAGAATAAATCATTATTATTCTGTGTTGGTAATATTCCTGGAGTGCGACAGCAGCCATCATCATGATATCATCATCTGTCACGTAGCAGATCTGCAGAGAAGAACGCCGGCTCCTCTCACCTCGTTAAAGAAGAATCTGAAGCAACACGTGCTGACACAGCTGATCGTTTAAAGTGTTTCGCCGCCCTAAACTACACCAAATGAGGCCCTGTGCTAGTCATTATCGTGCTATATATGAGCACTGTGAGGTGATGGCGACTGTCATTATTGTCATGCTGCAGCTAAATCCGCCTGCTTTGTATGCCGGGACGATTGAGCTCATTCCAAGCAGAAAATGACAGCTCGTTATGTGAGGGAAAATGGATTTCACCGTGTTGTGGTATTGCGAGGGACCCTGAGACAATACTGTCAATACCATAAAGCACCGTCTGAATTGGTTCTTGTGTGAAAATGTGCAATGCATGAATAAAGGCCTATCGATTGGTAGTCGACTGCCAACAACTGTGTTGCGTACATGTTTCACCGCATGCACACGGTGCTTTCCAGAAAGCGGTAATATTTTCTATTGATTTATTTTTGATGAATTGCATTCATATCTGAGGAGTGATTTTCCTCGTGATGAACAGGGCGAGAACACGCAGATCAAATGTTTGGTTTCAGCAATAAATAACAATCAAGATAAGACTATTTGAAAGCTGTTGTGATGTACGATCCGACGCAGCGTCGCCGCGAGTCAGGTCAGACAGGTCGTCGTTTTAGTAATCGGACTGTTGAGTGCGTCAGGCTGTTATCATGTGACTGTACATTAAAAGCACTCCACATCCCCGCTCTATCCCCCCTCTCTTACACTGTGTAACAAGCACCCAGAGGCAAAACAGCAGCACTTAGTGCTCAGCTTTCATTTCATCATGCAAGAAATTGAATATTTCTGTTATATTATGATACGCGGTTGTATGAGTTCTGTTCAACAAAAGAACAGAGGATAGGTATGATGATATTGGCTGCAGCTGCCAGGAACAAGGTCATTTAAGGAGAGAAACAATCATTATCTCTCAGCTTAGCTACCCATCGCTGCAGAAAATAATCACATTTTTTTATTATTTTTTATTTTTGTTGCGGTGTGCAGACGTGGTCGGCATGCAAACATGTTCACACACACACACACACACACACACGCCATATTTGCATCTCATGTACACATGCAAATACACCGATTGAAATCCAACCATCAGTTTTGTGTCTGTCATTAGCTAAAAGGGCCCAAAGCTGGAGTGAGACCAGAATAATTATTCTGATTATAGTCCTCGTGCTGAGCTCTATCCAAACACATTACACTCCCTCGGATTAAAATCTGGTGTTTCATCTAGTTTCTAAATCGAGATGCGAGGGTTTATCTCATGATAGCAGCCAATTGGAGTCTCAATATTCCCACTAAACCAGGTTTTATGCAGTCCTGTGAAGGCAAACAGCGAGCGCTGTTAGTTTGTCTGTGCTGGAGATAAAGTTTGAAGCCATTCTTTACTCCTCACACAGCTGCTGCTCTCTGGCTTTATCGGGCAGTATAACAAATGACCTTTACATGGGGAAACTTTGCTGCATCTCAGGGCCCTGAAGTCGTTCCTGACCCAAAGTTTAAGCAGCACTTCAGCCTCTTTGACCTTTTTGACAGTAATGGATGGTTATTGGGAGGCACTTGTCATTCAGGACTGTTCTCTCCAGCACTAAGAGACCACAGCAGTTGAATATGCACCGTCTGATCCGACTTGATGGATGAAAATGTTTGAAAAGCAACATTTTGTAACTTTTCTACCATAAAATAACAGATTTTAAATCATTTTGATGCTACATTGTTCAGCTGAATGGTGTCTCTTTGTACGTCTGTTCTCACACTATGTAACTTTGGGCCATTTCACTGATTTTGGTGAAACTGGATCATATTTTATGGAGAAAATGTTTTCTGGTTTTCCCTCTGATGTCCTCCGGCTGCTCCGCCTCAACTCTCTGTGATTTACAGAGTTTCCTGATGGACAGTGAAGTAAACTGCTGACAACTGCAGCTGCTGTTAGCTAATGTTAGCTCAGTTTGTTAGCCGGGCCGCTCGAACTGTGAGCTCAGAGTGTTTTGGGACCACTGGGAAGAAGAGGAAGAAGAGGTTTTCAGGCCCGGGGGGGGGGGGGTGCTGACAGGGAGCAGAGCTGGTGTCGTGCTAGAACCGGAGCTGGGGAAGCATAACAAGGCTCGGCAGCCTCTATGGACATAATGACAGAGGAGAAGAGAGGACGTTGCCGGGTGAGCAAGAAATCGCAGGAGTAAATCTGGGTCTGACTTTTAGTCATCGGCGAGAGCTTTGTGAAATATATATATAGTAACTATGTTACTATATGATACGTAATGATATGATGTGTAATCATAGTGTCTCATGTCACTGAGTGGGTGTTTATGAGAAGGTGATTACATGCATGAATGTGAGGGTGAATATGAGCCTGTAACTGTGAGCATGTGTTCACGAGTTTGATGTTCTCAGTACGACTGCAGTGAAATGATGCAAGCAGAATGTGATGGCGGCTTTGAGGATCAGCACAGTGGGCGCAGCTGGTAGCTGCACACACACACACACACACACACACACACACACACACGTATATTGGCTGGCAAGGACTGGTGGATCCCAGCTGTGTCAGTATTATCCATGCACCAGTATGCATTCACAGGTGCATGGATTGGGCACATAAACAAACAAACACACACACACACACACACACACACACACACACACTGTGTATTTCATTGTATGAGTGGATATAAGCTTTTGAAGTGTCACCATGTACTGGTCCACACGCACACACACATTGCTCAGTTGCTGTTGCGTGATCTAGACGTGCACAGTCACGGTCACATTGTGGAAAGAAGTGATGTTTATGAGATCGCCTAAATTTGGCAGCAGTCTGAAGGACGATCATCGACAGTATTTAACTATGTGACTCTTGTTCAGCTCCTCTCTTTGCACCGCACAATTCCTTTCATATATTTCATCTTCAGACAAGCTTCCTCCTCTAACTACCCCACTCCTCCTCCTCCTCCTCCTCTCACCTCCTTTCTGACTCATTGCTGAGTCTAAAATAAAATGCTGCACAGGAGATCCAGGTGCAAAGTGGCGGGCAGTTATTTTACAGCGGATTGGCTGGTAACTATAGGCCTTATTTATTTATCTTTGAGCTCAGACGTCCTGCTCCCACAATAGTGCTACTCCTACAACACTTTGCTGTAGACGACTCGTGTATTTTTCCACTTCCTCGTCTGAAAATATAAAATATGAGCCTGCCTCTCTGTCAGATGCTCTGAAATAGCTCTGTGTGGTTAGATAAGCCTGAAAGATAGAGTCAGTGTAATTCTTTTTTTTCTTCATCCCCCAGCGGCTTGCAATAACTTTCTGTCTACCCTTGAAAACTGTAGTTTTCAGCTTCTTTATTCTATATTGAAATAGACTTACGTAAAAGCAGGAAAGACGAGTATTAAACTGTTACTTGAAGCCTGATAATAACTTCTGACTGAACTTCGATGTTGCGTGTGCAGCCTTAAAGTTTATCTCCGAGAAAAAAGAACACAGCATTCTGGTTTTTCTCTGACCACCTTGGCAGCGTGCAAAAAAATCAAAGCCAAGCAGGTGCTAATAGTGCTGATGACTTCACTTCCTTCCGTTTGAGCCAATCAAATTAAGATTAACGCTGCGAGCTGCTGCTTTTTGTCCCAAACACACAGATATTTAATTTACACTGACGATGACAGAGCGGAACGAGCCGACGTTGACGCGTTTTCTTGATAAATTAAATCAACTATCGATCGCCGTGCTGAATCAATCGACAGACAGCTAATCAGTCAGCTTAGTATCCGGGGTCTTAAATGATATTAATGGATATTTAAATGCACTTTTTTTTGCTGTTGGAGTAAGCTGCAGTCATTTCAAAGCACGACTCATGAGTGTTACTGCTAAATCTGCAGAATGTGTGAACAGCAGGCGTGGGTGCAAGGTCAGAGGCAGACATGTTGATGCTGTACGCCTTTTAAAGCAGAGTTTGATCTGAGCAGCCGCGGCAAGATGGAGAAGCCCTTGTAGCTAGTCCTCTTCCTCTAATTGATTTGTTCTACAAAGCATCTGACAAAAACAACCCGTACCGCAAGGATAATAGGTTCACTAGTGTGTTGGTGACTCCGTCATGGTGAGGCCGGCGTGATGTCTGATTTTACCGTCTAGACTTTGTAATCACATCTTAAGTCCGCGGGACACGGGGAATTATTTAAAAGCAACATACTGACGATGAGCATTTGGTTGGAAGTGTGTGAGCCATCAGTATTCTCTTCTGCTGATGCTGTGGTGGATTGTAGCTGCTTATATTTCCCCACATTGATTTCTTCCTAATTCTGCTCCGTCCCTGGAGGAGGCGATGCTGCTCATTTACAAAAACGCTGTCCGTGTTTTTAAAATCAGCGAGGTAATTTAAAACTCTGAAGACTTTCACCCTCAGCATTCCCACGGCCGCAGACTTCTTTATTGCTTTAAGATGAGAAGCTTTTATGAGCCCCTCGAGGTTCCTTTCTGCACCAACCGCTCATTTGCATCTCGTCTATTTATTGTTTCTTCATGTTTCGGTTGTATCAGTAATTTCTCCTTTCCCTGTTTGACACTGCGCAGATAAAAAATCATTTTTAGGACGCAAACTCATTTTGAGCATGTGGTGTAATGCTCGGCAAACAAGTGTGAGACTGAGATACCAAACTGGTGGACTGTCATTTGCTAAGATCGTCTCACCGAGCTCAGGCGTCTTTTCCTTTTACCCTCCTGTTGCGACACCCATCCTGTATCGCTGCCTGCTGTATGCGGACTTCAGATCATCGTCACTGCATCCTGTGTTACTATTCTCCCCGATAACGACGTGTAACCTCGTGCATAATGAAAGAAGTCAGAGGCCCGGGCTCTAACATGCGTCTTGAGATCGGATCTCACTTCACGCCGTGAACTATTTAAACAGTTAGGAACAGGAGGGCGTCCTCATGGCAGAGCATCGACGTTTAGCTTCAGCTAAACCATGAAGTTATGATCAGGCTAACTTTACCTGTGGTTGGCATCAAAGACGGGGTTGCCACGATGTGTCAACAAATCTACCTGTCGGCTAACTTCATGTTATTTTATTGAATTCTGACTGTACACTGGTCGATATTCATATCTGTGCCGTTTCCATGGTTACCACATGTAGCGCGCCTGGTGTTTACTCTCAGTCAGAGAGTCGCATCCCGTCTGAACAGTCGCACACATGCACACACTCCTACAAACAGCCATAAACAAACATGCAAACTCATGCATACACTGCGTCACACACACATCGACACACACTACCTTCAGCACATGCAGCGCGCGCTCACACAAACAGATAATGACAGTGTGTGTTACCGATGACGTGACCGAGGGAAGCGATAGATTCTAGCTGACATGTTGACTTAGAGAGACGAGAGAGAAATGACCTGCAGTCATTTAACTGACAGGGTGGGGAGGAGGGATGAAGGGTGGAAAGAGATGGATGATGGATAAGGATAAGGAGATAGAGAAGGAGAGAGGGAAGGAAGGAGAAGGCGAGGAGGGAAAATAAATATGCTTTTTACATATTCAGTTCTGCATGGCTGGCTCGCTTATGTATGTGCGTGCACACTCAGTTATGACTCGCCTCACTTGTCGATGATTTTTATTTAGATAGTTTGTTATTGTACGACACGCTCTCTTACTCATATAGCAGTCCAGCCAGCACACCCACATGAATATATAATGACCTCTCACAACTGGATCTCGACGCTTGGCAGCATGATTTCACTTTTTAAAGTAAAAAAAAACACAACCCTCATATCTGAGCTGAACATCAGATCTTCAGATCAGATCACACTGCAGCTGCAGAGATAATTCCCTGTGTCATCACGACTTCTGGAATATTTAAACCCAGAAATGTTCTCGGGCAAGCAGCTGGAAAAGTCCTTCAGCTGGAGGACACGATGTGCATTCACAGCCTGGAAAACATCCTTTGTGCTTCAGTGTCCTTCAGCAAGACACAGAGTCAGTCAACCTCTTCAAGCCCGCGATGCTGTTTAGTTATGATGACACAGTGATCGTGCACATCGGTTAAATAATCACCCCGTTAGCGACCCCGTTAGCATATCCGTGGTGGTATTAGCGCCCTCTGTGGTGTGCCGTGACCCAAATATCGAGACGCCGTTCTCTCACTGAGCCAATGTTCTCATCTCTTTGGATGTTCCAGGGATCAATAACACATTAGATTACTGCTCCAGCCTGTCTTTTATGGTATATCACCCAACAGTGAAAAAGGTTATTTCTAGTTTTTGGAGCCGGTGGTTGGACGAGCTGGACTTTGACCATCATCTTCAAACTCCCCCGAAGGAATCACGCAGCGTTAGAATGTCAAACTGGTTTTGTTGGTGTTTGTTTTCTCTCTTATGATGATCGCTGACTGAAGATCTCGGGCTCTTCCCCGGCTCTTTATTTTACCACCTCATCACGTTGGGTTCATGTAAACACAGGCTATCATTGTCCTGCCCGCTAATTAATGAGTCCAGTCAGAGCGCCGGGATGCCTGCACGCTCGGTCTGCCTCCTCCGAGAAAACTGCTGGCAGTCCGATGAATCACCGCATTCAAAACGGCGGTCTCGTGGTAAAAAAGTTGATTGAAAACCAAAAAGGGAGAAATGCATGAGGCTGGATGAGCGATGATAAATGTATTAGCACCAGATGACATTTCCATCACCACCTCATCGATCACCTTGGGGACATTTTAAATGGTGGACTGCTTATGTGTGTGTGTTTCATATACAGAATACCCAGCAAAACAGCTCCCCGACACACACACACAAACACACACGGGAGTCAGGAGTCTGAAACAAGGTGCAAATGGCTCAGTAAATCTGGCCCTGACTCTCTGCTCCTCTCTGGCCTCCTCTCCCTTTCTTTCGGTCTGTCTCTTGGTATTCAGCGGCTGCTCTCTTGCAGCTCAGACTCTCTTATCTAAATCTCCATTCAGACGGAGAAAGAGACAGAGCTGAGGAGAGAGAGTCAGAGATAGATAATACAGGTCACTCTCCAATGACAACTCTAAAAGGCATCTGGGGAGAGGAGAGAAAAGCAGAGGAGGAAGAGGAGAAGAGAGCTGCTGCAAAAACACTGTATGGATTTCTCCTCTAAGCCAAAAAAAAAAAAAAAAACATGCAGACTTAATAAGTAGCTTGATATGAAAGTTACTGTACATCTGGCGATTTTCTAGGCTCACGGCGTCTTAGTCGTTTATTTTAAGATCCGCCTGTGAACGCCCGTGGCAATGATAAATCAGCAAAAAGTATCCACCATATGCCTGAGTAATGGGAAGCTAAGCCGAGCAACAGTGAGCGGTATTAACTCTTATCAACACAAGATGGAGTTTGAACCTTTTGTACCCTTTTGTCATTTTGATGCCACAGAAATAGTCCATCCTCATTTTTAACACGTTGTTTTGGTGGCGTAAACGACAAAAGAGCAACATTTTAAGAGTATTAAGAGGTTTAATATCACCTCCGACGATCACAGCGAGTGTAACGTCAGCTGACCGCCAGCCTAACGTCACAGAGAATCAGACAGCCTGACGCGGATGTTAGCTTTTCATTCTGTAAACGTCCATAAATAGTGATGATATGTAGCATGAAAGGAGAGCTGGAGGTTACAGAGGTGGGTGTGTGCGGCTGGATTCATGCCAGTTTGAATCTCAGTCCTGCTGGAAAGAAAATGGGCATGTAGCTGTACTTTAAGTGATCATAAGATTATGAGAATTATGAGTAATAGATGACGTGTCATGGACTTAAAGTCCACATGAAGTCACGTGTTAAGTGTATTTGTCTCTTCTGTCCTCTGTCCAACACTGACACAAAGTGTTTTCAGTGTTTTCAGGTGTTCTTCATGGTATTTTAGAGTTTATCATTTCCTGCACTCTTCAGACGCCGCCGGAGCGGACTGCTTCCTGTTTGATCCAGTCTATGAGTGACTGTGAGGGCTGCTACAGCCATCTGTGTCCGGGCCTCACTGATTACTGTACAGAACCAGAACCACAGGACTTTATTCAGACTGGATCAGATTTTAGACACAATATATTTGCTGCTTTTCTCTCTGATGTCCTCCGACTGCTCAGCTTCAACTCTCTGTGATTTACACACTTTTCACTAATTAACTGCTGGCAAGGCAACAGAACTGGGCTCAAGACAAGACAATCGGATGCTACACTACCGAGATGACTTACAGACTTTCACGATAGAAAGATTGCTATGTAGGCAGCCGGCAAACTCGGCAGGAAAACCACCTCGGTAGGCTGCTGTATTCCCTGTTAGACTGGACACCGCTGGTTTCAGAGGTTCTGTTCGGTCCTGGGTCCACGTTCACTGGAAGGTAGACGCTGATATTAGCTCACAGCGCCAGCTGCGAGGCATAGAAGTGGCAGTACACACTCTCTATTGAACGCCAATCAATGTCAGTCTTTTTACAGGAAACACATAAACATGAGGAACTCTACTTCCTGTTTCGTTGGAGTCAAACATGCACAACCTTCGAACTCTGCTCGTCCTCCATCATGTTTAGGTTTTTGTCATTCATGTTGCATGTACGCAGTTTTCTAAACACATGAAATACAGCTTGTAAGATGCTTTAACAAACACACACACACACAAAAAGAAATATACTTATGCAAAGCAGTTTTTTAATATTTCCAATTTATGACGCTCCCCGTCATCCCCACTTTTATCTGCTCTTGTTAAATTTTTGTAGTCTCGACTTGAAGACGAGCTGATACAGACAGGAACTGATATCTGAAGCTACACACACACACACACGCAGATAAACATGTACACACCCGCACACGCTGCTATTTTTGAGTTATGTTCAGTCTTAATCTGAGTAGAAATGAGAGAGATCCATTAAATATGATGATGTTTGTTTTATCATCCAGCCCCTCCCTGCAGCAGCACAGCTGAATCGTGGGACGGGGACGGGGGGCGTTTCTAGATGTTCATACTCTCAATCTCTTCTTCACTATTACCTGTCTCTCTCCCTTCGTCCCCATCATCGCTTCTTCCCCGCTGCCTCCCTCCCTCTTTCTCTCCTTACCTGAGGCAGGCAGTAAACTCCAAACTAAATTGAATCTGGCATGTTCTCAAACTGCTGTGGAATATAGCGCTGCGAGCAAACTGCACAGTATTTTCGTCTGTGATTCCCCGATCTTTTTCATATAATGATGTCCATGCCGTGTGAAGCAGGTTGGAAGTCGCTGCGGGAGCTGACGTTCCTCAAAGACAGATACGAGCGTGTTTCGAATCGATACAAATGAATGAAAGTCAGCCAGAAACAACATTAAATTATATATCACGTAGACTCGTTGTAGGCGAGGATGCACTCAGGAAAAACTCAGCTGGCCAACCTGCCCACACTGCAGCCATCAAAGCCTGTTTACTGTGTGAAAATCCAGAAAAACCTGGAAACAAATCGACCTCATCGGACCATTTCCCGTTACTTTCATCGGCTCTGTGATTGTGTGTTGAATTGATCTACACCCCCAACACAACTACCCTCATCAGAGAGCCTACCTGTTATATATTTAGCCAACTCTCCTTCCTCAGTCTTCCTGTACTCACTCTTTCACATCTCTCTCACCTCCCCCCTCTCGGCGATGTGCTATCAGGAGGGTTATAATGTAAAGTTAGCCTCGATCCATCTCTGTTGCCTCTCTGCTATCAGATCTAGTTGGTATAGCTTAAGTCAGCCCTGCTGTCCGGGCTAAATGAATGTTAAAAGCCTATTGAGTTTCTCTGCGCGGGCTGCAATAGCTTTGCCTTATATAGGTAATACGATGTGCCGTGTGTGTGTCTGTGCTTATAGTGTTTGCAGCTTATATATGTGTGTGCGTGTGCTGTATGTAATGTGATGCAGTCTTTTAATTTAGGAAAGGAGACACAGTCAGCAGGTAGAGGTTATGACCTCGGCTAGAGGACACACACTGTAACCTAACATGAAATTGATTTCAAGGTAAAGTAGCAGAACATGTGAGAACGCTGCTGCTGCTGCTGGTGACTGAGTGAGTGCTGTATTATGTGTGGGTAAGAAAGGAAAATAAAAAGTTTATTCTCCGTCATGATATCTCAGAAAATCATCAATAAAACTCTTTGATATCTGCGGCGATGATACATTTCTCACTTCAAATAATTTCCTATGCTTCGGCTGCTCAAAAGAGGAAAACTTCAAATATTATCAGCTGATGTCGGCCTATCACGGACACGTCATGGTATCCAATGTGCGCTGATATGAAAACTGTTTGAGTTAAAGTGTGACACTGCAAAGTTTATCCCACAGAGTGATTTACAGTAACGTGGCAAGCAGCCCAAAGAGAGACAGAAGCAGCAGCTCAGTCTTTAATAATGTAATAATGTACCTTTGCATGGTCATATTGGTGCAAAATTGGTGCACAGTCCACATTGACAAAATATGTTTTAATTCCAGCTCTAAAATTGACTATATCTGCGGCCATTGTTGGAGATAAGAAGTCCAAATCTGGGCCAGATCGTAAGTTTGGACCTCTTTTCCAACACGCAAGTACAGCGAATGTGAAGAGCTATGCAAGTCTCCAAAAGATTCAAAAACTGAACTGAAGAAGTGGATCACCATCTTTCTATCCTACGCTCGCTCTATGCCCGCTCCTGGAATTAATGCTCAGCTCTTTTCTCTACAGTTCTTCCATATTTTTCCATTCCAGAACTAGAATTTCCGACCTCACTCTACATTTATTGTTCCCAAGTAACATGCTGTAGTAAATGTTTTTTCACAACCAATACTGATTATATGTGCCAATATAATTATCCAAACTAAGACTAATCATTGAATGTGAATATAACGAGTATATACGTTGATTTTGAATATATATTTTTACCACATTTTCTAACACTCTTGATATATTTTGTATGTTTCTGGGGGATTTTCTATCCGTGGATTTTTTTCACCTCTAAAATTGATACTGGTGTCAAAAGTTCCATATCATATCATTGTTGACTTTGAATTCCTTTGGAGTGTTTTTAGTGTAACAGAAGCAAAATCAGCTGCCAGGTCCAAAAATTAGCTTCGGTTAAATTTCCTCTTTAAATCTGGACAGAGACCAGCCACAGGTCTGTTACCTTTTTCTAAGTATCTCTGAGGTTTTTGCATTAAGGTCTTTAGTGAGGCCGCGGAGAGGAGCGGTCCTCTTCTTGGGCAGTAATGAGAAGAGAATCACTTGAAGAGAGCTGAGCGGTGGCAGCAGTAACTGGATCAATGAAGAGACTGCAGTTAGAAAATAGGGGTCGCCGTAATCAATTAGACTCTCTGCTGCTAGAATGGTAAAACAACCACGAGTGGAGAATCTCTGTGCCGCTTGTCCTGGCATACTTTACAAACTCTTTTATTAACCATATATATTTATGTTTTTGTTACGTTTCTGTCATGCATTCTGCAACTTCCTCTCATTTTTCTTATTCCCCACCTCTGTTATGCCGTCATAGATGTAACTTAGATGTTATTCTAAAACCTCAAAGCGACTGGGAAGTTTAAATCTCTAATTTCATCGCTGATCTTCACTTTTCTTCTGTTTTGCCATCACGAGCTACGAACCGGGTCGAAACACTCTGCAAGTGTCAAATATTTTTCCTCTTCATTGGCTGCTTGTTACCGCAGTCTCGACACAGAGCGCCTCTCTGTTTTCTGTCCTGCCCGGATGCTTCACGACCTGTTAGCCATCCGTAACGTCGGTGGAAACCTGAAGCTGTTCCTGTGCGGTCACGGCAGGTGTTAGACCACATTTGTGTAAATCAGTTAGCATCCACTTTAAGTGATCGGAGCAAAATACAAGAAAGAAATCGTAACGTTCCCTCCTCTTTGATTTCTTTTCTCATCACTGTATTTGCCCTGTGCCAAACTAGCACGAGTATTTAATGTGCAGCAATCACACACACACACACACACACACTCACACACTAGGGCTGCACTATAAATGGTTTATGTCACAATCTTTGTGAAGCACCCCACCACCCATCACGGTATCACACAATCACACTTACACACACACACACACACACACACACACTCCCTCCAGCATCAGCCGTGGAATTGAAAACCCACTTCAGAAAAATAATGGAGCTGTGGCATCCCTGCAGCATGTATGTGTGTGTGTGTGTTTCAACGTGTGGGTGTTTTCTTTGTACGTGTGTGTGTGTGTGTGTGTGTAAGAAAGTGTGCACTGCCGTCGTCTTCATGGCGGGATGCTTAAATGGAGCTCTGAGTGGTCGTGGTCAAAAGGACTTGACCTATTTGCAAAGAAGGCTGCTTTTGTGGACGTGTACTGTATCTGTGTGTGTGTGTGTGTGTTCGAGAAAGAGAGAGAGAGAGAGAGAGGGTGTGAGCTGTGATTTGCATGCACTCGCATGCAGAAAAAAAAAAGAAAAAGTGAACTCCCCCGAATGAGGCTGTAATTGGTTTTAATGTCTTCCCACATGGATTTTAACATATGGACTAATTAATTCCCAGTTTTACATCCAAGTGAAAGTCTCATCCAGAGTGACTTATAATGAGAGCAGCAGCAGAAAAATCTTTAATTCATTGATCATTTAAAAGCAACAAACGGTGTCACGTAGCGGTCAGGAGCTGTTGTGCAGAGACAATGTGGCTGTGACCGCAGAAGGTCGTGTAAGACGGAGGGAGACGAAAAGAATATAAAGAGCTTAGGAGTGACGTAAAGAGGATTTACTTTTATCTATCATTATTCAGATGCATCATTTAGATAGAAAGATAAATAGAGAGAGGGAGAGCGAGAGAGAGGGTGGTTTCTTTGCTTGCAGAGACTTGGCTGGTGATGAATAACCCCATCTGCCTGTCATTACTACTAGAGCTACTAGTGCTACACGCACACACAGCAGAATCTGTCACAGATCCCCTCTAAACAGCCTCGGGGGATCCGGGGAAAAGATAAAGAGAGGAGAGAGAGCGGGAGCAGCAGAGATGATGCTGGGTGTGTCCCGGCCTGTAGATAAGCAGCGCCGAGGAAAGCAGGACAAAACGCACTGGGAGGGTAAACACCTGTTCCCCCCGCCGCTCGCACATTTCCAGGCAAAGCACCTATTTTTAGTGCGTCATTAAACTAAATCTCAAAGGCTCTTTTGCACTTTTTGTTAGCTGGTTGTGTGTGATGTTCGCACACGCCACAGTCTGAATAATTTGTAAAGCCGACGGGGTTTAAGAGACACCGGCGATGCTATTAGCGAGCTACCGGTGGCCTGCAGGATCCCTGATGGCCTGTGTGGAAAATACGGCCTTTTTGAAATGAAGCCCTTCCAGCGATCGATCGAGGTAAAGTGTTGGAGGTTGATTAGAGACATGACCAGAGGTCAAACCAATCCAACGGAGGTTCACAGTACTACTTGTTCAGGCATTTTCAAGCTCCACGGTGAAATTAAGGCTTTGATTTACGCGTGTCAGTCTCACTAATTTCGATCAGTTAGGACGGGCCGGTGAGGCAGCAGAGATGCTTCACAAACAAGTTATGTTTCATGTAATACATGAATATTTCTCCATGTTTTCCACTTTGATCTGATCATCTGATCTGTTGATACTTCGTCTGGAATATGACTCCACGTTTTGATTGTTCACAGAGGACTAATATCGCCTGCGCAGGTCGTCTGGGATCTTAATCCCGTGTAAATCTGCCTCGTCTAAAGTAATAAATTCCACATTTCGTCACTCACAGAAGTCACGTGATTATATTAGTCTCATGCAACGAAGCACACACGTGCCTCCTGGTAATAGCAGTTCTGTGCAAATAGGATTTATAAAGCTCATTAATCTGAAACTGTGATAAAATAATAGTTACATTACGGCTCCTAGGTGTTTAAAGTCAGCGTAATGTTTGGTTGTGGTTTAATAATGCAAACCTTCAACCAAAAGCAAAAAGATGCAACAAAATCTCTTACTGTCACGTTGAAATATGGACAAACGTTATAGAAAAGCAGGAAAATGAAAACGTGAGATTGTTTTCAGTGCTCTCACGGCATGTTCGAGCAGGAAGAGGAAGATTTGATTCACTGGGACTCGCCGTGTTTCTTGAGGACAAGTTTTCAGCTCACAGTTTGAGAAGAAGAAATTGAGCCTTCCATCTTTCACCGATTCCTTCACAAGAAACCTGCCGATTTCTCTTTGTTCTTACTGTTTGCAGCGAGTCGCAGTAATTTAAATCCCTCGAGCTGTTTCTTTCCTTCACACTGCGACGTCGGAAAAACCAGAGCCGAGGGCAGCTCTCTTCCAGTTTAATCAATCCAGCAAGTGGACAGCTTGTAGACTCTATAATAGCGAACGACTGGAGGTCAACGCCCGGCATTCAGACTTTTGTGTTGCTCGTGTGTGAGAGGCAGATAGACGGAGGGGTGAGGCAGATAAACAGGCCAAATAAAAAAAAGCAAACACACCTCAGGCCGTGTTATGAAACATAGTTTTTTCTGCTTTTGTTATATTAATCTTGGCGACCTACATTTATCTGATGTAAGCGCTCAGGAAAGAGTCTGTCGAGGTGGGAACGCATCACAGCGTCGCAGGATATGACGCATGAGTAGAAAGACAAAGAAAAAACGTAAAAAGGGACGAGAGACGTGGAGTGGTTTCTCCAAGGACAGCAGTGTGACTCAAATCTTCCACTCTCTATCTGTTACCACCCCATAACACCCACAGACCCTCACCTCCCTCCTCTGCTCTCTCCGATCCCTTTGTGGTGGGTGTACAGAGGCTTTTTGAAATGTTTTCTACGTGTAGAACAAGGCTACTTTGTCTGCATCCGACACACACACACACACACACACACACACAGAGTTCTACACACAAAGACAAAGATGAAGGCAGAGGCATCATTACCTGTGAGAACAAGTGGATGATGACATCCATATGCAATACCGAGCCATCTGAAACCATATCTGTGCCCTCCTCCCTGCTGATCTACATCTCTGTATCTACATACTGGAAAAGCAAAGATTTGGCTCTTTAGCACAACCACCGAATCATCAGTGGGTCATTTGATGAGGCGATTAGCTGTTTGACAAGAAATCTCTGCCTCTGCTGCAGCTCAGAAATCATCTCAACACCTGTGAGTTCATATAGCTGGTAAACCGACTGATTTAAGTTAGTAATTGTTGTATAATCGCTATATTACAGTCGAGGGTGTGCTTTAACGTCATTAATGGCACGGCTGTGCCAATAACGACGTTAAAGCACACCCTCGAATCTTTGTTGATTTCTTTGTTGAATTCGGCTGCAGGGTGGCACAGGTTGTCCTTTCCCGCCTTTGTTTGGTTAAACAAACAATCCACTTCCATTCAAATCAGCGTCTCTCCATGTGTGTGTGTGTGTGTGTGTGTGTGCTGCGAAACACCAGGAAGTGTCACAACACACGGCAGGTACAGAAAACAGAAAAGACTCATTCATATATTTAGACGCACATTCATTCACGTGCATTGTAATGCGCCGGCCGCTCTGACATTTGGGAGGTCAAAAGTTTGTGGACGGCAGCAGCGTGAGCTGCCACTCACTCACAGCTCGACAGGAACAAACAGCAGAGGCATTTACATCACACTCGACTCATTTGTTAGCCGTTTACTGTCTGTGTGTGTGTGTGTGTGTGTGTGTGTGGTGTATTCTCTAACCTCCCGCTGGGTCTCCCTGTGGGTCCGGCACACACACCATTAAAACACGTCTCCCTTTTACTGCAGTCGACTGTAGTGTTATGTAAATGAGTGACGTTGCCGGGCCTCTCTCTCTGTCTCCCTCTCACACAAAACATTTTACTAGTTCACTACATTGTCTCTGACATCCAGCCTCCGCTAATACGGGATGGTTAGAAGTTATTACCAACCACTGTCTCCGTAACGATAGGCCTGCCTCCTCGAGGACCACCCAGACGAGACTGTCACAGCTGACTGAATGAACCTTCAGAGCTTCCAGAAAGTTCTGCCCCTTTCCTGCCTGCTTTATAAAAGATTTAAACCTGGAGAGCAGTCAGAGGACAGAATTAAAATCACTGTGTGACAGATTAAAGATTAATATGTGGATCTTTACTTCATGCTGTTTGAAATATAAGCGTTGCGTACAGTTAATTAATGCTGTTTTTGTGGGTTTGCATGAATCAACACTTAAGACGTGTTTCCATCCACAACCGTTGTGCGGTTATTCGGAAATAAGCGGTAGGTGGCGCCAATTCCAGAAGACTGTGTGCAACATGCAGCGTTGCGTGAGCGCCGCGGTCACTGCAGCGTTGCGTGAGCACCGCGGTCACTGCAGCGATACGCGGCCGTTCTGGTCAATGTTTCAAACCCCACCGGCTCCGCCGCGGTCCGGTTCAGAAGCGTCCCAGAAGCGGGCCTCCGCTCCGCGTTGAATTTAATGCGGCTGTTCTATTTTTGACGGGAGCTGACAGGAAGCCAGACACAGCAACAGCATAGAGAAGCCGGTGGATTTTCAAAATAAAACACCTCCGTGCAAACTGCCGGTCGTAAAAACAGACAAAAGAGAAACAAATTAAGTACGTGGCATATTTCCACATGTAGAAGCTTATTTAGAAGAACATAAACCAGGAAAATGACCAAATCTGAGCAAGTAAACAAAGTCTGGAGGGAGAAACGCTTCTGAAACGCTCCCGGTGGGTTTGAAGTCGATGGACTGATGATGGACAGACCAAAACAGCCACGACAGCGACGTGCCCGGTGGGGTTTTGGGGTTAAAAACAGGATGGAAATATGACATTTCGAATGCGCTATCTGAAAATGCATCATGGAAACACGACTATTGATGATGTTGATGCTCTCACCCCTAAAGCTCTTGTAAATCTTCAGATCTCTGTTCTGCTGAAGGTTGGCTTATGAATGCATTTGTAAAACTCTGGGAAAGCCTTGTTCTGTTTCTCCTCTGACTGCACTGCAATGCTGGACAAGGTGAATGCAGCTCCCAGAAACTTCCAGAAAACAAACATGACTGAATACATGCAACACAACGTGGAGGCCATCGAGGATTTAATGACTTTTGCAGGCGAACTTAAAGCTCTTAAAGCATCTGTGTGTGTTTCGGGAAAAAGTATTTATTTTATTTGGTCCAATCAACTAACAAAATACTGATGAGAAAGAGAGAAGAATGAGAGAGTCAGGGGGTCCATGGGGGGAGGAAAAAAGTTGAAATTTGAGAAACAGTGGTGAGGAATAAACCCAGACTTTACTTAGCATGTCCAACCAATCAAGACCGCCAGAAATAGCTCAGTCCTTTATGCCAAAACCACACACACACACACACAAGCTCATGCACGCTGAGGAACTGCAGCCATGGAAAACTCATCAAATTAAAGATTCTGAGAAAGCCAAAAAATACATCTGCAGAGAGAGAGAGAGAAAGTAAGCTGAAATGGCATCCCCTCAAAGCAGGTAGTTTTTAGTGTGTGTGTGATTGCTGTCAGGTTAGGTTTGCTTCAACAGAGCTGTTCACAGCTGGGGAACTGGCATCACACACACACACACACACACACACACACTGCAGTGACAAGCACAGCCTGCACCACTAGAATTTCCATTCCTTGTTCTCCTTTTGCCTCATTTCTTCTTTCTATTCTTCGACTTCCCCATCTCTCATTTCTTTCCTTCCTCATTCTGTTCGTCTCTCTCCACCTCCTCTTCCCCATACATCTTTTATTTTTATATATTCCATATTCAGTGAAGAAAGAGGCCCGTAAAATGCTGACTACTACTGTGCTGCAGATGAAGCATTGAGTGAAGCTGCAATACTCCTGTACGTTCTTTTAAACAGATATAATCTGAGTCTAATCTGTCTTTGAGCTTCCCAGCGAGCGGTGGAAGCAACCTTTCCAAGCACAAACTCCAGTCATTTATTCCAGTCTTAACTTATTCTTACAGGCTGAGAATGTGTCTCATCAAGAACTAATAAAGCGTTTCAGGTCCCTCCTGTCTTCTCCCACCTGTACTCACCCTTAATACGCTCTTATCTCACAGCTGAAAAGCTTTTCTACTTCACTGCTTTGCTCTCATTTCTCTCCCGCGGCGGCTCAGACTCTCGCACTTCTTCCCGATGTTTGTAATCCAGGAATTCTTTTTACCATATTCTGCCGTTGCTAGAAGAGTGTCAGGTGCATGTGTGTGAGAGGTGAGCGGTGAGCGCACACACTCTGGACAAGAGATTGTTTTCAGGGCATTCAGCACAGACCTATAGTCCATCTGGTGGATAGAAAAGCTGCGATAGGCGATCCGCCTTTCATCGCGGTGTTTACAGTTCAAGGCACCTGTGTTAATGCCGAGATAGGGAGGCAGGTATAGAGGCTTTGACTGTATTGACAGATTAGAGATTGTGTGTGAGTGTGTGTGTGTGTGTGTGTGTGTGTTAAGGCCATGTCAGTGACCTGAATTATATAGCTCTGTTTGTCTGTCTGCTTATCTTCCTGCTGTCTGTCGTCCGTCCGTCTGTTGGTGTCTGTGCCTTCAGGCTGCCATCTTTTATTGTTCAGGACAGATAAAGAGATCGGGGCGCACAGAAAAGACACACACATGGATGCATGAACGACCATGCACACACACACACACACAATCAGATGGTTCTTCGGATGAAAGGGTCATTGTGGCAGCGCGGCTACAAATCCTGGCAGCACTCGACAGCTAAAACACACACACACACACACACACAAAATTCTTGTCGGACAAAACGTTCCTTGTCTTTAAAACCTGAGAGAGCCTGACCCGTCTAAACACACACACACATGCACGGGGGCTCATAAAGGTGGATTACCCTCATTTACAAATGTATGGCTTTGTGACTGACCCATTAGCAAAACTAGTGAGAGCACAACCTGATGAATTATTCAGCGCCTCCTTAAGGGTTAAAACAGGCGGAAAATATGCTTGTTAAGATCTCAAAGAGCAGACGGAATAGACTTTTAAAGAGGGAGGGAGAGACAGAACACAACAGAGGAGAGAAGAGAGGGAAAGAAAAGCTTGTTAGAAGTTTCAGAAGTATGAAATGTAATAAAAGGTTTCTTCTATCAATCAAAGTAAAGCTGTTAATTGTAAAATATACGGCGGTGCAGGTTGAAGAATTCAAAGAGAAAGCAACAAAAGAAGATTTTTTTTCCCCTCCAGAAGTTGGAACAATATGTTACTGACGAAACGCCATGAATAATTCAAAGGCGACTTATGAGTGAAAACAAGCGGAAAATACACTTGTTAAGAGTTTTTGAAATAATAAAATACAAAATACATTTCTTTAGATTTAAAGAACATAAAAAGGCTTCACGCTCTGAAAAAAACATCAAGAGAAGGCGACGAATAATCCACTGTGTTAAAAAAATATTGTTTAGGACTATTTCTATGAATATCTGAGCGTTATTTACATGTCAGAGACGGAAAATATACTTCATGACACATCCCTTCCATAAAGAGTGCACATCACACCCCTCCTGATGATTACATGACTCAGTGGCCTTGGAGAGCGAGATGAATCAATCAAAGACAAATCTCTCCTCCTGACTCCTTCCCCTCCTTGTCTCGCTTTCGGTCTCTCCCCTTCCATCTGTCCTTCTCCTCCTCCCTCGTTCCATCCCCAGTCCAGCTTCTCTCTCTCCTTTTTACCTCCCTCTCTCTCTCCTTCCATCCCTCTCTTCCTCAAAAAACCTTCGATCTTTATCTTTCTGCATCCATCCAGGCGTGTGTAAGTGAGTGTGGCAGGCCTGGTTTGTGTGTCTTTGTGCATCACTGCTTTAGACTAACACCCCGCCCCACACACACACACACACACAATACCCTGCTTTCACACACACACTCTCAAACATACAAATTCAAAAGGCCGAAGAACTTTTTTAGAGTCGTGCCAGATGTTCCAAGCTTCATATTCATACAACATCCTTCCTCCTTTTTTTATGTTTCCTTCCCTATCTCCTTTTTCCTCCTCTTCCTCATCTCTCAGCTTCCTTTATTGCTTTTAAAACCTCTTTTCTTTCTCCTCACTTCCATTTTGCACTCTCTGTGTCACTTCCATCCTCTGCGACATCCTTAATTTGTTTGGATGTTCGTACACCATCTCCTCTCCCCTTTCTCCTCCTCAGTTCCTCTCCTCTTTTTTTCCTTTCCTTTCTTTCTTTCCTCCTGCCTTTGTAGTTCTGGTCCATTCACTTTCAGCTCAATCAGCTCAAAACATTTAAAGGAACAGTAGCTGTTTTGCTATCGAAGCCGTATTCATTCTCAATTATTCCCTAATAGACGCGCTTTAAGATCTCCATCCTTCCTTTTCCACTCTGCTCCATGCCTCCTCTTCACACTCTAATATAATCCCATCATTCATTCTTATTCTTCGGCTCTTTCTTGATTTACTTTAGACTCCATTGATGCAGCCTCCACATCTTCCCTACATCCTTTCTTTCTTTCATGCATCAATTTGATGCCATGTTTCTTTATTAACCATCTGCATCCCTATTCCTTCTTTTTCCCCTCATTTCCTCTCCTTTTTTTTCATCATTTCTTGCTTTCCTTTCCTCTAAAGTCCCCCACATCCTCCTCCTTCACCTCCTCCTCCTCCCTCCATGTCATTCTCTCTGAGGCCTATTGATTCTCTTCTTGGGGCCCTTTTTTTTCCCCCCTCTCTCAGCTGGCAGACGGAGACGGGATCTCGTGATGTCCCCCCAAACCATGATAAACAAATTCTATGAAGTCTCCCACAAAAACTCTTTGGACTTCAGAGCACACACACCCACAAATACTTTAATGCAAACCAGATGGAAGACAGAGAGATGAACGGAAACACACACACACACCTATTCATTCTCAACATCTCTTGGGTTTGCAAGCTGAGACTACACTTTATTACGGCGCTGCTCTTTATTTATATCTCTGGATCTATTTCTTTCTCTACTTTTGCCTCCTTTCCTCCATCACTCTCCTCTAACCATCCTTTTTTCCCTGCATACATCTTCCATATCTTCATTTTACGGACTATTTGAATCATTTTCAGCACTTTATAACAGCGGCGTCATGAGCAGCAGTATCTTACATTGTCTCACAGAATCTCTCATTTATTTTTTTACTGCTGTACATCAGCTCAGGCTCTGGCTTGGCGTAGTTATATCTCCTGCCATCCTTCAAACCATTCAACTAAACCTGGATCTGATCTTGGCTTCTCTTCCCTCCAGTCGTGATTGTCCATTTTGCCACAGACTTCCCATTCTTGCTCCCAATCCTCCCTCACTGCCAGCCTCCACCCGTTCATCCGTCCCACCTTCTCGCCCACCCTCTCCCTTCATTCATCCAAGTATTGATCTAGCTGTCCATGATATGTCACGGTGATTGGCAGCTACTAATTGGCTTAATCCCACCCCCGGGGGCTTGAAGCTCTTCGGCTGATCTGGATACAGCTGTCCCATTGTCCAACAGCTGACACCGTGACCCTTGGGAGCGACGAGGTAGTGAGACGGAGACAGAAAGAGGCGTACGTTTCCAAAACGCAACTTTTATTTTCATTGGAATAAGGAATAAATACTCTGATGAAGACATTTAAGTCATTTCAACAAGTTACATTATTAGCACTCCATGCTAACATTGAAGTACACAAGCATCATCGAGCAAAGGTCTGTTTATTCTCTCATCATGGCAGACACCTACTAAAATGATGGTGAGGGGACGGGTGCACAGAGAGGCAAACATATGTCAGAGTCAGACAGACAGAGCTTGATGGAGTTCTCTGTACACTTGTCGCGGGTTTTCATCAAGCGCTTTGACAGACGAGCATCTGACTCAAAGGTCAACACTTCTTTCCTCTGCAATATGCGTGTGTGCATCAACAACCACGTGTCCAGTCAAAGTGTCCTTGAGCGAGACGGCGAGTCGGCGCTTAGGTTCGAGATGGAAAAGAGTGAAAAACGAGGGAGGGGAGACGGTCGCCCAAGAGACGAAAGAAGCAGCCCTAAGCAGACCCAGATTAGCTTTGCTCTATTGAGGAGGCAAGGGGCAGAACACGGGGTCTTAGTGGATGCCACTAAGCCTTAAAAGACCACCCTTCAGCTTGGGATGTACACCCCCCACCACCACCACCACCCCATTTATCCATTAACTGACACACACACAGTTTACATTGACATTAGCCCATGGAGGCCCAACATTCAGGCTCAATGACAGGTCATGATCTGTCCACCTACAAGTCATTAGTGCTTTAATAGCTTTCATTGAGTTTGGATTCATAATGATAAAGTGCAATAATGGGTTTGATTTCAAAGCAGTGTGTACGTCATCAAATGCTTCATTTCCTTCTAAGTGAAGGCCTCGGGATGCCTAATAACTTCATTCATATTTAATGTCAGCTGTTTAATGTCGGACATCTTAACGTGGAACGCGTGGAAGTGAAAGAAAAAGATGAGTATTGTGTTTTTATTCTCGATTGATTCGACCTTTGATCCAACACCAATAAACCGAGTACAACGCTTCATGAAACGCTTGAAGGGCTTCATCTCAATAAACACGGTATTGATCTGTGTGTGACATTTGTACATGCCGGGTTTGGCTCGTCAATACACGCAATTTTAAGCAAATGAACTGGCATTCTTCAACTTCAAGCGGTTAATAAATAATTTTTGATTGAACGTCATGAAGGTGAATGAGTTTCAGTGCATCGACAGGAACGGTCGGGGGTGGGCATGGAGGTGAAGAGGGAGGAATTGATCAGCAACGTTGCGGACCATTACACCTACCATGCATGTGTAATGACCCTAATTACCCCTCTGAATCGCCCTCACCCAGCAAACCTCCAACAAACACTCGACTCAATGACAAACTTGGAGGACACAAGGGTCATTGTGCCAAAAAACATCCTCCACCCTGCAAAACGATCCCCTCTGTTCTCATTTCCCTCCTCGGGTTCTGTTCCCCCACCTCCTCGTCCCGCTCCAAACCAATGCATGGACGCGCTGGATACTTGATAATAACCCCCCTCCTCTCTCTCTGGTTGCCAAATCCCCTCCCTTCTTTCTTCAGGTTGACACAGAGAGCCTTTTGTTGTCGTGAGCTGCAATCACATACCTCAATAAGCCTGCACTGTTGGTTCTCAAACTTACTCCTAAACCAAAGACCCCCGTATGAATCACACATCTCAACAAAGCTGCAAGAATAGTTCCATTTGTAGAAGAGACCGCAAACTGATGCAGGTTTGTCAATTGACAACCAACTTCGGACAGCATGTGCCCCCTTTTTGACCCACATTTGATTGACGTGTTGAAGTGTTTGCTCTTCTGTATTTACTCTTTATGATATTGGGAGTTCCTTCGTCTTCATGAGGGACACAAACAAATCTTTGCACCTTCAGTATTCCAGGAAGAAAACATCCTTAAAACTCCAGCTCAGCAGTTGAGAGTTCATATTTCTGGACTTCGGTGTTCAGCACCGGCAGCACTGTGTGGTGAAGTGTACTCAAGCAGCTCTACCTGTTCATCTCCATCAGACAGACGCTGTATCTGAACGGTAAATGGAAATCCTCATAAGTGAGAGGATATTTTTCTCATCTCCAAATGTCACTGTGAGATGTTTTCTTATATTTCTTTTCATCTCGAGGGTGAAACGCGGTGACACGCAGACCTCGTCGCTCTCAACCGCTCTTAAAGATCGATGTGTTGCGTTGTTGAATAAAATATTAGCATGCTCTGTGAATAAAACATCAGGACTATTTCCTCATGTAAAAAGGTCAAAACAGCTGTCTAGACAAGCAGTGATGTATTTACTCCTGTACACACACACACACACACACATCCTTGTACTGTTATGTATGGACTTTCCACGGACCCAATCCACTTTACAAACTCCTGAATCCACACTGTATCCTTCAGCACCACACCTAAACTCAAACTAATGTGTCATCCATCCATCCACCCATCCATCCACACATCCATTACCTTCCTCTGAAAAGGAAATGGTGTTAGCAGGTTTAGCAGGGCGTTCCAGACGTCCCTCTCCCCAGGAATGCATTCCAGCTCTTCCTGAGGGGATCCCGAGGCGTTCTCAGAATAGATGGGTTATAAAGTCCCTCCAGTGTATCCTGGGTCTGCCCCAGGATCTCCTTCCAGTTGGACGTGCTCAGAACAACTGCAAAGAATGGAATCGTGATTGGATAACCGTAACGCCTCAGCTCCTTTGGTGGACACAAAGCTGCAGCGGCTACACCCCGAGCTCCCTGAGTCCACACACTTTACAGAGGAAGCTTATTTCGGCTGCTTGAATGCTATGCTTGCTTCTCATTCTTTCGGTCACTACCCAAAGTTCATGACCACATGACCACTCAGTACAACATCCGCATTATTGCTGACGCTGCCAGTCCATCTCTTGAACTGGATACTTGAACTCCTTCGCTCCAAATGCTTCACTTGTTTGCTCTTTGTAGGAGATTCCAGGTTCTTTCTATGGTTGTGGAAACACCTGCTTCTCATAAAGATAAGAGCACATGGTAGCATGCATGCTTAAACGTAGACACACACACACAAACACACTGAGCGCAGGGTGACCCGTGCATATCTCACCTTTGGTGAGATGGACACCTGCAGACAGACCACCTGAAATGTCGTTCTGGTGACGCTCACGTTCACACACAGACTACACGTTGACCTTGTGTGTTCAGCCTTAGCGCTTGTATGTGAAAACACCCACGTGCACGAGCACACTGGACACACACATGCACGCGCGCGCGCACACACACACACACACACACACACACACACACACACACACACACACACACACACTGTGACCTCGTTTGTTCAACCTTGCCAGTGGAACACAAACAGTGTCGACGGCGCTCGCTTTCGTAACATCGCAATAAAAATAAACGCGGCTGTGACAAATCTGATGTCACTCCGCATAAACACTGAAAACACATACGACGTATGAAAATGGCTCAAAGCTACTTCAGCGGGTTTAAAAATAACTCCAACTGGATCATCTGTAGACATTTCAAATGAAGCATTGCCACGAGAAACATAAACATACTGTAAACATCCAATAACTAGTGAAATATGATGTTAGAACGCCACATCTGCAAGTTCTTGAAGGTTGAATTAAACAGATTTCTATTATTATATTTCATAGAAGTGTCTGGATTTGCCTGGTATCACTACTTTCCCCTCTCTCTCTAAATATATATATATATATATAAATACATATACATACGTATATATAGAGAGAGCTAGGGCCATGTATATCGAAATAAGAATTAGCCGGTCCTTGAGAAAGTCGTTCACTGCTTCTTCTTTCACTGAAAAGGTCAACGCAGTCACAGCTGCAACTGTATCTGAGACGAAGACAGACGGAGGATGAGAAATGGAGACTATGTCGAAGAAGAGACGCAGATAAAAGATGGAAACGAGCAGATACGCCGACACAAACTTAAAAGAGAGACGGCGAAATGAAAAAAAAGGAGGGAGGGAGGGAGGTCACCGCTCTGTGAGTCTCTGAGTCACAGTCAGGTATTATAAGGCGCAGAGCGGGCAGAGAAGTGTACTGAGGAAAAAGTGAAATTAATACTGTCCAACGAAGAAGCAGCAGTCATATTCAATCATATTACACCGTTAAAAGTGTCACGGTCAATGAAGCATGGCTGGAGAGAGACAGAGGGAGAGGAAGGACGGAGTGTGGGAGAGAAAAATAAAGAAACATGGACGGAGAGAGACGGAGGGAAGAGGTTATTATGGTAAAGAGGTCAACCTTGCAGTAATGCTCTGTCTCGTAGAAAAGAAAACAGACTGTGTGTGTGTGTGTGTGTGTGAATTATGTGTGTGTCAGGGTGCACTGTTATCTCTATTTCTTTGTGTGTGTGTGTGTGTGCATGCTGTTGAGCCATCATCTGCCACTACGCCGTCACATCAGAGCGTGCAAACTGTGCACTTTTGTTTGTGTGTTTGGTCTGAGAGAGTTATATAATCTCAAGGCCTCTTCTGTCCGTGTGTGTGTGTGTGTGGGGGGGGGGGGGGGTTCGTTAGTAAACTCATATGTCCTTTCTGATGCTTAATTTAGCAAATATTATATTTAAGTGACATCACAGAGAGCTGTCGCGTGTTTATCGCTAAAACTCAAACTCCGTCGTCGGCCGTGCTCGGGTTTATTTTTGGAGCCTTTTTTCAGGTGAGCAACTGTTCGTCTGCTGCACAGTCAGGAGAAGAGAGAGAGGGGGAGAGAGGGGGAGGAAGTGAAGAGGGGTGAGGCATACTGAAGAGGACAGGCGGGAGGAAAGTAGTAGGAGGGAGGAAAGAGGAGAGAGGAGGGAGGAAGGGAGACGACGAGAACTACCAGATAAGTCCCCGGGTGATCAAAGCGTTACTTTGACATCAAGAGCGGAGCCTTGCCAGCGTGCTGACTGGTTAATGTTAGAGATGCACATGCACACTTTGAAACATTAGAATGTGTGTGGCTGAGGAGCCTCTTCTCATATTTATCAGAGTGATGCTGATACACACAGTAAGGTAGGCTGCAGCACACACTTTTTAACTGCACCTAAGACCTCACATGCAGGTCGAATAGTCAGAAAAATGAGCTCCTAAGTCCTTTCCTAACCACTTTTCCTAACCACTTTTCCTTGAGAGGTCATAAGGAGTTAGGAGAAGACGACTGCTCTTACAGTAGACTACGTCATGATGCGACGGCGAATGTCGTTGACGTGATCTGTGGTAAAACTACAAAGTCCAGAAGATGGACTACAGAATTCTCTGTTAAAGAAAGGAGCTCCAATGCTTCCCTTATTATCTCCCTCAGCATAGGATACACCGGACCATCCTTTACCAAAGGAAAGGAGGTAATGCCGGAGAGAGAGCGCGTGTGAATATGACCATATATGCACATGATATAAAAACTTTGATCATGAAGTCTGTTCTGTTGTCCACGTTTATATTTCCTGCATGAAACAACACGGTCAGAGCGCACAGGGAGGATCTAGGAAGTATCTCAGATGAGCTTTTGTAGTCCATCTTCTGGATTGACATCTTTCCTTGACCTCGATGGAAAACGTCATGATTGAAAGTGGTTAGGAAAGGACTGAGGAGCTAATTTTTTTGACTATTGAATTCAGAGTGTCTGATGGCAAACACAGGTGAAGCTTTTCCTAACACACACACACACACACACTCCCCTCAGCCAGACTGACATAACCAGAAACAGCAGGACAGGACAAACAACCTTTCTCTCGCTTGACAAATCGGTTGCCATGACTCCATTTTTGTGACATTTCTCAAAACAATACAACCTCCAAAGTGATTTTACTGGCAAATCAGTCCAAATGTTAGAGTCATAACTCTTCTGTCTCCTTGGAGGTGACTACAGAAAAACACTGAACAAAACGGGAAGCTAAAGACGCTGAAAGCTGAAGATAACGTCATAAATAATGCAGCAAGAAAAAAAAGAAAGGCGGAGATGTTAAACATGGAGATTAGGCCACTTATTTCCAGTGAGACCGACCGGTGTTATAAATAGACGCCGGAGCCCCTCCTCCTCTCGCCGTGACATCGGACACCGCACATCATAACAGTTTGTCGTTCGCTCTGCCTTCCGGCGATGTATTCGGGACGTTCATTACGCCGCTATTTCCGTCCTCTGCGCGCCGCGTCGCTCGGTTTAATTTCTCACTTTCTCGTTAGTCCAAACTGGCGAAACAAAGAGAAAATGTGCAGGGAGGGACTCGTGACAAATGTCTGGGCCAGATGGAGGTCACGGTTATGTAGTTTTTTGACTGGTGAGCCACCAGGACGCCGTTTTTTATTATTTTTTCTAGTTAAACCATCTATCAGTCTGTTTATCGGCTCGTCTTTTCATCCCCCCTCACTATGCAGAGTCCTCTATCTAACCCTACTCATAATCAGATAAGCTCCATGCTGCATTTGCTGTTTTGGCTAAGGCTATATGTGTGTGTGCATGTGTGTGTGTGTGTGTGTGTGTGTGAGTGTGACCTCCTGACAGGTTGTCCAGCCTGTGTGCATGTCTGTGTCAGCGCGTGCGTTGCTATAAATGTGTGTTTCCAGGTGATACACACCTGTTTGGAGCCGATCTGTCACCTGCTAACATGAACAGAAAACACACATGTGTATGCACACATATAACACACACACGCACACACACACACACACACACACACACACACACACACACACACTGTACCCTGAGGCAATAGCTGTCTGTCCTGTAGAGTTCACCTTTACAAATGTGTTCCATCAGCAAAATTAACTCGCTACAATTAACATAACCATGTTAATTATGGTAATCAACAACACGCCGTCTGCAAATACAAGAGATTCACACACTGGCGAGCTTAGCGGAGAGAAGTGGAGGGAGGTGGGGAGGGGAGGAAGGAGAGGAGGATGAAGGTGACGGAGAGAGAAATGGGTGACAGAGGTCGGATGATGATGAAGAAAATAAATAAAAGGTTCAGTCTGGAATTTAAACATGCAGCAAAATGTTTTATCACTTTACAATCGGCCCTTTATATCTGCACATGGAGCGGGTCCTCTTACAAGGAGTCCGCCATCTTGTGCCGCCATGTTTGTAACAGTAGCTACAGAGCACCTAGAAGAAGAAGAAGAAGAAGTGCTAATTGCTAACAGCTAACTGTTTTGTTAGAAGTTTGAGAAGTTGAATGTCGACAAATGAAGGATCACACACTCGTTATTCAGCACAAGAAAAGCCGAGGGAGCCATCTTTGCATCCAAAACATGAAGAAGGAGTAGATTAGCTTCTTACCCTCACGTCGCTAATCTTAGCTTTTATTAGCATGCAGAACAGCTAGCTAAAGTCAACAAACACGCCAACACAGTGCAGAACAAGTAACAGTGACATTGGCTATGACCTGTAGGCTACTCATAGGGTTGTGACGATGACCTCTTTTGGCACATGAAGGCCACTGTAGCTTCAGCTACACACTTGTAATGGGAGGGGACGGTTGAGTCGATTGCAGTTTGCAACCTCACCACTAGATGCCACTAAATCTGACACACTGTACCTTTAAAAACTTCCAACAAGAGATTCACCAATAACGAACAATGTTTGGCTGCTGGAACCTGGGAACAGATTGAGAGGAGAGCAGCTATGAATGAATGAGCGCTTCACTGAGACAATGAACACACACACACACACACACACACACACACTGTTAATTATTATTCTGAATAATGAGAAGCAAACGACTCATTAAATCTCTCCTTGACCCGCACGCTGAAGCTCGCCTCTCTCTTTCCTTCTTCCTTTCTTTCTCGCTGACTTTCGCTGCACTTCATATAAAATCTGTCAGACTGGAAGCCTTTCAGCTGTGAATTATTAATTGGCATTAAAACAAAAAAAAAACTGGAGCTGTTTGGTGCCAAAGTGTTGCAAGAAAAGCTTCTGAATTTCACGTGAGATGAACTTCATTCTTGACCTTCATCGCTTCTCTTCCTCTCTCCTTCACTGCTGTTCAGTGTGTGTGTGTGTGTGTGTGTGTGTGTGTGTGTCTCCCTGCTGAATACTGTCGACCAAAGCAAAAAAAAAAAAAAAAAACAGTTAAAATTGGCCATAAAAAACAACCTTGCTTTTCTTTCTCTCTGTCATGAGACCACAAACCACCTGACTGCACCTAACGACTGTCACAGAAAACAAATTACTCCGGATTACACAGATATACTCTAACACACACACACACACACACACACACACAAATCTACAGCTGTGAAATCACATTGGCTTTCACACACACACACACACACACACACATACACGAAAACACAAGGCGCCCTGATCGATATCGCTCTGTATCTGTGGTAATCAATTCTCATTCTAATCCGATCAATATCCCCGTCAACGCCACGTTCTGATCATCAATAGTGAAATCGATGAAATCGCCCATTAATCCTGAATTAACATTGATCCGGGCTCCTCCGTTATCACGGTTACACACACATGGGTCGCCTCGTGGTGTGGCGGTAAATCCACGAGGGCGTGCTCTCTCCTCCATCTCGTGTACCTGACGGAGCTCCAGGATTTAAAACACTTTCAGCTTCTGCCGTCGAAAAAAAGCCAATCAGTCGATGTTAAATTGTTTTTTTTTTTAATTGCATCTTTATTGTTTTCTGGTTTTATTAGTGGAGCTTGTTTTCTCGTCTCACATGCATCCATCTAGTTCACGCTCGCACTACTTAAATTGACTTTCCTCATCGAATAATGAGAGTACAGGACATATTCATGAATTATTGTTTGTTTCTGTGCCTGACAATGAAAATCATTCCTGTGTACTGACTTTAGTTTGATGTCTTTGGATTGGATTCAGCATTTAAAACCCTCAAAAACTAGACACACACATGTTGGTATACGTTAGACAGCATGCCTTGAAAGGTTTAAGAATCTACGTTGAAAGTCGGATGTCAGTGGACTGAAGAATGACTTTTTTGTCGTGCCGTTCACGCAGAGCGCTGGAGGACTTAAAGTGAAACCACATGAGCACGAGAAAGAGAAACATACAAACTCCTCCGCGCTTAAAGGCCGATGAAACTAAATCCAGGACATTATACTGCGAGGAAACTGTGTCAACAACAGTGAACCACCTGTGCTGTCTCAGGAAATCATCCCCCCAACCTCACCCACCCTCACCCCTCATTAAATGCACACAAATCAGCCACTGTCTTTTTCTCCTCCGCGAGGGCAAGCGAGGAGATTAGAGGTCAGAAACACTAATTACAGACTCCGTCATTTAATCTGGTGGAGGCCGGAGATTAGAGTTATAATCCCATCACACCACGACAGGAAATTATAAATCAGTGTAATGTCTACCTGGCTCCCCCCTCCTCCACCCACATTGTGTTTGACTTGAATAGAGACGGAGGAGAAGGATGGAGGGAACAAAGAGTGCTGAGACAAATAAAAAGAGAGTTAACCGTCGCAAACTGACTTCTGTCAAACCCACGAACTGAGGCGCTGCTGAGGGGAAGCAAAACAAACTCCTTCAACACCACCTCCTCCCTCTCCTCTTCTTTACTGCTGTTCCCCCTCTCTCCCCCTCCTCTCTCTCTCCGGGAGGTAATGTGAATCTGAAGGTAACAGAAGCCAGCCACGCTGGACATGCTTATCCAGACAGACTCGACTTGTGTGTGTGTGTGTGTGTGTGTGTGTGTGTTTGGGGCGTACAGATTGAATCCTGCATCCCTCGGGAGCCTAACTACCTCTCCATCTCTCTGACTGGCCGTCTCAGAAAAAAAAGAAAGAGAGAGAGAGAGAGATTTGGAAAGAATTAGAAAGAAAGAAGAAAAAACAGAGCAGAGCAGTCGTGGCTGCAGCGAAGCCCAACAGCTCCCTCTGTCGTCACCTAGAGAAGGTCTGATACCTCCTTCTCTGTCTCCTTCTTTACTTCTCTTCCTCTCCTCATCTCTCTTTCCAAATGTCACCTCTTTCACAGTTTCAAAGAAACTAGTTTACAATGCCACGGCTTATGAGAATCAGCAGCTGGCGCCTAATTAAAAATAAATATAACGATTACAGTGTAATAAATTAATCCCCCTATATCTCGAGGCTTCCCTGGTGAGCTACGTCAGCAGCGTTTGGAGTCTTGTCGTCTTTCAACTCGTTCCAGTAAGAGTGATCTTTTCCCTTTTGAGCCCCGCACGCTTCGAGAATGTGCTTTCAACACAACTTTGGCCATAAAATCTCTCGAAGTGGCTCGCAGCCAGTCGAAGTCTGATTTCCGAGTAGAAAAAAAAAAAGAAGCATGACATGAGCATATCGCATGAATGTTTTCCTCATCTTCGGGCTGTTTGTTTTGTCTGCAAAGTCAATCAATGTGAAGAATTAAGTTCCTTTTTGCTAAAATATGAAACGTCCGAAGAGGAAGAGCAGGCAGAGGAAACAAGAATCAGGACTACGACTAAAAATCAATACGAGATTGTGACTATTAACCTGATTGGAGTCACCTGATCTTTTATAAACAGATCAGGTGACTCGATGGCATCATAAGAAAGTCCCCACAAACACAAAAAGCCCTCTGTAACCTTGATTAGAGCGTGCACGGCACAGCTTGTCTCTGGCCTGCTCGTGTACATGTTTGCAGGTTTAATTCTACCTCCACAAACTATAAGAAGAACATTTCCTGCGCCAGATCCTGAATCCAACAAATCTGACGACACTTCTGTGTCACTTTCTTGGCTGAACATCAGTAAAAAAATCTGATACTTCACCCACCCCGCTTCGTCTGTCATCCAAGCCAGGTTTCTGTATAGCGCTCACCCTAAATAGCACAAAGATGTGCTGGTACAAGGGGATTCTGTGTTTCTGTCCTGCTTTTAAGGTATACAGTCTCCTCTCTCTCTTTCTCCCCCCTCCAGACATAAAACCACACTTTCGTGGGGAGCTGAAAGGGGAGCTATGTTTCGTTTCCTGAGATAGCTAAGTGAAGACAAGCAGTTTTCTTGCTGCAGGTCTCGTTTCAGCTCAGACGGCAGCGGCTCTCATAAAGGGTGAGACGAAATACACTGCTGATAGAAGTCACGCTGCCCTCCTCTCCTCTCCCTCCTCCTTCTCCTCATATTCTGATAGGAGTCATGCTCTTTTTAGCCTGTCCTGTTGTTTTCTCCTCCTCGCTTCCTTTCCTTGCCTCTTGATCCTCTCCTCTATCCAAACTGAATTACTGTGCAACTGAAATAACCAGAAGAATCAATTAGTGAATTAAAGCAAACATCCAAAAGCACAAGATACTGTGCTGCTTTGGACAAAAACCCCCTTTTCATGGTGAGAAGGCTCTATGTTCAAGAACCAGAAGAAATTAGGGATATTCCTCTGCTGGGACTTTAAAGTGGCCACTGAACCTCATTGTTAACTCACAGAAAAAAGGGGAATTCTTCTTCTCTTCTCTGCAATGCTGACTGCTGTGGGCTAATTAGCAAAGTGCAGGGAGTCTGAATAATAACCGGAAAACCACGACAACAACACCGTTAACGCTGGAGACACAAAGCCAGCACAAGAAGTTACAAACCATTTTCCTACTAAACAAACCTGAGCTTACACCTCTCAATGATCTCTCTGTGTGTGTGTGTGTGTGTGTCTGTGTGTGTGTGTGTGTGTGTGTGTGTGCGTGCACATTTTTCTCTATTGTTGACTGCAGACTTTTTTTGTGTGTGTGTGAGTGTGCAAGAAACAACACTGCAAACCAGCCAAGCCTGCCCGGCAAGAACCCCTCTGTCAAATAAAACACAACAACAGCAAATGATTTTTCTCAATGGCTCCCACAAGACTGTGGAGCGAGTACAGAGAGGAGTGTGGAGGGTGAGGAGAGGGATGGAGAGGCCGAGGAGAGAGAGAAGGGGGAGATGGGGGAGATGGTTTCATAGCGCAACAGTGTGTGAGACAGAAGGAGGGAGAGGTGGGAGAGTGAGAGAGATTATTGCTTGCTTGAGAGCAGCAATCTTGAGCTGTGCCATGAATACCAAAGACTGTACAGCCCTACAGTCAACGCCTCTCTCTTTGCTCCCCCATTGAAAACGCAGTGGAATTGCAGCTGCCCAAATTATACACCGATAACTCACTTTACTCTCCGCTGAAAACGACTCAGCAGCAGCAGCAGCAGCAGCAGCAGCTCAGTCCTCCATCCATCCATAATTATTCACATTAAACCAGCAAGGACACGTCTTCAGAAGATTTCTGTGCAACAATTAAGAAAAAATGATCTAATGTGGCCCCTACAGGGGCGATAAGCCAAACGCACGGACCTAATTGAGTGCAGAATGAGCCTGAATCAGCCTAAGGGCAAGTGATCTGTATGCAATTTTTATGCAGTTTCACCGGCGCTGGCGCACACGGAAAAAAGACAGAGCGAGAGAGAGGGAAGGAGAGAGGGAAGGGGGCAAGGACGCAGCTTCTGTTGAAGTATTCAAATGGAGTGAATACTAAAAACCGTGTGGAGTCTTCAGGGATTCACAGCCCGAGATCTTAATTCCACAGAGTGGTAACGAAGCTCTGTGATGAAGAGCTTATGTGTAGAGGAGAGAGGACTAACTCGAGAAAGACAGAGGTGGTGGTTGATCATTCACGCTGTCTTTATTGACCGAGCGGCGGATGCGTAAAAACGCTTTCTAGGAGAGGGAGCGGGAGAGGGAGAGGTCTGTGTGCCAAATAAATGCAAAGTAACGTCTGTTTGTCCCTTGAGTGAATTTGCTGGAGTGTGTCATGAGATCTGACCGTGAAACACACACACACACACACACACACACACACACACACACACGAAGTCTGTGTTGACAATGATGCAAAGAAAAGTTGTGCGTCGCCGTTACGCGGAGTCGCCGGGAGGCACCGAGACAGCAAAAGAGAGCCTCCGCCGAGATTAGCCACTATACGTGGCCAGACACAAACTCACACACTGTCGGACGCGCGCGCGCGCACACACACACACACACACCAAACGAGCGCAAATACACAGACACGCACTGCGCTGGATATTGGAGACCAAATACAGTGTGTGTTATGTGAAAACCGCACAAATCCAACCGTCGTCCAGCGGCTCGGAGGGGCGAAGAAAGTCTGCACTGTTCCAGCCAGCAGCAGCAGCACAGCAAATACACCACCAAGTCTTCTGATTCTGTTACCACCGTTAATGCGCAACGGCTCTCTGAGCTTCTCTCAGCTCATTCCTGATCTGCTCAAACATAACCAGGTCCGACAGCCTCTCACAGTGACCTTTTTCATATGTATATGCGCTGTTTGGATTCATCTAGACTCGAACCAGCATCCCCGGGAGCCGACACATTTCACCCCGGTTCTGTCTCGCCTGTTTTACGCTCATTAAAAAAAAAAAAAAAAAAGCCTCTGCAGAGAGGGGGAGACAGAAGAGAGGGGAGACAGAAAAGAGGGAGACTGGTGGAGGGGGAGAAGAGGGGGTGAATGGGACTGTCGAGGTGACAATCCCCAGTCCTTTAACTCAAGCGGTCCTTACCTTTGGAAGTGAGAGACTCCGTGCGCAGCCCGTCTCTCCAAGCAAATCCCCCCAAAACATACAAGCCAGCAGAGAAACGAGCACTTCTCTCAACTAGTATTGCTTCTTCTCACAGATGTCCAACACATCCACTGAATGAAAGCCCAGTTTTTTGTTTTTTGGTGCTTGGAGAAGAGAAAAATCAAAGCTCTCCTCAAACCCAAAATGTTCTCTCCTCTATTTTTTATCCGCTGGAGCGCAGAGGTAAAAATACCAACCCCAAAAAAAGACAGAGCAGGAGCGCGTCTTGATAAGGTTCCGATATTAAAGTGATGAAGAGGAATGGTGGTGGTGGTGGTGAGCAGGAGGAGGTGGTGGAGGTGGTGGTGGTGGTGGGTGTCTGGAGAGAAAAGAGGGGAAATCACCGTAGCATCCCTCCCTCCTTCGGGTATCAAAATCCGGTATACCGTCAGCGGCGTTTATCCGTCCTCCCTCCAAGAGCTTCGGAAGCGGAGTGAGAGAAACTGAACGGGCGCGCAGCAGCAGCAACGAGAGAGAGAGAGAGAGAGAGAGAGAGAGAGAGAGAGAGAGAGAGAGAGAGAGAGAGATGTCGCTGCCGATGGAGGGCGTTGGAAACTAGAGTAACCCACTCTCTCCTCTCACTTTCTCTCCTCTGTATATTCACACTGATCATATAATATTTTTGTTATTGGGATACATTTTAAAGAGCCTGCCATGGACCACAGAGGACAAACAGAATTAATCTCATATCATGCACAGATCTGGTGGAGATCACAGCCTGCAGTGACAGAGAGATTCATTTAAATGTGTGCACGTGTGTCTGTATGAAGTCAGATTTCTTCTCCGTGATGAGGAAGTGTTCAGGTCGTCATTAATGTGACACTGTGACCGTCTCAGATCAAGATCCAGACTGAGAGGCTGCAGCAGCAGAAGAAGAAGCCCTGCAGGAGGGGTGAGGATGAGGAGGAGGAGGAGGAGGGGGGCATGAATGCAACAGTTGCTCTTTCCTCATTGGCTGAGAGCAGCCGTCCAACCACTGCCCGAGCAGGTTTAGAATCGCATCGGCAGCCAATGAGAGGAGAGGAGTGGGGCCGTGTGGAGGGAGGGGGGCCGGCCGAGGAAGACCCTTCTGTCTGCGAAGTGATTGGTTGAATGAAAATCCAATTTAAAATATCTTCCAGCCAATGAGAGGAGAGGAGGAAAAAACTCTTCTCTAGACTTCATTTCAGTCTTTCTTTATTTGATGTGCTGGCTCCAGAGATTTTTTTGTTTTAAATCATTTGAAACCTTTGCAGAGACAAAGAGCGTTCACGTCGTGGATTATTGTGCTACTGTTCCCTCATACCTCACTGTATGTCTGAGATGACGGGCTCTTGCTCTTAATGTTTTAGATGAAGCATGTTTGTAGGTGTCGGTTCCTGAAAGACTGACTGATGACAGGTTTGAGCTTTTTATTCAACCAAACAACCTTCAGTTTGATGTTTTTCCAGACTTTCACAGAAGAAGACTCTTTGTTTTTCTTTGAGCAGGTTAAAGTGAACTGAAGTATCCACTGCTTTTAGCTGTTAGCACTAAATGTGCTCCTCTTTAGACAAGCAAAGCTCAGAACATGCTCCAAATAATACAAAGAATATCAAAGGTAAAAAGCAAATCAGTTACTGATTATGCACCGGAGTCTTACAGTATCAATCAATTAACAATGAGTGCTCTGACTGCTGTCTGTGCTCCAAGTGGGACTAAAATGTGATTTCCCCTGAAATTCTTTTTAATTTTTTCAAAAAAAAAAAAAAAAAAAAAAAATCATTCAAATTCTCCAATATTTCTGGATTCCTCTGAAGACTTTGAAAGAAATATATCAGTTTGCTACTTTACGAAGGGAGTTTGAAAAGAAGACGGTAGCTTACACATCAGAGCTGTTTCACACTGTTCTCTCAAGAAGAACAACAGCATCGTTGCTTTATGTTCAAGTGTCAGAGCAAATTACTTGTTGTGTCATTTCAAGTGACACGTTGTCCACGTTGGGCGGTCAGGGTGGATGCTGCTGTTTGTTTCTTGTTTTTAAACTGACTGTCAGCATTTTTCCATAACCCGAACCACGACCGACAGACGCAGGCCTGATCTGTTGCAAATGTGCAAGCAAGGTAACGCAGAGAGTTTGTGCAGTCCAAAACTGATTTAATCAGACAAAACATAAAAACTGACAGGGTGGTGAGGCAGGCGAGGTCCAGAAAAGCAAAGATCCCAAAGCACAAGGACAAAACACACGAACGACGATGAACTGACACTGAAACCAATGAACACACGGACACAAGTGAAGACAGGATAACAAGACAACTAATCAGGGTGGAACAGACGATCAAAACTGTCAAGGAACAAAGCAGTGGCTGTAAGTAAAGGAGAATTACAAAATACAACAGGAAGTCAAAACCATGAAGTCACCTTGATGAAGTCCTCATTTTAATGATCTTTAACTTAAACCTAGTTGAGTTGTTGTACCTCAGCCTAAAAGGCGATGACAAACAGCATATTTTGATGTTTGATTTTGAGGATTGTTGTATCTTCATAATCATGAGCTTGGCCCAATGGCTGCCAGCAAAGCGTGAACAAAACCCACCCTGCGTGTGCTGGTCGACCAGTTTTCTAACTGACAACCCAAGAGGAACTGTTGTGCAGCAGCTGAAGTACAAAGTAACATGTGGAGGTGCCGGGGATTGAATCCAGGACCTCATATATGCAAAGCGTGCGCTCTACCACTGAGCTACATCCCCTGATTCATCCCTCCAATAGAAGTCTCACTGTGTGCCACATTTAGACATTTCAGGAAGCCTTTCTTTCAAAATAAAGCAACAATGTCTGATGTCAGTTTTGAATGAGTCAGGCTTTCCTTTTTTTTTTTTTTTTTTTGTGCATGTCTGTGTGTATTTTGAGCGTTAATGGCAGACATTTGAAAAGCTCTTGATATAGTGCTCATTTGCGAGACGGACAGCAGGGGTTTTCATTCAGTGGGGAACAGTAGATGATAATACACATTTCCATTATGGCATTCAGCAGGCCTTTATTACTCTGGATGCAAAATGACATAATTAGATTAAGATAAAGGGCAGGTTGTCAAATGTAATTAAAGGTTGTTTTTGGCTATAATAAATGAACATATAAACAACTGCAGACCTTTTTCCCCCCTCTACATTTCAGGGTGTCTGGTATGCAGACAGATTCAAATTAGTTTCAATAGATGACTTTTGCATATGTTTAAAATTCTTAATGCATAATGACTTCTCGTATCTTTTTCTTTTAAATTCTGTGCCAAGCCTGAAAGTGTGAGGGACGGCAAGGCGTCGGTTAGAACTAAAAGAGATGTATATAATAAGCATAGCTATGTTTTCATGTGTGTATATTAACCTGTGAATAAGAATCATTGTGTTTCCTGGACATTCTGTCATTTCTGACTTCATCTGCACGACCTCAGCTACATGCTGTGACTTTCATTCACTTCTCTGCAAATGTTCAATATTTTAGCACAGGTTTTAAATTTAGAATTATCTCAGGTTCATTTTAACGTATGGCTACTGTGTTATAGGTTAATCTATCTATCTATCTATCTATCTATCTATCTATCTATCTATATATATAAATACATACATACATACATACATATACACATATATATCTACAGAGGGAGCGGTCCTCTTCCGTGGAGTCCGCCATGTTTCTCAAAACCCAGAATGGACAAACCAAACATCGGCTCTAGGCGGTCGCTGTAGTTTATCCTTTTTGCTTGCTTGTGGTATTCAGTTGGTTGCAACCTGCAACTTCACCACTTAGATGCCACTTCATCCTACACACTGCACCTTTAAAGTCTAACCTGACTACAGCTTTCCCTGGATGTCCAAACAGACGACGACATGAACAGCAAAATACTTCAGGGATTTGTCTTTGGGATAACGGGCTGTTGGAACAATGGGCATTCCCCCTCTGGTTAAGACAGAAATATACAGATACAGATTGAAATTTCTCCTGTTGTCCAGCATGTTTCAGCATTTATGAAAATTCTTTGGTAAACTATATGGTACGATAGATCATTTCATTCAAAGATTCATGATGTGACTTTCAAACATACCTGTGGTCCTTCCATCATGGACTTTGTGTTCTGATCCCTATCCACCATTTTCATCAAAATCATCTCATCAGCATCAATTTTTCAAGATGCGCCTTCACCTATCATGACACAAGTCATGCCTCATTTCTCATACACTTTTAATGCTGCCTTTGCTGTTTGCTTTGGTATGTACTCATTTACTTTTTGCTAACTAGCTAGCTGTCAGCACGCACTGCAAAGTAAAGTAGTGCAAAATATTCAGTGAGGGCTGTCGGGTCATGGGTAAACGTAAAATGAAATACAGACATGACATGTTGGAGTATCGTTATGTTGAAAATGCTTTGGATGCCTTCGGGGCTAATTTTCATGAGTCCCTTATACAATTCCGTTAAGGAGCCACAGACCATGTTCAATAACTTAGCAATGATTTCAGCCAACATATTTTTTGCAGAGAAAAAGAAAACAGTGATAAAGTAGAAAATTATGACTTACCCACCCACAAAATGCTGAGATCTTTAACCCTTCGAGCAATCTCAGCAGGCTCAGCGCGCTCCCTCCACCGTCAGCCTGAAATGTCACTGAAGCTGTGCATTATTTAGGTGGAGTTCATGGACTAAACTATGATACTCTCCCAGTTGTGTCCTTTTGGTTTCTTTAATATACCCAGCTTCTACATCTGTGTGTGGCTCACAGTCTGTGCTGCAAAATAGTGACACCAAGAAGCTTCCTTTGGTTTGTGTCCATTTGTTTAAGAGAGAGCAGTGGTTGAGTGACGTAGACAGTGAATGAGAGTGAGGGATCAAGAAAGCAGAAACACCTAAAGCTCCCTTGTGTTTTCAGGGCGTTTTCTAACTACGTTGCTCTGACGATCAGCTCCACCTACGACGACTGTGCACCATCTGAAGTACTATCTGCAGTGGAAAAAGGAAAGAGGGGTACCAAAAGCGAGTCGAGTCGTGGAAATACAGCTAAAAGCACAAGGCACTATCCACAACGTTTGACAATAGAAACCCCCCAAAAGAAGGTCGAGTCGAGCTGAGCCGTGCCATGCAGTGGAAACACGGCATAATACTGTGTGGTGGCCACAATGAGAGCCTGCAGTCTCATGTTGTAAACATTCAGCTGAGGCAGCACTTCGGAGAGGTCTGGAGTCGAAAGACGATTCTGTTGTTGAACACGCTGACCCACAAACCCCAAACAGAAAGGGAATATTCACCATGAGCTGGGCCACCCACAGGATGCACACACATCTATATACATATACGGACACGAGGACTTATTGAAAACAATCGGAACACAAGCTAAAAATCAATTTAAACTTAAAGAGACTGCGAGAGGCTGCAAAATAATATGCACGGAGAGGAAACGACAAAGTGACAGAGATCTTTTCCCTCCTCCTCGCCTCAATGATGTCACCGCTCAGTTAGAAAGTCGGCCTATTAACACCTCTAACTGCAGGCACACAGGCGAGGCTGCAGACTGCACTGTTTTAGACAACTGTGTGTGTGTGAGAGAGACAGATCAGTAGAACAGCTGAATGCATGTGTGCTTGAGTGAGTTTGTCTGAAAGCCGATATGTGTGTTATTTTGGTTTTTTCATAATTGTGTTAAGCAAGGGTGTATTTGTGTGTTAACATAATTATAGTTCATGCATGCGTGTGAGTGTGTGAGGATTATTCAGTCATGACTAAGGATATATAGGCCGCAATTTGGCTGTTTTGGACATCTTCTAGGTCAGAGTTAGTCAATTCTGATTTTTAAGGAGGTCCGGATAGAGAAAAATGCTCATGTTCAGGTTCTGCAGCATCATCATGTTTAAGATGTGTTATAATTTAGTTATACATTACAATTATTTTATATATATTGAAGCAGCATTGTCGTTGTATCAACATCTGCACTGTGAAAGAATAAAACATGCAGCTTACACATAAGAACATGTTGTATGAACTCATTTGTCTTTATAAATATACTGAAACTGGCATGTGTTTGCTGTAGAAGCAGCTTCAGTGTTCATTTTGATCTTTGTAATCTATCAAATGTGAAATGTGAAATTGATGGTTTGACTACATGCTCAGTATCGTCACCACGCTGTGAATTTATATTTCTGTCTTCTGCACAGACATGTTCCCTTTCTGTTTATTTCTGAGCAGAAACTTTTTACTAAATTGGTGTAGTTTCACTCTATTTGCACAAAAGCCCCTGGCACCTCGTAAAAAAAGATCAATGTGCAAAGATATATCAAGCTGGATTGTAAAAAAAAGTACATTTTTCAACTTAAGAGTCACTGAAAAAAGTCATCATATAATTAATAATGTAATAAAAGTGTTAGACACAAAATGCTTGATGGCGTAGTCACCGTACTAAAGGTCATTACTGGTGACAAAAGCTGTTTGAAAAGCTTTCAAAGCACAGAGGCTTCCTTTAGCAAATAAAATGATCTGATTTGATAAACCTTTATTCAATAAAGGAATATCACATGAGAGGCTTTTTCTCATCTTTTCATAAAATCAAACATGTTTAATATTATGTGTTCTCTTCAGCACCAAACAGGAAGCAGGAAACTGGTTAGAAGTTATTTTGGACACGGCTGAAAAAACGTGTATCTGATCCACCAAGCAGCTCTTATTTTACTTCTTCGTGTTTAATGTGGTTTGCCTCATTCCTGCACATGAAACGGTGGTGGTAACGAGTTCTCGACAAAATCCAAAACATGAAGTTTGTACAGAAACACAGTTTATCTTTGTGGATTATTTTGATGCTGAACTGACAGTCAGACTGTCGACATATGACGTTCTTTATCTCGTGATGTGTTTTTACGGACACGTAATGAATTGTTCAAATTACTGCCGGTGGCTGATCAGGTTTAATTGTACTCAGTTTCTAGGTAGTTGTAGAAATGTGTTCATCTTTGTGGAGCAAAGTTTGTTACAACCTTAAAATGATGAACACTAATGTAACGTTAACGTACCGGTCGTTAGAACACCTGTAAGTCTCAGTGCCGTTATTCTCTATATCAGCACTCATGGAACGACTCTTGTCCAATCAGATTACTTGGTTGGAACTAACTGTTGTATACTGTTGAATCAATCTTCCAACTGCAGTTTTATACAAAAATAAACCGACACTAATCTCTTATCAATTTGTTGCCTCTCTGTAGAATAGCATCAGCGTCTTTGCATTTTATTGCCATCATGCTCTTCCACCTTCACTCGCCCACATGTGATCTATATAAAGCCCACAGGATGTAGGGTGAGAAAACAGTATATTCTCTAGATACCACAACAGCTGCGAGCTTTCACATTCGATGTTGATATGAACCCGATGGTTTTGGTGTTTTCTCATGGAGAAGGTGGCCAACTCCTGGAGAGACGCTCATGACGCAGTCCCAGTTTACAGACTGACCTCAAATAATCTTCTACCCCGACTCTGGAGGGAAAATAAGCTTTTATGAATTTGTCCTAACTCATTGTAGTTTAAACAATCTGATCCAGATCTGATCTCCTTTTGATTTTACACTGCAGATAGAAACAAACTTACAACTTTCAAATTGCACTTTCAACTAATGTTCAGCATAATATACCCGTTTAAGCTTCTCCGGCTTTGATGTGGAATCCAGCCGGTTCATTTTAAATGAAAAACACACACGTATATCTCTGACTTTGCTCTCATGTTTTGGTTATGTGTTGTGAGTCTGCCTCAGTGATTACACAGGGATTATGGACCGGGCTTTTAAGGGCACGCTTGTTTGTTTTAGCTTGAGCCTGAAGGATACCCGGGGCTCCGAGGGGGTGAAACGAGAGGGGCGCATGTTTTTGTTTTATTCCTTTAACCTGCATCTCGAGTTTCTTTCTTTCCTTCTAGGTGATATTTCACATTTTACCACACTCACTATTTCTCTGTGTGTTAACCCTCTCCGCTCTCGTTCCTCTCGCCTCCTTCTGTCGCCCTCCCCGCTGTGTTCGCTTAATGGAGGGCTGCAGTGACCAATCAGTGGCCTGGGATTATCACACAGTCTGCAATAATTCAATTTGTGCTGTCGGCACGGTAACTGAGCTGGGGAAATCGAGGGAGCTGGGGCCAACCGAGAGGGGACAGAGAATGAGAGAGAGGGGATGGAGCTTCATTTGGAGATGGAGAAAATAGGGAATGCTAGAAAAATTGAGACATGAAGCCAGGAAGCATTCAGGGTCATGGCGAGGTTCGACAGTCTGGAGGATGGGATGGATGGAAATGAAGCTTTCTTCTTCAGGGATAGTGTCAGGGAAAGCAAATCAGAGTGACAGAGAGAGAGTGGAGTGAAAGAATTAGTGAGGCGAGGGGAGCAGAGATAGAGAATTAAAGAGAGAGATCTCGACATGGAGAGAGAGAGAACAGAGAGCAGCCTTGTGTATGAGTTAGCAGTGAGGAGCAGAGCTGCATAGCAATCACTTGTTTGCTATGCTTTAATCAGCTAGATGATGCTAAACATTAGCTCGCCTCCTACACTCTAGACTCATTTAATCAGAGCCCTAACTCTGTGCATTAGCTTCCTCTCTTTATATATCAGCGTCTGCAGCAGTGCAGGGGTGGTGGAGGTGGAGGGGGAAGGGGTGGGGGTGTATGCTTTCAATGTAAGAGAAGGAGCAAGAGAGAGAAAAGACTTGACTTTTAGCCTCTTTTATTAAAACATGTCCACCAGGAGGGAAAAAGAGGGAAGCTAGAAGTTAAGAGGAGAGACGGGCGGCTTGTTGTGCTGCACTGGAGATGCAGTAAACACAGGAGGAAGGCGGGGATGGGGATGGGGGAACGACGCAGTCATGCCTGGACCTACTACACACCAGCGCTAATGAAACACTGATTAAATACATTTTATTTCTAATGCAAATTAAAAGTGCTGAAAGGTGCAGCACAGTCCACAGAAAGTACAGCACGCACACATTAGAGGACAGAACATTACTTACCAGATTTTTATTCTGCATTAAAGATCCAGTGTGTGTAGAATTTAGTGTCATCATCTAGTGGTGAAGTTTCAGTTTGCAACCAACTGAAAACCCCTCACCTCACCTCCCCCTCTCGGTTCAAGCATGTAGAGCCAGTGTTTGGTTTGTCCCTCCTGGGCTGCTGTAGAAACAAAGTGGGTCAACATGGCAGACTCCATGGCAGAGGAGGTGACATCAACACAACGATTCTTATTTGCAGGTGAATATACACAAATGAAAACACACTTATGAATATTATATTACATTTCTGTCGATACACTTAAATGTTACACACTGCATGTTAACTACTTCTGGCTGCTTTGACGTTATTTTGGCACAAGTTAACCGTGTTATTGTCGAGACAAACTGGTTCTTAACTGGTAAAAGCTGAGCTCCCATTGACACTGAACATCTTTCTCTCTGAGAAAAAATATCACTAATGAGGACGCCTGTCCGCCAAAATGTCTGCCCAAAAAAACACCTGGAACGACAAAATTTAATGAAGCCGTGCTCAGAAGCTTTGCATGTTTTTTTTAGAACTCCAGTCAGGACGCTCGTCAAGGTTTCAAGCAGAGGACACAGCCTGAGATACACAACACTGATGAACATGAACACAAATGAAAAGAAACATTCACAGGCAGCAGTGCAACGACAAATAATGATAACGGACAGCTCAGTGTTCGTGTTTGCAGACTGACATGTATGATTGGAAGGTGTTTTGATTAATTTTGCTTTCGTTAGGCCGACAACCATTAACTTGTAACTAACTGGTTACTGGTTGATTCCGCCGGCACGGCTCCAACACGTTCCGGCTGCAATGTGACTGCTGGACCTGACTGCGGTCGTTCTAGACGATCATTGTGATTCCACCAGAAGTGCAGCAGCGTGTTTCAGAAGCGTCCCAGAAGCAGCCCTCTGCTCTGCTCTGCTCTGTGGAGATATGCTGCTCTATTTTTGCAGCACAGAGCCGAAACGCTCCTCCTGCTGGGGCGTGAAGCCGCATGGAGCACGGACCGAAACAACATCGCAAACGCAACGTCACAGAGCAGTGCCCGATGGAATCAAGGTGTTAGCACTGTCCAACAGTCAGTGGACAGACCTGGACCTGACTTTTAGCTCTTTACTTCACAAACCTAGTCTTCTTTTTCCCGCTGGCTCAGCATACTCAGGCTCCAGGTACTGAACTAACATTAGCTCTTAACTCTTAAACTGATTGGCAGCGGCACACATCAAACTCTAGACGTGATCTTTGGCTGCGAGCCATCTTTGGACACTGCAGGCGGGTTCTTGTTCCTAATGTTTGTACACAATGAGTTTATTGCATTTCTGGAGAAAATGGTCCAACACCGAGCTTCATTTAGCACATCTCAGACTGCTAGCTAGCAAAGTCATCGTCATCATCGACCGACATACCTAAAATATTCTTGGTGTTGACCGATTAACAGTTAACTGTTGACATCCCCAGTCTTGTCGGCTAACCAGAACTCGAAAGCAGGCCGGGTTTTCAGGGGGTTGGACCTGCACAAAAACCTGCACGGCACTTTGGATCTACGCTGTGACGCTCGTCTCTGACTCTTCCCTTTACATTCTGATGTCTTTTCTGTCTGTTTCCTCTTCTTATCTCTGATAGCACGTCACGGCTGGTTAGACAGTGATGGGAACTAGGCCAACGCTTTCTGATTCACACAGCGAGAAGCAGCCCCGTAATTTACATATGTATCGTACTACTCACACACATCACAGAAGTCTTTCACAGTGACAACACTTTTACCACATATAGCACTTTGGATGCCTAATTATTTTCATTCTTAAAGGAGTGTCAAGATTTCCTGACCGTCGGTTTTCTTACAACATAAAGCTGATATGCAAGAGTGAGACGTAATAAACACACACTGAGAGGAAAGCACCCCACATCATACAAAATGCCGTTCACACACACTCACTAGACGTGGGAGATTATGCTTCTGACAAAATATTGACTGTTGGATTTCACAGTATCATTCTGTGCGACTTTCTTTTTCTTTTTCTCTCCGTCTCCCCTCGTCTCATTCTATCGTTCTCTCAGCCTCACTCACATCCACAGCATGCCCTTTACCTCTTTCTACCTCAATTCATTCCAATTAGAAAATATTGACAGGGACATGCTGAAGCTAAGGGGGAATGTGTTGGGGTGGGTGGGATGATATTTTTGTCCCCCCCACCACACTTTCCTCGAAGATATCTCAAATGTTTTCATGCTGTTGTGTTCACGAAATTGGCAGCTGTGGCCTAATTTGCATTTGGTAGTCAGAGTCAATGGGGAACCAAAGTATTTCACTCTTTAAACCAGATTCAAGCTGTTTAGTTGACACTCCTCAATTTCTCTGCAATTGTTCCATTACTTCAAGAAAGGTTAACTTATTTAACGGATACGTGCTTTCTGCAGGAGACTGAGTGGAAGTCAATGGGGATCTGAAAACATTTCACATAAGTAGATGTAAATTATCTGTCGCAGTTACCAACTCCTAATTCCTGCTGGTACGTCTCATGATGTTGGAAACAAACGGCACAAATGCCGATCATTTTGTTACTCATGACACTTTCCATATAGAGCAGGTCTAGACTGAAGTCTTTATGATGTCATTTCCAGAGACCCAACAATTCGGTGGCAAAGAAAAATCAGAAACCTCGAGCAGAACCTGGATGCACATGTAAGTGGACGTCAAACAGGACCGCAGTAGAAGGCTCGACCAATCCCCATAGGTGCAGCCACGATCTATGAGAGGCCATGGGAACATGGGAAGTCCTCTGGCAGTCTAGGGCTGGATTCAGACAGATCCGTTTTTTTTTTAGAGACACGAAGAAGTTTAATTTGATTTGTGTAGAGAGCGCTATGGTTGAGAGACATACAGTAACAATAACCCCCCCACCACCACCATCACCACCACCACCACCACCGCACAACCCTGCTACGACTTGCCGCAGCGCCTGATGTTGTCTGAATGCACGCTAAGGGACGGTTCAGGACTCACCTGAGCCAGTTCTAACTATAAGCTCTATCAAAAAGGTCTTAAGCTGAAGGGTTCTGTCCCCAGAACCAGCACTGGGAGCTGGTTCCACAGGAGAGGAGCTTGATGTGTGTGTTTAAATGCATTGGCGATTTTATTTATTCATTTTCAATTTGTCCATAAGAACGGCTTCATGGAAATGCCCCAAAAAGAGAAGATGTGATACAAGCTGACGAATACATATATTTTAATAAAGCTCAATGTGCTTGTTTTTCTTCCAGCGCAGACAAAACATTCATGTCATGCTGCCACTAATCGTTAACAGGCCTCCACGACACCAGAAAGCCTGATTTGATTCCAGACGGGGGCTTTTTGCTGCATGTCACCCCCTCCTCTTCATCACCATGACGGGGGATAAAAACACAGCGGGGTGCATGTGGTTCAGTAATTAATCAAACAAAAACCACAAATGCCATCGTAGGTGGGAAGCAACCATGAAATGCCACGATGTATCAGAGTTACTGCTGCTCCATTAATTATGTAAGGTAGACGATGGGAGCGTGGACTCTCAGTTTCAGAAATGGTCTCAAAATGTGTGCAGTACTTTAAAGGACACACTACTTGTGGTTGTGCACAATGCTTTGTCACTCTCCAGTGGTGTTAAAACAGCTTTTAAGGCATCAGCGCAGCAGCCAAAACAAGGCTATGCTTACTTAGAGTGTGCTCTACTCCAGCTGATGGTAAGCAAATTTGCTTTTCAGGCATTCAGCTGACACTGTAGATCATACCGGATAAGTGCAAGTCAGTATTTATGAATCCCACCATCACGAATAGCCCGGAGACAAAGAGGTTCATGCTAAGACGTAGACCCCTCTTCCCCTTCGAGGAAGATATTTTGCCTTCATCAATAAATAACAAGCAGCTAAATTCAAACCTTGCAGCAATTGCCAGCGGTGGTGAGGCAGCTTTGAAATGCAGCAGAGCTGTCACACATCCACAGATCCAGTCAGTCAGTCTGAGGGTGAAAGGTGTGTTTTGGTGTTCGGTGGGGGGCGTCACACGTTTTGTTTGTGTTGAGATTTCAGATTCCTTTTCAAAACAAGGCGGGTAATTAAAGATGGAACCTATGGAAACACAAAGGCAGCATGCAATCATCTGTTGGAGATTTAATCAGTGAAGTAAAAAAAATCTTTTCTCCTCATGAGGAGATATGTGTTTGAATGTAGACAATGCATCTGTAATAATTTATACATTTGATGGTAATTTATTGGTCCTAATTGAGAAATCTGATTTACTTTAACTGGTAATTTTTTGTTACTGTTCGTACTGTACTAAATTAAGTTAACTCAACTGGAGTTCAGTAACTATGTACAGGTTAACTACTCTGACACATGACAGTTCAAAGTTGTGACAATGCAAATTTATAAGTTACTTTAACTGTAAGTAGAGTTAGCAGGAGTAAGAATTCTAAGTTGAGACAATGTTAACTTAATAGTTAGTACAACTTGAGCTGAGTTAAGACAAACTTAGAAATTAAAGTAGAACAAACTTTAAAACTTAAAATCCGCCTGAAGTTTGTTGACTTACAATTTTAAGTTCTTCCAACTTTTTACGTTTTTACTTTTGCACTGCACTGTGTTTTTTTATGTGGTGGCATGTCCCTTTAAATCAGGTCTTGGTCAGGTTTTTCCACTAGGCTGGTTAACGTGTGAAAGCCTCCTGTGTTTTCCTTGTGTGTGTGTGTGTGTGTGTGTGTGTGTGTGTGTGTGTGTGTGTGTGTGTGTGTTGTATTCTGCTGGCTAATGTGTGAAAACCACTTCTGTTTTCTTTAGCTGTAACCCCCCGCTGAGCACGGACCGAATAAGACACACACACACACACACACACACACACTCCTGTGTTTTTCCTGCATCTTCTCTCTCAGCAGGGCTCCTCTCCTCGTCCATCTCCTGTCATTATCTTATCCCTCACTGATGACTGAGTGGCGCTTGCATGCATATTTGTGTGTGTGTGTGTGATAAAGTAAATGTATGAGTAAACACAGACGCTGTGATCGCTCCGTCCATCAGATGTGCTACACCTCCTGCTTCTCTCTTTGTCTGGCTGCCTTTAAATAGCAGCTTAACACTTTATTATGTTTCATTTCTGTCGTTTCTTCTCTACAATATGAAAGTCGCAACTCTCTGGCTGCCAGTCCGACCTCCTCCTGCTGCTCACTGGAGGGTTGCCTTGCTCAAAGGTACTTAAATGGTAATTGTTCAGTTTTCTTGGCTAGACAGTCTTATAATTGTTTTTTTTTTTTTAAGAAGATGAATTTAATTCAATCCATTTGTGCCAGCTGCAAACTGTCTGACTTTTATTTCTCCTCTGTGAAAAATCTGCTGCATTGGTCTGAAGTCTATTAATAATAATGGTGCTTTAAATCATAATTGTCTGGTAAGATGTCCAGCGGCAGCATTGAGCTTCTTTTTCTTTGGAATATGAAATGTTCAAGATGTAATAAGCTAAATTAAACTTTAAGTAGTGAGATGTTTTTTTGCTTTTTTTCTATCGCATGCAATACAAGAAATGTTTGAACACGAAAGCCAAACTCTGAACTCTCCCGCGGCCCGTCACTCCCCGTTTCCTCCCAGAGGATCAGATTAATCTCCATAGAGGCAGAGCTGTTGACAGGAGGTTAAACCAGAGTGAGCTCATTTGGATCAGAAACACTGCACTGAGTCTCCATGAGCGCTGTACTATGAATAAACTACAATATGCTATAGTTGATGAGGGCTGAAACCTGTTTACGTCACAAGTATCTCTATTGTTGCACATTCTGTTTGTGCATTGTGAATCCTCAGTCCCACACAAGCTCGACTGATTGACACAAGTGCTTTGCATTAAAGCTAATCAAGTGATTTTCTCTTAATTTGTCTGCTGCTGCATTCACGTCACGCTTCTCGCCTTGAAGGAGGTCTCTGACTGAAAGCTTGTACGATGCACAGATCTGAGCGTGTGGAGGCGTTTCTCCATTAAAGGGACAGTTCAGGTGTTTCGAGGCTGGGTTAGATGGCGGTCGGTGGAGAAGCAGCAGACAGAAGTCCCAGCATGGAAGCGGAGCAATATCCAGTATCCATTTAAAACAACATGGCGTTACTTTTCTGCCATAAAATAACAGCTTTAAATTCATTTTGATGTTGCACATGTAACTGTGACCTGTGTCTCTGTCATCCGTACGTCTGTTCACACATAGAAGCTAAAACCACCAAACCACTTTCAGTATCTGTGGAGCAGAACGATCAGACGTTCTCGCCACAGTTCCTCAGCAGCAGGGAAAAATTCCACAGTGAAAAAAACGTTCCGGATCCGAAACCTGAAATCAAACAAATCAGCTTCTCTGTTTAAATGTAGCTTCCAGATGAAACACGCGACGCGGCTCTGCAACCGAGGAGACGATCTATGCAACAACGGCTCTGAGCAGACCACACGGTGATAACTTCTGTGTCAGACTCTGCATACACACACACACACACACACACACAGAGGAATCCTCCGGATCCGACCCCGCGGTTTTGTTTATTCTTTAATTAGAGAATCGTGTCTTTATCAAGAGGGGCTTCTGTGTGGGATGCCATGGCAACAAATAATTCATGAGGTGATGAATCAGACGGACGCTCTGAGGTTCACATCCAGAACAGCTAACAGCAAGACGTCACACACACACACACACACACACACAAAGTCAACATTTACAGAGAGAGAGAAATTCTTTTGTTGAAATGATTTGAATATCACAGATGTTAGACATTTGCATACATGCCTGTGTGTGTTTGCATGTGATGTGTGTTGTTACTTCAGTGGAGGAAGGTTATCCCTGTGACTCACAACCAATCACGGCTGCATCCAGGGGAAAGATTGGACCATTAAAATTTGATATGAGAATATGGCCGTTTGTCCCACGGACAAAGAAGAAGAAGAAGAAGAACAGTCATCAGTCATCGAAAGGATTGTTTGTTATAAATTAGATCATCTTTTACTCTTAAAGAGTAAGAAGTGAGAGGCATCGCTCTGATCGTTAACAGCTGCCCGTCTCCAGATGTTGAAAATTACAAATCCTAAATCAAAAAAAGCACGCAGGGCATTTACATGCGACAAAGCAACCGTGGTTCTGCCAGTTTACATACAATTTACATACAATTTGTACTTGTGATGTGAAAGACGAGTTTAAAATATGCAGATTTATGCAGGTACCCGACATGCTGAGAGTTACGTTCAGGACACAACGCTTCTGTTTGCACAAAGTGTTTAAGTCGACTGTTCAGTGAGGCGGCTCCCAACGGGCGGCGGATAATTGCCACTTTCGATGAGTCAAATGAGATGAAATCAGATCAAAGTGCTGAGCTGACCTCAACTTCAAATAATATCCGAGGGTCAGCATCCGCACTGACGGACTGCATCACGTCTCAGCTTTTCTAGATTGATCAGATCCGATGTGGACGTTTGTTTGGGTTCAGATTTGCTCATCAGCTGATCACTTTTGGATTTTATTTGGAGGTTTAAACGTGTGCATATTGTTTCAGCTCACTTCAGTGGATTTGTTGCGTTCCCTCTGGGTGACAATTAGCTCACAACAAGCACTCGTATTCTGGGCTCCAGGGACAATTAGCGAGCAGCGAGTTAGCGATTTGTCATATCTGTAACACAATAGCAACAACACAACCACCCACTGTGGAATTGTTTGAGTTATGAAGCTGCCACATAGATCCTCATAAGCAGCCACACACACACACACACACACACACACTGTCTCTATCTTTTTCTGACACAAACAAACAAAAAATGGCAAAGCCAGCTGGGTGCATGAGCCTGTTAAAGGCCAAACGACAGAGCAATGTGAAATCATTAGAGCGCTCCTCTGTGCAGAAGTCCAGACCTTGAAGAATGCTTTAATAAATATGAATAGAGAAAAACGTGTGGGTTGGAGGAATGAATCAGCTGTTTTTATTTATTTCCCCTCCACCACATTAAAATTCCTCCTCGTGGCGGTATTTCCTGTAAGACACCGAGCCCTCCCAGCAGAGTGTAGACATGATTAGCATTCATCCCCTCTCGCCTCTCGGCCTGTGACGCTGAGGAAATGTCAGGCAGCCACCGCTAAAGGTAAAATGCCAGAATTACACAGGTGTCAATCGGAAAATCGAATCAAAAAGTTGATGAAAACATGACGCGTGTGTCTCCCATTTACCTGAAGCCAGCGTCTTTTTTTTTACACGAGTTTCACGAGCACGGTAGCACCGGTGATCGATCGGTGAAGAAAAAGCCTCAGCTACGTCGTCAGCAGGACTCAGTTAACCGTAGAGGAATATTTGGTTGGTTACATATTTGTCAAATTCTGTCACATATTGTTAATAACAGCCGCCTGTGGGAAGCTGGTTTCCGCTGACTTCTAATCACCGGAGAACTGTTTCTTCTTTGCAGACCGTGAACGCACCTCTGCAGGGCTTAAAGTCACGGCAAAGTAAAACTACAGCTGAGACAAAAACAATTTCACAGCAGCTTACATATTTGAAATGAATGCAGATGTGAAGTTTTACAGATTCTATCTCTGCTGCTGCCTGCACGTTAACTCCTTTCTTGCTTGTTGGACTAAAACCTGGTGAAAACTGATTGTTCTCTGTTAGTGTTAAGACACAGTTTAAGATGTCTGCTGGGAGCAACCAGGAGTTAAATGACTCGATTTTAAGGGTGCTGACTAAACATGGCTGCAGCTACACACCAAGCACCAGCTCTGTGGATGTGAAGTGAAGCCACAAACTGCAGTTCCTCTTGTCGTCCACTTGAGGCTGGCTCCAGAAGTGAGTCAGTCTCCATAAGTCCCCATGTTAAAATGTCCAACTTCACAGCAGAAATAAACATGTTTACAGCCTGGTACAAAAAACAGTTTTGGTCTCTATAGCTAATTTCCCCGTTCATGACAACTGTACTGAGGGTGAATTTTTATACAACTCACCTGTTCAGATTATATTAAGGCTTAAAGTTATGCAGGATTAAGAGCGTGCACGCTTTGATTGACAGGTGGGTGCCATTACAGGTGGCTTGTTTGAGTCATCAGCCCGCCTTATCAGCAAAGATGGCGACCACACTGAGCGTCACGACAGCTCTTCAGAAACCTGTGTGCAACGTCACAGAGACTACGTCTGTGCGACAAACAAAGCTGCCAAATTTAGATTAGATTGAACTTTGTCATTGCACAAAGTACTGAGACAACGAAATGCAGTTTAACGTCTAACTAAGTGCAGAGGAACATGACATAGATATAAGCTGAGATATATACAATATGTGTGAGTGAAATGAATGCACAGCATAAGCAGCAGCAGTTGACAGTATACAATCGGTATACGTGTAATAATACTGTGCAGGTGTGAGTAATGATTTGGTTTACAACAACAAAACAGACAAAATCATTACACAGGGATTTCATTTGTACTAAAAATCCATGTTTTAGCGTGGACTGGATTGATGTAAAGCACACAAAATGATCATGCAGTGTATAAGTGAAAATGTTTGTCAGTAGGTGGGTGATGTTTGCTGCATTTAAATATATTAAGTGAAGTTTTATTTATGGTTTCTCTTTAATGTGCAGAGAAGTACACAGAGAGTTGCAGTCCAGTGAGGCTTCCAGTTCAAATATATGTCGGATATATATTGGAGAAGATTTGTGTGACATGTTACATTTTAATCGACTCATCATGAATCTCACACGACTCTGATTTACTTTTAATTCACCGTGTGATGCATTTAACCTAAATGTTGCTGCTCTCTCAGTGACACATTCAGAGACGGTTTGTCTCGCTCTGAATTTAAATCTTGGTTTTGTGTTTTGGTACCACAGTTACTGCTGCGCCGGAACGAGACAGAGAGAGAGAGAAGAAGAAGAAACAGCAGCTAAGCTTTTGTCAAGTGTGAGAATGCTCGATCTACTGTGTAATTTTAACAAGATTGAAGAAAAGAATATATGACGCACTGTCACAGATTTAGTGGAGAGTTTTTTGTGTTCAGTTACAGCCTCACATTTTGTTCCTGCAGACACCAGCTGGAACGTAGCTCACAGATGAGAGACGTTTTACAGGCCGGCCTCGGAAGCAGTCTTTATATCTGAGCTCTTTATGATGGAACAAACATTCCTGATTCTCAGGCACTGACAGCGCTACTTAGGAAGAGATATACGTCCTAACAATGTGGAAGGATCGTGTACACAGACCGTTTTCTCCCGTCCTCCTCTGCTTAAACCACAGAGGAAGTTCACTCCCACTGTTTGGTCTCTCTCTCTCTCCCCCATGCCTCTCACTCCCCTCCTCTTTTACTGTCTCTCTCTGTCCAACCAACCATTTAGTAGCCCTGGACTCTCTCTTTCTATGTTTGGCTTTATCTCCATGTGATGGATGGTTCAGGGTGAGGGGCAGTGACTTTAGCTGGACAGAAAACAACTCTCTCTCTCTCTCTGTCGGTCTCTCTCTCTCCCCTGGGTGGTCCTGTCTGTGTGTTTGTGGTCAAGCCCAGTTATCTGAGTGATTGACAGGCAGCTGGCATCCAGCTGCTTTAGATATAAACCATACATAGACTGAGACAAGGAGACACACACAGAGTGCAGATCAGCATTCTTCTTTCCAGCAACATAATGTAACTTTTCTACGTCTGTTCTCACACTATGTAACTTTGGGCTCCGGGTCGGGAGAAGTACGTAACGCTTTACGGCACTAAGTCACACACCACCAACTATTTCACTGATTTTGGTGAAACTGGATCATATTTTATGGAGAAAATGTTTTCTGCTCTTCCCTCTGATGTCCTCCGGCTGCTCCGCCTCAACTCTCTGTGATTTACAGAGTTTCCTGATGGACAGTGAAGTAAACTGCTGACAGCTGTAGCTGCTGTTAGCTCATGTTAGCTAAGTTTGTTAGCTGCTGTTAGCTGCTGTTAGCTCCGTTTCTTAGCGCTGTCAGCTAATGTTAGCTCAGTTTGTTAGCTGCTGTTAGCTAAATTTGTTAGCTGCTGTTAGCTAATGTTAGCTCAGTTTGTTAGCTGCTGTTAGCCAATGTTAGCTCAGTTTGTTAGCTAGTGTTAGCTCGGTTTGTTAGCTGCTGTTAGCTCAGTTTGTTAGCCAATGTTAGCTCAGTTTGTTAGCTAATGTTAGCTAATGTTAGCTCAGTTTGTTAGTTGCTGTTACCTAATGTTAGCTCAGTTTAGCTGGGAGTGTTAGTGTTTGTATCACAGGCGTTTTGGACCACCGGGAAGAGGAAGAGGAGGTTTTTGTGAGGACAGTTTTTGGCTCAATTTTCAGCATAACTGAGTTGAACTGAAAACATATTTTAATTTAGATTAAATATGGAACTTTATTCTTGAAAGTCAAAAGCTCCAACATCAGTCGTGTGACCGTGTGTCTCATCTCTGATCTCCGGTCTTGTCTGCGAAGGATTTCAAACAATATCATTTACTCACGTCGAACAGATTTGAAGCCAGAGTCCTTCACCTGCTGCATCTGGCCTTCTTTCTGACAGCTGTATACAGTCATGTGATTGCAATCAGTCCATACTGTACATTCAATCAGTCCCTGCTATGTCCGTGGTCATCATTATGCTGCTTACGTAACCAGGTCACTGCGAGTTGAAGATCATAGAGTGAAATACGCACACACACACACACACACCTGCTGCAGATAAACTCTGTGGAATCAATTTAGTCTGACTGCCACTTCTTATAACACATCACAGCTCTGAACTGATTGAATCTACGGCAGAATTCTGATCAGCGATTCTTTGAATTCTGTTCACATACAAACCCTTCATGCTCTCTCCCCGGCACAGATGACTTATGGTATTTTGGAAAAACACATTACATATCTGCAGAGTTCTGCACAAAGTTCACGTTCTCAATTTTGTAAATCAGTTTTGTGCAAGAAAAAAAAAACATAAAACAATATTGTCTTCCACATAGACACATAAAACGTGTTTTATTATCTTGCGGCTTGAAGTCAAACCAACAATATTTTCTTCATGGTTCATGGACACTTTTTGCTCTTTACAATTTTTCAAGAATTTTACTGTTTTTTTCTGGCCAAATATGAATGACCTCTTATGTATTGGCATGGCTAATTCAGAAAACCGTCACCGATAGAAACAAAGTGATCAGTATCAGTAATATCTGATCAATATAAAGACACTGAGTGCTTTGTGTGAACGGCTTCCTCCTCTCTATAAGAACGAGCATGACCCTTCACTTCTTCTCTGTTTCAGTTCTTTAATGTGAGTCTGGACCGAGCACGCCTGAAAAATACTGCTTGACATCGGCTTTGTGTTCTCGTGTATGCTTCACATGCTGTGGACTATTGATCGCTGCCTCTTGTGCAGATGAAGCGCCAACAGCAAGTACTGTGATGAATGATGATGATAATGTCACCACATCATAGACTTTCAAAATAAAGCTCGCAGAGAAACTTCTCACATTTTTTCAGTTTAAACGGTTGCAGTTTGGTTTTTGGTCGTTCTCCATGTGGCTTTGTTCACTTCCTCCTCTGCACAGGGTGTTTTATTTTGAAAATTGACTGGATATCCTGTTTCTGTGTCTGCTCTGTGCTGCCGGTCGTGGTCATCTGTCAAAAATAGACCACCCGCGTATTCTCCGTGGAGCACGGAGTCGCTTCTGAACGAGCATTGTCTGAAAAAAAAACGGACGCGATCAGCTCCGCCGGCCATGACGCGGTCAGGGTGCGTTTGAATTTAGCAGTGCGAAACAAAACAAAGCTAAAGAAGCTAACTGTGGACAATGCAGTGCTCAGCAAAGCGGATGACCTCGATGAGACCACAAGTACGTTTGGAAATCAAGTTGAGTCTGTGGCAGATGCAAAGTTGGACATGCTCATCCACCACTTCGACCTCCACGCCCTTACTTTGCCTCACGACATAAATGACACACGAGCTCCTGCACAATCTACAATATGAAGGTAATTCCTAGGGACACTGGGCTGGAAGGCAACACTGCTCATGTCCAAAAATTACCTGCATGTCATTGCCCATAATTTGCCCTATTACAGTATTATAGTCTCTATGTAAAGCCAGAGTCATTTGTTCAAGGTGAATTTTACCACTGAGAAATAGTTGTCCTACCAGGTTTCAGAGGGGATTTAGAGCCAAGGAGAAGTTTAGTCTATTCAGTGGTAGCGCTGGATTTACACACATCACTGCGCTGGGAGTAAGAGGGGGAGCTGGCGGGGGTGGTGGTGGTGGGGGAAATAAGGGGTGAGGAGGAGGAGGAGAGAGGGGTGGAGGTTTTCAAATGTCAAGTCCGGGGAGATTAACAAGCTAGCGAGGGAGGACTGAGCGCTCTAACTCTCCTCCCTCTCCCTCCTCGACTCCAACATCCTCTCTCTCTCCTCAACACGCCGTCTTAAGGACACACTGTCTCTCTTCCCTTCTTCTTTTCACTCTATAACATCCTCCCTGCACACACTCATAAGCATGCACATATTCTTGTGTCATTCCCTTTCTTTCACACTCACTCTCTCTCCCTCTGTTTCGCTCTGCACGTATTTTAATACCCATACAGTGTGGGGATTTGGTGAATGAGAAGGAAAGAAAAAAAAAGGTCTGAATAAATTTTAGAAAGGGGTTAGTGGTGGGAACAGAAACGTGGTCTCTCTTGTTATGCATGAAAAGTCTGGCTTGAAGACTGAGGAGGGAATGTGGAGAGAGAGACGAGGAGGAAAGCATAGCAGCAGCAGCAGCTCTGCTTTTCATGTAAACTTGTAATAAACTGATAGAAATAATCAAGTGAGATGTGACGAACATTTAGAGTATTCAAGGCTTTGCAAAAAGAGCTGAGCTCCTCATTTGTGTTTGTCCCAAACATTGCAGAAGGAGGGATCGACGTAAAACATAAGTGGAATGAACGAAAAGCAATTTGACCAGACGTAAGAAGTGCAAAAATAAAAACAATAAAATGTTCAAAGTTAATTAAAGTCCATTAAGTGAACAAACACAGGGCATAAGAAGTGACTGAGGCTTAAACACTCAGCAGTAAATGACGAGACACCTGAAATAAAAGCCAGGATAAAGAGATGCCCAGTCCCTCAGATCCAGACCCAGAATGTTCCAAAGACCACAATGACTGAAGGCGGACTCGAGGTTCTAGGTACAACTAGAAGTCCAGCTGCAGAGGATCTAACTCGCATGTCTTAACATAAATTCTAAAACTAAAAGACAACCAATGACTTTAAAAAAGGAGTTCTATGTGCACTCGGTCTGGTCTTTGGTAGGTTTTTTTTGGAAGACCAAACAGGAGGTCATTGCAGCAGTCGAGCCTCGAGGTGACGAAAGCATGCATTCATTTTCTGTGTCGGCCTGAGACAGGAACAGTCTGACCTTAACAATGTTTCTGAGGTGATAAAATGACATTTTCATGACATTTCTAATGTGTGCTTCAGAACTGAGGTCAGAATCAGAACTGATGGTAACTCCTGACCTGGACCCTGGTGTGAACGGCCAAGGACAGAAGATGCACACACAAGAGATATCTCTGGGTATCTCTGGGCTTTTTGGCTCAAATATTATGAGCTGAAGAAAGAAGTGATTTAAAAGGCAAGACCGAGTTTGCAGCCCCGATCTCCTCCGGCAGGTCAGTCCACAGTCTCAGAGCTATGACTGCAAAGTCTCTGTCGCCTTCGTGTAAACATCTAAACCATGGAACAACGAAGAATGACGCATCCGAGGATTTCACAATGACCAGCTCATGGGGCGCGGCCTCTCAGGACTTTATACCTTGTCTGTTTCAGTAATCTTGGGGTTTACTCCCAGCTTCAGGCTGCTGATATTCTGTCACAATCCTAAACATTCAGCATCACATTGGTTTCATAGATAACGTGAGCTGGAGAGGATTAGCACAGACGAGGCATCAGGACAGCGATATGAGGAGTGGAAAAGGGAAATACGAGGCAGCCTCAGCCAAAAAAAAGTCTTGAGTCCTGCCAGAGCTCATCAGCGAAGGCCTGAGACCCGACCTGGCATTTGGTCCGACATTTGGCAGCCTGTGTGCTTAAAGTTCTCTGCTGCCACTGGAAAATGCATCGGATGAGGCTTTTTTTGGAAAGCAGATACACCGAGCTGGAGATGATCAGCGAGGCTGCGGAGGACGTCCTCGCCCCCGCCATTACTCCTCCTGCTTGTTTCTTAGCTCCTCCCAGTGGGGGATGCAAGACAGAGATGGATGAAGGGATCGAGGTTACTGAATCATTTTTGTGTATTGTTGCAGGTACAGTAAGCACCTGAATTATATAATAAACGTGGCTCTGCAGCTGTAAAAGACATTTCCTGAATGAGCCAAGATGAACTTGGAACAGAAGAGAAGAAAACACCTTTTGGCAACTGAAGAAGAAGCAGACAAAGTCTAATAATGATGAACAAACATGAAGAATGTAAGCACTGCAGGCAGTCTGCCTGAATGACTTCAATATCACAGTATCAAAGCGTCCACTGGAGCTCAGCATCAGATCAGCCGGCCAATCAATGAACCACTTCCAGTCAAAGAGATGCTTCCACATGGGACACCACTCACTTCAGCCTCCTCTGGAAACCTCCTCCTCTCTCCTCTCTCCTCTCTCCTCTCTCCTCACTCCCTCGCTCCCTCGACTCCTCCGAGACACATCCAAGCGATTGGAACATCCTCGAAGATGGTGGACCTCGATCGATTTCCAGGTCACGGGCCAGAGGGTCGAGGACGAGAGGCGTAGAGGAGCATAATTAGCTGGATGGAAAACACCTGTAGAAGCCGAGGGGCTGCAGGTCAGGAGCTGTGTGGTCAGCCAACGACACAAAACAACGACCTACTCGGTTTCATTCAGCAACGCCATGACGGACAAATGCAATCCACCAATCACTGACAGCAAGACAATGAGTTTATTTAACTTTATTTCATGAAATGAATTTTATGGTTTCATCTCAAGCAGACTTCTCCAACATCACAATGATTTTCTACTCTGCTAATGCCATCTAATGTATGGAACCGTGACTTTGTAACCTGAAACTGTGTCTTTGTTTACATGGCAGCGTCTGATTTAATAGTGTGAAGCTCGATATTTTCCAAATCAGGAAGCTGTGGGAGTGTGAGCTCGTTATTGGATTTCAGGACTGCTCTGGAGCCGTAAAATTATCCGGACAATGAGGCCGACACGTGCTGCATCACATAGCACTCATATAACCAGGACAATTAGTTAATAATTCATACCACGACAATGACTGCATTAAAGGAGGGGAGGGAAGCGCCAGTGTCAGTGTGTGTGTTTTAAAGAGTGTGTGTGTGTGTGTGTGTGTGAGAGAGAGAGAGAGAGGAAGGGAGAGCGAGCATGCACCCTGGCCCTGAGGCCGTGAGCTAGAAACCAGGAAACCTAAAAGAGAGAGAAAAGTGGCACAGATCCTCCTCTTCTCTTTATCACCTCCTGTATGTTTTACATGCTGTAAAATATTCCTTTATGACCCGTGACAGATAAACTAATCACTGTTTAATGTAGTCTCAATGACCTGCATCACACACTGTACACTGGAGAAAAACAAACAAAACAGTTGTTTTTACAGTTAAATATTTTACTGTAATAAATACGGTATAACCTTTTCTAATATTACAGTAATAGGTTATTAGTACTATTGATTTTATGTTTAAGGTTAGCGTTTTATTCCATATTTTAAAATCAATGTAGATTTTACAATGAGAAACAGTAATATTACAGAAAAATGTAAAATATTACGGCATTTTACTGTATTATTAACAGTATTTAATATAAAATACTACTTTTTTCTGTATAAATTCCCTTAAAATGGCCTACAATTAAAGGTTTTGACTGTTTTACTTCATACAGGAAAACACAGTCATACTTCACGGCATATTTTACGATCTTTTACTGTCACGGTTTGGCAGTTTTTCTTACATTTCTTACAGTGTAGTCTCCAGCTCAAAATCCAAATATAATAAATATTCACATGTTTGTTTCGCTGCTTGACCTGTTGTAGTTCCTTTTATAATAAGTATCTTTTTATTCCTGTCTGTAATTTTATTTGACATTTCAGACTTCTGGACTAAATTCTTCTACAATCCTGGAAATTCAACAAGAATCAGCAAAACAAACATGAAGGCAGTTTATTTAGAGGTTAGCTGACGTAACGTTGTCGAGAGCTCGATCACTACCATCTAAATCTTCTTCTGGATGTTCGCTAAATAAATACTAGTTAGTATTTTGGTGAACAAGTGTGTGTGTGTGTGTGAACAAGTAAACAGTGCCTTTACCAACTAACTAAGTGATAGATTTCACCTGTAACCATGGTAACTGAACACAACAACGATGGCCGCTGTTGTAGCCCAAATTTCGCTAAGAAGACACGGCGGTATGGTAGTGGCATTTACGCTGTTGAAACCCAGCTCGTGGGGGGAAAAGGAAGCAACATAAAAGCAGATGTACTTGGTATAATAATGTGATTTATTTCCAGAAGTACTGCTGGATGCAGCACAAACCAGAGAAATAAATATAGCCAAAAGACTACTCTGAAAATCAGTTTTAAACCTCTAAATGAATCCTGACTATCTGAGGTCCCTCCAGGTAGTTAACAAGTACCTCAGCCAAAACAAGTAAATTCACTTATTAACAGTCACGATTTTAACACAAGACGCACGTTGGCAAGCTGTGAGGAGACCGAGCCGCCAAGACTGTCAAGCTCTCCAAGCTTTGGTGAGCTGGTCCCCTCGGATACCGACCCTGAGGATCGGAGGGGCCGGAGGACGCTCCAATCAGGAACAGGTGACTCACCTGGCAGCCGTAAGATACGCCAAAAATCTCATTCAAATATTTTCAATTTTTGTTGGATAAAAGTCAAATCACAAACATTTGAAAAGTAATTCCATTTAAACTAAAAACTCTGTTCACATTTATTAAAATCTCATATTTAGCAGCATTTCCTCATCAGTCACACACACCAATCAGTCATCCATTGAACTGTGTGTGTGTGTGTGTGTGTGTGTGTGTGTGTGTGTGACACAGATAGAGTCAGAGCAGGACAGCTGCAGATGTTACAGGACGGTCGAATTCAAGCACACACACACACACACACACACACAAACAAAGATATGCACATTGGCCCAGTATGCATGCACACATACTTATCCATGAATATAAACACACACATACACACACGGAGTTCACTAGAGAAGTGAGCGGCGGCTTTTAGACGCATGAGAGATGTAACACAGATGGGGACGTGTGTGTGTGTGTGTGTGTGTGTGTGTTGCTTTGATGTGAACAGTCATTAACTAGAAAATCAAGCTGCTTTGAAGACCTCAAACACACGAGCGCAGACTTTAATGATATGTGCAATACAAAAAGTCGGTTGAATGTAAATTGCCTCAAGATGGTTTCCACGCTAAAAGCCGTCGACACACACCTCACCATCCTCTAATAAACAGCCATATTCACCACACACACACACACACACACACACACACAGGCCGTTTGTCTGCTGCTTTTATCTCACATGCTCCTTCTTGAGAACATTTATATCTGGCTTTTCAGGCATGCACATGTTCGATCTTTTCTTCTTCGTGGCCCGCCTGTCATGTTAAATATCTGGTAGCATCAGCAGGTGTGTTTAGGCCGAGCCACCGTTTGCTCCCAGGATGTCTGTTTGCATCGGGAGGCAAAGAAGTATGACACAAAGAGACGTGGCAGGCCGCGGAGAAGGAAGAGACCGACAGACTGAAACAGACAGCCCTCTCTTCTCTGTGTTAGTGTGTGTGTGTGTGTCATTGTGGCCATCTTATATGGCAAGATAAAACTAGAAATAAATGAAATATTAAAAAAAGGTTATAAAAAGAGCAGAGAATTAAAGACCACAAGGCAAAATTAAAAGTCTTACTCCTGAGACTTCAGACTTGAAAATCTGTATGCATTGTTTAAAATGACTAACTACAGATGAATGAAGACGCGCTGCATTTTTATTCCTCTTTGAGTGCTGAATGTGTTTTTGTTTGCAGGTGTAATCAGTGCACATAAATGCTCTGCAGCCTTTAAAAAGTGCATTTAATACATTTGTTTGATTGCCGCGTAGCGTCGGCCCACCGACTCAACGCTCAGACAATCAATTTTCAACTGCGGTGCAACGTAAACTCGATTTAATCAAAGCATAAACAAGACTTAAGAAGTGAAATCGTTTCTGAGCACAATCACTTCTGACTCGCCTCGGACAAAATTATTAATATTCATCCAGCTAAACTCATCTTGTGTGATCACATCTTAGTATTATGACAGGTAACCTGTCAACTGTAAAACTTGAGTGAGTCTCTTGTTTCTTCTTTGGGAGCTTTCCATCTTTTCTACCATCTGCTGCATCCACTGGATTTTCCTTTGCTCTTGTCAGGACTATTCCTTTCAGACTTCGCAGTGATGTCTGCTGGTTCATGGTTAACTTACTAGCCACATTCGGACAGTGCTCTTCCTCTTTCATAACTGAACATGGCTCGTTCGAGCACATCAATTTTTAGATAGAGGCAGGACCAGAGCCTCCACACACTGAGCTTTACATCAGCTCTTCAGAAACATGTGGGTGATGTGCAGGTTTAATACTGTCAGTGGTTTGAACTCCAACTATCTTAAATAAAAGCTGATTTGGAACCTACAAAAAAAGTTTCTGGTCTTGGTTTCAGTGACATAACTGCAGCGTCTATGACAGCTTTATTAAAACTCAGCCAAGTTAAGCCTACTGAGGATGATTGGAGTCACAGAATGAGAAAAAACTCTGGTAGTGGATCACTGGGTGTGTGTGTGTGAGAGAGAGAGAGCTGAGTTCAACCCTGGTCCGTTTTTTGACATGCATTTTAAATACAGTATCTGTTCCCTCACCAACTCCAGCTGATATCGGTGATTTGTATGGCAGGGGAAGATTGTAACATTTAAACTGTGGCCTTCAGCTTTTTTTTTTTTCATTGATTGAAATCCAGCTTCAGCTAAAGCACTGAAGTTACTGTATAAATTCTGCACATAGTGATATTCAGCTGGTCATCTAGTCTGGAACTACTTTCCTATAATGCTGCTCATCATTTTCCACCAATATTTCAGTAGCAGCAGACACTTTTTTCTTAAGAAAGAACTGACTGTTCATTTAAGGTCAAACTTGAGCTGACTGTGAAAGATTTCATCCAATCAGCTCAGCAGAAAGAGTTAGAAAGAGTTCTCTTTAGTGTCAGTTTCCTTTTTTTTACCTGTTACGTGTAAATTCAGCCCGATGTTTATCCATTACCGTCATTACAAGTGATGTAAGGAGGTAACTATTTGGCTCAAATCTGATACCAGTGGTCAGAGTCATGAGGTTTTACTGTAAGAACCAGTGGTGAACTGTACGCTGGAAGCACAGTCATGTTGTGGTTTCATGAGAGGAATTTTTGCCTCTCACCGCAGCATGAAGAAACAGCTTGTTTTGAACATCAGTCAGTTGACAGTTCAAAAGCAAAACGAAGAGTTAGGAAATGTGACCACATAATTAAATTAAATAAAGACGTGGTTCATGTTTTTATCTGTCATTAACTCACAAAGCGGTTCACTTAACCAGCTGCAAAGCTTGAGAGTGTGGACGCTGTTTGGCGTGTATGACATGACGTTAAATTATAGCTTTCTTTGTTTGATTTGACTCGTTGACTTCACACAGTGCAGATGTTGATACAATGACAATGCTGCTTCAATATATATAAAATAATTGTAATGTATAACTAAATTATGATGCAACTTAAACATGATGATGCTGTGGAACCTGAACGTGAGCATTCAGCCGTACCTGAAGCACTGTGGGTGAATATCATACTGTCAGTGTTGACCTGTGTTGAACAAGCTGCTGTACAGTAGTTGACTCATTGCTACGGTGGATAACTGTTACAGAGGCAGGGGTTCAATTTACTTTCACTACATTACCAGCTTGCTATGACTCAAACCTTTTATATTGCATTAATTTATAATGTTTTATGACGCCGAGGCATTGAAGTTAACCCTCCGGAGAGACTAAGGTTGTGGATTACACACAGCATGATCGCTGCACATCTCACAGAACACACGCGTGTCATTAACTACTTGCATCTGTGCTCAGGACACAACACCTGTTCACACTGTTCTCACAAAGTTTGCCTGCTTGTGTAATTACCCGTCTCACTGCAAGGTCTTCGCTAACAACCTGAGGGAACTTTTTTTTAATGCTGTGCAGGATTTAGCTAAGACCCACACCAAATATCAAGCTTTCTGGATGGGAATGACCCGTAAAGCCTCACTGACAAGATGAAAATGAACTGTGAAGCAGCATGGCAGAGAGTAAATGAAATAGATTTTTTAAAAAGGTCAGAAGAACAGCTATTCACAGTGCTGTAATGTTTATTTCCCTGTCTTAGATGCGGCGGTGAGCTAATCCATTCCTGGGGTGGGTGGACTGCGGTTTCCTGGGCAAGGTTTTTATTATGGACGATGGTGCTCTCAGCAGGAGTGGAAGCTGATCAATCAATACAGCACACACAGTGGATGATGAAACTTTGCCTCTTAAAGTATACAAAGGAAAAAAATGTTTGCTTAAATAATTTAACATATTATCCATCTACATTAACACAACAGTGCTCTGTCTCTTCAGCTCAGAAGGTATCACATAACCGGTTTGTTCTGGCTTCTAAACATCACGGTTTAATTCAAGCCTGGGTTTGATTTTCTCCCTCAAAGGGCCCGGTCGACATTTTCATAGAATGACTGACAGCATGTGGCAGCTAATCACTAAGTTCTCACGTGTTTTGAGCTTCAGTCAGATCTGATTCAGAATGAGAACAAATTCAGATCTTCAGCGTGTGATGATCAGGATCACAGATACAGCACCAGGTTTGGACACACCTTCTCACTGGAGGTATTAAAACTATGAAGGAACGCATGGAGTCATGAGGTAAACAGACGTGGGCTCTAATCTGTGGTTCTGTTAATTTTTGATTTCTGAGGCTGGTAACTGTAATGAACTTCCTTCCTTTCCTGGTTGCAGAGCCAGAGCCAGACAAATCAATTGAAGTTAACTTTTTCAATACTGAATTACAATTTAGGTCAGCTCCACACACACAACCACAAGCTGCCTGAATGATCAGGCGCTTCAAGTTTAAATAACGTAGGTGTTCTGGATTGGAAACCCTCTGTTTGATGGGTTAGGAAGTTGCTGCTCCAATCGTTGACCTCCTGGGCTTCCGAGCCGAGTCAGGTGACCACGGTAGGTCATCGGGAACCAATGAAGGACAGTGAGTCATCTATTCATCCATCGTAACTTCATAGTAACGAATGAGGACAATGCTCTTCTATCATAGTTGAACATGGCTTGTTTGAGTACATCTATTTTTAGATAGCCAGGAACTGGTAACTGTAATGAAGTTCTCCTCTGCAGCAGAGGTAACCCTTGGTCTTCCTTTCCTGGGGCAGAGCCAGTTTAATCACATCCTTTGATGGTTTTTGTGACCGCACATGATGATACATTCAAAGTTGTTGAAATGTTCTGGATTGACCTTCATGTCTTAAAGTAATGATGGACTGTTGATTCTCTTTACTTAGTTAAGTGGTTCTTGCCATATAATGGATTACTACAGTAGTCGAACAGGGCTATTTACTGTATGCCAGCACTACAGCTGAACAACACACCTGATGGTCTCAAAAGCATTAAGGAAGCAAGAAATTCCACTAATTAACTTTTGAGAGGGCACACATGTTAATTGAAAAACTTTCCAGGTGACGACTTCATGAATCTCACTGAGAGAATACTAAGCGTCGTCATCAAAGCAAAAGATGGCTACTCTCATCGTAATTCTGTATGTGTTACTTTATAGTTTTGATATCTTCATCTACAAGAAAGAAAAAACATTGAATGAGATGGTGTGTCCAAACTTTTGTCTGGTACTGTAAATTTCAGAAAACCCTCATTTATCCAAAGGAATCTACTTTATATACCATTTATCTGATAGCACGTACCATAAAGTATAATAGTTTAAGTTATAATGGGCAGAGTTGACTTCGCTACATGGCTGTTTCTGAGGTTGATTTGTTTAAATGAAACATACCTCCAAACTGAGTTATGGTGGGTTATGAATGTTGCTCCATTAACAAGTCAAACTCCAGGAATGTCTAAATACAAATATTTATATGACCAAATAAACTCCAGCTCAGTGTTTTAAACAGCACAAATGACTTTGTAATGCCAGGAATAAATAATAAGGAATAAACTGAAATGTATGCCGGCCCACAGGGCGACCATTGACAGGGGAAACAAAGGGAAACATGTTATAGGTTTCTGTAGAGAGAGAGACGGTTATTCTACTGCTGCTGCTGCTGAAATCTGCTGAAACATAAAATGATGAAATAAGAAGGGAATAATGAAATATGCTGAGCTAGTCAGGGCAATCTTTTATTCCTTCCGCCTCGCAGACATCGTATTACATCATCAGCAAATCCTTTCGCTGGATCAAGTCACGCTAGCTCCATCCAGCTCCGGAGTCAATCACTTTCATTCATAATCAATTCAGAATGTAAACAGGAACTCTGCTGCATTTGTGACTTTAATTCTCAGTTAAATGTCATAATGCCATATGTCTCTCAGACAGATCTACATAGATGAAGGCACACTGCCTCCAGCTGAAAAACTGAACTGCTGGTCCTCCCAGCCAAACCTGCTATACACCATGACATCAACATTAAAGTTGACTCCCTATGTCTTGCCCCTACCAGAGTACCGAGAAACTTAGGGGTCATGATCAATGACCAGTTAACCTTCTCTGATCAAGTGGCCTTGGCCGCCCGGTTGTGCCGCTTCGCACTTCACAACATCAGAAAAATCAGGCCTTGCCTGACTCAACATGCTACCCAACTCCTGATGCAGGCTGAGGTCATCTCACGACTACATTACTGTAACGTCCTCCTGACGGGCCTCCCAGCCTGCACAGTGAAACCCCTTCAGATGATTCAGAACGCGGCAATGCATCTATAGCACCTGTAGCAGCCAACATTAAATTCAATTGAACGACGCCTGGCTCTGCCACCCGTACGCTCAGGGCGATCCAAACTTTTCTCGTCTGTTGTTCCCCGTTGGTGGAACGTCCTACCAGTTCCTACCAGATCAGGGGCGTCCCTCTCTACCTTCACAAACCTCCTGAAGACCTCCAGCTCTTCAGAGAGGACCTCCTCTCCTAGCACTACTATTACCACTACAATGTAAATGTAAATTAAATTGTGTACCTTTAAATCCAACTGAAACTAAATCATGATGTGATTGTTTCTGAACATCCAAACCAAAACCTGCAGGCTGTGTTCTTGAGAAACGAAGACACACAGGAATCATTCTCCAATTTTTTCCATTAGTTTATGAGCTATACATCTGTTTTGTTTTGTTTTTCACATAATGGCTACATTCATCCAGTATTTTCTTGCAAAGTAAGTGAGCCTCCAGAACTCTACCTGCCCTACATCTGCGCTGCTCTCAGCTTCTCTCAGCTGTTGGACATTACATCAAATGATTTCATATCTTTCGATTTCTTTACTCGGATGAACCTGCTAAAAAGCATTTTTTCATAAATCAGAACAGCCCTTGTACCTGCCCTGAATAACCCATGCAGGAGTCCTTCCTAACCAGAACCATGCACACATGCAAACAAAGCCTTCCTAACTGGAAACACAACAGGAACACCACCATATGCTCCAGGTTTGCACCTGCAGGGCAAAGAGCTTAGAGGACAATGTGGAACAGACAGTTATCATTGGTGTATGTGTGCATCAGAGTTACGTGTTGTGTGTGTGTGTTTTTTGTCAACACACGGCACTTTTTAACCTCCCTGAGGGCAGCAGTGGCAGAGAGGATAATTTGGCATTCATTAAAGCTTTCTAACTGACCTCACGACCGCATTCAAGCTTCTCTGAAAACAGTCCATATCCACCAAATGATGTATGATTACCATCACCAGTCGTAACCTCGGTCAAAATTTAGTTCTCCTGCGCGGGAGAGAAACCAGGCCAGGGATGTGCAGCTGTGGCTGTCTCATTTGGCAGGAATCACTCGCTCCTCTCCGTCTGTCCTGAAAGTCTGTGAATTCGTAGAAAAGGCTGCCTGAAAAAAAAACTGCCAGATATGCGACACAGACTTACATGTAATGGAGATTTCCGTTCATAAACTGACAATGTGTGAGACTTCTTTTGGCACTATGATCTCACTCATTGTGGCAGTGTTTTACAGTGCACTCAAAATAGATTGCTCAGCATTTTATTGTTCCTCCATAGCAACAAGTCGTCCACACACACGTGTGTCCTCTGACCTGATGCTCCTATTGGCAGGACAGCCTCATCTGTCTGTGCCTCATTGTTGAAACACTCAAATTGGTTTTATGATGTGACAACACTATGATTAAGGATTGGTTGAGGGGCAAACATTATGGGAAAATATCCGGGAAACATTGCGGTTTGTGTGGGTCAAATGGACAGAATTACTGGATTTTCTCTGGAAAAAGGAAACAAATTGCAACAAACACTAGAAAATGGGACCGGGCTCAATAGATATAGTGTAATAAAGTGACTGTACATGTGATTTATGTACTTGCAAACTACAAACATCTGACAAAAATTGTCAGAAATGTGCTGGGTATCTGCTATTTGTTGTGCAATGCCTGTATCCAGTAACTCCATCCAGATACGGCTGTCCTCTGATTATGAAAAACCTCTTTTGACGTGCTTGGTTTCATCATCTGAAGGGAAAAAATAACCATAAAACAGACAATCTGAGCTCTGCAAAGAGAAAGCTGCTGGTGCTCTTTTGTTATTACTGGAAATAACTTGGCGGTGAGCTTTTTCCAGTGCAGCTTCTACACCTGATGGAGTGAAGTGGTCTGAAAGTGGCAATCTAAAACATTATCTGTAAATAACAAGTTCCTTCAGTTATAGGCAACTTCAGTCCAAGGCAGTGGAGGAATATGGGCAAAGTGCATGACGCAAATGTAGTGTGTCAGCAAACAGCAAACGCCTCTGAAACTAATTTGCAGTTTACCGTTATTAAAACGTCCATATGAGAGAACAACACCAATTGAACACTGAGCTCCTGCAACATTGTTGGACTGAAGATGGACAGTTTAAATCGATGAAATAGATGCAGCAGAACCAGAGATATCGCCTTCTTTCGTATCAAAACCCGGCGCCTGCATTACCCACAATGCAACTCGACTGCAGAGAGTTAAACAAGCACATTTGGGTGCATTAACTGCAAATGCAGCTTCAAGCAGAGATGGAGGAGGAGCGAGCACGGAGGTTTTGGCAAGCTCACTTTTTCACTCCCCGCTCTCAAGATTTTTATTTATTTTCAAAGTTGTAGTCTCGAGTGACATCACTTGAGTCAATTCATCGGACTTTGCACAGCTCCCTGAAGCCACACAAGGCTTGATGCTTTTTTTGTTTAGCAAATTGGATTAGAGGAAAGGAGAGTCCCTCAACTATTCTCTATAAATACACAATATTTACATATAGGATATCTCAAATGTGGCAAAGGCTGAGATATCCAGACTTTTTGTCTTGTATGGTTCAAGCTCCAAAACCACTGAATCCTACAGCACTCTATTATAAGTCTTTCATTATACTCTTCCTGCTTCCAAAAGTCCCACTTTTTTCAATCCCTCTAGTTTGTAATGCTGAACTATTATCCTTGATAGCATCATCACCCCTTCAGAGCCATGAAAAATATTATACATCTGTTTTCACAGGCTGAACTCGCTTCTCATGACGGACAAGCCAAGCTTAATGCGTAAAATTAGGGCAGTACCCCTTTATGGGAAATGTGAGAGATCACACACACAGATATAAGTTAAGTGGGTCGCTTACACAAGAATCATTTACAGCACAGTGCAAAACCTTGGACCAGATCTTAACTATGAACAAACGTTGCTGTGTCATGAAAACAACATATTCCATTATGCATTTTAGGTGCCTGCACAATTCGGTTTCTAAAATTGTAACCGTTGCACAGATTAGAGTCAGTATCATGTGCTAGAAAGAAAGGAGACACCGACTGCTCAAAGCAAGAGCAAAATTCAAACCCAGGTTTTTCTAGTTCATGTGAACATCTTAAAGGTGGTAAGAGCTTAACCATCAGCGGGGGAATATTAGCGTCAGTATGAGCTGCAGCGGTCTTTCTTTCTTAATTTCAGACATGTGAAATGATTCCATGGTCATCTTCTACTATTCAAACAATGGACTGGATTTTAAAGAATAACACTGACCTCAAAGTTCTGCAGCACAGATGGCTTTTGAGAGACGGCCAGCTCAAATAGTCGTTTTTTCTGTCTGGACTTTTATTGACTGTGGGGACGTCTTCAGCACTGCCAAATCTGTTTTTACTGTTACGCAGGATGCTAAGAGAGCTTAGTTTTGTATAAATCATGTTGCCTTTGTTAGTACTGTACTGCTTCATGTTTTGTGTGTGGCCAGTTTCATTGGAGCCACATAACATCCATCAATTGTTTAGAATTTGCATGTATGTAAGCTGTTGCATGTGCGCGTGTATCCTGGGCAGCCTCGCCTGTTGTTGAAAACACGTTCATGACCTTAACCAGAGTGTATGGCAAGTTGTCCATTTCTTACTTTATGCATGCAGTCATAGCCGCAAACAGAGTAAAATAATGGGACATAATAAGAACCAGATTCCGACGCAGTTACAGTCAGACACAGAGAACTTCTTAACCTTGCTGACTTTATCCAAAGTATTTGTGCAGTAATGGTGCCTGATTGTGCAGCCCTTCCACTAATTAGACCTGTAACCTTACTGCAGTCATTACAATCAGAAACCCTCCCACAGAGCAACACACACTCTCCACAGTCTAGACATCGTCTTTCTCTCAAACACACTCACTCTGCTGAACTCGACTTCCCTCCATCCTTCTCTTTCTCTCTATCTTTCTGTATAACTTCCTCATTCACTGTGTGTCTCTCACTCTTCTGTCTCTCTTTCTCCATGGCCATCTGTTGTGAATCACTATAATGATAATGGAGTCCAATGTACACTCCTTAACATACTGAACCCATCGACAATAGCTTTCTCTCTTTAATTCACTGGTCCTCATCCAGCTGAAATTGCCATTCACTCACTGCTGTGGTGCCGCTCGGCCAGGTCCCACACCAAAAAAAAAAGTATTCACGACAAGACTACAGTGCTTCTCACAGTGTTTACATTGTTGCTTTGCAGTATATTGACTCCAGACACAAAAGCAACTCAAGAAACCACAAGTGAAAGCTGAGAAACATATCGTGTGCTAACTACATTATTTTATTGCTAAATTACAGAATAGTGCTGTACCCAAATCACAGTAATTAATTTAGTTTTTTTACTTTATTATTACTGAAACCCAGTAGCCCGTAAATTCCTCCAAATGTACACTATGTGTACAACATTAAAACACTGTAATTTTACATAGAAACTGTATTTTTACATTTGTTTTGCGGTCACTTCAGAAAGCTGTTTCTTCGTTTATTGTGTTATGTTATTGTTATAATTCATTGATGATTACCAGTGTATGCAAAGTCCTATAAGTTAGAAGTGACTCATGTTGCTACAGTAAGGTACAACGTTGCAATGCTGCCGTTCAGTCACTGTCTGTGATTAAAGAATAGCTTTCTACCTTCATGTTACTGAGATACTTTGGCTTAATTCCAACCATTTTTCAATGTCCATGGCTTGTACTGTACGTGTCCTTCTGGGTAGAGTTTTCTGCCCCATGTGATGAAGATTAAAATGTCCACCATGGGAATAAGGTCAATCTTACTGCCTTCCAGTGTGTGTCTAGAACCTGTGATAATTTGATTTTTCACTTACTTAGACACAAGAGAGCCACTGTTTAGATGTACAGACATCCCTCTTCTGTCCTGCCACATATAAGTGTCTTCAAATAGCTACGGGACCATGATGACCCAGTAACTTTAAGTTTCCCAAGGATGTTAGGACAGATTATGGCTGCATAGACTTGTTTATCCCCACATGTCAGCAATCCTGAAAACACTGCAAAGAAATATTGCATGCTTTATTTAGACATGGCCAGAAAAAGGATTTAAATTATTGAGTGGGTTGATAGAGGTGAAAAACTCCTGCTTCCAAATCAAACAAAAAAATACTGAGGAATCCAGCTAGACCTGGCTCATACCCTCCAGTCACTTGCCTAAATTTGAGTTTTCCAGACTGGTTACCTGAGGCATTTCCTCGAGTTTGGCATGACTTGGAAAACGTTGTCAAACTGTTAAAGTGTATATTTTTGAATTCTTCTAAGTCTCAGACCCAAACTGCACTGAACGCTTCATTTGCTTTCATGTTGGAGAAGTCGGAGTGAACTAGAACAGATCCCATTCAGGCAAAAGCTTAAAGTTGCATACAATTTTAATAGGGTTTTAATTCCTAATGATTAATCATTTATTACCCAAATCCTGTTGATGTTTGCGTTAATATTTTACCATCCCCAAATTGCTTTAATGAATATTAAACACAAGTGTTATTCAAATTTGCCAACACTAAATTCAATGATGGTATTAACGTTGACTGGTTCTTTTAAGTGCCTCTACATACCTAACAAGTTAACTGACTGTGGGAGGACTGATGGCGTCTTCATCTGGTCGGTCTCACATCCTGTTGTGCAGTCTTTTGACCAATCTTTGGGATTCATCCACATTTTTTGTTGGATGCCAGCAGACAGAGAAAAAACAAAATTCTTGATAAAGATTTTGAAACTTCTTCTGGGGAAGAATTATTCTGTCATCACTTTAAACCTTTTCCTGTTGTGTGAGTCATCCTGAAGTTTTCTTCCCTTTTCTAATTTTGAAATATAGAGCATAAAATAGAAATATAGAACGGTTTGAGGATGAAAAGTAATATTAGAAGAAAAACAAGCAGTTAAGAGCTTTATTCTGTATGAACATACAGATTTTAATAAACAGTGTCCTGGTTGAGCATCTCGTGAATGATCTCTTTACAACAACACGATGTATGATTGACATTTCAGCTATCAACGTCCCTCCCAGCGGCTCACACATTTTTTTGGCAGGACCGGCTCCGGTGGTGGGATGTTCTGAAAAGAAAGTGAACTGACCCCAGCTCAGGTGCATGCAAGTCTATTTGTGTCCTCCATAATGATCTATATCCCAAGCCTTATTCCAGTGACTAGACACAGGCGATAAATCCTGGTTAAACTTTGTCCTTCCTCTTTTCACAGCGAGACAGGGTGCATGATGGACTGTGTCTCTCTGCCATACAGTCCTCTATCGCATCCCTCCCTCATTTACTTCATCTGCCCCTCACTTCATCCATCCCTCTTTCTCTATCCCTTCCCTTGCCTTTTCCAACCCTCTCTCCATGCATCACTTGCCCACTCATCTCTCTCTCTTTCTCTTTTTTACTTCTTTTCTCTCTTAAATCTTCTTGCCTCCCATCTTACCTTCATTTTCTTCCTCCCTTACCGTCTCGTCCTCTTTTAGTTGAAAACAGCAGAGCTGGTGTGGTGACAATCAAGGCAATGCTCACCAACCCATCCATCGGTCCTATCTATGATATAAAACGCTCTAATAATTATTTTTTTTTGTCTCATTTTGTTGAGTTTGAACAACATCAACATCCATCTGTCCCTCCACCATTACATCTACCTCCACCAGTCATTCATTTCATTTTCCAAAAGAAGTTAGCTGACCCAGTTTCCTCAGGAATTCATAAGAATGATCACAAATTCAACCACTCCCTGCAATATTTGCGAGATCTTGCAGTGTTCTCAAATCTTTGCAATATTTCTGCTGTAAAGATCTCCAGAGGATGAATATATGATGATTTTACCAATCGCCAAATAGAAAGTCACATTTATCAGCCTAATTAAAGTACAAAAACAAACTTCGATCCCCACAAATAGTAGTCGTCTGTTGTTGAATGTGTGTACTGTAAGACTCCGACCGAGCTTCTCCAACGTCACCAGAACTGAACCATTTCTAATCAAAACACTTTCAACAAAACATTTAGTATTTGGAGCCTGCTGGTAACTCTTTATGGTAAGGTAGGAAGCACTAAGGTTCATAAAAGGCTCATAAAATAAGTTATAGAATTGCATTCAATTTCCTGCCCAGCTAACTGCACACTTATCTTCCTAACTGGACCTCCTGCAATCCTCCTGTAACTGCTTTAAACAGTCGATAGTAAATTTGAGAATTTATCCTGAAATAACACAAAAAAGATCACACATTTTAGAGGTATTTCTCTGTAAATCTGTCTATTGGCACCTGGAATAATGGCAAAAACTCACATGAGATCCTGGACAGACGGCTAAACTCAGACTTTTTCTGTCTTTATCTCGCCCTGGTGCTCTATCTCCCTTCTTTCTTGCTATTTTCTCTCCCCCTGTCTCTTTTTTGCTATTTAGCTAGCAGACACAACAAAACAAACTCTGGCCATGGTCCAGCCGGGCCGGTGAAGGAGAAGAGATGTCTGTGTAACAAATGACAAAGTGTCAACACCAGGAAATAGCTTAGCTGGACCTGTGTGTGTGTATTTCTTTGTGTGTGTGTGTGTGTGTGTGTGTGTGTGTGTGTGTCTCAGTTTGGGGAAATAGTCTGGCACGCTTGATTATGTTTCAGCCAGCCAGCCGCTGCAGCCTGGCCAACTTCGACCTTTCAGGCTACCATAGATATAGAGACACACGGAGAGAGAGAGGCGGGAAGAGATAGAAGATGAAGGTGAGTCAAAACGAATGAACACAGATCCGATGCCGGCGTTATCCACAGTTCACTTGTATCTCCAATTTGGGATTTTAGTCTGACAGCTGCCCTTTACTCTCACCTGTACAAAATGCAATCCATGACCCTGAACCGAGTCAAGGCATCGAAGAACATTTTAAAAAAACAGACCTTGGCATCAATCACGTCACTCAAAGACGACACAGGATGTGGTTTACACGTCTGAGATTTCTGCTGAACGCTAATAAAGCTCAAGGATGTTTTATTCCAAAGCCTAATGGCACAAATGGAATGACCGTCATTAGAGATGCATAAATCTGCATTGGCAATTTTTTGCTGTTAGTGCTGCAGATGTAATCCATGAGATCATTTCCTTGGTGCTAAATCATCTTGATTTTCTTAGTTTTGATCTCTATTTCCCGGAGGTTACTTTACAGTCATGTAAAAGATGTTACATATTTTAAAACAATATCTTTATCTGTATTTTTCTCCATACATATACACCACTGAAGATGCTGTTGCTGCTCCTAAAATCAAAAAACACATTCCTTGTCGTGCCGGATATTAATGAAAGAACACCTACAGTACCAGGTTGTTTAGAGCAGCAAATGTTGTTAATTGTGTGTTGGACAATGGGCGGAAAGCTAAAGGAAATCGGTGCCCTTCACAAAGAGAGTTAGAGGAGGAGAAATAAAGGACGAGTGGAGGAGAGAGTAACTGAAAACAAGAGCGAGAAGATGAATACACAGGGAGAAAAAATTAAAGCGAGAAGGGAGAGAGAGATGAGGCCTTAGCCAGCATTAATTGTGTTGAATTATTCAACCGACTCTAAAGCTGGAAGGAGCACTGGAGCACTTCTTTCTTATGTGTGTGTGTGTGAGCACGTGCTACTATCATGTGCATATAGATTTGTATGCTGTGTGTGTGTGTGAGGAGGGAATTTGGTGTGTGTTTCCCTCATGGAGTTCGTGGTCGGTGTCCCCCAGAAGCAGCTACTCACTCTTCATTAATGAGAGCTGCAGAGATGTGTCAGGTTACATTACGCACACACACACACACACACACATGCACACTATGAGACATCATAGCTGTGAGCTCATTGGCAGAGTGGACAGTGATCAGTAACACACACACACACACACACACACACACACACACTGATATGCTGTGTGCGATCATAGTCTTTATTAGTCATCTCCCATTGATCAGCTGCCTGCTGCATTTGCCCTTCAACGCCAAACTAACTTAAGTTTCCCATCCTTCTCTGTCTGTCCGTCTCTCCACCTCTACATTTCTGGGACGTTAACATGGTTTCACTTTCACATCTGTCAACCGCGCTCGCAAGTACCTCTCTTTCTTTTTTGTTTTACCTTCTCCGTACGGCCTCGGTTCAGGTTCTTTATTGTCACATTCACAGCAGTTACAGTGATGCAGTCACTGCCAAAAAATGCTCAAGCAATATGTACAAAAAGAAAAGCATTCAAGTTACAATGAGAATCTAATTTCACTTTCAATTTTGTTTATTATAGTGCCAAATCAAAATGACACTTTCCATATAGAGCCGGTTCCCGTATTGTTCCAACCAAAGATATTCAGTTCACTGTGACAGACGAGAAAATATTCACATTTAACGTACTGTGTTGTTTTTATGAACAAAATGCACCAAAATGTTGAAGGGAATCATAAAACTATGTTGGCTGTACCTAATTCATTTGTGTGGAACCGTTTACATTTACAGCAAACTAACCAGTAGATGACACAATATTTAAATTAACTTAATTTATTTAATTTACTTCTACAAGTATAACATGACAAATGTAAAATATGTAGCCTGTAAATATAGTATATATTAAAAGACATTATTTCAGTCCATATAACATAACTGATTTAATTTAAATAAGGTTATATCTTTTTTTTTAAGTTCAATTCATAATTATTACATTACTCTAATACAAGTTCATTAAGTTAGACTAACTTTTCCTTTTAACTAACATGATACAATTTTGTTGAACCTGTTGACAGAATAAATTTAAGTTAATGTTTTTTTTAATGTACAGAGACCCGACAGTTCCCACCATGAGCGAGCACTTGATGACAGTGACAGGGAAAAACCTTTTTTAAGAGGCAGGAACCTCGAGCAGATCATTGGTGGACGACAATCAGCTGAGTTTAGAGAGGGAGAGAGGTGACCCGTAGATGTGAACGTGAGTGTGAACGGTCGTCTTTATGTATCCGCCCTGTGATGAACTGCACGGCGACTTGTCCCGCCTCTCGCCCAATGTTGGCTGGGATCAGCTCCAAGTCCCCATGACCCTGATATAAGTGTAAGCCGTTATGGAAAATGGATGGATGGATATGATACAACTGAGACGGGAAAAATAATGAAGTGTGCTGGCAGACTGTACAGCGCTATAGGTGACACTCAAACACTTAGCACAGACACGACAACCACCAGCTGAAAATAAGATTTTTAAAATTCTCTGCTTCTTCTTATTAGTGCCATTTTTATCACTGCAGTGGTGCAGTGTGTTCAGACAGCCATGATATGATCAGTTGCACTGTGTATACACTCTGTCATTTCTATTGCACTTCATTCCAGCAACAATAACATGCCTGAAATGTAATGACACTCTGCATAATATATGGTGACTGTGCGTTTGTTGTGGATTTTTTCCATTACGTTATTCTTCCCAGCTGGCTTCTCACTCTTTACCCCCTTTTCTCTCTTTCCGTCTTTATGTTGTCTTTGAGGTACAAATGGAGCCTTCTCATGAGATGTGGAGTGGCGTAAGCACATGAATAATTTGTATCTAATATCCCTTCTCCTCTCAGCAATATAAACATGCTTTTCCTCAGTGCCTCACCTCTCCTGATCCCCTATTCTCTGCCTCTTCTCTCCCTCACTCACAAATCTCTCTTTCCTTTGCCCTCCGTCGCTCCATCTTTTCTTTCCTTCCAGATTTCACTAAACAGGCTTAGAGTGAAAATGGAAGTGGTTTATCACTCAGGTCCATTATGTTAGCAATCAGTAGATAGGGCCAAAGGACACCATGATTAATTGAGTAGGCTTTTGTGTGTGAGTGTATGCGTATGTGTGTGTGCTGTGATATTTAAATATTACAGTGTGCATCACTCAGCAGGCTACAATGTATGTGCCGTCGTCTTCCAGAGATTAGACATGTTGCGGCCCTTCCCAGGTGTGACACATGAATAATCAGCAAGGTGTGAAAATGTGCAGAAAATGTTGCCTCACTATGAGACAAAGCTGTTGGACTATGTTAGGACCCAGTGAAGGGACAAAGAAGGCACATAAAAGCAGACGTACTTGGTAAAATAAAGTTTTTTTTATTGCGAAGAGTTAGGATTAATATTACAAAAAAGGTTGAGTGAATGCTGCTCAATGCATAGAAATAAAAATCAAATGAAAACTCTTGAAAATCAGTCTTAACTTCTTAAATGAAACCAAAAAGGGAGAGAAAAACCTCACTGTCTAACCTTTAGTTAAAGTCTGTGTAAAGGCAATTCTGAGATTTCTTTCAAAACACATTAAATATGTTGGAAAATAGTATAAAAGCCTTCAGCGTGTTAGCATTTGTGCTTCTCCGTATGCTAGTTATTATTCTTGTTTACACTCCGTTGCTTGCTAGCTCTGCCTTTGAAGTACTGCAAATGCATTGTCCCTGGATGAACAGCTTTATTTGAACTTCCCAAACACGAAGAGATGAAGAAGAAGTGGATTTATTTTTGAAAAAGGTCTGAAGTTAACGTGTGTCGGTAACGGCACCTACCTGGGCTGCAGGTGCCACCAGTGGGCGTGGCTTCAGTGGCTTAATTAGACACGCCCACACAGTCCTGGAGCTGAGAATTCATTTTTACCTGATTTTGACGCCTAATTTCATAAACTTGTCGATATTTTTAATTTGGCTGGGTGGTTAATAACACTTTCTTCTTTGGTCTGATGAACTCAGAACACATTCTGACTTTACACGGACTTTAACCAAAGAACATGAAAGCAGCACCATTATACTTCATGATTTTAAACAAAGTAATGTTGGAAAACTGAGAGCTTGTCCCTCGAATTGTCCCCTGGTGCTGCTCCAATCAGGATCCTCCAGCTCTTCAGGAAGTAATGACGATGATGGCTTGATGAACTTGAACCAATCAGGAACAGGAAACCACACATGTAGCTCAGCATACACATAAACACTACATGAAAAGTTAGATAGAAAGAGTGATGCAGAGAATTTAATGCATGATTTAAGCTCATTTACACACCGAGCCCAACACACAATCACTGTAGATACACAAGTAAAATGGAAGAGAGTAGACTTGAAATGTAGATGTTGAAAGTGACCGACCAAAGGAGGGTAGACATCAGCCTCTGTCGTTCATCCCCGCCTTCCAAGTCTCAAAAGTCAACTTGACAGGCGAGCGAGTGTTGAGCAGTTGTGAATGCGTGAGGAGGATCGAGCGCTCGCTCGTCGCAGGCCTGTCACTACATATTTGAGCAGAAGTGTTCCCCTGTGAGGATGCCATCACGTGCACACGTATGTGTGCAAAGCAATCCGTTCCATCAGACAGACATGTCGACATATCAGAATCAGTTGGACGTGTTTTGAATTAGCACGCGGTGAAACAGAAAGGATAACTCTCGTAATGAAAATGACGACTACAAACTAAGCTCACCGTGCAATACTTGTCTTTGCAACAGTCTAAGTTTCTTGTTTTGCTCCAGAAGTTTCAGCTATTCATAGCGGTCCAGTGGCAGGCAGGACTGCTGTCTCCTGCAGTCTCCAGATAATGAACAGCAGTTAGGTGGACAAAGCCAAACACCAGCTGAACTGTGAGTTACTGAGCAGACGCTTTTAACCTCCCTGTGGGCGCGTTGAGGTCCATGCAGGCACAGAAACTCTGAAATGCACTTATGTGAGAAGTCCTGGGATAAGACAGCATCCCACATTTTAGAAGCACATGCTCCCTAAAAATAAATTCATGCCACCTTAAAAATTGAAAGAGGGGCACGTGTGCAACTTTCAATTCAAAGTCAGAGTAAGTACTTTTGGTTATTTTCTGCAGTCTTGCAATTTTCTCTCTATGCTCCTCAGTTTTTCAGTTTGGCAGTGCGTCACCAGCCAGTCCTGCAAGACACACTGCCACAAAAAATTGAGGAGGCATCATAATATATTATTAGAGAGGCATTACATATAAATACAGGTAAAGTAGGGATTTGAGTGGCATTCTGAGTGGGTTAACCTGCTGAGACTTAGACTTTATTCCGAGCGCTCACTCTTTTCTTTCCGTCTTCGTCAGGGGATTTGTCAGGCGTCTTGGTTTTTTCAGGTGTCAGTGACGACACGAGGAGGTGAGAACGAGGAAGGGAAGCAGAGGAGACGGGGGAAGGGTGGGTTGATGGATGAACAGAGCTGGTACCGTGTCTGTTGGCATCAGTCTTAGAGTGATGTGTAAGAAAGAGATGAAGAGACAAAAACTTTCAACCGTGGTGGATGGTGACATACTTCTTTCTTTTTGTTCCAAAGACGAGCTTTAGGATGGATGGCTGAAGGAGTCATTGGAATTGATGGTGTTGCCATAATAACAAAATACAGTACAATATTAATAGCTGCAAATTTTGAAAAACATGCATCACCATTGTCACGGTATTTGACATGAGGTGCGGTGTCAGTTGGGTGTCCATCTTTGAAAACATTCATATTTAGCCTGACGCTAGTTATGTACCAGTTTAGGTGGACCAGTTCAAGACATGGTGAGCTGTCAAAATGTTTCTGACTGAGTCCATTTTTTAATTTGATGTTGACGGTGTCCCAGCTTCACATGATATCCTGTATACGATATCCTTTGTTAAACTCCTCAAGCTCTCTCCATAGACTGTATGAAACATGGACGTAGTCTCCATGATGTCACTCACAGGTTTCTGAAGAGCAGTTCTGAAGCTCAGTGCGATGATTCTGACCGCCGCCATCTGTAATGGCACCCACCTGTCAATCAAAGCAGCCACACAACAACTTTAAGCCTTAATATAATCTGAACAGGTGAGTTCTATAAGAATTCACCCTCGGTACAGTTGTCATGAACGGGGAAATTAGCCATGGCTGTCTCAGCACCATGTGTGATTGTGATTAAAATGTTTGGAGTTTGGGTACATCTTCACACTCGGCCAGCTTCATTTGTCTATTTCCACACGTGTTCTACACGTTTCTTCACATTTTCTGCTGATCTTCACATGAGATTTGCAGAACACACGTCTGTTTCTAAGTCCCAATATTGAATATCACTGAAGTAGCACTGGCATTCTAGTTATTTTGACAACTCTAATGGAGGTTTTGATGGAGGGCTAGATGGATGCAAAGGCTGATTAGAGGGAAAGATGGAGATGTGCATAGAATTATGGATGGATGAATGGAGGGACGGGAGTACACGGTACATGCAGCAGAGAAAAAAAGGGGTTAAGGAGTTAGGAAGGCAGCAAGGGTGAGACGGAGGCGAAGAGAAAGCTTTTTGCAACCTGCCACCAGAGACATCACAGTTTTTCTGCTCAGAGGGTTTTCACTCGTTAGGAAGAACAGCTCTGTGTGTGTATGTGTGAGTGTGTGTGTGCGCCCAGCTAAGCCTCAACATGTTAGCACCGCCGGGATTGCCTGTCCTCTTCTGCTCTCCACCCCGACTTTTGTCTTTGTGCTTCTGTTTTCGTCTTTTGACGTCATTGTTTGGTGTTCTTGACCCCTTTCCTTCTCCTGCTTCCCTTCCTTTATTTCCTTTTGATTTCCTTCTCACTCTTTCAACATCCCACCATCTTTTAAAAAGGTAGAGGATTACAGGTTGTCTGCTTTTCTTTTTTGGGTACCAATGCCATTAGGTCCATTTCCTCTCCCGTTACGCCTGAGTATCTCTGACAGGCTGCGAACGCTCAAAGAAAACCTTAACTGTCAATAATGGATTAACCAACATGCAAAAAGGAGGAGGATGACAGAAAGGGAAAGGATGGAATAAATAAAAGAACAGGGGTGTTTCTTTTCCAGTCATAACTGCCACTGTGTCTGCCAGAGTTACCAAAGAGAAAAGCCGAGAGTGCACACGATTACTGTTGAAGCAACATTGCGTAAAAATGCCTCCAGTGTCAGAGAGTAATCCCACTGTGGTAACTATGTTCAGCTGTACTCGAGTATTTGTTCTGATTACATTACTTCTGATCAAAAACTAACGAGTCGACAACTTTGCTAACAGCCAAACATCAACAAGGTCACCAACAGCAGACATAGCAGCCAGCTAATATTACTGACTAGTCCAACAGCAGTCAGCCCAGCTCGGCGTCTGTCTTTCAGCCTTTTATTTCACCAAGCTCTCACCAACCGCTAAAAGTCAGTCCCAGATTTACTCTTGTCCGGCGGCTTCTTGCTCGCTCACTCTCTCCTTTTCTCTTCTTAGCTTCCTCCGTCAACGTCCTCTTCACTCTCTTCTCCTCTGCCATTATGTCCATAGAGGCTGCTGAGCCCGGTTACATTGGAACGACACCGGCTCCGCTCCCCTTCAGAATTCACACTCCGGGCCTGAAAACCTCTTCTTCTTCTTCTTCTTCTTCTTCTTCTTCCTGGTGGTCCATAACACCTGTGATACAAACACTAACACTCCTCCGGTGCTCTGAGCTCACAGTCCATGCAGCTTGGCTAACATAACGGGGCTAACATGAGCTAACAGCAGTGTACTCTGTAAATCACAGAGAGTTGAGGCGGAGCAGCCGGAGGACATCAGAGGGAAAACCAGAAAACATTTTCTCCATAAAATATGATCCAGTTTCACCAAAATCAGTGAAATAGTTGGTGGTGTGTGACGTACAGGACCAGAGTTGGAATGACAGAGACACCATTCGCATGATTTACAAGTCAGTGTAGCCTCAACAGGATTTAAATCTGTTATTTTATGGTAGAAAACTAACCCAATGTTTACTTCATAATGCTTTAAATATTGAGTATGTGACAGAGGCGAGGGAAAAGAGAGGCAAAGTTACTTTGTGTTTGATTCCCCGCAAAAGAAAATGATGCCAGGTAACTCCAACAAGCTTCGTGCCATTCAGTCGGGACTATTTATCAAACATCAGAAACGCACAGAACAGGGAAGGATACCTCTGCTCGGAGGGTCATGGCACTTCAAGAGACGAGAATGAGACGCACCGTGACAGGCAGACAGATAGATAGACATGCGGGCAGACATGGCACAAAATTGGTTGGTGGGAGGTAAAATTTACTCAGCCGCGGGTCATGTCAAACACGGCATTGCAAAAGACAAATTGCATTTTTCAGAGCACCTCAGTCAGACTTCGGCAGGTTTAGTGCACAGAGCAGGCTGCTTTTATGAGAGCCGAAACTTTATTCAAGAGATGAATCTGCACTCTCCTTCCAACGCCTTTGCTCCTGTTCTGTATCAAAGTCTCTCTTTAGGTTATGGCAGAGTGATCAATAGTGGTAAAAGGTAAAAAATATAAATCAAGAAAATGCTGTACGGTCCTGTTTCATTCCCAGGAATCAATGATTTTCTTCATACTGTGCAGCATGATGGTCCCCATGGTCTTCAGGTAGAGTTAAAGTACTTTAGTCCAATCTTAAAGGTACAATGTGTAACATTTAAAGGGATCTATTGGCAGAAATGGAATATAATAACCATGGCTGTGTTCTAATTTGTGTATATTAACCTGCAAATAAGAATCACCTGTGAATGAGCCTTTTATATCTACAGAGGAAGCAGGTGTCCGCCATGTTGAACCGCCATGAACGGACAAAACAAACACTGGCTCTGGAAAGGACCTTTTCTGTTTTTTTACACTGTAGTTTACGCTTGGAATGGGAGGGTGAGGCGAGCGGTATTCATTTGGTTGCAATCTGCAACTTCACCACAAGAGGCCACCAAATCCTTCTCATATGATTATGTAACAAATGAATATATTCATTATGAATTCATCTGTTGATCATCTTTTTGGATTAATTGATAGTTCTTCTGTGTAAAGTCAGAATAAATGTGTGTTTTGAGTTTGTCAGACCAAAGAAGAAAGTGTTATTAACCATCCAGCCAAATTTGAATGATTAAAAATATCGACAAGTTTATGAAATTAGGTGTTAAAATCAGGTAAAAATGAATTCTCAGCTCCAGGACTGTGGGAATTGCTTTTACACAGACTTTAACTAAAGGTTAGACAGTAAGGTTTTTCTCTCCCATTTTGGTTTCATTGAAGAAGTTCAAACTGATTTTCAAGAGTTTTCATTTGATTTTTATTTCTATGCTTTGAGCAGCATCAACCTCTTTTGTAATATTAATCCTAACTCTTCGCAATAAAAAAAAACGTTATTTTACCAAGTACGTCTGCTTTTAGGTGCCTTCTTGTTCCCTTCACTGGGTCCTAACATAGTTCAACAGCTTTGTCACATGATGAGGTTCCTTTTCACGTGTTTTCAGCAACTATTTTACAACATATTTCATGTATTTTAAAAGAAATCTCAGAATTGCCTTTACGCAGACTTTAAGTTTCGTCATAGAGGACGAAAGAAACCAGACCAATATGCACATTTTAGCTGAAATCACATAATTTGGACATTTTTTAACACAAGATGAATAATTAATTATAAAAAGTTTGCCATTAATTTTTAGAGTTTGCAACTCAACAAAATAAATCAAATTGTTGCAGATCTAGATTATTGCTATAAAAGATTGGTACTATAAAAACTTCATAAAGCTATCAACCAATGCAATGATCCAGATATAAAATGAGGTGATTCCAATTTTCATTAATATCAGCCTCATATTGTTCATTTTTATGCAACAAAAACCCGGCAGTCTTTGCAGGAACATTCTTTATTAGTTTATATAATATATATATATATTCTTTATAACCGTCTTGGTTACTCACGATAGTCTCGGTGTAAACGGTGCTTCGTACCACAGAAATGCTCCCTTTGACAGTGACGTCTTGACACACAGAACGAAATCCATCTTCATGGTTAAATCCCACCAAGGTCGAGTGAACCGCTGTTGCATCCTGCGTCACATTTGCCTTTTTTTTTCCCTCCGCTCCCTTTACTCTAATAATCTCATTCTGTCCTCCCTCCTTCACTCCTCTCACCCTCTATCTCGACATCTTTCTTCACTTTTGTCAAGGTCATCTCCTCTGTCATTACCTCCATGTGTCTGTTTTATTTTGCCATTTCTGCTCGCCTGGGCCCCCCCCCTGTTCGCCACACTCTCTCTCACACACACACACACACACACACACACACACACACACACACACACACACACACACACACACACACACGTTCGTAGTCTGCATTGACATACATTTGACCCTTAATGTGCTGTATGTATGATTCATGATTCTTTTGTGTCCTGAGAAGCCCATGGGTGGAAATGCCATTCCTTCTCTCTCTCTCTCTCTCTCTCTCACACACACACACACACACACACACACACACACACACACACACATTAATAATGGTATTAGAGTGGAAGAAAAAGAAAAGTGGCCACATGTAGCTGATGTGGCTGTGGACTTCCATTAGGGCGGGAGCTGTGCTGTGTTCCTCACTGTGTGTGGTTACAATTATAATCAGTTCAGACCCGTACAATTCGTTTGAACACAGCGGGAAATGTTTAAGGCAATTCAGTGTGAGTGGAAAGGTTCAGTTCAACAAGTCCATGTCTGTCTAAATAAATAGTATTAGACTGTTGACTATTGAGGCTCTTAAACTAGAAAATCAAATGTCACTCAGCAGGACGGAAACACCTTTCTTAGTGTGTTGTTAGACAGGAGTCTGGAAGGTTGAACCTGATTGGTAGATGAGGCACAGGTGGTGATTGATCAGGCAGGTGAGAAGGAAACCAGAGGCCATGCCCAGCGACATACATGCAGACAGACACAGAGAGAGACAGACAGGAGAGGGGAAACAACAAAAGAATATAATCAGAAAATAACTTTTTGTTTGGCTGGTTCACCGGCTTCCTCCCTCCCTCTCATTCACTGTCTCTGTCGCTCGCTCTCTCTCTCTCACACAAACCAAAGGAAACTCCTCGGTGTTGCTATTTTGCAGCAAAGACTACGAGCCAGATACAGACATACAGGCTGGCTACATGAAATAAACAAAGCCAGAACACAACAGAGACTGTATCATAGTTTATTCCATGAACTCTACCTGGGTAGCGCACAGTTTCAGTGACATTTCAATGGGAAAACCTGCATGTGTTATCGCCGCAGTGCCGGGTTTGGACAGACAGAAACTTGGACAGAAACAGCTGAAGAGAGAGGGAAGGTGGGAAAGAGACAGAGGAGATGACGTGCAGCAAAGGGCCTGGAGCAGGAATCGAACCCTTCCTGACGGGGCACCCTGAGGTTATAGGTTTCATCTCTGAGGTGTCACATCCCTTCAGCCTCTAGATAATTACCTAAATTTGGTTCCTCTGCTATATTTATTTACACTGAGCACCTTTTCCTGCGTGTGACAATATGTGATATACCACTAATTGGATGCCTACTTTGGTGTGTGCTGCCTACCTTCGTCAACTCAGAATTGAGTCTTCACAGCTTCCAAATGTTTTTATTTTTTTACACTTAGAGCACTATGAAAAGAGAATGAGCTGCCAATATTCACACAGCTCTATTGCCTAGAATAATGTTGCATATCAGTGACCAAATACTCCATTGCTTTTGGCAATTTAACCTTCTTTTATAGCTTAAAATGTGTGAAACATTCCCCGCGCCGTGCCTCTATCGGCAATAAAACAGCCTAAATGAGAGAATTTTATGAGACATTTTAACGAGAAAGGTCAACTATGTAAAACATTCTGACAGGTGTGTTTATGTGGCGCATGTCAATTAATATACTTTCATGAATGCTTACTTTCATATGCATACTGTGAAAAAACAAAGTCACTCTCAGTCAAGGCTGAAATGTGACAGAAAATAAATGAAAAACAGGCCGTTCTTTCAGACAATCTGCAGTGTTCCCTGTGTGTCACAGCCTGTGTATGACATTTTTCTCAGTTGACATGTCGATTGTACTTCCCCGAGAAAATACAAGACAAGGGCGCTAAAATCCGAGGCTGCGAAAAAGAAAACAGAAAATGGGAATTAAGGATGTGAGCTCACGCTCCCTGCAGATTCTCTGAGCATCACAAGAGGCAGAGTATAATTAAGATATGAAAAAAGAAGTCTGGAAATAATAAAATAAAAGATTGAATAATAATAGTAGAGGTGAAAAGTCACATAACTGTGCTGTAGCTGCTGTAAGGCAGCAGAAACACCTCGGCTCCATCACCCAGCATTGGGGATTGACACCATAGGATAGGCGTGGAGTTTTCATCATATAGACGTGCTTCTTTTCTTCTGCGTTGGCTAAAGATGGCATCCAGAGGATGTTTCGGGCTGAAGGCTTAGTGTTGATTAATTACCCACAGACCTCACAGGAAGTTATTTCTTCAGTAACACTTGAGCTGTGACGATATGAACAGCGCACAGCAAAATCAGCATACCCAAATGAACACTGCCAGAGCTGATTTCAGCACTTTTAAAGTGTCTATATGGGTCCACGCCACGAGTGTTAATGTAACTCTTTTTGCAGCGTTGGTACCTTAACACTAATTTGGTGTCATTTTTGACTCTTTTTGGAGTTAAAATTTAACAACCAGTGTTTCTCTCAACTCCTGTGTGGTGTTGGACATGAACTCTCTCAGAGGATCATGTGTTAACTACACAAGTGTTAGACCTTTAACATTTAACAATAATAATGGTAGTAAGGACTGTTAAAATAAAGGTGGTTATGTTTGGTATTATTTGAACATTTATTTTGACATTTGCGATGTAAAGACTTTGACGTTGCTTTTCAAAGAGTAATAGCACAGGACAGTGTCTCATAGAAGGCTGGAGGTTGCAACAATTACTCCAGCAATGAGATGAGTTCTGTTTAAATCACATCACCTGTGCCTCAGGACCTGCCATGACCTGACATGTGACACTGTGCTTCTGAGGAGGTTATTAACTGTGCACCTAACTTCACTCATGGTGCAAAATGTGTTGTTTCATAACAGCAACTTTAATCTACGAGAACATTGTAGAATTAGAACAGTTACACTCATAACTGTAAACAAACAACATCTGTAGTCATTTGGAACAATTTACTTAAACCGTGTCTGTAACACAGTGTCTCATGGCATGCTGGGAAATCTTCTTCTGCTGACGCGAACACTTCGAGTGTAAAATCGAGAGTCAGAATTCAGAGTAAAAACTTCAGAGTTAATATTTATACAATCACACTTACAGGTTTGATTTAGTGACACTTTGTTATTACACTCGATTTTGACACCAACTACTTTTAAAGACAGAAATATAATGCATTTGATTAACTCTACTCTTGCTCAAATTTCAGTAACACCAAAAATTTAACTCTTCTGAATTTGCTGTGCCACGTTCATCGCTGACACCAAAGATTTGAAGTTCACATCTTGTTTCAGACAACAAATAATGTTGAACCACAATAGCGATGTTTCCATAAAATTGGAAGAAGAAGAAGTACAGGTTGCTTTTGGGAAGCGAGATGAGTTGTTTGCTATCGGTATAAGTCGAACAGAGGAAGAAACAAAACCAGTCGCCTCGTCGGCCGTTTGAACATTGAGAAATTTGGAGAGAGGGTTGTGGGAATATCCGGAAGGAGCTGACAGTGGAAACGGCTCCTTTTCTTCGATGGCTAATCAGTCACGTGAGTTACATCCTTACTTCATCTGACCTCATTTAGAAAAGGTGTATCCTTCTCCCGTTAACTCTCTCATGAAAATATATGAACACAGGAAGTGTTCGTAAAAACGTTCTTGTGAAATAAAGAAGTATTTTTGCAGACTGCTTCTGTTTGAAAGTTTCTTTGTATTTCTGGATAAACCTCTGCTTCAATTCACTTACAAAATCTGCAGGTATTTTTACCAGACTGTATCCAGGTATTTGGAGCAATTCTAATTCAATAAGCATGACTGTCAGCTAAAGGATTTTCTCTTTCAGTCTGGATAAGGAGGTAAGCAAAATCCAGACCTCCAGGCCTTCAAGCACCCCAGGGGCCAGAGCATCATGTTCTCCCCAGGCTGAGGTGTTCTTTCCTGGGAGACAGACAGCCTAATAGAGGGTCATCCATCCGGAGCCTCAGGTGCAGTCTGGCTGATCGATAGGGCACACACACACACACACACACACACACACGTGTAGTGTGTATGCATTTAGGATAAAAAAAATTAATACAAGGACACAGCTGCACAGGCAAGCAATAGCACCATAGCAAGTAGGAGCTGTGCATCCCAGCGTCGCAGCTCAGGGAGGACATGTTGAGCCCACAGTGATCTGTCTTCATAGGAGCAGCATCTGCTCTTGTCCCTGTCTGTCTGTACAATGTATGAGTGGGAGGTAATTGCAGTGCACAACGCCATCACAGTGACATTAACACACGATGTGGATTAAGTGAAGTCCGATACTGCAGTACCAATATTATCATTCTCTTTTCTCTCCTCCATACGCTCTCTGTTTTTGGAGGCATGTTCGGGATTGTTCTCGTCACTCTCTCACGATATTGTTTCGTCCTTCGATTTGTTTGCTGCCAGATGAATGCAATCAGTTGTATTGCTACTTTCATGGACCACTTGCATGATAACTAGCACCATCATAGAGGCTGTCAACAGCTTTTTCAAGATTATTTTTATGGCTTCTCTGCTGTGTGAAAATGGATGCAGGACTCATATAATGTCACTAATGCTGTGCCGCCGGTCTCAGGCCACTGAACTAAGTGGGTGAGTCCAGTGAGTCTCTGTCTGAGTCCAAAGATGTAGACAGACCTGACATTTTATATAAAGGATAGTGAGATGATACAGAAGCTAAGAAAGTAAAACCTTTTTTTCACAAGTTTCGTGTTTTTATACATCATATGTCATATGTACGTTAACACGGGGTTAACTAGACTAGATGTAATAACAGTGCTAGATATAGAAGATAAATATAAGTTAAAGACATAATATAAAATAAAACTTTAAGTAAGAAGTGCAGCAATATAAATAAAATAAAATATAATGACATGAAATATGTATAAGTGTACTATACACTGTATAAATGATAAAGGATTTTGTGTTAAAGTGTCAAGCGTATACAGAGTATTGATGAAGTACAGGGTGTACACTATAAATAAGATATACTACACTATATAAATATATGAAAATTGATTGTGGGTAAGAGTAAAGTGACAAAAGTATGCAGACACAGAGTATCAGTCCTGCTAGATTATGAGTTGATTCAGTCTGGTGTTGCGTGCTGCCAGATAATAACAAGGAGAACAGATGACTACTACAGTACACCATTATCTGCATCTGTATAACCAACTAAATTATTCATATTTATACTCCACAAATAGGCGTGCTTTAAATCCGGAAGTGCAGTAAGCCTTGCATTGATATGGGTTGATCAGAAGTTGCTGCATCCACACTCTTTAAGCCTTAATATAATTTGAACAGGTGAGTTGTATAAAAATTCACCCTCAGTACAGTTGTCATGAACGGGGAAATTAGCTATAGAGACCAAAACTGTCTTTTGTACCAGGCTGTAAACATGTTTATTTCTGCTGTGAAGTTGGACATTTTAACATGGGGACTTATGGAGACTGACTCACTTCTGGAGCCAGCCTCAAGTGGACGACAAGAGGAACTGCAGTTGCTGCTGGAGTTTTATCTGGACTGGTTACCTGTTTGCAGTCATGAAACCAAACTGTACAGGTGTGCAGCTGAGACTAAAATTAAAGTGGAGTTGCAGGACGTGTGTGGTCTGACCCATGAGCACTAATGTCATATTCTAGTAGTGACTACTGAATACTCATGGGTCGGAATGTCTGCTGGCATGATCATGTTTCTATTTTTTAAGGTACAAAAACTGCAAAAACTATTAAGATGAATGAATTAGACATATTTGATATATATTCTACTGCAATTAAGCACGTCTATTGTCATCTCGCCTGCATCTTTAGGACACTTATTTAAAATCCTGTTGCATATAATCTGTTGCTCCCCCAGTGATGACTCATTATTTCCACTAAATACTACGAAATAAAGGTCACAACAAATAATTAATTTCAGTAACTGATTATAAAAGTAATTTATAACAGTAACAGATTGCAGCTTCAGTTTTTTCCCCCTCACAATCAGACTCATATAATCCTGTTACATTTAATCCCTCACTCCCCAGCCCTGATGAGTCATCACTTCCATTAAGAGACAGTCACACATATTACACAGCTGTTATCTCCCATAGCCTTTTATCTTGCTTTGCTCTCAGCTAGTTCCCTTATCTTCATAAAAGCGAGCTTTTATCCTGTGTTTTGCTTATAGCACTTTCTTGAGGGTAGGGTGGAGTGTGTGTGTGTGTGTGTGTGTGTGTGTGTGTTGGGGGCGGTATTCCTCTTTCATCTTAAACCAGGTTTCATCATTAGCGTCCAGCCCCTTGTATAACACAGTGTGCGCTCCGCGTTGGTTAAATGCTATCGCCTGTTATGTGATTTTGCACAATTAGCATCTCTTATCTTTGAGGGAACAACCTTTTTATCCAGTTTCTTGTTCATAATGTTGTCTCGTTGGCCTCTGGAATCTAATTCCTTGTTCTTATCGCATCCCTCTTGTTGCACTATTTTCTTTCAAAGCTATTTGTTATGACGGGGAGATAAAAATGCTGACTTATTGTAGTGCCTTCTCCTATTCTAAATGCTATTCTTTCCAGCTTTCTCAGCAGTGCATTGTCACCCCTTGAACATCTTTATTACGAGGATACTGACAATGACAGCTAGACACTGGGAGCTTCACACAGGCCGTGTGGTTGCCACTTAAATCCAATGCTGCCTTAGAGGATGCATATCATTTGATCACAAGAGCTCTGCCATATCCTCACCGCACACAGCGGCACGGCTGACTTATACAAATGTCTGCACTTATTGTAATTTCTATAACCTGAAAGGTAAACGTAGGAATGTGAGATCATTACTCGGCACCTTGAAAAAAATGCATCGCTGTCTGTGGATAACACAGCGGGGCTGCACGGGGCAAAAACTCGCCTCAGGCGCAGAGAAACAGAATGAATAGTGCAGCCTTTCCTGTAGCAAACATCATTCCTGAATGGTCATTTCGGCCGATCCAGCAGAAAGATGCCTGTTCACCCTTTACTGTGTGAAAGCCTCGGTCAAAACATTGCCTGTGTATTTTTGTGAAAAAATAATAAATCTGTCAGTCTTATCAGTGTTTATTCATACCTGACCCAGCAGCATATCTACTGTGCAAACTCCTAGAATATGGATTTCCATTCGTTATACAGAGGGCAAAGCGTATACATGGTTTGATAAAGTTGCCATGGAGATATGAAGTATTAAAAAGGCGTTATTGGGGTCAAACCTCCACGGAGCAGTAATGATCCAAACTTTGGTGGCATTCATGGCAGGGTGGAGGTTTAGAGAAGAGGCAGTGGTTAAGCATCAGAAAGATTTAGCAGGTATGGTGGATGAGAAACACTTTCTCAGCACCTGATGTTGATGTGCCCCTGAACAAGGCAGTTAACCTTCAGCTGCTCATTTTTCTAACAGTAAAACAGTGTAGCTGCCAGATACAGTATAAATATGGATTAGTGTGGAACACGTTGTTGCTGAAAACAAGCTTACACAATCAGTTAACCTGTGGCTGGATAAAGATGGATTCAGAGACAAGGTATTTTTGGATTCCAACAATCTCAGCTTCTAATTCTTTGTGATATTGTGATATTATGTTTAATAAGATGCCGTTTAGTATGAATTGTTCCTGAAGTGAACGTGAAGCCAGAGTAGGGATGCTGGAATAGGAGTGGTGTGGTCTCTGGTTTCTTGGACGTTGGCTGCAGCAATTTGAATTAACCGTAGACGGAAAATAGTTGTGTGAGGAAGAGCGAGTTACAGAAGTCCAGTCTGGATGATATGAGTGCCTGAATGACCCATTTTAGATCAGTGGGTGACAGGAAGTGCCTGTTTTGGAAATGGTTCTGAGTTGGAAGAAGCTGGACCTGACCAGAGATCAAAACCCAAGAGAACATTTATTCCTACATTTTAGTTGCACATTTACAAAACTTCTAGATGTTTGTTCAACGTATCAACGTATACTCACGTGTTCTCGTGTTCATCCCATTGGTCCTTTGACCCCTATATAAAAGCCAGTGAAATCAAGGCAAACACACACAGCAGTGATTTTGTATGCAGACAGGAGATAATGTAGTAGTACAATGTCACTACCAGGTGATCCAAAAGTCATATAACAACGTGCAATAAGCCCCGCATACATTATTTACAAAGCGTCTTCGTGTCCCCAAGTAGTAGCGGTCTTGTACTGAAATCACTTGAGTACATGCACACAGAGACACACAGACAGACTCACAGTGCAAAATACCTATGGGGGCGATGAAATCTAACCAGGCGTGTAATCTAAAGATTTCTACCAGAGGAATATTCACTTTTCCATCAGTCTGTTGCTTCATCCCTCCGTTATCGCTATCTCTCTGCCGTTTATTCCTCCTACCTTCTGCCCCGGCTTTTGCAGGAGCAGACGCTCTCACTTTCTAAAGTAAACATCACCAGATGGAAATGGACTTCTCCTGTGTGTGTGTGTGTGTGTGTGTGTGTGTGTACTGTAAGTCATCTTTTACTGTCAGTGTGTGTGTGTGTGTGTTTTTTCTTTTCTTTTTACTTATTCTGCACCACGAGCCTCCCTCTCTCCTTGGATTCCCTTTCCTAAAAGCAAATATCCCTTTCTAAAACACACACACACACACACACACACACACACACACACTCTTTAATGGACCAAAGGGCTCCCATGTGTCCAGGGGGGGAAAGCCAATCGTCCTATTGTGGTATTGCTTCTTTATGAAAAATGTATGATCGGATATGATACAAACAGAACTCATATCTACACAGTTGTGAATTAATCATTTGGTTTTAAGAGCACTCAATAAGTCTGCCAGTGGCTTTCAAATCTTTTTATCAATGTTCCCCTTTTCTTTAACTAGCTGGTTGCTTTTCACAGAAATTGTGCCTTCATCGCTCTTTCAGTTCCTTGTTTTCTTTCCTTTCCTTTCGTGTCCTCTCCTTTTTTTTTTTGTTTGCCTCTTCCTCACCCGACGTCCCCCTGTCCGTCCACCCAGCACACCTCTCTATCTCCTTCTGAAGCAGCAGCTATGACAACACCGGTGAAATCATTCTGCCCTTCCAGAAGTCTGATTGCCATGCAGGCAGCTTCCGGTTTGAAATATCATCAATATTTAATTAACTGATTATCTTTTTCAGGACACAACACAGATAGGAAAAGGAAAGAGGCTTAAAAGTTGGCTCCAGTTCACGGATAATCCTCTTGTCAAAATGGCTGCCCCCAAACATGGTGTTACTGTCCACCCACCTGACCAAACTAAAGTCCTACAGATAAAATAAAAAAAGAAGATGGGTCTACAATTGGACCAGAATGTTGTTATCAAATTGATTTTTTTCTGGGCAAGCAAGCAAGCAAGCAGCCCAGGCCTCTGCTTTCCCTCGAAGGTCCTCAACTGCTCTGCAGGACGATGTAGTCATTCAAATGTAATGAATACAAATGCATTTCTATTGTTTGTGTCAGGCACCGGAGGTCAAAACACTTCCAAAATACCAAGGGAACATTTATTCATAACCTACATTTTAGATGCACACTCACAAAGCTTATTCTAGATCAGGGTTAGTCCGTTATGATTTCAGGAGGTCTGGATAGAGAAAAATTGCTCAAGTTCAGGTTCCGCAGCTTCATCATGTTTAAGCTGCATTATATAATCTGCATCAAAACTGAATTAAAATCAATCATATGTTGTTTCTGGCTCTGAGTCAGGACAGGACAGAGAATGGGTCCGGACTGCGGTCCAGCTATTAGTGACCTGTGGTATAGATGTTTGTTCACCATATCTACGACAGTACAAACGGAAAATGGAAGAGGCTGTCCAACAGTGCCAAAGCAGATGTTAAGTATTGTCAGGTGTCAGTAATTATCTTGGGAGGATGTCAGCTCATAGACACACAAAGTCCAAGCAGGGATGAGATCGTGGTGGATGGATGGACCGACAAAAGATCAGATTTGAACAGGTGGCCACTGTTCGTTTCCAGTCAACAGCCATCTTCCACTAACCTTAACCACATGGTTAGAACTGTAATCATGACAATGAAGGGACACTAACGTCATTTTAACGTTGAACTACCTGCTAAACATCAACGTCTTGTTTATGTTTATTGACGTTTTCCTGCAGGTGTGAAAAGGTAACACTGCTCTGATCTACATCATCACTACTTTGGTATGATCAGCAGCGTTTTCTTCATGGTGTGTGTCGCCATTGAAAGGTAGTTATCTGTGTATCTGTGTGTAGCTTCTGTGTTTGACTGTACTATAGTTTATATTACTACATAATGTGTGTCCATCGTGTGTTACAGGTATTTGGTCATCGCCTGGCCTCTGTGGTACCGCTTCAGACGAACCATCAAGATCTCTGTGATAGTCTGTGTCGAGGTCTGGGTCCTTATTCTCGGCTGTCTCCTTGGTGTCATCTTGTCGTCTAAGTATGCAATCATCACCATCTCCGCTTTCCTCTTTACTATCGCAGTGTTCATATTCACCCTGGGTGGGACCCTTAAAGGCCTGTCTGCCAGCCGTGTCCCCTCCGATGAAAAACGACGAATTGTGGGAGTTCTGGTTCTGGTGCTGCTACTTTATGTGCTCGGGTTCGTGCCCAGAACCATCTACTTGCTGTCAAAGGAGCACACATTTGAAAACAAAGCAGTGTCTATTGGGTTCCTCAGGTTGAATCCTCTTGCTGATGTATTTCTGTATCTTTTCATGCGTAGAGGGTTCGTAGAAAAGGTTTCGGCCTTGTTGTGTTGTTGCAGAATGGGCAGAAATGACACCAACAATTTACCAGAGAATCATGTCAGCATAAAGACAGTCAGCTCCATACAGGCACAGAAAGAAACTGAAGGAGAACTGACAGAGACGAGACAGATACCGTCATCTACTCATTCCCAATTAGACGCCAAACTGTAGAGAAAGGGAAGCATTGCTTTGACGCTCCTCTGGGAGATCTTAGGTCCTCTTCCCGGGTTTGTCCCCAATAAAATCTCATCTCAGGCAAACATGTTAGCTCTGGAAAATCTGGAAATTGTCCTACATAACTAGTAACTAGTAGAAAAAATTCCTCCACCGTCTCCAACTCATCCAAAACCTGAAAAAAAAAAACCGGAAAAATCTTACTTTTTTCTCATAATTCTAACTTTTTTTCTTTAAAATCTGACTTTTTTTCAGCCCTTTTCAAGCTTTTATTGGGCCTCAGGTCAGATGCTCTACCAATTGAGCCAACCAACACAGAATTCTGACAAATCGGACTTTTTTTCTGAAAATTCTAATTTTTTGTCTCAAAATTCTGACTTTTTTTTCTAAGAAATCTGACTTTTTTCTCAAATTTCTAACTTTTTTTTCTTTTTTTCTCCTCTGACTATTCTCAGAATTCTGACTTTTTTCTAAAAAAGTATAATATATTTTTTTTCAAAAAATTCTGACTTTTTTTCGAATGGCGATGATGTCGATAGTGACGATAATGACTACGGCGATGACGACGATGATGATGATGATGTATACGGCGATGACGACGATGATGATGATGATGACTACGGCGATGATGGCGATGATGACGACGATGATGCGGATGATGACGATGACTATGGCGATGACGACGATGACGCGGATGATGATAACGACGGCGACAATAATGATGACGACAGTGACGATGATGATGACGATGACGACGACGACGATGATGATGATGATGATGACAGTGATGACTGATTTTTAATAAAAAAAGTCAGAATTTTGAGAGAAAAAAGACAGATTTTTAAGGAAGAAAATCTGATTTTTAAGATTTTTTTTTTCAAAATTCTGACTTTTTCTTACAATTCTGATTTTTTTTTCTTAAAACTCTTTCTGTGGAGTTGTTTAGCTCAATTGGTAGAGCATCCGCCCCTTGCTGCAGCAGCACAGGATTCAAATCCAACCTGTTTGACTTTTTGTCTCAATATTAAGAATTTTTTTTTCTCATAATTTTGACTTTTTTCTCAAAAATTTGATTTTTTTTCCTCAAAATTGATTTTTTTTTCTTAAAAATCATTTTTTTTTTCTTAAAAATCAGATTTTTTTTTCTTAAAACTCTGATTTTTTTTTCTGAAAAGTCTTTCTGTGGTGTTGTTTAGCTCAATTGGTAGAGTATCAGCCCCTTGCTGCAGCAGCACAGGGTTCAAATCCAACCTGTTTGACTTTTTTTCTCAAAATTCAGAATTTTTTTCTCAAAAATCTGACTTCTTTTTCTCAAAAAATTGACTTTTTTTCCTCAAAATTCAGATTTTTTTTCTTAAAAATCTGATTTTTTTTTCTTAAAAACCTTTCTGTGGAGTTGTGTAGCTCAATTGGTAGAGCATCCGCCCCTTGTTGCAGCAGCACAGGGTTCAAATCCAACCTTTTTGACTTTTTTTCTCAAAATTCAGAATTATTTTTCTCAAAAATCTGACTTTTTTTCCCCAAAAATCTGATTTTTTTTTCTTAAAAATCTGATTTTTTTTTTCTCAAAAATCTGACTTTTTTTCCCCAAAAATCTGATTTTTTTCCTTAAAAATCTGATTTTTTTTTCTTAAAAATCTGATTTTTTTTTTCTTAAAAATCTGATTTTTTTTTTTCTCAAAAATCTGACTTTTTTTCCCCAAAAATCTGATTTTTTTTCTTAAAAATCTGATTTTTTTTTCTTAAAAATCTGATTTTTTTTTCTCAAAAATCTGACTTTTTTTCCTCAAAATTCAGATTTTTTTTCTTAAAAATCTGATTTTTTTCCTAAAAATCTGATTTTTTTTTCTTAAAAATCTGATTTTTTTTTCTTAAAAATCTGATTTTTTTTTCTCAAAAATCTGACTTTTTTTCCTCAAAATTCAGATTTTTTTTTTTCTCAAAAATCTGATTTTTTTTTCTGAAAAGTCTTTCTGTGGAGTTGTTTAGCTCAATTGGTAGAGCATCTGCCCCTTGCTGCAGCAGCCCAGGATTCAAATCCAACCTGTTTGACTTTTGTCTCAAAATTCTGACTTTTTTTTCTCGAAAATCTGACACAAACCAGAATTTTGAGTTGTTTCTGTCACAAATATCAAGCAGGGTAACAAGAATGAGGCTACTACAGAGGCAGAACAATGGTTTAATGCAAAAGTGAATGCATAAAGCTTGTCAGACTGTCAGACACATTGAGTTTAAAACCAGGAAGGACATCGTCGTCATCATCGTCGTCGTCATCATCATCATCATCATCGTCATCATCGTCGTCATCGTCGTCATCATCGTCGTCATCATCGTCGTCATTGTCGTCGTCATCATCGTCATCATCGTCATCATTGTCATCATCTCGTCATCGTCGTCATCATCGTCATCATCGTCATCATCGTCGTCATCGTCGTCATCATCGTCATCATCATCATCGTCGTTGTCGTTGTCATCATCCTCATCATCATCATCATCGTCGTCGTCATCATCACCATCGTCGTCATCGTCATCATCGTCGTCATCGTCGTCATCATCGTCGTCATTGTCGTCATCGTCATCATCATCATCGTCATCATCGTCGTCGTCGTCGTCATCATCGTCGTCATTGCCGTCGTCATCGTCATCGTCATCATCATCGTCGTCGTCGTCGTCATCATCGTCATCATCGTCATCGTCGTCGTCATCGTCGTTGTCGTCGTCATCATAGTCGTCATCATCATCATCATCATCGTCATCGCCATCATGGTCCACTTGCTGGGAACTTTAGCGCTGTATGCTAACACATGAGTTCATGACGGAGCCACAGACCAACGAGAGTCGAACACATTTCCTCTTTAAAACGTAACTGCAGTCATTTTAACGTGTTTATGAAATCAGCGTGTGTGTGTGTCAGTCACACTTCCGTTAGCAGCATCTCTGGAATGTAACGTCAACGTCTTCAAGTAAGGCACAAAAAACTTCGACCATGAACAGGACGCGACGGATCGACTGGAGGAACCTTCCAGTCCGTCGTTGGCGCCGTCTTCCTGAAGGCAGAGTGTTGGTCAGTGTCCATGTCTCGTAGTGATTGGTCCTTTAGGCTGATTTAAAGGGACAGTTCACCATTTTGTGTAAGGAATGAGGTGACGAAGGCGACGAGGACGTCTGCTTCATTTGTGGTTCGATTTCCACTCCTCGTCTCCGTACAGAAGAGCCTGCAAACTGGGGTGTTGTTTAGCTCAGCTGGTAGAGCATCCGCCCCATGTACAAAGGCTCAGCACTTGCCATGGCAGCCCAGGGTTTGAATCTGTGGCTCTTTCCCGCATGTCATTCCCCATCTCTCTCTCTCCCCACATTCCTGTCTCTGTCAAATAAAGCTTGAAAAGTGGACACAGCAGGTCAACAGAAGTGATGCAGCTTGGCTCTGTGTGTCAGAAATCTGTAATTAACTTTGAGTTTTATTGAAACTTTAGAGTGTTTAAGTAGTTTCCAAGTTGTTGGGTTGCTGGTTGATATCATTTGTTACACAGATCCGATGTGAAATATTTTGACCTCTGAAAATGATCAAAAATCCTCCAAACAGCCACATTAACCCAAACCACAATCTTTTTCTTAACCAAGTTATTTGTTTGGGCCTAACCCTTACTGAGCCTTAACCCTAATGTTGTAAACAGACATCTTCTAACAGGTTTTAAAGGCACAGACAAATTATGTTGCAGAAAACAGACTTTCCTTGGTCGAGGGGCAACAGACTGTGGGTCAGTAGAACAGATAATGTGGCATCATCGGAGCAAGATTCAAACACTCAGTCAGGCAGTGAGTGTGGGCAGTCCTAAAGTTCCTCTGAGACTAATTGGTATTGGGGAATACCTTCAAGTTATTCAGCACTGGAAGCTGGCCAACAGGTGAAAAATCTGACAAGCATACATCGTGGAGACAAGATTGGCTCAGTGTCACCTGCAATAAACTGTAGTCCTGAATGTGGTCAATCAGCCTTCATCAGATATTCTGACTTATAAGATTATGCGAGATCTGCAATCAATCATGAATCGTGAAGCTTAATCATAGAAATTAAAGCCTTCTTGAGGAAGCTCAGTACTTGTGCCTCACAAGAGGGTTTGTGGTTTGAATCCTGGCTGGGGCCTTCGTGGAGTTTGCATGCTCTCCCCGTGTCTGTGGGAGCTCTGGGCCATCCGGCGCTCCAGCCCCCCTGTGACCCTGATAAGGATAAGCAGTTATGAAAAATGGATGGAAGGAAGGTGAGATTATTTAAGAACTGGAAGAGCACCTTTTTTAAATTTTGGACGTAGTATCAACTGCTACAGAATATTACCCACGAGTCTTCTGTTAAAGACTGCAATTGTAGCTTTTATTAGAGGCCATTAGGTTCTTATATTGAACTACCAGCAGGCAAAATAGAATCTATTAAACCTGCTGTGATTTTAATAGCAGGACTCTTTGAGAAGCATCCGGGGCAAACCACTAATGCTAGTATTCAAAGGCCAGTAACCAAGGTTGGTCAATGCAGTCTTAAGTGGCAGCCTGTTAGTTTCACAGTCAGGCATCAGAGCCTATGCTGAGTAACTTGACACTGTTGGCTGTTGAACTTCTACTGATGAAAAATATGAAGGGCAATGAGCCTGTGAAAGGAGTCCAACACTGATGCATTCAATATTTAAGACTTTTCATGCACAATCTCCAAAACAATGAAGAATTTATTCAATTAAAATTCCATTTCATGTTTACAGGCCTGAATACAAATCATGACAGAAATGCACACACGTTGAGTCACGTGTATTTGCAAACCTTCTGTATTTTAGTACCAGCCCGGTCGACACTTTCTGTGGCTCTGCCTCTGCTAAACTGCATTAAGAGCCTATTGCTGTAAGAGTCTCCACTGCCGGGGAAGCTCCTGTGCAGTGGGGCTCCCATTAAGACGCACAGCTATTATATCTGTGTTGTTGTTGGAGGTGATAAATCAGCAGCTCTGAATAATTTACCAGCAGGGAGGAGGAGGAGAGCGATGAGAGATTTAAAGGTACTACACAGTGAATGGAAAGCTCTCATTTGTTTGTCTCTCTCTCTCTTCCATGATCTCTTTCTACATTCCCATCTGTCTCCATATTACTTCTGTATTTCCGTCTTTAACTGGCCGAGGGATGGGATCATACCACTCACCTAAAACACACACATGTACACAGAAAATGCTGTCTCTAGCCAGTGTTTGTGGAATCACACATTACCATGGGCAGGGGTCTTATCGAGCTAAACTTTTTGATTCGGCATCTATCAAAGCATGTTGTTATCTTAATTATAATCCCAGATGTCTTTAATCAATAAAGCTTATCTACTGAAGGAGATTTCTTGATACGGATTATTGAAGGTTTAACAAAGAAGAAGGTGAAATCTGCTTCCCCTTTTTTGAGCTTCTTGTTTCGTTATGGACCTTTCAGACATTGCCACTAGGTTGAGTGCAATTTGCAGCCATAGTTAAACCTGGTTGAACTTTGGTCCTTGGTGAACTTTCAGTCCTGGTTTGAACCAATATTACTACATACGCCAATAGAAAATACACCGGCGTCATTCCTCCATTAACAGATGCTGATGCACTCACTGTACATCGCACTAGATAAGTGAATGACCTAAAAGCCTTCAATGTAAATGTAGAATGTGGGCAACGTGAAACAAACAGGTTGAGTACACTGAATCACAATCGCTCCTCAGCTCGAGAGTGAAGGCAGGGATCACTTAACGCCTGTGGAATATCACTGAGTCAGACTGTAAGCAATGGACGGGTCTTTGTCATCATGTTGTTATGGACTGTCTCAGAAAACATTTTACTGATATTGTCAACCGTTTATCTTCAACACCTCGCATTACAGTTTTTCTTTTCTTTCAAACAATCTATTGTGTTTTTGTATGATCATTTCTGTCAGTCTTCATGTCACATTTGATTGTTTTTGGTAAATATAGTTGTGTAATATTTGCATGCCACTGATAAAACTTGCTGGGTTATGATCAGTTAACCTAAAATACAGTACTTGGACAATACTGTGTTTTATTTTACAGTTACAACACGACACTGTTAAAACCAAAAATACAGTTAATTACTGTGATTTAATTCACAGTAAGTTACTTGTCAATAGCTGCCAGTTAATTACTGTGAATTTTACAGTGGAGTGGGGCCTATTAACAGATGAGAGAGGGAGACCAGGAGCTCTATGACTTACTATGACCACCCTTACAGACAAGGAGAAAACAGACATATTTCAGATCAGGACAGATGGCGTTTATATGACAGTTTAACTGGACCAGTGTCTGCAGGTTGTAAAATGATGGTTAACAAGATTTATGTGGATTGCGGATAAGTCAGCGTGACACACTGAGAAACTATGAGGCAAAACAGGACATTTTGGCTTCCTGCTGGAAAATACAGCAAAGTCAGTCTCGCCAACATAGCAAAGGAAAAACCCAGACATTCATTCAGTCAAGTTAAGTCAAGGTAATTACGAAGAATTTGGCCGCCTTTGCAAATGTGTGAATGGATGTACAAATTAAAGTTTTAAAAGCAGCCTGCCTGCACTCAAGATGTCATGTCAGAAATCAAGATGATATTTTCCATTGTTGGATTTTTTCAGTATTTTTTTTTTTTGGCCTTCAGATTGTAGCAGTTTGGGAGCTTTTATATTGATGATGAGAAAATTGAAAACCTTAATTCAACACCCAAGGACACTTTAAAAAAGACACTTTCACCTGTGTACACTTACAGGTGGCAAAATATACTGAATATCTACTGGAACACAAAAGTCATTGTGGTCAAACTGGTGAGGAAATAACTGATTTAAACCTACTTGAAATGAATGAAAGGACTCTTCAGAGGGCTTCAGAGTTTGAATAAGTCTGAATAAAAATGTGAGTGCTGTGAATTTCTACGTCTGTTAATATGATCCACTTCTTAATTTAGGAGTTCTAATCAAATCCGAACACCGGGTTTGTTGCTCTGTACTCTGCTTTAAAAAACACAACAACCAATTAACTTCAGAAAACTTACACTGTGCGTAATTAGCTGTGAAAAGGCAGTGTGTGGAATAAAGGACAGTGTTAATTGCAGCTATGATTGCTGATCATGTAATTTCTTAGATCATTTTATCATATTTCTTACAAATAATGGTTAAAACACCCAAAGTGTTCATACAGTTTTTCTTAAATTCCTACAGTCTTGTTCAAAGGCTCAGTAGACGCTAACGCTGCCAAGGTTTCGGAGGATGACTCCCTCTGAGGCCACCCATGCTGATGAGTGAATACATCTATGAGACCTTTGTATAAAAGCATCGGCCAAATGGCATTTGTTAGTTATTGGGATGTCAGCTTACAGTGCTTTATCAGCTACGTGAGCCTGTTTAAACAGAGTCATGTCTGAGTGGTTTGCATTATCATCAGAGTTTGTGGCGTCCACATGTGAACCATCTTTGTTTTAAAACTGGGTCAGCACATGAGACTTTGAATAGCTTACTAGACATTATTTCTGTCAGTCTTCACGTCACATTTGAGGTTCAAGAGTTGCCAAGAGGCTGGACGACCACATTCTGTAGATGCCTTACTTTTTACATGACTTGTTAATTAAAAATATTTCGCGGCATGGCAGATAAAGCTGCATTCAGCTATGGCTTTTTGCCCAGAAGCACTGCACATCCTCTTCAGTGATCTTACAGAATGTGGATCGACAGTTCTCAGACATGGTTTAACATCAGCGTCTGGTTACCTCAAGCTGAGCCAAAGATGAAGGAAATGCTCAAGCAGAGCGACACGAACAACAAGCTGAATTTGTGCATTGCAAACTGTAGCATGGACTCAACAGAGGAGCATTTCTCTAATAAATAGTTTACTGAGACAGAATAATGTCGAGTCACGTCCTTAGTCAAGTCTTTGTTGCAGAGAGCAGACAAGGTGTTAGTACCTGTCTAATTATGATATTATTATTTGCATTTAAACCTATTCAAACAAGTAATCAAGTAAAAACAAATATTGTATATAAGCTGCTATTCGTTTAGGCTAACGATAGCAGATTGTAACAGATCTGAGTGAGTCTTCAGATGATGAAGTTTGATGTTGTAGTTCGCTTGATGAGCAGGTCTTGTTCACGTTTTTCCTTGAATCCAAAAGTGATGGCACAGACATGACGACGATGATCCGATCTGATCCAGAGAGCATCAGGTGGTGTTACATGGAACTGACAAGGTATACATCCAGTCTTTCCCAGTGTGCACTCGAAACATTGTACATGTTTTAATATTTTATATTTAGTTTTAAACTTCCGAGTCAATTTGAGTCCAGATCCCTGGTATAGAAAGAAACAAAATAAACAAAAATTAAAGTTCTTGGGATTCATCAAGCTCAGGTTACCTTAATTGAGATTTACGGTCCAGAAATGTTCTCATCCTACCGTTGGTACTGATTTATAGTTCAGCACAGGATTTATCCCACGTAACCCATGTGTCATGGAGAGCAATATGGGGACGTTCACCCTGGAGATTGGTTTACAAAGCATACAAGTGTTTAGCGACTAAACTGAATTATTAAACCTTTCTTTAACTTGCTCTAGATTCTCTTCTCCAATAACAATTTCTGCTGAGATCAGAGAAGGAGCCCGAGCAGCCCTGACGTCTATTTACATTTTTGAGGAGGTGCATGTTGAGCCTCTGCACGTAGCTCCTGCTACATCGTCACACAGAAGCATAAATCTTTCTTCTGCCTTACCAGCTTCATAACTTGGAGCATCACATTTTAAAGGAGCAGGACTCAGCTGTTTCTCAGTGCTCTGAGGTAAAAAGGCAACACTCAAGTGAATGCTGACGAACGTATATGCTATATTTGTTCATGTAGAAATATACACAAGCCCTGATGTGCTTGCATGGGTAAGCATAAGCCCCATGTTTCAACGTCACCCCACATGGGTCTGTGGAAATTCTGTGTAATGAAGCAGAAACTTTAATAAGGACTTTACAAGGCAGAAATCTGATTCTCTTTCTCTCCCTCCTGCTGTCTCCCTCACTCACGCATACCTGCACACACCATTTAATTTAAATCCCACCCAGGTTGAGCGGTCATGGGGGAGACGAGCAAGGGGGAGGAACATGTAATGAATATTGGGACATATATTAACTGTCACAATGGGACGTCCACTTTCATTCTTTCATCTTCTCTCTCTCCTCGCCTTTCTTCGGGGTCACTCAGCCTTTCGCTCTCCCTCCGAGCTGTAGCTGCTCATCTGCCTTTGGCGCGCTCGTCCTTTCACACTCAGACCGACTAATATGGAGCTGGTAGACGTGGGAAGAGGGCCAGACGATGGCAGGGAGAGAGAGAGAGAGAGAGAGAAATATGGGAAGGGAGGAGAGCTTAACACACATACACACACTTACTGTACATGGAAGAGTAATAAGTACAACACGACAGATTGACTTTGGAAGGATGTTCAGACTCTAACAATAATAACCTGAATGCCTGCAAATGTTCAGTTAGTTATTTTCTACTGAAGAAAGCGTCCCTTTGAAAACTGTTAACAAGTTCTTTTGAATCCTGAATACTATTATATTATATGTATTATATATTATTTACAGAGACCCAACAATTCCAACCATGAGCAAGCACTTGGCGACATTGGCAAGGAAAAAACTTCGGCTTCGGAGCCCGGCTCACAAACTCAGCGAGAACCTGATGGGACGAGAAAGCAGAAAAACTCTGGAGAAGAAGCTGTGTTAGTAACAGTAACACATTAATGGGACATGAATGTGTTCAGATGGAGAGAAGAGCTCAGTGCATCATGGGAAGGCAGCATAACAGTCCTAACTATAAGCTCTACCAAAAAGGAACGTCTTAAATGTGGAGAAGGGGGGTCTGCCTCCAGAACCAGAACCGGGAGCTGGTCCAACAGGAGAGGAGCTCTGATAGATGAAGGCTCTGGCTCCCAATCTACTTTTGGAGACTAGAGGAACCACAAGGAACCCTGCAATTTGAAAACACAGTGTTCTAGTGGGGGTAATAGGGGATTATGAGCTCTTTAACATATGATGGTATCTGACCATAAAGAGCTTTGCGGGTGAGGAGAGGGATTTTAAATTATATTCTGGATTTTACATCTTATCTGTGGAAAGAGATGTTATATTTCTAAATATAATTTGTCAGTGCTGTCAGCACCACAAACTATTCATCTCCACGTGGTTGCATCACAAGTCTAACAGATAGATATTTCAATTCTTGGACAAATAAAACCAAAACTGTGTGCATATGAAGATGGAACTGATTAAATTTAATGTATTAAGCTTGATATTTCATGATATTGTAAAAGTGCTGTACTCCACTGGGTCACCATTTGCATGTTACACATTCTTGCAGGGAATAAAAGAGCCACACAGAGAGAGGGAGGGGGAAAAGGAGACACGGGGGGTGGCAGGATTGTAATCACAGCAGGGGAACTTGTCTGCCATCTCTCCCTGAGACAACCTATAAGAGAGATCAGGGGTGGTGGAGAAGGAGAAACTGTGAAATGCAGGGGTGGAGGGAGCCGCGTAGGAGAGGGTTTTCTTGAAGCTCAGCGGAGCGTTGATGTGTCTCTGTCCAGCTGAGAGCAAAGAGATAGAGAACATATCTGCTGTACCAGGGGGTCTGCAGAGAGAGACATGCAGGAGCAGCGAACAGAGAGGACGGTGAGAGAGAAAGAGGGAGAGGCTCAAGTAAAGAGAGAGAGATAGAGCAGGATGGTGATCTGAAGATAAAGACCAACAGAGACAGAAGGAGGGATTAAGAGAAACCTGCTGTGATTCCTATCATCACTACTTATTTTATTTTGCTGTGGCAGTGCGCTCTGCCTTTTGTTGGATGGAGTGAGGTTGATGACTGAAGCTGCACCGGGCAACATTTGTATGTAAAATCACAAACCAGTGCTGCAGTGGAGGAAAGCATCACATTCTGCAATACAGTAACTGAATAGAACATTTCCTCCTGCCTGCTATGGATAATTCAGTTTGTCAGCAGCTCAGAGAACACTTGATAAGACTGTGTAGAAATTAGTATTTAGCAGCCAAACATCAACAAGGTCACCAACAGCAGACATAGCAGCCAGCTAATATTACCGACTAGTCCAACAGCAGTCAGCCCAGCTCGGCGTCTGTCTTTCAGCCTTTTATTTCACCAAGCTCTCACCAACCACTAAAAGTCAGTCCCAGATTTACTCTTGTCCGGCGGCTTCTTGCTCGCTCACTCTCTCCTTTTCTCTTCTTAGTTTCCTCCGCCAACGTCCTCTTCTGTCTTTTCACCTCTGTCATTATGTCCATAGATGCTAGTGTCCAGCTCTGGTTCTGGCACGACCCGGGCCTGTAAACCTCTTCTTCTTCTTCCCAGTGGTCCAAAAACTCCTTTGCTACAAACAATAACACTCCCCCGGTGCTCTGAGCTCACAGTTCGGGCAGCCTGGCGAACAAAGTGAGCTTACGTTAACTAACAGCAGCTAACAAACTGAGCTAACAAACTGAGCTAACAGCAGCTACAGCTGTCAGCAGTTTACTTCACTGTCCATCAGGAAACTCTGTAAATCACAGAGAGTTGAGGCGGAGCAGCCGGAGGACATCAGAGGGAAAACCAGAAAACATTTCACATTACAGTTTCACCAAAATCAGTGAAACGGTTGGTGGTGTGATATGTGACAGTTTTGGAAGGTCATAGCTCAAAAACTGAAGTGTTGGATGACGGACAAAATGACAAATTATTGTTTAATTTGGAGGCGTTGTGTCGTTCATGGAGTTTTCTCATGAAGTCGACAATCAGTTTCCTAAATTAAAGCACAAAGAAACTGTTTCTGCCTCTCAGAATGAACCGAAACACTTTTTGATCTTACGCTTGTGTCAGCAGCACGACGTCATTTGCATGTGCCTTCAAATTACCAAACAGTCCACGTGAAAGTCTGATGTTTACTTGAGCCATCCATTGACCCCGACCTTCTTCCTCTGCGGACTCTGTCGCTCTCTAACAATATCGCTCTACTTCACTCCTCCACTCCAGATGGACCACAGTCATAATTACTGCAGCTGCAAGAGGGCCTCGTCAACAGGAACGCATGTCATGTCAGGGCAATCGCTGAAACAAAGGACGCAGTCATTTTTTCATGGCAGGACAGTCTCAAAGTCTGACAGCGTCCCACTTTAGGACTGACAGATTATTTTCGTTAATAGAAGTTCACACTTTCAATTCAGGCCTTTTTAATGCAGCATTTAAAAAATGATCCATATGGACATCACAGTCCTCGTATTCTAATGAACTAATGACCAGAATACCAGTAAACCATTGCATTCCAGACTCACCCTCCTCTGTGTCTTATTTTTGGTCTTTCTTTCCTCGCACTGTCTACAGTGAGTAAAATGTTTTATTTCATGGCAACCGCGCGGATCCGAGTGCGTGTGCCGCGATTTAAATGCATGTTGTGAACCTCCCCATTATTAAAACATGGAGATTACGCATCCTGAATGGGCCCTCTATTCTTCATATTAAAAATTAATAGAGTAGAGAAGAGAAGGAGGAGAGAGAGGAGGGGAGGAAGGAGGAGATGTGATGTCAGGGGGAGAATATATGAAGAGGCGAGAGCAGAGTAAAGGACGGAGCTCTCGGTTTTAAACACAGGACCTAGAAGGTACATTAGAGCTATCAATAAATCACGGAAACGAGGTTTGTGCTGCGTCTCTTTTTCTCTGAGCTTTTGACTCTCTGTGTTTCTCCTCTCCTTCTCTGAAAAGATCAATTTCTTACCTTAAACTTGCAATCTCGTTTCTTTTTTCGTTGCTAGTGTCTCTCTACCACAAAGAAAATACAACAATTGGGCATTAGCATTAGCGTCGACAAATCTAATTACATTTCAACAACCTTGCAATGCATGAATGGGCCCACATTCAATTATGGAAGCTTCATGCTTTATTTTAGGTGGTCTTAATTATTTATGTCATTTTCTCAAAAGCCTCCACGTTCTCATGACTAAATATGTCAATGTTTTATGACTGAAATGTTGTCTTCTCTCACGACTGTGGAAAGATGATTTGCAGAAAATCCTTCAATCATTTCTCAAAGCTAACAAAACAAGTCTGCTAAAGAGTCAGCTAAAGGACAAAAAGTCAATTCTTGGGGGGATAATATATATAGTATATATTTTCATGACCATTTTTTCAAGTGTCCAAGCCAAAACATCATTTTCTCGTGGTAATGGAGGGTCTCAGTCTCAGTCAAGTGTTTGTTTTGTTGGTGATAACTCGACATTTTCATGAATGTTGATATTACAGCTGCTCTCTTCTCTCACAACTTTAAACACTAACAGTATTTTCTGTTTATTGCTAACTGACCTCATATTACGACCCATATTAAACCGAGAAAACCCTCTTTAACATGTCTGGGATACTGATGACCTTGTTTTATTGGCATTTTAGTGAATCGAATTTTAAGCTTTTAAGTTAAAGCCTGTTACGGTCTGTTTGTGTTCAACCAGTAAAAAGAGTCTCACAATAACAGGTGGAAGTAGCACGTTCATGTACGATAAGGACAATGGTGTAAACTTAGTTTTGTACCCACTTTATTTCATTTTCCTGTAAACCCTGTCAACAAGACAGAGAGAGACATATGGGTATATTTCAGTCACATTAAGGACGTTATCCCAGACGACAGATTTTATAAAAGTACACCATCAGTGCTGGATGATGTGATTTTATTCTCTTCATCATTAACACCCTCTGATTCTTTTTGTCTCCTTCTCTTATATCTCACACACCCACACATTCCTCTTCATTTTCTCTTGGGTCCAGTAGTTCTTCTAGTAAATAACAAATCTGTTTAGATAAAATATGCCTAAACAATTATCTTCTGAATGAATAATTTACACTCTGTGAAATAAACTCAGGATGCAACATTGTCGCTTGTCCAACTCCTGTTCTGGCACGACACCGGCTCCGCGCCCCATGAGCATTCCCCCACACCCCAGGCCTGAAAACCTCCTCTTCTTCTTCCCGGTGGTCCAAAACGCCTGTGGTACAAACACCAACACTGCCCCGGTGCTCTGACCTCACAGACTGGGCAGCCCGGCTAACAAACTGAGCTAACGTTAGCTAACAGCAGCTACAGTTGTCAGCAGTTTACTTCACTGTCCATCAGGAAACTCTGTAAATCACAGAGAGTTGAGGCGGAGCAGCCGGATTTTATCTGCAACTATTCTCCACTTGTTGGTGATCAATGCAACCAGAGAAAGCTACGGATACTGCTCATGCTGATATTCATGTACGCCAGAGGATGAACGCTGATACTTCCATTGATCGTCTGATGCTTCAGCTAGTGTCACCATTAGGCTAAAGTGTGGTCAAATATCAGAATATTGTTGCTGAGCACATTGCTGCTCCACAGAGGATGTGATATTTGTTGTTATTTTCATCTGATGCTTCAGTGTTCTGGTTTTTGTGAAAGCGTCAGTATGGAATTATATGAGTTAGTGGGTTTGTGTACATACATGTGTCCATACGTACACCGTGTGTAGCTTATATTGTATTATATATGTAGCTCTGTGAGGAAAGTGGGATTTATATAATCGCAACAACCGGTCTTGAAGGCTTTGTTAGCCTGTTTGATATTGCTGCAAAGCTGGAAATTATTGGGTGTGAAGCCGTGAATTACTGTAGGTGTGAGGCTTAAACGACACCCACCAGCTCCTTTCTCAGCATCCAAGCCAGTGTTCCACAAAGGATATGGTACATCAGGTCCTGCTGGTAGAAGCTTATACATAACCTTTGTTTTATAACCTCGTTGAGATTAAGATATCTGTTGGAAGACAGACCTGAGAACAGCAGGAGAAAAATGTGTAAAGACAGTTAACATAAAACACGGTCATAAAAATCTCTGAATAGCTTAAAGTTGAGAATTTAAGTTCATACAGTGTGATGAGACGTCAACTTTTAAGTGTCTTTCCAAAATGTGGGGAATAATCTGTAATCAAAATGCAACCCATCAAATAAGTTTCCAGCAGTGATAACATTAGGATTAAAAGGAATTAAAAGCTTTAATTACCTTTTAGCTGCAGCCCTACATCAACTGTCGGGTGATGAGAGCAGTTCTCTTATAAAAACATCTGAAGCTACTCCACAGCTGAGGATGACCAAAGGCTGGTGGAAGATGTTCAGCCACCAACACACAAAGGATGTTTTACTGTTCAGTAAACTCAGAGAGAACACAGAACGTGTGCAGATGAGATAACAAAAGAAAAATAAGAGGCTCATAAAAGCCAAACTCAAAGCAAATACAAATAGAAGACATCAAAATGACAAGCGATGAAACATCTGAGGTGGATAACAGCATCAAAACAGGTAAAAACAACGAGCTGCAGAGGTCAGCGTTCCAAGAATCTGTGCTGGTACATTTTTATATGCCAGGAAAAAAAAGCATTCATGTCAACAGTTTCAATTTTCAGATTAATTCACCAACCTGTGATCGATGCATTTTTATTCTTCAATAGCATCATCTCGTCCTTCATAGCACATGCTTTCCAGCTGAAGACGCTTTATCTTCTCCACAGAGAACATCTTGTTATTTCTCTAACCTTGTTGTGTATAAGCAGCGCTCAGAGCTACAAACAAAACACGAGAGAAAGAAGAACACGGGGAGAAGCGAGGTTAGTATGTACCACCACAATCAGACTCAATGTCACCTGTGAGGTTGTCTCTATACAGTATTTTCTTGACGAATCAATGTTGCTGTGCGAAGTAGTAAGTAGTAATGGATTCAATCTCACACATTTTTTTGATCCTCAGTCATAAACATTTCCATGACGCAGTCCGCCGAGTGTGTCAGGAGAGTTGCAGGTGGTGATTTCAGAAGAAGATGAGTTTCTTCTACAAGTACTGAATATTAAACGCTAGAAATCGCCAGCCGGCAAGGTTCACGCTGTCAAATAGAAGTGTTGACAAATGAATCAGTTTTACGATGTGACAGCGCTGTGGTTAAGGCTCGGTAAGGTTTAGGCACAGAAAAGACTTGGTTAGGTTGAGGGAGACTTTGTGGTTTGGGTTAAAATGACGGCTTTGGTACGGTTAGGAACCTTCGTCATCATGGTGACAGGGTTAGGGAATGATCGCGGTTGAACGTTGACTCACAGTAGGAAACGGACGGATCACGTGACTTCTTCCTTTGCTTCCGTCATAATTACTACAACCTGTTGTCCTTTGTTGGGAGGACAGTGTCAGAATATCTCACTGTTTCCGGATTCCACTTGGACCCCTGCAGATAGACTGTCCTCAACAGAAAAACAAGTGCACTGGCACATCAGGAACAATGTCACCGAACTTCTGCCACTTGTTTATTAATTTTACATGCTGATTTTAAGTAACATGACATTTGTATACAGCAGATAAAAGTCTCGAGAAGGTTCAGAGTGAATGGTTGGATGTGACTTTGACAGCGAGGTCTTCAAACAATATTTCCTGACAATGAAGGTCAAGACATTGTAGGAGAGATGTCGTGAGTCAATCCCAAGTATCGGTGTCAGGGACAGTCCAGGCATATTTGAATATATCCAATGAAATAAGGGTGAAAAAAGGGTGTGGTGATTAGCACTGTCACCTCACGACAAGAAGGTTCAGGGTTTGGATTTGGATGTTCTTCACATGTCTGCATGGGTTCTCTTCATCCCACTGTCCAAAGAGGTGATGCAGGTTAATCCGTGACTCTAAATTGCCCGTCGTTTCTTCATGCTGAGCTTTGCTGAGCTGCTCTGAGTCATTGTCCCAGCTTTATCACATGCTTTGCAGAAGAAGAAGGTAAACACTTCTGCTGCACAATTAGTGCGATGTGTGAAAGTGAGTGTGAACAGTTGTCTGCCCCGTGATGAAGTGGCGCCCCATCCAGGGCGTACCCCGTCTTTCGCACAATATCAGCTCGGATCGGCTACAGCTCTGATGCTAACAAACATGCTATCTCTGCTCTCTCTTTCTGCATTGGATCAGCACATAAAAATCATCCACGTGCTGTCTCATGTTTTAGCTAACACTGACCTAACTTGCCGCTTTCTGTGATACTGGGATGGATGCAGCATGTTCTCACGGTCAGGATCTTCAAAACAACAGCCAGACTCACTTCACGGCTAAAGTGGCTCTGATTGGCTTTTCATATTCTCTTCTTTTGGGGGAAAAAACACAGTTCTCAACATACAATAGGGTTAATTCAAGGACATGTTGTGACCTAGATATCAAAATGTTTTTTAATGATGGTAAGATAATAAACTCCTCATTCCTCACAGTCCTGACCAAGCCAGGATTTTCTTAGTAGAGTTAGTAGAGTTTTTATGCCAAGCAAACATAACTCTTTGTTCTGTTTTCTCAGCCATGTTTTCTCTGAACTATGAGCAGTAAGTTCTAACAAAAAACATAGATCACAGCATGTACTCCCTCTGTAGGTGAAGGGTTAAGAGTTACAGCCAATCCATTTCCCATACATCATGACTTTTTTCCCCTGTGTGTGTGTGTGTGTATGTGTGTGTGTGTGTGTGTGTGTGTGTGTGTGTGTGTGTGTGTGTGTGTGTGTGTTGGGGGTTAAACTGGGGAAAATCTATCCAGTAAATCAATCATCCTCCATCACAAGCAGATTAAATGTCCACATAATCAGCAGCTCTTTAAAACACACACATACACATTTTTATAAATAGGCATCAAACATACTTGTCTGTGTAGTTTCGACAAATTGCTGCGTGGGCTTTTGGACACAGTTAGCTACACACACACACACACACACACACACACACACACACAAACACACACACACACACACAGTTGTAATTATGTGGAAAGTACAGTGAGCATTTCTTTTCATTGATGTCACCATCCTATAAATGATAGCAGCAATAAAGTTGAGCCAAAGATTTAGGCAGTACATGAGAAAGGACAGTGAGAGTGTTTGATTATCTGTCTCAGTGTGACTTAGTGTGTGTGTGTGTGTTCCAACAGGAAACAGTCAGAGTCCCTAAATAACACCTCTAACATAATTACAAGTGTAAAACAGACACATTTGGAGAAATATGTGCGCGCACACATACACACACATGTTGTTTGTCGTGTGTTACACTGCTGGCTGTCATGGTAACTGGCAGATCATTAGCCAGCTAGCAAGCCGCAAAATTAGCGTCCCGTGACAGAAACATGCAGATACACAAACCGACACACGTCGTGCTGGAACAAATGAATGCACTGCAGCAGTAACACACACTCGCTACAAGGCATGTGACAAATATCAGGGTGGGGAGAGCATTTTTTCTAACTCTGATATCTGTCCACATTTAAGATAAATATGGAATTGTAATGAATAATTACAGGGAGGTATGCAGAAAAAGGTGATTAAAGATTAAAAATAATTTACTCTGCAAACCTAATGTGTGAACGAGCTTCTGAAAAAAACAACACACATTTTGTCATCCTCGATTTTCATGCAGCGATCTCCCTTTAAAATATGAAAAATGAATGGATTCCTTCAATATTTAGGACACCTATGAAGTTAACTTTTCCCAGGCTTGAGGTTTCAAGTGCAGCTTCGGCCTGAAGGCTTGCCACAGTTTGAGTTACTTCACGCTACCAAATTTTTTAACATCCAGGATCCCTGATAAGCATTCATTATTCCTCCAAAGTGACCTCCAAAATTCACACAGAAGTACACTTGCACACTAAGCAGGCTTTATCTGCAGAATTAATAATGAATGAATGCAATAATATTTGTCTGTATCTATCAATCTTGCAAATAAATTCTGTTGAATTCTGAGTTGATGTCCCATTTTTAGAAGCAGTGTCAGATTCTGTACAACTGGACATGTTTGGTTCTGGATTCTGGACAGTTTCATTGGCTGCGTATCCATATTCAAACTTGACCACAAAAAAAAAAAAAACTGCCACTGAGCTGGCAGATATATATATTTTTAAAATCATATTTCTAATTTTCAAAGCTGTAAAATGTCTGACAGGTATGACCTTCAGCTGAAAAACAAACCCTGAGGAAAATAAACACGTCTGTGTCTGCCACAGAAAGAGACACTTTGGTGTGCAATTTATGTTGTTGGAAAAAAATGGTCATGCGAGTACTTCAGGCTTTTCTATCCATGAATGTTCCGGCTGTGTACATGGGTTCAAGGATGGGCTATTTCATGTTTCTTTAGCATGTACTGGATCTGCTTTGGCGTGCGCAGAATACCTCTAAAGAGAGACTTCCAAGAAATGACCTAATGAGATTGTTTGACCTTTGACATACTTCTTTTAGTGCAAAGGAGCAGCGGCTCTTCTTTGAGCACCTCTGGGTGAGCTCAGACACAAGAAGAAGACACATTTCAGCCACTTGTATTTGTAATATTGTCTTTCACTCAGTTTGCAAAACTCGTGGGCATTGTTGTGGGTTTGGACAAAGGTAGGTAGTAGTTAAGACATCTGATCTTCAGGCTAAGCTTCATCACCACAAGCCAGTATAATGAGACTGGAGGTCTTTGAGGTCTGGTGAAAAATTTGTAAAACTGCCATCGATATTGCCTTCAGACTTTTGGATGCTCTTGCAGATCCTTCTCATTAGAAGAGGTTGAGGTTTCTAAGCACTCTGGGCTGATCCGAACAGAGTTCCATGACGAAACACAGTGGAAATCAGAAGTTGTCCTCCTTTGATTTTCTGAATGTTTGTCCCAGCTTTGATACATGCTTTGTAGAAGAAGCAGCACAAAATCAACAGCAGTAAACACTTGTGTTGTATAATAAGTGCTCGTACATTTCCTTCGTAGGGGGAAAAGGACAAGGCTAACAGCACAACATTCACTCATTGTATCATTGTGTCCATCGGCCGCTTCTCTTTTGCGTTTGTGTTAAATTTAAGTCATCATACTTAACATGAATCCTCCAGTACACTCTGCAAAGACTATTCTATGATTATCCTCTGACTATTATATCTAATTTGAGTTACAACCAATTGAAAATCACTGAAATTGTAGTATAGTGACTGACAATGGTAATGTTTGACATAGAGTCAGTCTGTTATCACATGTCTTTGGGAGAAGCTGCTTGATTGGTTACATCCCACCAACAAAACCTGCCAATTTTCATCAGTACAAAGCTGGAGGTACAGCTAGAGTTGAATTTTCTGCACCGGCGCTTTGCTCCTGCTCGTCTGTTTGTCCCCAAGTTTAAAATTCAGTTAAAAGTCAGTCATGGTTTCCATTTAAACTTACTACTGCTAACAATGACGGGACTGTTATGTTGAGTGTTTGTATGTTGAAGTGTTGCTGAAAGATGGAAAGACATCCTCAGCTGTAAAGACTTTTAGGCACTCTGATAATCTTGTAGAGAATTCGGATAGAAGCCACTTCAACGCTGGTTCTCAAGGTTCCTCTGCAATCACTTCAAGACACAGTTGGGGAAGTGAAGCTCAACTTGAAAAATGCTGCTTTGTACTGAGATCGATGCTGGTAAACTCTGAGATTGAGACATTGGCATGTGTTTAGCTGATGCATTGTATACACTGTCTTGGACATCCAATTATTCATAGCCGCTCTGCAACTTTCTATTTATCAGTTACAAAGTCTTTTTATATGGTTGAACCAGGATAGAAACAACAACAATAAAACATTTAACTTCTGGAACTCAAGGCTGTTTTTCACTCCTGATCAATGTTCATCTTTGCCAAATATGCCATATATTGTTCTTTTCACGACAGGTAATCATGTCTTTGAAAAACTATGTTGACAGAACTTGGATGTTTAATTCACAAACCCTGTCAGATTCAAACATTTGCTGCACAATAGCTGCAGTCATCATTAGCTGGAAGGACAACTGCTTTAGACTGTAGCTCTTCACAGCAAAACTAATTGAACTGGGCTGCAAGGAAATGACGCTTTATGGCTTCTTATCTGTCAAGAAGGAACAAAACTCTGGACCTTGAAGACTGGAATTGCAAAGTACCTTAATGTTCCCTGATTTTACCATCCAACCAGTATATATTGTATCACTATAAGCTACTGTTGCACCTCTAATCTCACAATAGGGCTCATTATTTTCTGTTGACTCCTGTCTCCACTTTTTTTTAAGGTGAGGTGAGTAACGTGACAGGGTAAGAGCTAGTAATTACCATGGCAACACATCTTAGATTGATGTCTAGGTGACATCCAATTTTAATTAACCAAATTGGGGCCTCACAATAGATGCCACATTTCTCTGGTAATTGTTAAAACGCCTGCCTTCAAAATTCAAAGGAAAGATGAGCAGAAACTATTCAGAAAGGAGGGAAGGAGAGAATAGGCAGAGAGACATTAAGAGACAGCGAGTGAGATCCGAAGAGAGAGACGTAAGTGGAGAAAATGACGGAGACACAAAGATGAAACTCCTCCGATCAATCCCCCCGTTGCATCAAAGACAGACCAAACAAAATCACCTGAATTCCTCCTTTGTTCCACTGAGCCCTGCTGACTTAGAAACCGCTGTTGCTGCTGCCATGATAGACTTCAAGGAAATAACCCGTCATTTTCCACTCAGCAAAATCATCTATTACGCTCCAATCGAAAGCACCAGGCTTTATCTGTCTCAAAGACGCAGAGAGAGAGAGAGAGAGAGAGAGAGATAGCGGGGGAGAAAATTCAAATATATTAAAATATGCTAGAGAGACAAAGAAAGTGCATGAGGGAGGCAGTGGGTTGCAAAAATCAAATCAAAAACTCAATTGAGTGGCACAACAGATAGATATACAGATATAATTTGGCTGATTTAGTTTGGAGTCATCTGTGATTTTGTCCTATCATTCACAATAAATATGGAACGATCAACAGGCCCAGCGTGGAGCAGTGATGAAATTCTTTGAGGCTGTGTGCCTTCTCCTTTTTTCTTTTGGAAAGTGGAAATTGTACGTCTTATCATGTTTGCTGCACAGAATCTGTTGAGTTACAACCCCAATTCCAAAATTACTGTGATGCTGACTGCAACAAATCTCCACATATATTATTTGAATACAGATATTCAATGTTCAAGCTGATAAACTTTTTTTTTTTTTCGTATCCAGTCATTGTGAATTTGTTGCCTGCAAGACATGCCAAAAAATTGCAACAAAAAGCTGATGAATTTGTTTGGAACCGGCGCTGCATTAAAAACCGACATGACTGAAGCATGAAGAATATTACACAGGCTCGAAAACGTTCAGAGAGTCATCGTGCGCTGCATCTACAAATGCAAGTTGAGACTCTAACATGCAAAGAGAAAGTTGTGTATCGTCGACATACAGAAACATACAGCCTGAGCTCATCTGAGTTGGACTGACAGAAAGTGGTCTGACGCGTCCACGTGTCAAACTACATCGTGGATACTGGTGCATGGTCTATATTTCCTAATAAGGCTGTCCCATCATCAGATTTTTGGGACACCATTATAGTGGCTAAAAGACTTCACAGTAAAGATATTTTTGCAGTGTTTATAGTAAATCATAATGAAATAGTATAAGTCAAACTAAATTTTAACTTTTATTCTATGTTCTCTTATTTTTGCAAATCAAAATCTGGGTGTGGGAATAAAAGAGTCCAACCAAACTGTACAAAAGTGAACAAAATCACTTCACGTGATGAAGCTGTGATTATTGCCTTCCTCTGCATATATTCAGGCGTATACTATGTCGCTTTGTGTTAGCCAGATTTGTATGTTAGCCATAAGATGTTAAATATCAGATCTTTAAGTTATGTGGACTTTTTCTCCTATAGGTGTGACAGCCTCTAGGCCTCAAACCAACTAGGTTGCTGGATTCTGCTCATTAGGAGCGACTGTTGACACCCGGGTTGGTGTGACTGCTCACCTATATGGATGTATAGGTGCCTGTGCAGTCAGTCTCTCTCCTCTCTGGGTTACTTGGGTTTGGTTGGTTTGTTTTTGTTTTCCTACACCTGTACATGTTCACACGTCCACACAATATACACGTCGCTGTTGAATCGATGACATTTCTGTCAATATGTGTCAAAACCGACAAGGAACAGAAGGCAAACTGAAGAAAGTAATTACTAGAAATCTCAACATTTCACTTGATATAAAACTGTATTTGCAGTGATTTGAATCCAGTCCGAGCTCGTGAGTTGTATCGTATGCCATTCTCCCTCTCAACACTCCCTCCTCCCCCCTCATCTGTCTCTCCCTCTCTCTCTCGCTCTTATATAAACGAAATGCCGTATGAAATAACCTTTAAAAAAGTGGGACTGACCTCTGTTCCCCACTGGTTTGGCGTACTGAGGTTTACTGTTTGTGTGAATAGTGAATATTGACATTTAGACCCGACTAGGGACTAATGTGTTGTTGAATCTATGTACGCCCTGGAAGCCCTGTGTGTTTACACACACACACACACACACACACACACACACACACACACACACACACTGACACAAACCTGAAGAGGCACACAAGTATACAAAAAAAACAAAAAAACACACATATGCTCAGACAAGCAGCATAAAGGTTGGTAGGTATAATGCTTATAACGTACACACACACACACATAGTCCATGCACTCAAAATATCTTTACATACAATGACACAGAGAGTGCACACATGCACAGAAACACAACTAAATGTGCACAAATGCACTCGCAGGACTGTCTCCCTCCTTTTATTCAAGGTGTGTGTGTGTGTTTGGGGATCTGATCAGAATTTCAATCCTTCTCTGCAGACACAGAGTGATTGACGGCTGTCGTTTTTTTTTTTTTATCACCCTCTCGCTTTGCTATTCCCCAGCTGTCTTTCTTTTCACACATCAACCACTTCTCTTCAAGTTCTAAGCCTCAAATACTTTATTGTCATTTGCACAACAATTACAGTCGAGCAGTCGCTGATAATGAAATTCTTAATTCTCCCCTCCTGCAACGCTCAGAAGAAAATCACACGGGTGAAAATGAGAATCGGAGAAATGAAATAGTGCCCAAGTTAAATTGGAATTGATGTTTTTTTTTTTTGTTGTTATTTATTTATATACCTCGCTGTGGGACGTTGATTTTTGGGCAGGGAGGCCTGATCGTGACACTGTGACTTTTCCACTCATAAAATCACGATCGTCTCATGAGTTGTCAAAGCTATAAAGACGTCGTAGGTTTAAGTATTTTGCTTGAAAACATGTCACATATTGCTGTCTGTTAAACAACAGCTCGGCTCATACTGCTGGAGACGGACGCTGTTTTCCCGGGGGAAATGTGCCAAAGAGTCGGTAAGGAGGACTTTTCTGGTTTTAAATAGCTGATAGCTGATTTGTTTTTTCTCATATGTTGCCAAAAACACTCCTCACTGCCTTATTACTTACTTTATTTTTTCAAAAACAAATGTTATCCAGTGAAGGATACGCTGAAGGTTGACTCAAGAAACAAATGGAGAGAAATGTTTTTCAAATAACTCGTGATTGGCCATTCATTGCTGTTTTTAGGTTAGAGCTGTTTGTTGGGGTTGAACAGGAATATGCTCATTCAAGTGAGGGTTCTATTCGGGTCTAGAGGGTTAAATATAAAGTATGACCATGCACAGGTGGTAACCAGAAAGTAATAGCAGTATAAAGTTGGGTCAATGACACTTGTATCAATAAAGTGCAGGTAAAGTGACATAGTAATGAGCTTGAAAACCTCGAGGATGCAACCTCTCGTGTCCTGCAGGATGGAGCTGTCCCTGAGCCGGGTGGTGTCGCACACAAGAGGTCCATCTGTCTTTAGGTTTCTGCCTGTCTGTCTCACTCCCTGCCTCTTGCCTCTTGTTTTCTGTTTCCTCCTTTATTCCAAATATGCTTAGTCGTCTACCGAAGTGCGGGCTCAGCGTTTTGTAAAATTACTCACTCGCTGTGTGTTTTTTTTTTGTGGCGCTGTCAAAGATTTCGTGCAAGTAATATGAGTCTACACACGAGCATGTCGTGGCATGTTAAATCCACATATTGCAGGACTCCAATGTTTGCAGCTCAGTGTGCTATTTCAGGAGACTTAGGAAGATGACTTAACTCCTCACCTTGCTGCAGTGTGCGGTGTGTCAGTACACAGTGGCTCTCACCAAACCCCAACCACACACGGGGATGCTGGGTGTTAAAGTTACTGTTATGGACGCATCATCATGGGGTAGACTGCTGGTTGTGAACAGGATGCAAACCTTTTCTTGGTGCTGTGAGAACATCACACTTCTTCCCAATTTGGCTCTGAACATATGGGTTGTTTTAAGTTGTTTGATTCGACAGAGAACAGACTCCACAATGTGTTATCTACAGTGTTGTCTACAGTACGTCTTACAGTTTTCTTTGCATGGTCCTGTCAGGATGCACTTCACAACAATGTGTGTCTACGACAACGTCAAGAAAATAAATTGATGTACATTTACTGTACTTGTTAAACACAGTGTATCTATTTTATGAAGTGCCAAAGTAAGATGCAGTAAAAGAAAAGCAGATTTTGTATTTTTCTGGATAAAATGTCTTTGTAACAAAAGTCCTGCAGCTGCTGCTGGAGAGTTTGGTAACATTTTGTGAACTTGGCTGAAGTAAAACTGAAAAAGAAAAGTGAACCTTTCTGGATGTACAAACCCAAAGCTCCTGTTAATCCACCAGCGTTGCCAGTGATACGCTGTCAGAGGAGCAGCCTCAGGTTGTGTCTCTACATGACAGTCGAGAGTCTGCTGGTCTGAAACTGAATGAACTAAATCCCGACTGATACGTTGGTGGAACTTCATAATGATCCAATGCTGCTTTATTTTGTTTCTCTCCACAGAAAGTGTCAGTGCTATTAGGCTGCTATGCAAAAAAGAAACTCTGGTATATAAATGTTTAACAGGCAGGAAGATTTTCTGTGTTTGTTATTTATTATGAATTCCTTCATCTAGCATGTATCTGGCCTGAAAGGGCACGACTATATCAGCTGCTTATATTTTTCAACACCTCGAATTTTAGCCAAACCTCGTTAAATAACTAATAGCTTTCTTTCTATACTACCCAACTTAGCTTTGGTACAAATTCTTCCAGTTACATGTCATATACTTGCACATTTCTGCACAACTGCTTTTTCATTTTATATATATTTATATTGTTTGTATTTTTTAATACTTCTTTTTTTTTTACATTTCTTCCTATATTTTTTACTTAATGTCTATTCTGCACGAACTACACCAAGCCAAATTCCTTGTAAGTGCAAACCTACTTGGCAATAAATCTGATTTTGATGTCATCCATGATAAATTGTGTGGAACTGCAAACAAATGCAATTGACATGTGCGTATATCAGCTCCAAACTGTACAAGAATGAACTGTGAAAAACTGAAATTCATCCTTCTACAAAGCTGTAATATATTCTGGATTCAGATACTCCTCCAACAATCAGATATTGAAGGTTGAATCACAATCTGCAGAAGCTATTTTTGTCTTGTTGTGTTTTAGTATTTTGATGATGGAATGCATATGCGTCTAACGGCATACAGCATAATGACTACTGCACTGAGAGAGCCTTTATCAAGCCTTCAGATTAAGATGTAACCATCACGGAGGCCCAGTCATTGCTAAATGTTTGCTGCTGCTCGGAGAGAACATTTTTAAACGTCCTGTTTTTGTTACCAGAAAAGCTCTCAGAAAGTGCGAAATAAAAGTTGGCAGGAGGCGGTTGCGTAGATTTCTTCTTTTTTTTTCGTTTCATTCTACTGGCTCAGGTCTCTCGGAGGAACATTGAGTAGAAATACACTGCGAAGGCTCGGGCAGCGGTAATGGAGGATAAGTGCAGGGTGGAAGTAGGATGCTTGGATTCTGATGGGCTCGATGTGTGAAATCTATTTCAAAGTTGAGTTTCTCTTTAAGTAGCTGGAGCTATAGCTATTCCCACATAAAACAATGATTGTCCATTTCCACGAAATGGCTCTATAAAGTTGGATGAGATTGTATCATTTCTTTTTATGATATTGTATCATATACTGCGGGCTACTTCAGCTCATTTTACTGAGAGGCAAACAGAAACTGTTTCTCCTGAAATGAGATGCAGCTTATGAAGCAAACTTTCATTGCAGCAAATGTACAAAAAATATATCAGCAACAACATCAACGGTACTCAGTAATATGACTGTAAACCTGTCTGGGAAAAAGTCAGTGAGCATTTACTGTGTAAATTAGATGATGTTTGCTTTTTAGTGAATCCCCTGTTTATGAGGTTGTGTGATTTAGCACATGCACATATTTGTGCAGTGAGCAATGAAAGTAATGTTTTTGGAGGCATTTGCAACAGATTCACATCACTGGGATACACACACACACACACACACACACACACACACACACACACACACACACACACACACACACACACACCTTTTAGAATGAACTTTCTTCTTTCATCGCAGCAGCTGTTGTGTCTCACACACAGGACATGCCAACCGTCCTCATAAATACGCTACATCCTCACAATGTCAGTACGTATTCCAATGAACTGTCCCCATAAACAGTAAGCAACGCGAACACACAGTTCAGAGCCAGATAAATGGCATGGGTCCTATTTTTGTCATGCAGCACTGTAGAGGTTAGGCACGTCCATTTAAACCTCCATAAAATCATATAAACCCTTTTTAATGTTGTATTCATATTGTTTGTCGTCGATTTTCCAAACAGCTGATGTGATCGCACAGAACAGAAGTTTCATTCCAAGTACTGTCCACGAGTCCACTGGCACATTTTGGAGGATCTATTGGCAGAAATGCAACATAATATTCACTTAAACTATCCAGAGTGGATCCTCTTCCATCGAGTCCGCCACACTGAAACAGTGAATCATGAGCTCTGTGGCCACCACTGTTTTTCATCATGTTCATTCATTTGTGGATCGTTACCTGGATCATATTTATATTAGCAATTTTAGGAGAGAACCATTTTGTTCCCAGCTGTAAAAAGTTAAACTAAATAAAGAAATATGAAATGAAAAGACCAGAACACATTTAAAAGTCTACTTCCATTGTAATAATTGGCAGTGCAGTGATATTTCACAACAGATGGTGATTGTGGGGATGATTGTGAAAACTTGACGAACTTGTAGGAATCTGTAACGTGTCATGTCTTATATCTGCTTTATTCACATTTAAATAATCTGCATGTCCCAGCCAACAAAGAGTTTCCTGTTAAGGAGCGCCCCGCGTTTATTGTTACAACCTCTAACACAACCACTTAGCTCGTCACTCAGCTATGATAATCTGTCTGATCCCACTTCGAGTGTGCCACTGGAAGTACTCGTCCAGACCCCCCCGTGTTGCTCTGGGCAGGTCGGTCTTGACTGAGATCATCACTGCCAGGTTCACGAGGAAAAGGGAAGCTCATGTTGACGGTGCAGACTGATGCTGCAGATGGTTTTTCACGTTTCTGTTGTGCAGCTGACATTATTTCTGTGGAAACACAATCTGTTGTGAAACCGAGAACGGCATATTCTGAGGAAAGGAGGTGAGAGAGGAGGAGAGAAGAGGGGAAGGAGTGGGAGAAAGAGAGGCGAGGAGATGAGTGAATCCTTTCAGAAGAAAAGGGGAGTACAGGGTGGGAAAGGAGTGGGAGAGAAGGAAAAGCAAGGATGAGAATATTTACTTTTTGTTGCCTAACAGCAGTCAAACTGCATATTTTGAATTCTGTTAAAATGGCAGCTGATTGTTTTGAATGTAGCTCATTGTGCAAAGTAAGACACAAATAACAGACAGACAGACAGAGTAGAGCGAATTGATTTTATTTTAGTGGAGCTGGCCTAACATCACTTCACAGTCCATCTGTTTCCGTTGTTGATTTTGTTGAAATTGAGAAATCCTGGCCACGGGTTCTTGTTGTGCAAAGTTAAATGCAAACAAAAGAGACACGAGCAGAGGAGACGAGAGGAAAAAAAAAGAGAGGAGGAAAGAAAGCAGGGGAGTGTTTACTTTGACCAATTAGCCTGTCAGTGCTTCCACAGCCCATTTCTATCCACTGTTGACTCTGTGGTGAAATGCCCAAGTGAAGAAAACTTCAGAGCAGAGAGAGCTCCTCTTGGGCAACATAACGTCTAAGCAAATCTTAATGCCATCAGTGCCTTGCACAAAGCTCTAAACTCCAAAAGGTCAACTGCTTTATTTTGCCTTTGATGCCAATATATTTTCTGACATTTTGCAATGCTATATCCATGTTTTGATTCGGTCTCAAGGTCAGGGAAGGGAAATGTTTTCTATGCATCTGGGAGTCAAAGTCAACAAGTGATTTCAAAACTGAGAAGGCGTGCACAGAGTTTCTCCAGAGGTGGAGAAACTGAGAAATGTAGAGGAATGTTATACGATGAAAACCAAAACTTAAAGTCAGGAATCAGCAACGCACCGCTCATCCACATCGCTCAGCTCAGTGTATCAGCAGCTCACCTCTCTTGGCTGTTAAGTTTCCTCTTAATTATTAAAACAGAGAAATCCTAAAAAGATACATTTTTTTAAGAAATCTGAATAAATTAGTTGGGAAACTTAATGAATACATAATTTGAAAATGATGTGAATCATATGCTACAGCCAATGCTGTCAGCAGCTCTCAACCTTATTGGACACTTATGGGAGGTTTTGGAGCGGCGTGTTGAAGGCCATTTTTAAACCTCAGTTGTTTAGTCCGTGCACGCAGTAATCATGAGCGAGTGGTTCATTTTTTTAATTTTTAGCTTTTTGTGTGTGAACCAACAGGAAAACATACATTTTTTCAGCCACTGATTTGCACAGGAGCCGTCACACTATAGGCACTATGGTAGCATCTTTTGGAAAGACGGTGTTCCTTTTGGAGTGTTTGCTAAGGAGCACTGAGCTGTTCTGGAGTTGTGTAGTTAGAGTCTTTTGCCAACATTTTCTGCTTGAAGGAGACAGTACCAGCTGGTAAATCAGTGGAAGAATAAGGCCTATAGGAGACAAAGGTTTTGTCTAAGACCACAATAATAATCTGCAGAGGGACAGCATGACAGACGGGACAGAACAAGAGACGAGGATGTTTAGAAAAAAGAGCGCTGCAGTCATATCAGATCAAATCACATTCCAAAGTTGATAGCGTTCCAGTGGGACAAATGTTGAACACAGGTTGTTTTTATCCACGGACGCAGCCAGGCAAGCCTTGACCCTCTGAACTCACAGTGTCAAATCCATCTCATCACATGGACTCCTTCAAGAGGGGGGTGGACCTTGAGTCCAACCCAGCGTTGTGAAATGTTCATATCTGAAGAATGATGGGAATGTGGGCAGAGACTGGGCTGGAGGAGGAGGAGGAGGAGGAGGAGGAGGACATCTGGCCGGCAATGATAACCCAGTACACAGAGTTTTAGTGATTTGCAGGCCAGAAGACGTCTAGACATCAAGTAAACGTTTCAAAGAATCAACATGTGTTAGACATCCACTTGGCATTTAAAAGACTGTCTGTCTTTGTGTAGTTAGGACTCACTTCACATTGCAAGACATTCATCTTGACATCAGTCATCTTTTGACCATTAGTGATTACTGGGAAGCTAGTGGAGAGCTGGCTGTACCCCTCTGAACTGGACTATATACAATGTCCATCTACGTCCAGCTTGAACCAGAATCAGGCTCAAAAAGTACCCAAAAGATGATTTAATTACAGTAACGTGACCTAAACATCAGCGAATACAGCCTCTGGAGGGCGTGTATGGAAGTATAATTGAATGTTTTTATATTTGTGGTCATAATGTTTTATAATGATCTCTGACAGGAGGCCTTCATTTACAGTTATGTTTTCACCACCTCACTGGCCATGATGTGTGGACATCCAGACTGTGTAGCGACTGAAAACTGGTCAGCTGACTCTCTTTCCCTCCCGGTAAAAGCCTTTTTAGGGCTCCTCTGAGATTAATAACCTTGGACAACATGCTTAATGACATGAGCGTTAGCCTAATGAGGATTTGGGGTTCGGGCTAAAACCCATCCAACGACTTTGTCGGCGTGGTCAGAGAACTTCTCGCAGCAGTTCTGGTAGGCTTGGGTTGCTGAAATAGGCTCGGTTAGGAGGACTCTGGGAAAGGTAATGGGCGGTGAGGTAATTTTAACAGACACAGGCACTCGACTGGTGCCATTATTTGCAAGGAAGAGTCCGAGAGAGGTAGAGGAAGAGAGAGGGAGAGGGACATCCAGAGACAGACAGTCAGAGACAGAGGGTGATTAGGGTTAGACATGGTGCCACAGCTAGGTTGGATCTATAGAAATAGCCTCTTAACATGATGTATGAGATACACACACACACACAAACACACCCACAGAGCTGGTGATGGTAGCATTGTGCTGCCAGTAAGGCTGGAAAAAAAAAAAAAAAACTAACCGGGTAAGTAGTGCTATATATCTTGTGCCACTGTTATCAGGAAACATTGATATTATATTAGAGTTACAGTCCCCCTGCATGCATTTATTCTGAATTAGGAGTGCTGCTTTGTTGAGTGTACTTGAGTGTACACACTGCAATTTTGTATTGGCCAGCTGCTTGGTAGTTTCTTTTTTTCCCCAACTGTAATACCCACTTTTCTTCTTGGAGCACAGATTTTCTTACTGCTTGTAGGTTATTGCTTTTAGAGGATCAATTCTTTCCTAAAAAATATATGAACTAAGTTCTTGTTTTCTTTGAAATATGTCCTCTAACTAAACTATAGACTTAAATCATCCCCTCTGGATTAAATACTGTATATACAGCGTTTTTCTTTTTGGGCTCAAAAGTGAATATATTCTTTCTAATAGGAATATAGCCGCCGGTGTGTGGCGGACTTCAAATAATGGCCAATCAAATTAGCCGTCCTCTCCACTTGGTGCAGGTACAGAGCATTGTAACTGTTGCCATGGCTTCATCGTAGAACATTCACTCCTTTCCGTTGCGCTCGTTCAGTGTGTTTCTGCATTATTAAATTGATTTCACCGTGATTCTAAATCTGGCCGAGCACTGTGCTGAGCTGAGAAAAGTCCTGCAGAGAGTGATGGTGTGCCCTTTACATGCTGCAGGGTGGCTGACAAAACTGGCAGTCCACCTGGTGTTTGCACCTTTTGAAAATGAGCCCCGCATTTCCAACCATTCATAGTTCATGTGTAATGATCGGATCACCGTGTGCTATATAAGGAGGAGAGTGCGATTACATAAAGCACATTTCCAAATAGCATCAGCGAGTTAGTCACTTAGTCAATTCTGTGCATAAAGGCAGCAGCAGCAGCAGTGTCGGCCTTAAGATGACAGAAAGGAGCTTGGCATTGACAGACTGTCAGTGTGAAACCTTGCACTGATAAGGAAATTATTAAGAATTAATGAGAAAGTGTCTTTCACTGATAAACCTGAATCCCTCCTGCAACATGGAGCCGCACATAGAAACTGAAGACTGGACACAGTGCACATTTTTTGGGTTTATGCCACGATAACGACCATTCATATTAATAATGTGATCAATAAAAGCAGCCAAGAAACAACAGGGATAGGTCGGCTTCTCTGAAATGAAGCTGTATGAGGTACAGTCAGTGTGTTAGCTACAGACAGCAGCTGGCTCCCCTGCTTTGGAGAAGCAGTCAGGAGTCCTAGCATTGAAGCTAAACAATATAGTGCTGTGGACGGGGGCACCAGCAACACGCTTTGGCAAACCTAAAAAATACTTCCACCACTTTACCACTCGCCATCACGCAGCCCTTTCCGATGGGACACTGAAGGTGTTACCAGACCACCAGAATTATAACTCACAGAGCATGTGTGTTGCTGCTTTGGTCAGTTACCTTGTTTGTATTACTGCGTGACATTTAGTGTGGATCTTAACTAACATTAGTTAGTCGCTGCGAATCAAGGCAGTGGTAGACTGTCAGGTTCCTGCACTCTGCGAGGTAAAACAGCTTTTTCTGTCAGTGAAGTCTGATTGGATCTGAGAGCGATCTTCTGCAGTCCACTGTCAATAGTATTTGATTTGACTCATTAAGGCAATTACAAAGCCTACTCTGTTTGTATCCAGTTTAACTTTAACTTTCACATATATTGATTCAAAATAGCAAATTTAGGCAACATTTCTATTTTTCTGGTGTTAGCACTCTGCTGGCAATGTGGCCTATAAACAACCAACGGCTGAAGAAGAGCGAGAGGCCTCAAACGTCTCTTTCTGTAGACATACAGATGTTTCATATCCTATGTTCTTTGAAGGCTATCACATAATGCATCACACACGCTGTAAGTGCCCCTTAATATTAACATTGTCTCCCTGTATGGACTCTGTGAATCGTGTTACGAGGATGGTTTGGTCATTTTGAACAGCAGCGTTGCCAGTTTGGTGCATTTCATCTCTCCCTGACTGAGAGACAGTGAGATGGAGAAAATGACATAAAAGCAAACAGGAGTGTATCTTTATGATAATGGTCCATTATGTGCTGAATTACGTGTTCGTGGTTTTGTGAATCTAGTTAAAAAAAACAAAAGAAAAACATGGATTACTGTTTGAAAGCTACTTTTTCTCCCTGCATTTGTTTTTGTGACGTCTCTGGCTTTCACGTCCCAAATTTTTTTTCAACTAAAAGCAAAAAAACAAACAACGATCTGTGCAAAGCCGTGATTGTTTCATTTAACGAGTATGAACCCGCGGTATTCGTGCTTTTGTCTTCATCAACACCAGTGCAGCACCCAAACATTTGTAAACACATGAGTGCAGACATGCCATAATCACTGGCAGGATGAACCCTGTTAGCATACTCCAGCCATTACATCATTACATTCACATTTCCTGTGTCCAGAGACAGAAAGAGCTGCAAAAACACAAATGCATGTCTGTTCTCGGGGGGCGACTAACAGATTCAGCAAGTGGCGGTTACAGAGTGGCTAATTGAGTGTCGAGGTTTGTCTCCCGCTGCGTCTCTGCTTCATCTTGCTCCTGTAAGTGACACTTTTAGCATTTTTGCAGCACGTCGTGGTCGCGCATCGAGTGCACTTTGCATTCTTCAAATAAAGACCCTTGCTGAGATGGCTGCCTACTCATACACACACGAACAGGTAGCATTGTGTGGAAGTGTACGCGGTCAGTCACATAGGTGGGATTGAGGTCAGGTGGACTGTGGAAAACAGAAAGTGTGACAAAGAAAGTGGAGCAGGAGAGAGAGCAAAACAAACAGAAATAGCAGAGAGCCAATAACTAAAGTAAGAATGAGAGGTGAACTTAGGTTGTCGGAGTTTGATGAAGAATTCCTTTTGCCTCAGATGGGATTCAAAGTTTGTTTATTCTTTCTGAAGCAGTTTCTGACTTTCAGCAAACCCGCGGACCGTCCTGGCTATTGTGGAGTGGAGTGAAATGACCTTTCAATCCAAGTGTAGCAGAGTGTGTAAAGTTGTTGAGACTGCGGGATAACTTTGCCCTCCTAAATTCACCATTAAAGACAGTTTCTGCTGAAAGTGCCAGGTGAGATGAGGCAACGCCGAGTCTAAAACCTGTCAAGGCTAAAAGGTGAAAAGCATGATTGTTCTCAATGGACTATAGGCTGCAATTTCTACTAAAACAGTGACAACCTTCCTTGATGTGGGTGTTCTGAACTTGGTTTCTCCTGCATCAACGGACCAACAGTCCAAAAAGGTTGTTTGCTCAGATTTTTTTTTTTCTGTTTCAGGTAAAACAGACATCTGTTTATATACATAATTACATAATTACATGATGATTAAAGTTACTGAATGGTCTTTAACCTCCAAATTCCACCGGGCATGGATGTGACACCTTCTAGTCAATGTTTCAAACCCCACCAGCCCATTCGCGGCCCGGTTCAGGGGCATCCCAGAAAGGGTCTCTGCGTGGAAGACGTGGCTGTTCTATTTTTGACGGACGCCACAAGCAGCTCGCGTCGATCTGCACAGAGCAGCTCGAGCTGGACAGAAGTTGGACACAGATACTGCATAGAGAATCCAAAATAAAACACCCCGTGCAAGCTGCTGGTCGTAAAAACAGACAAAAGGGAAACAAATGAGCTTTGTAGCATATTTACCTTTACCTATTTATTTAGAAGCACCTAAACCAAGAAAAATAATGGAATCCGAGCAATTCAAGTCCAACCACTCAGCTTCTAAAACACTTCTGGTGGGTTTGAAGTCAAATGGAGGATGGACCAAAACATCGTCCTGGCCGTGACGTGAGGTTTTGGGGTAACTAGTATGAAAATATAGGAAAAAAGACTCAAATTTATCATGCACTGAATTCTAGTTGTTTCAAGGATGTTCAGCAAAATAGTTGGCATTGAATAAAGCATGCAGTAATTAGCGACATGTGCGTTCGCTTAATCAAGTTTGGAAGCTGCAAGCTCTCAGAAGTGACCTTCTGCACTGGATGTCCAGTTTAACAATGGGAGTACAATGTGGGGTTTAATAATGAAACAGCTAATCAGATTATGTATTCATGTCAACTGTAATCTTTTAATCCCTGATCCAGATAAAATGGGATGAATCTGATACTGAACCCTCGCTTGTTGTGTGTTATCATCAGATAAAAGTGAACAATGAACAAAAAAACAGACCTGCCCTGTCTGTGTGTGTGTGTGTGTGTGTGTGTGTGTGTGATAGACACTCACACTCAGACTAAAACACAGACTACCAAAGGGCCTGACTAATATCCCTTTGAAAAACACTTCAACAATTTCAACCATGAAAAGGAACCAAAAGAGGGAAAAAAGAAGCTTGGAACAAAGTGTGTCTGCATAAGGCAATAAACCACATTTACAAGTGAAGCGATGAAAAAATGGAAGAGAAAAAAACAGAAAACAAAATGTTCTGCTCATTCCCCATCGTACGCGGCTAATGGAATTATAAATGGGCAGAAATATTCAGAAATATTACAATAAATAATGTCAAAAGGGACGGTGTTTTGCATGTTGTTCTACAATTTATTTATTTTTTGACAGATGCAGCCTGAAGGAACCATCGAAGCATGCTGAAAAATAAGCCTTCCAGTAATGAATTGAAAGAGGAGATAGTCCCTGAGAGAAGCTGGTCTCTGTAGAGGGTTCTGGTGTTCACAGTCAGAGCGGATCAGCTCCTTTACACCTGTCAGCAACCAGAATTAGTTATCTTTGTCAACCTCAGACTCTTTTTGATTTGAGTTCTTTGAGAATTTAATTACAGCTTCAGACTTGTGCAATGTGTTCTCACCAATAAAAGTACAAAGAATGGACAGAGGTTTCTGGAACGCCGTTTTAAAGGTGAAAAAATGGGGGCTTATGGAGACTGACTTCCGCATTGGCTGCATTTCCCAGGTACAGAGGTTGCCGCTTGGTTCTTACTGGCCAATGAGAGTCATGTATTGTCTGTCGCCAGGGATACCAGGATAGAAGAAGAAGCATTTACATTAAAGGTGGAACGTTTGAAGTGTTTAACTGAACGTCAAGAGTGCTACAGTATCCCAAAGTCAGGGTCCCGAAATGATCGACCATAATTACTCAGTTGGGGGCCCTCACATAATGAGAGCGCTAATATGAAATAGATTATCTAGCAGTAATTGGATGGTGCTCTTTGGTAATGGTTTTTACTGTGAGAGCCATTAAACAACTTCAGTGTTAAATAAAATGGTTTGGTTAATGTTGCATTGTTCTTCTTGTTCTGAAACTACATTTTGGCCTCAAAAGTTAAATCCAGTAAAATAAAATGACAGAGGGCAGTTGGGAGAGTACCGACCTACCTCTTTCACAAAATGAGATCAAATGTCCGGCGTTTGACAGGTGACATCTACTCTCATAAAAGTGCCACTGGGATGAAAATAAAATTCACCGCGGAATATTAAGTGATTGAAAACTTTTCAAGGTTTCAGGTGTATTTTCAAGTACAGCATCAATAAGGAGGTTATGTCATGATTTGCAGATGACTGGTTTTGAACTGAGAACAAAACCTCTTAAATTAAGTTCAGAATAATTATATAGCTATAGTTTTGAAACCAAAAAAAAGTCTGCAATTTAATTACATAACAGCAACAGTTTGGTCTGCATTCCCACTTGTTCCATTCGGGCAGCTGCAGTTTTCAGTTTAGTAGATCGACAATGGCCAGATGTTTTTGTTTTGTTTGACACATCACCAGCCAGAGGGTCCAACAGGACTCCTCGGTATCAATTAGCATGAATACTATAGTATAACAGTAGACATTTTTCCTTATATTACAACAATGATGTGAAACTAAATATGAAATGACTGCGAGCGCTCATACTGACTGTGGCTAGTAGCTGTGGGACTTGTGCAACTTGAGGTTACTGGAGAGGTTCTACAGCAGCTGAGGTTTTGGTGACCCCAAAGATACACGTGAGATTATATTTTAAAGATCAGCTGATCATTTATAGTTCTGGAAAATATTATTGACACCCCATGATTTTAAGTCCATCATGTACAATGAGTAAAAAAAATGGAAACACTGCCATGACACGGGTTGTGGCACCCTTTTGAGGAATGCAAATCAGTTTGAAGAAGGACTAGATCACTCGCAATAATCGTCAGAGTTCACATGTCTTGAATTAACCAATGATGGCTCACTTCATTCCTTGTTCCTTTACAGTGGCGGAGAGAAAAGAGCTGTCTGAGAGCATCACAAGTGCTTTTATCACCAAACACAAGATTTCTACAAGGTAAAAGGCCATCGCCAAAGACCTCGGCATCTCAGCTTCAACAGTAAGCAACATTATTAAAGATTTGCTACTCATGGAACTGTCAAAAACCTCCCAGGACATGCAGGGATAGAGAAAAAATGATGAAAGAAGTCATCGACAGTTGGCAAAAACTGCCAAAGCCAAAGAGCTGAGGGCTGACCTTGAGTTTCAAACTGTGTCATATGGCAGACTCTTAAAAAGGGCTTAAAGAGCGAAGGCCAAGGAGGACCCCACTGCTGAAAGAAAGACATAAAAAGGCACGACTGATCTTTGCTAAGGCATACCTAGACAAACCTCAATCCTCCTTTTGGGTCGAAGATCATGGGTCCTTCCAGCATGACAAAGACACAAAGCACACATCCAGAAGCACACAAGCATGGTTGAAAAAGAAAGAAAATGGATAGCAGTCAGTTCTGATCTCAATCCAGTTGAAAATCTTTGAAGAGGGACGATATCTGCCAGTGGGAAAAGAAACCCTTGAACAACGAAAGGGTGAAAGAAACTGCTGGTGCAAAAGGATTATAGATGGCAACCATAAACGTTTGGAGGCAGTCATGGCTGCATAATGCTGTCCAGGTCACACTTTATAATTCTTCTTTGAAATCATGCAAGTTGGAAAGAAATGTTTCCTCGTTGAGGCCTTTGATATATTTTGACATAAAGCTGGCACATTAATTGTAATCTCACTGTGGTTAATATGGACAGCTGTACTCGAGTTTGTTATGATTTAATTACTTATGATATGCTAACAGCCAAACATCAACAAGGTCACCAACAGCAGACACAGCAGCCAGCTAATATTACTGACTAGTCCAACAGCAGTCAGCCCAGCTCGGCGTCTGTCTTTCAGCCTTTTATTTCACCAAGCTCTCACCAACCACTAAAAGTCAGTCCCAGATTTACGACAATCTTTCTCTAATGCTAACTAAGAGTTTCAGTGGCTGAGAACAACAGCACGGGCTGGTGGAGTCAACCACGACCTTCTCCTCATGACCTCTGTGTGGTCCGAGAACATTCACCCTCTCGCTGGATTGTGAAAAGACTGCCAGTGAACGTAATCTATGCATGTCCTCCGGATTGAATCTGCTAAAGCAAATTATATATGTATGCATTTTATAGGAGACGGGTATATAAATTTAATTGGCACCGATTGAACAGGAATATTCTTCTCACATTGTAAAAATCATGAAATCATAATAATTGAATGTTAAATGAAGCTAAGCTGTGATGAAATCCTCCCATGTGATGATTACAGTTGAGCTTTTAAACCATGCAGCTCAACATGAACGAGCAGGCCGGAGCACGATGTGCCTCTGAAGGACAAAGAAGACATTTTGGGGGATCGAACCTGAGACCTTTCCTTGTTCCAATGTCCTGTCTTACGTCTTTTTCCACCCTGATACCGCAAATGTTATACGTGCATTAAATATTGTTGCATGACATTTAGCACGACATTTTCTGTTGAATAATTAAGCACCACAAGTCCATAAATCTTAACCATGGCTGGCCCACTTTGCAGTATTACTCCCTGGCTGTATCACACCCATGCTGACCAAAGGCTTCTCCTACTGGTTAATTAATCAAGTGATGTAAGCTGAATAATGAAAATAAAAATCATAGCTGGTGTCATAGCTCACAGCACCATTCACCAGCCCATTGTGGGTTTTTTAACTAGCCACCCTTTGGTTTTATGGGTCAATAAAAGTTGAAAGTAACGGCAAAGGAGAGATGCTGGGTAGGTAGGAGACGAGAAGGAGAAAAAGGAGTGGTGAAAGGTTAAAAGGAGCAGACAGAAGTGGACATGGAAGAGAAAGAGAAAGAGAAGGAGAGAGTAGACAAAGATTTTGAAAGGGAGAAGAAAAGGGATGGCTCTTTGCTAATTATTCCTTCATTTTCTTCTCCCTCAGAAACCAAATGTTCTCTGAAAAGGAAGCGTCAGTGACTGACATCATGTGAAAAGCCGAGGGAACAAAGCACACAAGACGGCGAGTGCATTAGCACAGATCACTTTGAGAGCTGCAGCCTTGAGTATCAACCTGTCACTGAATTCAAGTGAGCAGATACATCTGAGAGGCTCAAGGGCAACACGGCACATTCTTCCCGGCTTATTCAAAGAACTTGTGATATGAGGTGAGATTCTCTGTGAATTTAAATATTATAAATATGTTTTGTTTTTTTGTCTCTTTTCCTGTGAGAAATCAGTTTGGAAAAACAGTGCATAGGATCCATGCAAAAAGTAAACATGCACAGAAACTGAAAATGGCATGCTCCATGTACCATGTAGCAACCTCCATGGCTGGGAAATGAAGCCATTACATGTGCCGATGATACATGTCTTTGCTAATATTTAAATTAGCCGAGAGGTGGAAGAAGATATATCAAACATGGCGGCAGCCAGCACCGCATATTTTCAGCTTCAAAACGGAGCTTCAGAAAACTTCTTTATACTCTCAGTGGTGTGTACGCACACCTGCAGGCACCTTTAGTCCACCTGGAAGTGTGCACGCATGGATCAGCCTCATATCTGCCCACATTCAACCACAAGTGCTCAATGCAAAGCACCAAATGAATGCTGATGCATATAAATGAGGCTGCCAGGAAGGTAAACGATATGACATTACATGACGAGGACATGGAGTGTAACGACGAGCTTTGTCGCAGGCGGTGAGAAGGCACTGTCACGTCTTCAGTGCACCTGATAGCACAGTCGTGTTCAATGCAGCGATTTCACACGCCAAAACTATATCACGACTTCAACTTGGTGATGTACGGACAGTTTTAGAAGACATTATTATTACTACTGATGCTCTGCAGTTCTTTAATACCATTTGATGTAATTTTGGATTTCACAAACCGATGATGATTTCATCAGTTACAGTCCGAACCTCTCCTCTGCACCCTGGGGCCGGGAATGTGGTGGTTAGAAAACACTGATGAAACACTGATCACTCTTTTATTTAAGATACAAGTTGGCTTACAGTATATCTTGTTATTAACATGTTATAACATATTCTCTATTGTGTATGTGATTTTTGGGAGAGTCCTCTGTTTCCTTCCTCGCCTCTGGCTTTGTTCTTCTTTACTGATTTGTTAAAAACTTTGGGGATTAAATATAGAGCTTTACTCCTCTTCATACTTTGTTTGAACAGAACCAATACATTTATCATAAAGGTCAAACACAAAAGCTTTATTGTTTTTAAACACCCACCCTCCTCTGATTTCTCCATCCTCTCCATGAGCTCTCAGAGGACAGTTTGACCGCACAACACGAACACACTTCTCTTTCTTTCCCTCTGCTGAGAGCAAGAGGTCTTCTGTCTAATGAGCTTTACTCATACACTATAGCTCAACTCAACACATGACTTCACACAGAGCACTCCACATTCACAGGCATTTACCCGGAATAGCTCAAAAGAAAGAGAAAGAAAAGGAAGCAAAGAAAATCTGAGATGACTCCCCTGGTTAATTGTCCATTGCCCTGGGACTCTGGCTCAACCCACGGCTCATTAGCTGAGAGTTTCAACCTCCAGTGACACACACACAGATGATTGCTGCATTTTATCCCCTATCTGCAGCTTTTTACAAAGTCATTTATGTAATTAAATATTACCAGTTGTTGTTTTATCACCCAATCATTGAAATGCAAAACCCAGTGCAGAAAAAGAAGCGAGGAAATTAACCGGTTTGTCTCAGTGAAATGAAAATGACGTTTGAATGGATCATTAAAGACTGAACGAACAGTCACAATTTAAGATCTGACTTCACAATACCACAATAAGAATGTAGAAACATACAATGGATGATATCTTTGATTTCCTCTTTTTGACATCTGGATAGACTTAAACAGACTTGTAAATGTAAACTGTGGATGTGTTGAAATCAACTGCCCTTTTGTTGCATGTGTTCAATCAACACTTCACTGTAACTGTGCTGATGTAGTTTGTTACTGCATCACAACATATGTCATTAAAAGAAAAGGAAATTGGTACTTTTGTTTCAGAGTGTAATCCCGCTGTGGTAAATATGAACGGCTGTACACGTGTATTTGTTCTGATTACATTATACGCTTCTGCATTCCCCCGCATCCTGTAAACCTCCTCTTCTTCTTTCTGGTGGTCCAAAACGCCTGTGGTACAAACACTAACACTCCCCCCGGTGCTCTGAGCTCACAGCCCAGCTAACAAACTGAGCTAACATGAGCTAACAGCAGCTACAGCTGTCAGCAGTTTACTTCACTGTCCATCAGGAAACTCTGTAAATCACAGAGAGTTGAGGCGGAGCAGCCGGAGGACATCAGAGGGAAAACCAGAAAACATTTTCTCCATAAAATATGATCCAGTTTCACCAAAATCAGTGAAATAGTTGGTGGTGTGTGACTTAGTGCCGTAAAGCGTTACGTACTTCTCCAGACCCGGAGCCCAAAGTTACATAGTGTGAGAACAGACGTACGGATGACACCATTCACCTGATCACAGGTCAGTGTAGATCAACAGGAGGTGATCTACACTGACCTGTAATCAGGTGAATGGTGAGTCTGTGATTTAAACTAAGCTCTGTGTTTAGCAGTCACTGCTATTAATAGAAATAAACTGGGATCCTTTCATCAGAGGAAATAATTGTTTGACATTTAACATAATTAAATGACCTGATCAGTGAGAATGTTTTCAAATTTGCTTTTTAGTGCATTTCAGCATAGCATATATCCATAACATATCATACAAAAGTAGACATGGATCTCTGAAGACAGTTTCCAGTCTCATCAAGTCACATTTTGCTAAAATGATTGAAGACTGGTGGCTGCCAGAAAGGCAGGAAACACATATTTATCAAATCAAGAATAGAATGCATTTAAAATTTAGACTTGTCAAACTTTGGAGTGAAGCCCACGATATACGATGACTGGTTGTCTGTCGCTTGGTCGGGTGATTAGAGCTCTTACTGTGCAGTTTTTGTGGACTATGATGCATCTGATGATTCCAGCGAGGGCGCTCAGATGGTCTGAATTATCGAGTTCTCACGGCAGCCTTTGTGTTATGTATTTATTGTTCTGTTGTCACTTTAGTCATCACTTTATACCAGTTACTGAAATGAATACTGCACAAATACAATAACATGTAGTCACAGTGAGCGTAAGAGCAGAGCATTCATGTCTCTGCAGCCTTTATTACACAGTGCAAGATATCAGGTCGGTCGGAATGAAAAGGTGACAGTGAGCAGCTGTGGAAGGAAACCATTAATCCTTTTGTAAGTGGCAGTTTATCAATACGACACCCTGGAAGGCTAAATTATTGAAAATGCAAAGTCAGAAATCTTTGTGTGTCAATGAGGACTGTCAGTAAGTGCTCAGCTCCTTTCAGCGATCATGTCCAAAGGTCAATTGCCCTTTTAAACGCTTAGCAAAAAAAGCAAGCGCTAACCATCCTATTTACCGTGCGTACCACACCGAGCCTTTGATGAGACCTTTTGTGCATTTTAAAAAGGCTTTGTGAAGAGTGAATCCTATGTCTTCCATTAAGAAAACCCTTATTCGTGCGGGGTCAATGATTTTTTTTTTTTACTCATGCAGCTATTTCTTCCATATTTTGCCTTTTTTTTTCAATCTAAAACATTCGACTGTGTCTCTGCACTGCGGTGTGTTCAAGTAAAGACAAAAATAAGAACAATCCTTAATATCCTCGCCAGAGAAAAGGTGCTCGGTGTCTCTGCAAGCTTCTTTTGAACTGCTGAGCAAAACAAAAAATATACTCATAATCATAAATAGAAGAAGCACGGACATCTAAGTCTGTGGTATAATCCATATATGTAAATATATCATCTACCTCTAATGCTGCTATTTCTTTTTGTGTGCATTGACTCTATATACAGTGCACACTGTGCACAAGTAAAGACCAGAAACCTTAAAAATCAATAAATGATTAGTAGCCAAAGGAAGTCTGCTTTATGTCTCATTGGTTCTGAAGCAGCTCGTTTGGACTTATTAAGAATTAAAAGCAGCCTAAGGGAGAGAGAAGAGAGGGAGGGAGGGAGGGAGGGAGGGAAAAGGGTGTAATGGGAGTGAAATAAGGGAGCTGAGAAAAGGAAGTCTGCTTGTATTTGTACAGATTTCGCCGCTTGTGTTGGCAGGTTAATATTTGTGAAACACGTGAAAGAATACACGGGGTGGACAGAATAACAGCAACACAAAATGCTCGGAGTAAGTGCAGAGCGCCATGAAGCTCATACTGTGTGTTTTTTTTCTCTCTGAGGTGTTGATTAATCTTCCTCGTCGTGTTTGAGAATGGAATTCGTAGTGTCACTATATGCAAATGTCATGTGAAGTGTTGGTGAGGGTGTGCTTGTGACTACCGATGCACAAAACCAGATTGACAACCAGACAATTGCTGTTTTTATCTCATGATTTATGGCAACTTCCAAAGGTGCTGCAGACAGTAACTGACTGCTGCAAACACAGAAAAAAAGATATGTGCAGAAAACCAGTTAGGCTGTGGCCTTGGAATATATAATATGTAAGGATGTCTTTAAGATGTTGTCATGGAAAACTGATCTCTAAGCGTTTTGGTTGTACTTAAGCTCGTATCCATAGAAAAGTTCAAGGGACTCAAAGCCCTTATCCCTGTAACATGGCTGGTGGAGCTGTTCACACATTTGCCATGTTGCCTTTTAGAAGCTTCCCAGAGCTGTTTTTCCCCCCCGTCTGCTCCTCAGAGAGTCCGTGGTTGGTCAATTTTTGTCAGACGCCACGTCAAACAGCATGACCAATCAAAAAAACAGCCTACTTACTCATGGTAGAAACACATAAACCAAGGAGAAATGTCCAAATCTGCACGTCACCAAAATTTGGAACGCAAAAAACTGTCCTAAACTTCTAAAATGCTCCTGATGGGGTATGAAGCCACATGGAGAATGGACCAAGCAGCACAGCTGCAACGTCACAGAGCCTTGCCCGGTAGAATTTGGGGGTTAAAAGTAAGAAAAATTGTCAAACTCCTTTCTTACGTCTTCCTGCTGCATGCTTAGGCTGATACTGTGGTTGAGTTCAGTTAAATAAGATAAGACAGTGGATGGTGAGAGAACTGCACATGCGCTGTATTGCGACAGTAACTACTGTGAGACCATTAGTATAAACAGTTTGGCAGGGAGACAGCCTAAAAGGCTTTATGCAATGCTTCTAAGTGAGCCCTTCAGTTTAGGAATAAACTCTGCATAAGAGACAAACTAAAGTCTAAAAGTTGAGGAAGTTTAAGCAACGGAGTAAAGACATTTACCAACAACAGGACAGCTGCATTATCGGCACTTAGATGAGAAGGAAGCGCAACAGTCACTGCTGCTCCCTGAGGTACTTTATGGCCCCACAGAGAGGGTCCATCTTAATCTGGTTCTGTTGGGGTTCTGTATGCAAACCATCAAAGACATATGACGAGGTCATGAGGTCAAGTAGTCACCACATCATATGTCTGAATGTTATGTTATACGTTTTATGTTTTATTAGAGACACTAAACTATTTTTTAACCTGTTATGATACCTCTTTGTCATTGGTCTGAATCTTCCTAGAAAGGAAGTAAAAAAATGCTTTTATTTTGTATTTTGGGTGAAATGATCTTCTGTAGTAGCAAACAAGGAAAGCGAGAAGCAATAAAAGCAACAATAACCATCTTCTGTTGCCATTCACATGACCTGAGGTGGACCTGACAGTCTAATATTCAAGTTAAATACATTCTCTTCTCGTAGGTCTTGTATAATGGAGCGTGACTCTGAATGGAGACAGACGACAGATAATGAATGTGGGCGCGGGAGAGAGAAGACGAAGATGCTAATGCGGCAACATTTCAGGAGTGAAAAGAGGAAGTCGATCCTTGAGCCGCCCTGCCTGCATTCAGACACAACCACTTATGGACTTGTCAGGCTAATACTTGTGTTAAATATACAGAGAGAGAGAGAGAGTGAGAGATGCAAGCTTAAGGATGAGAAAAAGAGACGGGAAAGAAAAGCATGTGATACAAAGCAGACTGCAGGAGAAGAAGAAGGAGCGGAGGAGACAGAAAAGAAAGTATGAATGGCAAAATGTGCAAAGAAACAAGACTGCGCAAAAGGCGCCTATTCGGTCAACCACTTGTGGACTTGTCAGACTAATAATCATGTTAAATACAGCCTCACAGGCATTGAATTGTGAAGATTGACTGCCATATCTAGGCCATCGTAAAGAACCATTAAGACTAGGCTAATAAAGAAACTTCCCTCAGCACAGAAAATGAAGTCATCATAGCAGTTAGAGGATGGCCTGAGGCGGGGATGAGAGAGAGAGAGGAGATGGAAAGAGGAGGAGGGGGGTTGGAAAATGAAGGAGGGACATCAGAGGAGATAAAGAATAGAAGACAGTGACCGAGAGAGAGAGAAGAGGTGGAAGTGTGTGTGCGAGCAGAAAAGAAAGGAGAATGAAAGAACGAGAACAAACTGTCCCAAAGGACCACTCATCCAGGATCTAATATAGTCGTATTCCCTCTGTATGTCTGTTAATTACTTCCTCTGTAACCATAACAGTGAAAAGCCCGGGCTGGTAGGAATACCTGGAAAATGAACTGCTAGAAGAGCGAACTGTATCTGGGTTAATTACTTTATCTGTTGTTGAGATGATGAAGAGCGCCGTTTCTTACCGACAGCCTCAAGCTTCACACAAAATGAGCCCGAACTCACAAAACACGACCGAATATCTGAAGGAGGGATGGTACATTTTACTTTTCATGGTCTGACACCAAGCGGCAACCTCCTCCAACACAGGAGGTACCAAAAACTGCAGTTCATCAAACGTCCACTTGAGGCTGGCTCCAGAAGTGAGTCAGTCTCCATAAGTCCCCATGTTAAAATGTCCAACTTCACAGCAGAAATAAACATGTTTACAGCCTGGTACAAAAAACAGTTTTGGTCTCTATAGCTAATTTCCCCGTTCATGACAACTGTACTGAGAGTGAATTTTTATACAACTCACCTGTTCAGATTATATTAAGGCTTAAAGGTATGCAGGATTAAGAGCGTGGACGCTTTGATTGATTGACAGGTGGGTTCTATCACAGGTAGCTTCTTTGAGCAACCAGGCTTCATTCAGCTCCACCTGTGCTCCACCTGTGCTCCACATCTTTGCCCATTTTTGGATTAACCAGGAATCGGCGGAGGCAGGACTGCTGAGATGGCAGCGGCCAGAGTCACCACACTCTGAGCTTCACAGCGTGCTTCTCATGGATACTACGTCGATGTTTTATACAGTCTGTGTCTGACAACTATTAAGCAGTAACTAACAATATGATGTGAAATACAAGTGGCATTTTCCTGTTGGAGGAAATGGTCCTGCATTGAGCTTCATTTGATTTTTTTAACTCAGACTGATAGCTAGCATCCAAATTAACTTATCTACCAATCTTGGAACCCATTGGCCTCTGGGGGCAACAATATTTCTGGGCTTCCGATATCGCCAGCAGATATCCAGAAAAATGGATAACAAGACTTCCTCTGCAGTATGATAAGACATGACTATAAACAGATATCTGCATATGAATGTCAATAACTTTAAAAATAATCTAGTAAAAAGCTTAATCCTTGTCAGATGATAGCCAGTGAGTTCTGAGTTTGCACTTCAGAACCTCTTTTGCTCTCCACTCAGACTAATTTTGCAAATCATGATCATTTATCTGTCAAATAAAAAATGTAAAGCGATGAATGTGGTTTGGTAACATCTTATACAGCTGAGGAAATAAACTTTTACACACGTTCAAACATTTACTTATTTGACAATCTTAAAGCGTGATCTCTGCTTTTAGTCCTGTCTGTTTTCATGGCATGAAAACGTATTTATAGTGGAGTTCTTTTTTTTTTTAGATATTTTTTGGCCTTTTTGAGCTTTATTTGACAGAGACAGATAAAGAGTGACAGGAATGTGGAGAGAGAGAGAGATGGGGAATGAAATGCGGGAAAGAGCCAAAGGTCGGACTCGAACCCTGGGCTGCCGCGGCAAGGACTGAGCCTTTGTACACGGATGCTCTACCAACGAGCTAAACGACACCCCGTTATTGTGGAGTTTTTAAGACTCTAAATCAATATGAACTTAGATCAATCAGTTATAGAAACTTACGTGCAGGCGACTTTACAGAGGATGGTTGTGGTCTTGGGACAGGACATGTTTACTCTTTCAAACCAAAGTGTCTTTGTTGCCTGCTGCGAATCAGATGCAGGATGTGAGCCTCTGAGTCTGGTGTTAGAAATCTGTGCTTCATACTTTGTGGAAAGGAAAATATCAACATGAAGTTTCAGCCAAACAAAATCACGTCGCGTGCATGTGGAAGAAATAAAACAACTGGCAATGGGACAGCACTTATCTTTTCATCTTTCTGTTTCTAAATGACCAGCCAATAACACTGATTGTAAGGACCATGTGATTTGTTTTCATTAATTCCTCCCTCTCTTCCTGCGAAGTGTCTTGTGCACGTCTACATGCGTCCTCCCTCCCCCCTTCCTCTCCCTGTCAGCGAGAACTGATCTCATATACAACAATATGCTGACGACGATCTCTGCAGAGCACGACATGAAAGAGAGCGTGAGCATGAAAGAGCGGGGAGAGACAGAGGGAGAGTGGGAGTGTGCTCTAACAATACAGCACTTTATTAAAATGTCAAACACAAAGGACTACAGAAAAAAGGATATTACTAGTACCAAAAGCATATTAGGCAGAAGTAGATTCCTCGGAGTGGGATGAAAATGTCACTAGAACTTAATTTATTCAAACCTCAAACATCTAAGCTTGACTGATGTGCTCTGCCGCCTTAAAACAAAGGTTATGGAAGCGGTTGATGCCAAAATAAAAGCATAGAACAAACTGTTTTTTGGATCAATTTTAATCCAACCAAAGCTGAGGTCAAATATAGAACAGCTGAGCAAAGATCAAATATAGATGCATGAATCGTATCAACAAGCGTTAATATGTATATTGTTGGTTGTTCGTTTAGATTTTATGTTAACCTCTTGTTTTTTCCAAACCTCTTCTCTGCACCCCATCAAGTAATTCATAGACGTGCTGTCACCTTTGATGATTTTAACTCTTCTACATATGCAATATGAATATTTTCTTCTGTCTACGGTCAGCATTTGGAATCTTATCGACCAATGAAAAGATGTTTTCTTACATCAGGATAGACAGAAGAAGGATCGCTTTGGGTCAGTAACGTTTTGAGTTTTGACTCAAGAACAGACGATGGGTTCTGTGATCTCCCTGAACCGACGTCAGTGTCAGATGGACCTTAACCTGGATTATGCTGATTTCAGTCTAGAATAGTAAAATAGCTTCGATTAGGTCAGTGGGCTGTAAGGAAACATGTTGGACAGCCTTGATATTGATAGTATACCCGCTGAGGTGGACATAAACAGGAGAGTCAAGGCTCTGAACCACATGGTGTTAGAACCATTTATATAAATAAAAAATGCATATCCAGTTTTTAGTTTCCACAGCCATATGTACACATATGTGCACACACGCACCCATACACGTATGTTGGTAATAAACTGTTCTCTGTACAATGTGTACGTCCCACTGTGTCAATAAGTTAAAACATGACTGTCATCATGGCATTTCCTCATTCTTACCCTGCATATCTTCTTAAAATGGGTAATATCTGCGCCCTCTTCGAGTTCCACATCCAAATCATTCCACCATTTCACCGCACGCAGACTCTTCTTGGTCGTACGGACACAAGATTTCATTAAATCAAACTCTCTCCTCAAATTATAACCACCCTCCCTGTCAGAGAACATTTTGTGTTAGCAAACAATCAGCCAGCATGTGTTCAACAGAAACAGAGCGACACAGACATCCTGCTGGAATCAAACGCTCTCACTTTACTCACATTTTCAGAGGAACATCATTTTCAGAGGAACATCTGGGTCTCTTTAGTGTGCTGATCATTTTTTTAAAGAGCACTTGTCTTTTTACTTACTGTGGGTCTCTTTACAATTGTCCACTTAGCAGATTCCTCCAAAAGGTTACCGCAAAAAAGATCTTTTCAAAACTATAAAGTTACTAACTAGTGTTTCAGTGAGCTCCGTGGAAGACGCTATTTTTTCCCTCCTAATTAATTGTGTCTTGTTATAGCTAAAAGTTCTGCATTTAATTAAAGACACATTAAGGCACATATCAAATATGTTTTAATTAATTGACAGGCTTCTCGGTCATGTTGCTGTCCTACGCATTTAACAAACCACCAGTGCGTTGGCTGGGATTAAACCCAAACCTCACATCAAAACATGCAAAAACACACTGATGATAACACGTGGGTGGCATGTATATATTTCTACAGCCCTCGACCTTTCTATATTCATCAGATGCATCACATCTTTGAGTTGAACCTGGCTCGTTCCATGGAAATCCATGGAAATGTAACTTCAAACCAATTTGTGGCCAATTTGTGGCTCCAACAAGTGTTTCCATCTGGTTGCTGATCTACTGAAAACCACTTAACTTCTGCCTGTCTGAGCAGTCGCTGAAGCGGAACTAAAAAACGCTGCTGTTGTTGAAGAAAGTAAGAAGAAAAACATGAAATAAACCAATCAAACAAGAGGACTCTGAGAGCTTGTGTCTTCTCTTTATATACTAATGGAAGGCGTGCTGGAAGAGGAGGCTCTGAAAACACTAATTTCACACAGTTGTCACTTACCGTGAAGTGGAAGTGTGGGAATGAGAGTGACAAAGACTGCGTGTGAGATCGACGAAACAGAGTGAAAACATTGTGGAAGTTTGGAATTTTCTGAGTTCCTGGGAGCTTTTCTTCCCTCCTGATTTCCCTGCCAACAGAAAAACACATGAGCCAGTGTTTTGTCTTCAGTTGTAAAGACATCACAGAGATAATAAATATCAAGGAGTAACACTCACGGAACGAGTCATATTCTTATGGTTTGCTGGCAGAATCTATGGAAAGTGATCATTTAATCCGATAAAAGTGTCAAAGAAGGTAAAAAAAAAGAGAAATGCACATGATGTTTTCTATTTTCCTTTTTGTTTTTTTCACCTGGCTCACTCAATGCTTCATACTTCAATGCCTCCCTCCCTCTCTCTGCCTCCACACTGAAGAGAAGAGGGATCGGGAGACCAGGAGCTGTCTACAACCTTTATAACACAAAGAGAAAGTAAAACCAGAAACAACAAATGCACAACCGTCTCCAAACACAACCACAGCATGGCTCACTTTCCAGGCAGGGAAAAAAAAACAAAGCTTATATCTCTTTACCTTAAAAACATGCATTGTACTTCATTCCCCGCGTCTCTATCGAAATGCCCATCGGCTTCTGTGTATCTCTGTTATGAAAGGTGTTACACAGCACATTGCTATCTGGAAGAAAACACCAACACATTCTATATGTCGTTTTAATTCGTCGTTGAGTGCAGCGCGGTGAGGAAGTAGCTCTAAATCTTGCAGGAAAAACCCAATAAAGATGCACTCCATGAGGACACTGAGCAGGGCGAAGCAATATCTGCATGCAAAATAAAATTTGACAGCTATTCCACAGGAGGAAAAACAAATTCCACAACAAAGAAGTTCACAATAAACTTAATAAATCATGTAGCACAACAAGTATGAATATCAACTGATAATAAACAATAGTCTCTTTAAAAGAGAGCCTGCGACCTGAAGGTCGTCAGGTCAAACCTCAGATTGTCAAGACAGGGAAAACAACAAAGACATAATCACTCCCGCTGAGGTCCGTGCATACTAAACACGTCTTTTACGGGTCATCATGTGTTAAAGGAATACCCTATCTGTGAAAAATGGCCCATTTGTCGACGTACTCATTAACTTATGAGAACATTGTGTAGACGGCGGTGCATCCTTGTGTCCCAAATTGAACGTTTAACCTTCTGTTGTAAGTTATACCTATAGCATGTGTCGAGTAACTGCACGCAATTCAAATTATGTGTGAGTAATAAAAGGCTGACAGTCTTTATTACCAAGTAGGTCACGTTTTATGTCCAATAGCATCTCCAGAATCCTTTTAAAAGATTTCAATAAATTGTCTTGTGCCAAAGGAAGTTTTTGATGAAGATCCAGACTTTTATTTTGACATTTCAAGGTAGGACATGTTTGAACAGTGCCGCTTCTTTTGTCACAAACTCCCAATCTGGATCCAGGAGCAATTAAATTCAGTTTTATTACAGATTTCCAATTGCCCTTGGTGGAGGAATGTTCTTTCTGAATGCTTTCTTGTTAATATACTCTTGACTCAAAAATATAATAATAATAAACGCTTTTAGTGGATGTAAATTGATGATCTGCGATTGCCCTGAAGGATTACTGCAGGCTGTAGCCCCTCGCTCAATACTTTTAAGAGTCGTTGTCCCCATTGATGAGAAAGAATGGTCCAGGTTAAAAACCCATTAGTCTCCCTTTAAATGAATCACCTACAGTGTGTGAATCACCAACATTTTGTTTGGTGTATGACTAAGCTCCATCATCACATGCAGACGCCTCGAGAACATACTCGACTTGTTTTTTGTTTTCTTTTTTACCACTGAGTGCTGTGTTATCCTTATTGAGGGCTCTTGGGGCTCTGCTCTTCCCAAACAGGACATGCCATAATTCTCCTGAAAGCACGATGCATGACAAACAGTCTTGCACACAATCGAATGCCTGAATGAACACGAAACCTAATCTCGCATAGCCAGACGTCTGTCTCATCGAGTTTGGCAAGTCTGGAAAAATTCAAACACAAACGTTGGTTAAGAAAAGAAAGAGCAGAGACACGGTGAGCTGTCTTTGTAATTTAAATCATTAAAATAATACGACAAAGTACTGACCTTATAATCAAAACCAATCAAATGTGCTTTTTTTGACAGCAGAAAGTGACAAAGACAGAGAGAAAGACTCAAAGTATGGGAAGTAAAAACCAAACGAGGCATGGCTACTTGACATGAGAGGGATGAACAAGAAAAGATAGCAGTGAGTCAGTCAGGTTGGTTGTTTTAGGGAGGTCAGAAGGTTAAATTTTGACGCTGGAAGGCTTCCTCATTAGAGGCTTCTGGCTCTGGACATTTTGAAATTTCTGTCGATCATGACCTCCCAAAAACATCAAACAGTAATGTGTTTGTTTCATCTGTGGATGAACAACATCAGCTGTCACTTTTGGGATAATTATAGCTTTCTCCAGTTCTTAAAAGATTTTTAAGACATTTGGGAGGCCTTTTTATTTATTTAAGTCAGCTAATTCAGACTTATTTTTCCTTTTTATTCCTGTTGAATATCTTAACTCCTTGTCATCGTCGTGACATGAAGACTTTTTTTTTGTGAGAACGGTGATACAGTTAGAGGAAGACAGCATGCAAAAGAGAGGAAGAGGTGCAAAGAGACAGCATGAGCAGTAGAGAGGAAGAAAGATTAGAGTATTTAGTCCATTATTTCCACGGGCTAGGTCAAAATGAATAAGAGTCAGTGAGAGAATGAAAAGTCGTCTTCAAAGAGCGGAGAAGAGTCGGCTATTATTCTCTGTCTGAAAAGTGACACTCCACTCTAAGTGTTCCGCTTTAGGATGGCCTTGGGAGGTTAGAACCATGAATGTCAAAGTTGATTTCACACTCTGTAACTCTCTGGACTGCGTGATAGATGTGGCCACTGTGCGCGCATATACACACTGACACACACGCAGCAACGTACACTAATGTCTGTGAGCACGTACTGTACCGCATGCATGCAAACACTCAGACGTGTATGAAAACACACACGGCACACACTCAGAGGTGCATATATACACGCATTAACAGGCGTGGACAGTAACACATGCACATATTCATACACACACCGAGCAGAGATTATCCGGTATTACAACCAAGGTCAGACAGCAGCATTTTTATACAGTCTCGCCTGTAAGTGCTTTATCTTCAAAGAATTAAAGGTACACCGACACAGCTTAAAACTCAATTCACGAGTGAGTCAATTGGGAAATGTCTTCAGTTTCTACAGATTAAGCAAATGAGATGTAACGTGTATATTAGTGATCTACTGAGGTGCTGGTAGGTGGGTTTTGTCACCTTGAGGCAGAGCCAGGCTAGCTGTTTTTCTTGCCCGTTGAGAGGGACATACATTTAAGGCCAGATTCCTCTGATATTCCCTAGTCCCTTGCAATATGAAGAAAGCTTAGGCTTCCAGTTCCCAAGCCCAGACCCAGCTTGTGGCCTCCTGCATTGATGTTCTTGCCATCGACCATTGGCGGCACCAACATATGGCTCAGTTAGGGTGAGGGCTAACCCTGACCTAGCTGTTTCCCTGTGTTTACAGTCTTTATGCTCAGCTAAGCTAAGTTAACCACCTGCTGGCAGTCGCCTCATACTGAATGAACTGATATGAGATGGGTATCTCTTCTCATCCAACTCTTCACCGAATCTTGGTGGTCTGGATCCAGTTGGCTATGGGACACACTCCTGGGCTGTTCAACCCAGGTAGGGCCTCCCTCAGTTGAGGGATAAGTTCCACTACTGATGGTGTGTCCTAAAATTCATACAGAAACTTTAGTTTTACCATGGGGACTATGGACAACACTTTACTCAAACACCACATCTGGTTTGGAACCAGAGCTTCATGTACCCAGGAACTACCCTGAATCTGAATCATTTAACCACCTAACCATCTGAATTAGACTATATTAAGTCCATAACATCCAGTACTTCGAGCTACCTTGAAATCACAACATCTAGCTTTTACCTTGATTTTCTAATGTCCTTTTTACCATATCAACTCAAATGGTTTGGGCTCTGTGACCTTCGCTGCTTGAGCTCCGTACTTAACCCTCGTGCTGTCGTGAGGGTTATACTTTCATGTAAACAAGTCCAAACGCTCCCATGAGCTACAACCTCTTGTTTCAATGGATGACCTGGATGACTGAGAACCTCCACAAACACAAGAAGGAAGAGAAAGGAACTGACAAAGAACGGGAAACAAGATGGGAAACTCAATCCCATCACTTCAAAATAGGAAAATGTGAAACACCGACATTGGCGGCACCAACATGTGGCCAATCAACACACCTTTGGCCAAATATCAGCAGCTGCTGATGATGAACAGTTATGCATGAGAGACTGTTCAAGTAAGAGCGACAAAAACAGCTCCTGTACCGAATTCTATTTAGAAAATGACATTTTAACGACATGAAATGTAATGTGGACTGCATGCATATTTACAGCTGATAGCACACTGGACTATTAGACCACACGGTGTTGAATGTCATAATGTGACCAAGAGTTAAAATATACATTCAAAATATTTATATGACTCCTAGAAATGATTAAATATGCATCAAAAACTTTCCATTCATAGAGAGTGATGACACTTGTTTTGTCAGAGTGAACACTCTTTGGTCCAGGCGGTGTTTGGATGGTAAAACTGACGTTTCTTCGAGGAAAGGCTGGTAGTTTTTCTTACTCTTATCATGAACAGTCAGTGGTGCACATTGGCTCTGTAGTGGGAGGTTTGGTAAGTGCTTGGCAATTAGGCATAAGTGCTGTTTGCTGATAGTGGCAGATTACTGCTGCTGGAACCAATGTGCTCACTGTCTGTCAAATTATCAGCAGAAAATGCGGCTGAGACAGCAATTTCTCCTCAAAACGCAGAGTGGCATGAGCCTATATGCCGTCTATTCATGTAAATAAATAGTTGCAATAGAGCGTGACGTATCTACCTTCACATACAGGTATACTCTGTACACCCTGAAGACTTGCAGAGCTAAATGTTTTCGATGAAATGTTATTTTGACGTTCTTGCTTTTAAAAACTGAGAAAATAAACTTCCTCGCTCTCTTCCTCTTAAAGCTTCTAAACCATTACTTGTCCTTGCTACAATGACAGCCTCCATTCAGCTGTCACTTTAAAGTAAGATTATGCAACTAATTTATCTTAAATTAGCAGCTTCAAAATCAGTCTGATGGCTTTTAGGCATTGGCAAGAGCTTTGTGAAATAAAAGGCTGCAAGACAACAAGACTGTTGGACTGCTGGCTTGCTTTGTCTTGTGTTGTTGGCTTCATGTTTGGCTGTATAGCAAACATGTGTGCAACTGTCAAGTAGTGTATAAGTGAATTGCACTCAGAAACTGTAGGTGTGTCAAACTGTAAAGAAACAACAATTAGTAATTCTTGCCTAATGTCACTTTAATAAGAGTTTCTTTAGGCTGTGATCGTTGAGACTGTGTAAATGTACCCTCAACTGTAGCTGCTGTTAGCTCATGTTAGCTCAGTATGTTACCTGACCCGACTGTGAGCGCAGAGCACCGGGGGAGTGTTAGTGTTTGTACCACAGGAGGTTTGGACCACCAGGAAGAAGAAGAAGAAGAAGAAGAAGAAGAAGAAGAAGAGGTTTTCAGGGAATGTTGACATTGAGGAAAACCAGTGTCGTGCCAGAACCGGAGCTGGGCAAGTGGCCAATTTAAACTGGCTCGGCAGCCTCCATGGACATAATGTCAGAGGAGAAAACGCTGGGGAGGACGTTGACGGAGAAAGCTAAGAAGAGAAAGGCAGAGTTAGCGAGCAAAAAGTAAATCTGGGACTGACTTTGGCAAGAGTTCGACACCAACATACGTAGACTGTAATAAAAGTGCCAGACAAGAGGACTACATCAAAATTCATACAACACATCACACGGCATGAAAGCACATCGACCTGTTTGACACTCTGATTCCAGAAGAAGGTCACGATAGATGAGACCGAGCAGGGCGAGCTAACAAAAAGACAGACAGGTGATTCAGTGGCGACGCGGCGAGCCACTTTTTGCTGACACAGAAAACGTCGTCACACGAGCCATTTTCCAGGTGAGATAACTCATAAGCCCTCTCATCGCAGAGAGGATCTCAGGAATATGTCAGGTAGCAGAGAATAGCACTCCTCAGTTTGCTGACTAAGGCCTGCGACTGTGAGAAGCATAAGCTGTTTTTGAAGATACATTCATTCTAATTCCTTCAGGAAACACCGGCATGTTTGTATGCACGCAGCATTTTAAATACCAAACTCACATCCTGCTTAAGGCCATATCAGGATATTTCAGGATACAGGCTAAAACCCCAAATTACAGTTATTACAGCGAGACATGAAGCAGACGGTAAAGAAAAGGCAAAGTTAGGAGTTTAAAGATCAGCATATGCAGGTTTCTGCAAAACTGCCCCCAAAATGTTCTCTCCATGATAATTCCCTTTCTCTGTCTTCACTATGAACAGATAATCTTTTGATAGCATGTTATTTTGTGTACACACTTGACATTGCGCTCCTCGTTAATTTTTTATGTTGTCATAATGTTGTTTGTTCACTTTTGCATTAGCGTTTTTTTTTTATTTTAATAATTTGTCAGCTTCATAATTAATGTTGTTTTGCACCTGAGGATAACTGTTCATGATCCAAATGGAGATCTTTAATAGATTCAACACAAAATCGTGCACCAACAACTATTCTTCAACTGGAGCAAGAACAGCGTGCGTGGAAGACAAGAAATAAGTCCAGAAATAGGTTTCAAGTAAAGATTACCTCACCTGGTCTCATGTTATGAAGGTCATCTTTACTGTGTACAGACTATTATCCACCTTTCTTTCTCCCACTGCCTCATTTATGTTGATTTCCTCTCCTCGCCTCCTCTCTCTCTCCCTCCCTCACCTTTCCTCTCCTCCCACTCTGTCTAGCCGTCACCCCCTGTCACTCAGAAGCACAATGCCACTGCTTGTTTCAGAAATAGGATAGTCCATTATCTGACTGTGTCTGCTCAACAAGGCACTCCTGTCGTACATTCTCCTCTCCTCGCCTTCACCTCACGCAGGGTGGGGGGGGGGGAGGATGGACGGAGGGATGATTAGAAGGTGGGAGAGGAGCCTTGAACGAGGACAGTTGGAGGTAGAGAGACGGATAAAGACAGGACGGATGTGCGACAATCACAAGGAGTGAGTGAGAGCTCTTCCATCTCTCCATCTTTCAGTCTGTTTCATCAGTTGATTGCTCCTATCAGACAGATTGAAGGAGGCTCCGTCTCTCTGTCTGACCGTCTCAATAACGACGCTGCAACTTGATTAGCTTTTCATCACCAACCGCCGCTTTCCACTCAGGTTTTTTTTTTTTCGTAGCTCTTATTTAAGCAGGCAATTTGCCAGAGATAATATTCTTATTTAAAGTGTCAGCTTGGGGAAAATTAGTTGTAGGAGCGAGGAGGGATTTGCCAAAACACTCACAACAGTTGCACACCTGGGGATGTTTTTACTGCAGGCAACTTCAATTTATTTTAAGTTTAAATGCGTCTGCATACCCACAACAAATCATTAAAGCAAGATTTTGTAAGTTTTCTAGCATAAACTCAAATCAATTTAAAATCACGTTGATACTATGCTGACTTGTAATGAGGTACAGGGAGTAAAGCCGGTGTCGTGCCAGAACCGGAGCTTGGTAAGCAGGCAATGTAACCGGGCTCAGCAGCCTCTGTGGGCATAATGACAGAGGACAAGAGAGCGAAGAGGACGCTGACGCACGTCCTGTCAGCTCATTCTCCCTCAACAAACAGTAGACTACAGAGCAGGAGCAATAAAACAATCAAATATGAAACAGCAGAAGTGATGAAGTGATTTCATGACTGTATATTAAAATATTGTGTTCTCGGTGTAGTTATGAAAAACATGACCTCGTCTGGGAGAAAGCTTTATACACAGCCAAGCTTTTTCTTCTTTATGGAAATGTTTTGTATCATTTCTTTTATTTCAGCCAGTCAGCCTGAGTGAAGTGCCAACAAGACAGCAGGCAGCCCGTTACCTGTGCAGAAACCATCAACCTAGCTGTTCTTGGATCGTGGATTTAAAAGCTTCCCTCCTTCCTCCAACTGTTTTTTCTGCTCAGTTTGCAAAGGGAAAAAGTCCATCACCCCGTGACCCAGCCAGTCGTTGAGCTAGCCAGACAAAGATTTGGCCAGTCAGCCGAGCCGGTGTCTTAACTATAAATTTTATGGCAGACTTTAAATCCTCAATTACATGCTAATATATTTTGAGTTCACATATTCCAAGAACGTCCATTAGCCTCCTACACAGCCGGCCAAACAACTAACTCGCTAAAGGAAGCTTGTGTTTGTCTATTGTGTCCAGCAGACACACATAAGTCTATTCATAATCAACAAGCTCACCAGCCGGGCCAGGAGTCATAAAATAGATCTCTTCTTAGAGTTTAAAGTGTCATTTCCACACTAATGCGTTCTTAATTTCAGCCAGTCAGTGACTCATCCTGTCAGCCAATCAGCCAGCCAGCCACGACATGCAGCCAGCAAACTTCATCTGCAATACTGAGCGATGAAATATTCCTGGCCCTCCATGTTAAAACTTTATTTCCAGTCTAATATATTAGGAATCCAACCGCTGGATAAATCAGTGCCACTGAATTCCATATTAATAATAATCACATCACCCAGAGAGCCCAGAGTGACTTATGATTTTATAGATGGATTACGCTGCAGTTTATTGCTGCAAGTGAGCCGTGTGTGTGTGTGTGTGTGTGTGTGTGTGTGTGTGTGTGAGAGAGAGTGCATCTAGTGCTGTGCTGCAAACATCTATGTAGTCAAATCTCTACAGATTCTCACACACACACACACACAGACAGACAGACACACACACACACACACACACACACACAGGTTTATTGTTGACAGGAGCTGCACAACAGACCTCCGTTCCCAGCACCAGACATTAGAATGGCACTCAATATATTGGACTTCAATAAGTGAGAGCAAGCCAACGTGAGAAAAAAAAAGAGGAATGGAAAGAGAGTTGTGTGAGAGTGGAGAGGTGAGAGAGAGAGAGAGAGAGACAAAGGTAGAGAGAATATTTTTTGACTTCTTTGAGCGGAGCTTGCTGCTTGATCCTAAAGACATCCAGGAGATTCTCACCATTAAACATGCAACTGTGCCTTCAAACCGTGTGCAGAGACATCAACACAAGTGAGTTTGTTTGACTTTGGGCAAGTGCACGGGAAAAAAACACTCCAAATCAAACTAACCCTTCAAATAGTGATGCACAAAGTTAGACAAAGAAGTGATTTTTTAAAAAATAAACTAACTTTTTTATAGTTTTTGCCATAATTTCAGTTATGAGTAAAGTCATTTGTCAGACAGGAACACTGAAGTCAGACAGGGCGAGAAACAAGCAGAGAGTTGTTAGATTAATAATGCAGGAGCCAAAATGTTTGTTTTTTTTGTTTATATTTAAGAACTTTCCATATTTTACAGTTCAGATTCATCGATTTCAACGGACAGCATGGCCACACAGAGTGACTGGGGGCGTGCTATAATTAATAAAGGGAAGTTGGAAAGTTCTCAATCTTCCAGTCCATCTACGTTCCAGCCCTCACCTATGGCATGAGCTTTGGGTAGGGACCAAAAGGAACGAGATTGAGGATGTCCTCCGCCGGGTGGCCGGACTCAGCCTTAGAGAAAGAGCGAGGAGCTGGGACGTCCAGAGGAAGCTCGGAGTAGAGCTGCTGCTCCCTCATGTCGAAACAAGCCAACTGAGGTAGTTCGGGCACCTGTTTAGGATGCCCCAGGAACACCGTGCAGAAAAGGGAAGGAGGATGGAAAATGGATGGAAGTTGAAAAGTTTTGTGAAGGACAGAGTCCTTGCTTTAGCATCTGTTTTCTCTTCTTCGCACACAGTTTAAACTGACATTGTTTATTGTATTGGCCTACAAAGTTTCTGGCAGCAGATCTGAGTTTATTTATTATTTTCAAACAATGAATGCATGATGCCAACAGTGCACTCAGAGTAAAATAAAAGTGAGTGCACTCGAAGGTCAGTAAAATTCCTCATCCTAAAACGATCCACAGAGTCGATCTGTGATTTCTGATGGATGTTTCCGACATCAGTGTTTGTAAAACCTGAAGCATCATCTGATTGCTTCTGTTCATCACTATCATCTTCTTTTTAGTGAGGTCACCAATGTTCCAAGATGATTAACTTTATGACTGCAATGTTAAAAAATATGATTAGGAAGGAACTCCAAAATCAAGACCCGAGATAACAGCTCTCTCCGATCTAAAGACGGTAACACAAAGTTAAATATTGAACCTTTCTATTTTTTATCTGCTGCTCTGACAAAGACTTTAATCATGATCTCGTATGACATGAGCAACCTTTTGTGATCTCACTGGCAGACGCAGTTAGCCTCGGACAAAGCATCGACGTGTATTGATTGCATTTCCAATGAATGTCGCAATCAGTGTCCGACAAGTCCGCAGGTCAATAGGTTGCACAGATAAATGGATTGATGATGAATTACACACCAAACAGCGGACGCAGCTTCAAGCCACATGCAACAACTTAAAGAGCTGCACCTTTCCCTGGCCGCCCTCCACATTTGGTTGTTTTGTCTGTGGCTTCTCTGAAGATGACAAAGAACTTTTTATTTTTTATTTTTTGTATCATTTAACCTTTGACTCCTCTCACCATCTGCTGTTAGCAGACACCTCACAAACTTTGGCTGTTCGGTGGATTTCCTGTCAAACTCAGTCTGGTGGGGCGGTGATTAGCTCAGTTGGTAGAGCGTCTGCCCCATGTACGAAAGTTCCGTAGCGGCCCGGGTTCGAATCCGACCAGTGGCCCTTTGCTGCATGTCATTCCCCGCTCTCTCTCCCCACATTCCTGTCTCTCTTCAGCTGTCTCTATCCAATAAAAAGGCCAAAATAAAAATATTTTAAAAAAACTCAGTCTGGTGATGAATAATGGATAATACACTGTAGAGACTGATCACATCTCATCTATTAACAGGAATTACAGGAACATTGAATGATAAGAGCAGTTATGAAGAAATGATGAGTCATGTTCTCGCGTATTTCACATTGAAACAGTGACTTTGTCTCAAAGAAGCACAAATAGAACATTTTGTTTGTGGTGGATGATTTTAACATGTGTTCTACCGCAGATTATTAAATGGGATTCAAACTTGGTTGAGATTTCATATAGTGTTTCCTTTAAGCATCTACAACAGAAAAAAAAGGAAGGAAGGAACACAATTCATGTTGCTCATGATGCCAGCTTACTCTGCCAACCGCTACAGTTGAGTCTTCTTTACACTGCTGGTGTGAAGATGACACTATGTGTGTGTGTGTGTGTGTGTGTGTGTGTGTGTGTGTGTGTGTGAGCATAGGCTATGAATCGCAGGCTTTTTTTGTGGAGCTGACAGTTTGGGAGCTTAGCAAGAGGAGGAGAGGAAAGACAAGGAGAGAGAGGAGAAAACTGGAGAGGGGAGGAGAAACCCCATGAAACAGAAGGAGCAGTTTATTTCCTTCCTTCATTCCTTCTTTCCTTTCCTCAGTCTCTCTCACACACACATGCACACTCACACTCAGTCAGTCCCAGCAGATACTCTCCAGAGGAGATAAGACTGAAAGACAGACAGGGGTCACACTGTATTAGCTGGCCACAGGGAAGGATGTGTGTGTGTGTGTGTGTGTGTGTGTGGAGAATAGAATACAACTGACCTACCACAGCACCACAGAGTAAAAAGTAGATAAACAGAACACATGTTTACATGCCTCAACTATGAGTTGACTATATGAATGATAAGTTGAACCTCAGGCAGGAAAAGAGCAGCCACACCTCAGAGACTACGTCCATGTCTTATACAGTCTATGGATGACTGTCATTGGCTTCTCCACTCGACCTCTGCGAGGTTTGGTCCAGCAACTAAAGCTTCTTTTGTGGTTAAATGTCTTCAGCATGTTGGATGTGTCACACGGCTGTCCACCACCTTCAGGCCTTCAGGGTGGAGCAGATAAAGATACTGAATCCTCTTTCTCATGGTTTACATTTATTCAACTTTCCAAATGGAATTCATCGCGCAGTCAGTGAAGAGGAGTTTATTTTTCACTCGCACTATCCTGGTTAGTGAGGCTCCGTCATTTCCCAGGAGGCCTCTGTGCTTTTGAGTTCAATGCTAACACGATTTTGAGTCTTTCCAGCAGGTTTACGGGGTCAGTGGGGCAGTGTGACACGACAAATTCAGATTATTTAAAGGGAGAGAAAGAAGTTTTACTGAAGCTGTTCATTTATAAACCCTGTAAATATGCATTACCAGAGGCTCAGTTGTAAAATGTCAACATCAAAATTTACAGAAAAGAACTCAGAATAATTGTCTACAGGAACATAATGATGCTGATTTCCTGTGACGGGTAAGACACTAATAAAATTTGAGTAAGCCAAGAACTTAGTACATTTGTACCTGTCATTACTGTGTTAACCTGAGCTTAAGAATGGTTAAAACCAATACTAGGCTGCAATAGTAATGTGTATCTCAGTCATCAAGTGTAGATGCATGCATGATCTTTTAAACATCTTCCCACCCATATTTTTCACCTTGCTACATATTCAATACATTTTGGTGGTGTTTAAGACCACCGAGAAGAAGAGGAGGTTTTCAGGCTTTGGGGAATGCGGAGCCAGTGTCGTGCCAGTACCGGAGCTAGGAAAGCAAGCAATGTAATCGGGCTCAGCAACCTCTACGGACATAAAGACGGAGGCATAGAAGCTAAGAAGAGAAAAGGAGAGAGTGAGCGAGAAGCCGCCAGACAAGAGTAAATCTGGGACTGACTTTTAGTGGTTGGTGAGAGCTTGGTGAAATAAAAGGCTGAAAGACAGACGCCGAGCTGGGCTGACTGCTGTTGGACTAGTCAGTAATATTAGCTGGCTGCTATGTCTGCTGTTGGTGACCTTGTTGATGTTTGGCTGTTAGCAAAGTTGTCGACTCGCTAGTTTTTGATCAGAACAAATACTCGAGTTCAGCTGTCCACATTTACCACAGTGGGATTACAATCGCAGTTGTGAGGTGGGAGATATCTTCCAATCGTGGTATTGAAGGTAATGTCAGTGTACATGTACACACCTCTGGGTTACAAGCAGACATTGTTTATATGGTGCTATTCTAAATGCGATGTGCTGGTCTGACCATTGAGAGCAATTTGGGCTTCAGCGTTTTACTCAAGGACACTTGGACATGTGGCAGGAGGAGCCTCCCCCATTCCCCCTTCCCCCGCTTCTGGTGTGTATTTGGTGTTAGTGTGTGTCCATCAAGGTTGCTTGATAGCTTGAGCTATGATATTATCAGTGATGTGTGTGTATGTGTGTAGTTTTACTGGTGATACCATCAGCTTTCTAACCTGTCAGAATCATAGCAGGCTTTTGTCTCTTTTTCACACACCCTTAATGTCTTATGTACAAGGACATAGGCCTTTACACACACACACACACACACAAAGTCACACTTATATACAGGTCAATTTGTGGATCCATTATTCATGTGTGTGTGTGTAATAGCCATGCTATTACAGGGTTCAGTACTGGATAGATCGGTCAGACATGTGATTGATGTGTGCATCCCTGCGTCCTATTGTTTGTGTGTGTGTGTAGGTGTGTGGATGTGCATCTTTAATGACAGGCATGCTCTCAAGGTTAAATTGTTTTTCAGTTTCTGATGTAAACAAGAAAATTACATCCATGATTGGTCGGGAAGGAGCGAGTGCCGAGGTCCAGCGATGATCGAATGTCGATACAGCGACGTTATCACTGAAAGCATTATTTAGTTTTATTTTGGCTGATGACCATTATTATCTTCATTATTATTATTATTGCTCCAGGATTCAGATGTCAAGATGCCATCATAAATAGAAGAATCATCTCATCCACATGACCTCACAGGAATTCATGCGTTTGATTAGTGCCTTTCCAGATGTTGCATTGTGTTGGGCCCAATCCATCTGCTGGAATCACAGTCATTGTCTAGAATTGTCGCTCTACCTGCAATGGCACAGTTGAAACGCATCACAGCCGTGTCCGGTACGCCTCAGCGAGTCACCAGTGGTCAGGACTTTCTTATGCTTTAAATTTGGCTTTTTGAAAGGGGGTTTTCCATCAAACAAAATCGAGTGTTATCCAGTCAGGATCTTATTTTTGAATACCATTCCTAACTCATATGATGGCCTTTTACTTACTTATTTTATTGCTGTGATCTGAGTGAATTTGGAGAAAGAGCGTCTTCGTTTTAACCAGATTGTTTAATTTGAAAACTATAATAAACTGAGCAGAAGAAGTCTGTTCTAAGTGTTCATTACACTAAAATACTGTGTCAGCACACAACTACGGCTGGGCAACTACAAAGGGTCAAAGCAGTCAAAATAAGTTCAACTGGAAAGTAACTCTGTAAAACTTAATGGGAAAATGAACGTTCACTTTCACCTCCAAATGAGTTGTTTTTTTAATAATATAGCTAAACTGCCCATAATGATAATGAATAATCAAATGTGTATCAGGCAGCGTCACTGCATCAGTTAAATTAACCTTAGATTACCTTAGGGTGAGCCCTTTTATATCTACAGATGTCACGGGGACCATCACGCTTCTACAGTAACCCAGAACGAAACTAAAAACTGGCTCCAGATAGAGGCCTTCACAACCACTGCAGTTTTTCCCTAATGCTAGGAAGGAGAGGGTGAGGCAAGGGGTTGCAATTAGCGACTACACCACTAGGTGCCACTAAATCCTACACACTGCTCCTTTAAAGTTCATGTAAGGTAAAAATGTCAGACCAAAGAAGAAAGTGTTATTAACCATCCAGCCAAATTTGAATGATTAAAAATATCGACAAGTTTATGAAATTAGGTGTCAAAATCAGGTAAAAATGAATTCTCAGCTCCAGGACTGTGGGGGCGTGTCCTCTGAAGGCGCTGAAGCCACGCCCACTCAGGGTGGCCTCAGCGTGTCATCGAGCCACCCTTTAAGGACCGCCCTCAAAAATCCTGGACTGAAAACTGGTGAAAAACTGTTTGAACCTCTAACTCCACATTTCACTAATATATCGTTCAAAGTCTTTTCACATGTTTTCAGCAACTATTGTCCAACATATTTAATGTGTTTGGAAAGAAATCTCAGAATTGAAGTTGAATAAAAATACAAACAAACAAACAAACAAACAGTTTCATTTGTTCTGTGAACTGTAAGTATGAGGCTGTACAAACAAACAATGTCATGTTTCAGAATACATATGATATTATTATTTTTAATGCTACACACTTAATTAGTAAATTGATGAATTGTGGAAGTTTATAAACTCACAATAAATGACTGTTAATTATCGCTCCAGCTCTCACTCATTGAAACAAACAAAACGTATAATTTAATTAACCGAGACGATAATTTGACATTATTGTGATGGCTGTTGATGAGTTGTTGAAAGCTAATCACCGTTGAGATATGACACAGCTCTTTTGGCAGGGTGAGATCAGTTATTTTTGTTCTTTTTTTCATCCATGTGTTTGCTTGTGATGAAGACATCACATGCATCAGAGACAAGATGTGTTGGCAGCAACTGTTTCACTTAAAACTGGGAGGAACAGGTGTGCCGAGGGGTCGGCGACCACTCCACCTGCACGCTGTAGTTCTATTTGGATCTAATTGGCTCTATTTTTCATTGTTTCTTTGGAGAGGTTTTGTAGAAAATAGTTTACTAAGCAGAAAGTCCTCTAAAGGTTGTGTGTGCGTATGACAGAACATGTGAGTAGAGTGCAATGAAGTGAAATATTGCTCCACAAGCAAGGGATACAGTTTGTACACGCTCCACTCTGCTGCTCTGCTCCACAAAGTGTGTTCCTGTGAGAGAGGGGGCAAATGTTCAGCGGCGATCACTGCTGATCAATGATTGCTGTATCATTTTAATTGGGCCTGTAAACATTTAAGCATGGTTGCAAATTCAGGTTAATTGTAGGAGTTACCAGCAAGCTGAGCATTTTCCCCGAGCTAATGTACAAGAGTGCAGAAGAAGTCGGTGTGTAATCTTAATAAGCGTGTTTATTTCTTCGACCGATGATTGAGTGTTTAGCCTTTTAAAGGGATAGTTCACTAACAAGGACCACTGCAATATAGATTTAAGTTTAGACAGGTTTATTGCAAGTGATGGAAAAGGATGCGCCGAGATGATGTCCTGTGGGAGAGAAGAAAGGATGAGGGTCGAAGGATGAGGGATGAAGGGATGAGGATCAGAGGGAGGAGAAAACTGGGTCGTTGGTGGATGGAGGTTGACCAGTATCGAGAAGACTTGATGGAACCTGGGAGTTGAGACACTGGTCTCAAGAGAGGGAGTGAACGGATAAGGTGTGTTTAGGTACTTGTGAAATGATGAGTTCGAGCCGTGGACCTTGTTCCTGAAGTCGTGTGTGTTACCTACAGTAGATGGTGGTCAGTGTGCCCTCAGTTTGCGGTGGACGGGGTCAGCAGCCAAATGTATTTTAGCCACAGGCAGTTGAGCTCATACGTAGGAATAGTTGTACGGTTAGAAAAACGCTGTCTGACGGCAACATAAAGCAGCAAAATCATTCCTAATATAGAGTACACTTAAAAAGGATATTGATTTTGTGGAAGGGGGCATTTTTATGTGGTTAAAACATTTTTTTTCTGTTGACCCTGACGCTCCACAGCAGTACATTTCTCTGCTTCTGTGCTGGGATCTGCGTCTCCAAAGTGTGGACGCGCTGACCACCGTCTACTTCACAAGACTATGGACAAGCACGTCACACACCCGCACTTCACAATAACAGAACTATCCCTGTAAGGACACTGTGTCAGATGAAAATGATATATACACGCAGGGCTTTGGTGGATTATTTCGGGTGGATGCAGACGCAGCTAGTTGCATCAGAAGATTTCAGCAGCGCTGTGACTCTGAACATTAAATTAGTGTAGCTTCACTTCTCCTCTCTGATCCTCTCTGGGGGTGTAGAGTAATTAGGATGAAATATGGCTACAGCCATTTAAATTTGTAACTTCAAATACACAACATTGATGTAATTACAACTGTGTGGCCCAGTGAATACAGAGAAACACTGGAGAACATTGACTACAAGTATATTATGTTTACCTACCTACCATCCTCCCACTCAGTTTGGTCTGAATTGGTGTCGCTATCTTAAAGGACCAGTGTGTCGGATTTTGTAGCATCTACCGGTGTAACCTTGCTTCACCCTCCTGTTCCAAGTGTGGGGGAGGAATTATAGTCGCCCTGAAACACATAAAAAAAGTGAGCCAGTGTTTGGTGTGTCCATTCTGGGCTACTGTAAGAAGATGTTTCAACATGGTGGACATAGTTATGTTTATTGTATTCCATGTATACGAGCCCCTTAAATCTTACACACTGCACCTTTAAAGTTCATGTCAACAGGGTAGACAATATTCCTATTGTGTAGTATTGTCTTAAATGATTGGTCTGATGCATTTAAATGATGAGTTTCAGACAGAAAGTCCAATGTGTTGTTTTGTGTGCTGCTGAAATGAGTCGACCACGACAGAGAATTTCTGTTTGTCTCGTCTGATAAAAAAGTATTGTGACACTGAGCTGAAGATTTCTTTTTAAAGCTTAATGTTTGGTCATGTCACTGGCTAAGTATTATGACACTGAGCATACGCTGGTCTTTTTTAAAGTGCAGCTACTCCAACAGTGACCTTATGATGTTCTTTCATAACACAAAGTTAATCTGACAGAGTGTGCTAACACTTTCTATGGATACATCCACATCTATAGTGCGTTATGGGTGTTCATGGTGAGTATTTAATGTTTTCTGATGCACTTTATCAACAGTCATAAAACATTATAGATGTGACATAAAGAATTATAACTTCCTTATAAACTAAGGGTTAACTGATGGGGCTTGTAACACGTTATGACTGCCTATACTCACCTATAGAGACACTTCAACAATCAACCGTAGTAACGACACATCATAAAGCATTATGGATGCATCATAATTCACTATGACTGCCCTGATAACGCACTACTGGTCAGTTTAATGCATGTTGTTTATGCAGAAATGCTGATCAAACACTAAGTTTAGCCTGTGAATTCTGCTCAGACGTATTATTTCTGTCTTTCTATGTTGTATAACTGCAATTATTTCAACTGTGTTTTTCTCCGAAGTCATGTCCATAAAAGGTCTCACTTGTCTGGGACTAAAGCCAGACGGGACAATCTCAGCAGCAGTTGCTGGAGGAACATAATCATTATCAAATATCTCTGTATTTTTAGTTCAGTCCAAATCTGCCACACCAGATTTCTGTTTCATGTTGTCCTTAAATTGAATCCCATCCAAACAGAGCTCAAAATAAATCACAGCAGAGAAACTGCAGGTGATCAAAATGATTTATCATTTATTTATTACAGGGGTGCTGCTAATTACTGCTCTGAATATCAAAAGTGATGCAAGAATTCAGAGAAACAACATATGGCTCCTATTTACTCACACTGACTAGAGCACATGACAAAAGAAGATTTCCAGTTGACGTAAATCAACCTCTACAGTCAAATATTCAGAAATTGGGCAAAGTCTTAAAGTTACTGATCAAACCACACGATGGATTTTATTTTTATTGGTTAAAGTCCTGAAACTTATTCAGCAAATGAAAGCAATTAAAGACCAAGATAATGAAGTAAACTGGGGTTTAGGGGGTTTATTCATGTGAATATTGTGCTGTGGTCCCTTGCTGAATCTCTTCTTCTACTCTGTTCTCCCACAAGAGAACACCTGAGCAGGTTTGTGTTTTAGCAGGCGGCGCTGCTCTTCTCTTGGGGATTGGCTCAATTTGTAAATGCCAGCTGCAGCACCAACAACAATCAAGGGATAGGTGGGACTTCCAGCATAATTAAAGCATGATTGGCTGCTGACAGGCAAAAGTCCTGTGGAGCTCTCTTTTTTACTCACTGAAGGAAACAAATCAGTGAATAAGTGGTACACTATTATACTGCTGTGACGCTACACATGTGTACTACGGTATTGTACACAGATAGGACGTTTTCATAATGTTTCTATGTTTATCATTCATGTTGTCGGTAGGCGACGCGTCATCACTTCTTTTCATGAATGTTTCGGATTTTTCCAAGCGACTCTGAGGTCTTGTGGGAATTCGAGTTCTTCTGATGCCACATCAATTCAAACAATACACACAACAATATTAATATCAGCTGTGTGTAATGAGGAGAGAGCAGTCATACGCTGTCATACATATCTTGTGTATGTGGTAGAATAACTGCTGGAACTCTAATTTGTTTGATGTCTTTCCATAAAGGTTTCATTTTGTTCTGATCTGGTGGTTGCATTGTGGAAGACATTCAGTGTCATCCATGAAACCACTCTGAATGTTACTTACTCTTCTCATCGGGATGTATGTACGGGAGCATTTTGAAATATGTAGACATCATGGCGCACAGCAATCATCCTCTCTATCCACCATCATTGGCAACAGACATCGTGGAAGGAAGTAGTTTTCTCCTATGAGGTTTTGACAGTGTGTCTAAGTATAAAAAAAAGTACATTATATGAACCTTTGTGTGATCAAAATTCAATAAAAATAAATGTTTGAGTAATTGAAGGACTCAACAATGACTGACCTCCACGAGGCAAAGATGAAGAATTTAGTTTGTGATGTTTGTAAATCTGAGACTTTTTTGAGATGCACGTTGCAACCTTGTTTATATGTATTTATATATATTTATATTTTGTGTTGTACATCAACATTAGCTTGTTTAGGTGTGTGTGTGTGTGGTGTACAGCATCACCACCGATGTGTGAGTTAGAGGCAGGGTGTTAATTACTAGTCCGTCTAACTAATAGACTCAGAGCATTAATGCAATCAGCCTCAAAACCAATTAATTCAACATCTGCTCTGATCAAATTTGCCTCTGCCATGTTTTGATGATGTATCCACACACAATTATTCCTTTAATCTGATGAGAACAATTAGTCTTCTTGCCGTGGCGATGCCGTCTAATTATCAAATATCACTGATGCGCATCACAGAAGTTCAAACCATTTTTTTCCTGTCAGTGTTTTTGTTCAACAAGCCAAGTCTGTGTTTTTGTGACAATGGCGCTTGTTTATTATATTTCTCAAAATACTGTTTATCTATATATATGCATGCCCTTTCTATTCTTCTCTTTCTGTTGTTTATTGTCATCTGTCCCTGTCTCTTTTCTCTATTTCGAATCCTTTCTTCCTTCTCCTTTTCTTTGTCCAGTTTTTCACCTTTACCACCTACTAACCTCCTTCCTTTCTTCCTCTTATGGTTGCTGCCGATCTATGTGCACACTCAAACACCTTCCCACTGTCTGTATGTACAGTACAGCTCTATATGTAAATGTGTCCACCTATAAATTAAACCATGCACTGTAGAGTTGACCTCGTCTCATCTGTGCGTATGGACGGGTCGCCCCCATCTGCACCATAAGTCACTATTACTCATCGGGTTAGACACTTTAAGCCACGAAATGCACACACACCTATCATAGCGGTACTGTGATAGGTATGTGTGCTGACAGTATGTCACCTATACAGCCATAAGTCAGTGTATGTGGTAGCACAGGTTGATTTAAAGAGCTAGTTTAAATGCTAAGTCCCGACACTCACTCAGCAGCAGTGACAGCTGCTGTATGGGCACCATGGAGAAACTCACATTAATCAAAGGCCAATCAAAAATAATCTAAGCTTGAACAAACAACAGGAACTGTAAAAGTGTCAGTGGATTGAAGCATTGTTAGAATATGTAGTCTTTCTCTGGTTCATCGTGTTCCTTGTTTCAATCAGCATTGTTTACCTTTAAAGTTTCCATCCAAAGTTTTGGAAAACTTCACGTCTCACTGCTGCGGTATGCTCTATAGGTCAAACCGGCATGACAGACACAGAAATACATACAAACATGCAAACTCCTACAATAGTCCCTCTGTCTTTTTGTAGAGATTATCATTTTTAAGTTGTGTTACCGCTGGAGGCTTCTCAAGATCGTACAAGAATCCTTCTCGACAGGCTTCAAACTATGCGGTTGAGTTTTTAAGAGCCAATCAGTGTCCTTGTGAGCAACTACTGGAGGTTACGGCATGAGCTACAGCGTGGTTTAACACTAGAAGTGACCATTTGCTCAAGAACAACAACTGCTAAAGAGGTTAGCATAGCTGCTGCTAGCATCAGTGTTCTCAGAACTGGAGAGTATTTTCTCGACACTGACGGTTTTTCTTCAGGGAAACGATGCTTTCACTCTTCTCCCGACTGACTTTGGTCAGACTTTGATCATGTTATATGGTTCGTTAAAGTTTGTCAGTGATAGACGGTGATAGAGGCGATAATTCATCCAATCACCTGGCCTGTAATTTTTTCTGTTTTCTGTTTCCAACGATTTCCTTGATGGTTCTGTGATGTGGCACAGTCAGGTTACTAGAGATGAGCGTATTACAATAATAATAAGGTTGAAATTAGATATAAACCAGATAAAACTGGCTAAACCAGTGAACCAAATCCATGACAAATGAAGGTATTCCATGGCAATCATGCAACAATCCTTTTAAATCCTCTTTAAAGCTGTGCACAATACCGCCAACAGCCTGTTACGAACAGTGACATTTAAATAAGCTAATAGTTAATCAGCTGCTCTAGACACCGAACGGCAGCATTTGAGTTGGGAAACTTCATCGAAGGCTGTGTCAGACATTTTCAAGCCGTAGTTGGTAGCGTTGGTGCACGAGATTAATCTCATGAAATTGATTGATTTCACAAACACTGAACATGAAAAGCTTCACAGAGGTAGCTTTTTATTGCACGGATCGAGTGTGAATCACATTCTATTGTCAGGTGTTGCTGTTATTTTGTCCACCCCCCCGTGTTTGCTACTCATCAGCCCAGAAGGCAACTGCACCACCCATGGTTAGACGGCGTGTTTACTCCCAACTCGTTTCCTCTCTCTGTGTTTCGAACACTGTAGCTCAGGTAAACACACTCGGTCACACACACAAAGGGTTACAAACAGGGCTGCTGTTTGATGAGTCATCCTCAGGTTAGCTTTGTAACATGATTCATGCCTGGTGAGAGAGGAAACGTGGAGGTGTGTGGAGGGGGTTAGAAGGAGACTGGGGATCAGAGGGGGTTTTGAGAGAAACCAATTTGGGCAATGTCAACCATTTCATCTGCAGTTAACGTGAACTAGCTAATTACAGATTTGCATTTCCGTCTAAACAGATTGATTGCAGCAACAGATGAGAGACGGCAAGGAGACAGAGCGAGGGTGGGCTGCAGATGAGAGCGAAAGGGAGTCGAACAGGCAAAAAGCAGATTGAAAATCTGAGAGAAAGACAGGAGAGAGAGAGAGAGAGAGAGAGAGAGAGAGAGAGAGAGAGAGATGTGGGGAGGTAGTTATAGTTGTCTGTGCCATGATGTGAATGATAATGAAGCGGGGACAGTCATTGTTGAACAACTGCTACAGCAGGTTTATTTGAAGCCTTTACAACATGGCGCTGGACCGTTTCTCCGGGGATCCTGAGGTGAAGAAAGAAAAATCCCAAAATTCAGTCAGGGAATGTTTACTGAGCTGCTACCAATCGTATGAAGGGCAAACCCCGATGCTGGGGGAATTATTGAAAAAAGGAGGTAACTGCATGTATTCACCCTTTTTTCTTTGGCCTAATACACTGTTTCTCAAACTATGGTACGAGTACCACCGGTGGTACGTGACCTCCCTGTAGTGGTACTTGGAGGACTCTACAATATTTTTATTCAATCAATTTAAAAACATATTATACTATAAAAATACTACAAGGTTTCATGAAAATAAAATATAGGATCACTGGAATATCATTTAAAATAAGTTTTAGCCAGCTACGTGTTCACGCAAATGAAATGAGAGGTTTAAAAACTCTGTAATTGTGGCTCCAAACGGGGAAAATCAGGAACAGAAGTGCAGATCAGGAGTATCGCTTTCCAACAAATTAGCTCTGGTTCTTGAACTGGATACTGGTCCAGGGTGCAGCCCTAGAAAACAGTTCTGGAAGACGATGATGAATATTTTTGTGTATGCAATTGAACAAAAGGAGGTTTATATTTGTAAATTTGGTGGTAAAAGGGTGAAAGAGACGATCACAGGGTGGATACACTTTCACCTGTGTTAACATTGCAAGATAGGTCAGTTGTAATACAGACATTCAGTGGCTGCACTTGCAGATTTGCATATCATAGGAAACTGGATTATTAGCCTTGATGGAGGTCTGTGCTCTCCGGGTGCCCTTCTAGTTATCTTTTTGTATGAGGTTCATTTGCCTAATTAAGAGCCAAAACAAAATACACACAGCACAGCAAGCTTGCTTATTGAACATGATTTTGATAAAGACAGGAACACAAGACCACAACAGCTGATTTTCTGTTCCAGTTTGCACCGGTCTGCAACATACGTCACCATAGAACAGTGTGAAGGCTTTTAGATTGAGACAGTCAGGGTTTATTGAACAATACTCTCCAAAACCTGGTCATAATACATGATCTGCTGCGAGCAGCTGCTGTGGATGATACTGTTAACTCGTAGAATGAGTTTTGTTGCAGTCTCTCTGAATTTGTCTGAGGCTAACCAATAGATGCAGTGCTTTTGAGTGGGCTCGTGGGTTTTGATGATTGAACTTAGAGATAGTTTCTTTTGAGTAAAACTCTATTTTAGATCCTCTGCTAGGACCTCCGTGCATGAGTAATATTCCTTCCCTAACTCAGCATCTCACCATCTTTTATAGCGTCAGAACCGCCGCTAACAAATCCTTCCTCTTTTCACAGACTGCTTTTGATGATCTGAAGACCTCTTCATTGGATTTAAAACATTTTCTAAACTCCAAAAGTACATTTGACAAAAACACGAACAATTGAGATTGTTCCACAAAAGCTGAAAGCTGATCAGAACAACAAAAAAAGTAGTCATATTCATTTATATTCTTTGCTTCTATATACATATGTGTATACTGCATTTGCATGTGACTGCCACCACTCATTGTCTCACGTATATACAAGGACACGTGAATCAATGTGAGAATAAAATCATTGCTTTTCGTTGGTTTTCTTTCTGCGCCTCTTTTCAAGAAACTGCTGATGAAAATCTGTCATATTCTGTACCCATAATACCTTGTAACTCAAGGTCAGTTCTTGTAGTTACAGTCAATATTCTTCACAGTGGAGCACTTGTGTTTATTGCCTGAGGTCATGCAGCATTGTTTTCACTGGCCAAAAACAAAGTATGCACTTGAATAATACTCAAACTCCTGAAAACATGCCTAACAACTGGATAGATTCTGCTTTCTTTTAGCCATCTGTATGGTATGAACAATTCACAAGGGTTATATAAGAATGTGAAAAGTTGTCTGGTCTGGCTCCCTAACCCACAGTAAGAGCTTTTTCATAGGATGCAGCAACTTATGTTTCTCAGCAACTGGTTGGAGATTCACTCATCTTAATACTAACGAATAAACTCCACTGGTGCACGGTGTGCCCCGTTCTGGCTGCACTGAGGCCGCCAGAGATGATCACACCTATTCTAGACAATAATGGCAATACCACCAGAAGCACCATGGTGATTTCAGAAGCATACCAGCAGCAGGTCTCCGCCCTGCTTCACGACTGGTCAAGGCATTCATCAAAAATAGACAAGCCACGTCAAGAGCAGATCGAGCTGGCTGGATGTCAGACAGAGAAACGGCATAAAGAATCAGTTCTTAAAATAAAACACCCTGTGTAGACTCCATCCGGTGGCAGCAGGTTTAGCAGGGCGCTCCAGACGTCCTTCTCCCCAGCAACACATTCCAGCTCCTCCTGGGGGATCCCAAGCTAGATGGGCTATGTAGTCTCTTCAGTCCCATGGGTCTGCCCCAGGGTCTCCTCCCAGTTGGACAAACCTGGAACACCTCCAAAGGAAGGCGCCCAGGTGGCATCCTATTTAGATGCACAAACCACCTCAGCTGTCTCCTTTCTACACGGAGGAGCAGCAGCTCTACTCCGAACTCCCTCTGGATGTCCGAGCTCCTCACCCCATCTCTAAGGCTGAGCCCGGCCACCCGGCAGAGGAAGATCATTTCGGCCACTTATATCCGCGATCTCATTCTTTTGGTCACTACTCAAAGCTCATGACCAGAGGTGAGGGTTGGAGCGTAGATGGACTGGAAGATCGAGAGCTCAGACTCCCATTTGTAAAAACAATTTAACTACATAGACTACTTACTCATAGTAGAAGAACATAAACCAAGGAAAAGTGACCGAACTCTGCTCCTGAAACACTCCTGGTGGAGTATGAGGCAGCATGGACCTAAACATCATCATGCCCGCAACATCACAGAGCCGTGCGTGATGAAATTTCGGCATAAAAATTTCCATCAATGGCGGACTCAGGCTGAAAAAACAGAAGTATCTCCACGGGACTCGATACCATGGCAAAAAACCTTGTGCCATTTTCTCCACTTCAACTTTTTAAGGCCTTGTTTTCATCTGTCAGTGCTTTAGCTTAAGAGCATTCAGTACTACACACACACACACACACACACACACACACACACACACACACACACACACACACACACACACACACACACACACACACACACACACACACACACACGCATTTTACCAGCTCATTTGACACTCAACCCTCACACAGAGACACACAGGGACAAGTTAGGATCTCTGATGACACAACAGTCAAACTCGCTGTTGCGCACGCAAACTTTGAAAGCACAAACGCACACACACACATGCACACACACACACACACACACACACACACACACACACACACGCACACACATGCACACATGCACACACACCAGCTAGCAACAGAGAAAAGTCAAGTGGAAATCTTTGCCATGGGCTACAAACAATAAGAAACTGATTAACATTCAACACCCTGAACTCAACTCAGCTCTCGTTCTGTCTCTGCTTCACTCACTCTCTCTTTGACTCTCTCTCTCTCTCCCCAATTATTTGTTTTTCTCCCCCCTCCCTCCCTCTGTCTCTCTCTTTCTCTTCCTTCTGTTGATGTGATGCTTTCACAGCACATGAGAGCATCAATAGGATGAGAGAGCAGTTTGTGTGTGTGTGTGTGTGACGATGATGACTAGAATAGAACATAATGAGGTACAGTTACTACATTGCTGAGATGACAGCATGCAGCAGGCATCATCTCTCCCTCCATCTCTCCCGCCTCTTTCGTATGTCTTTCTCTCTGCTGTAAACAGATGTAGAGTACAACATTGTAACCACAATCCCCCTGGGCACTTTGGGAGCCTCTCACTCATGAAATCTATCTTTTTTCCTCTCTCTCCCTCTCTCCCCTCCTCTGTTAGGCCACAGCGGACCAGTTGTGGCTCAGTTGTAATTACGGAGCTGAATGATTTGGCTTGTAGTGCCATTGATGGGTTTGTTGCCGCTCTTGTTTTTTGTCCGTTCTGAGGGAATTTTCCTGGAGTACGACACGCTGCTTTGCGGGGCCCGCTCTGCAGCATTCAATCCAAATATGAATCGATAACTTGTTTGGTCCAAATTATGAAGCGACACCAAACACAAAACTGGAGAATGCTGTTTTACACCTTACTGCATGAGTGAGTTCTTATTAAGGATGTGGTAAGTGATTAAAGGCTCCTGCATTCGAACACACAAGAATCAACACTCAGGTTGCTGCAGAGAGTCTGTCTCTAACCAGAGGACAGATTTATGTTTCAAACCAGGGAAAGAGTTGAGGATTTCCACGCTGATCTGCACCAGATCTTTTTATTCCTATGATTTTTAGCCATATGTTTTATTGACTAGTTAGGTTTTTTTGGTCTCTATAGCTAATTTCCCCGTTCATGACAACTGTACTGAGGGTGAATTTTTATACAACTCACCTGTTCAGATTATATTAAGGCTTAAAGTTATGCAGGATTAAGAGCTTTGATTGACAGGTGGCTTCATTCAGCCCCCCTCAGCTCCACCCATGATTCACATCTTTATTCCAAGATGGCAGCAGCCAGGAACCTTTGGATTATAGATTTTGATGAAATCCTGATGTCATGGTTTCATTCTAATGCATTCATTTATTTCACAGGACTATGGATGTATAAAATCACATGAGCACTTTTGGTTTGTTTCTATGTTTTTTGCAGTTTTAGTAAAAATGAGAGGAGGAAATTGAGAACATCTCTATTGTTACTTTGCTACACTCGGTGTATCCGAGCCTTTCCGATTATAAAACCATGACGTAACATGATAAATTATACTCATCATTTAATCATGATATGGCTTGTTAATTTTCTTCTAACTGTCATATAAACATAATCGCTGTATACTGTATGTGTGCTGTAACAAATGCATTTCTCCGGTATGAGAAGTGTGCGAGCACCTTTACAGAAGGAAGCAGCTTTGGAGCTGGTTCACACAAACAAAACCAAAAATAATTGAACCTCCTGTGGTCACACTGCTGACTGGACTCCAGGTGGGACCGGGCGCTGTTACAATGCCACCACATTTTATTATTGTTGTGGAGTCCAAGGTGAAAGTTGTTGCACCACTCGAGGAGATGCACCGAGGATCTCCTGTCAAACTACAACAGGCAACCAATGAGTGGCAAGGGATTCAAACAAAAGGCTATATCCTCACACCTTTTCACACTCTTGTGACACTTGTGTTTCAAGATGAGATGATTGGTTTCTTGCTGAATGTTAACTTTATGGATCACTGATATCTTTAAAAATCTAAATTGTGCTCCCTGCTCACTTAGAGGTCCGGATGTCAGTGATGGACCATCTATCCATATATCTGACTATCTAATCTTCCTGTTGGTCTACATGACCGTGTAACCTCATGTCTTTGCTGCCCCTGCTTTGTCATTTCAAAAGGGAAGACATCATGTTGCACAGTGTCCACACCCGTGTGTATGTGTGTGTTTCTGTTTGTCTTTAACAAGCTCAGAGAGGTTGATGTATGACCGGCCAGCTCCCATTCGCTCCCTGCTTGATCATGTTGATGGATTGTTGGACCAAGTGTATGTGTGTCTGTATGTGTGTGTGTCCCATGCTATATAGATTGAGAGATATAAGGTGAGTTTTGTGGTGAATTCCCCTACGGCCAAAACTTAAACAGCACTTGAAAAAGCAATGACTCTGCTTATATGTGTGCAGGTGTGTGTGTGTTTGTGTGTGAACCTACTGGCTTTGCATTACTGGTGCACAAGCAACAACCAAATTAGATTGGTGGATGACAGTGAGACCTCATCTGTTCTTGGTATTAAAATGCGTCTACATCTGCATACGCTGTACCTGTAATGAACAGTCCCATCATGTCCTTGCATATTCTGATATTATAGTTCTTGTTGTCAGCATTCTGTCCGCGTTGTGATTGAATCTCGTTTGTCGTCGGCACTATATGCAAAGCAGGCGATTAGGTTGGGAGGCAGTGTGTCGGCAACAAAAATAAAAGTTGTCACTGTGAAGCCTGGACTTGCTTCTCCTCTTGCTGCAAAGGGGTTTTCTTGTAAAAGGTTTCTCAGCCGGTGTTTGCCACCTTATCCTTACATCAGAAATGTCAACTCAGGAGGCAAATTTGATGTTTAAAATCGAGGGGAACCCAGAAATGACATATGTTGGACCCATTTTTATTCAAATATATCCTTAGGAATCTATTACAACTCCTAAGAACAGTTCAGACTTTTTGAAAGGGGTTCAGTTTGACAAGAATGGGTCCACAAACCCTGTGATTGCAAGCAAACCAGTCTAACACCTGAGAGTCGCTCTGTTCTTGAAGTGTAGTTCCTTTGTTGTCTCGCAGAAAACAATGAAAACAGCTACAGGCGGTCATAGTGAGCATATTCAGGGGTGAGGAGGAGGCCGTATGTGGCTATCACACTTCTAACCACAGTGATCATGTTTCTGTTTGTGGTGATGAGGTTCCTTCCGACATGATGAGATTTCTGCCCACATTTGAACCGGTCGTAATGAGTTTTATACCTGCAGCGGGGAAGTTTTCAGGTGATAATGAGGTCTCTACCTGCAGCAGGGAGGTCTCTACTTGTCGGATGAGGTTTTCTCCCTTGTCACATTGGTAAAAACAAACACAGTTTGCATTTAAGCCTGCGAGATAATATGGGGAGATTCGATCACATCCACACATAAAGTGCTAGACATGTAATGACATTCTGATCACAGTGGAGTGTGTCTGAATGCCCAGAAGTAGAGAGACTGACCGGTTTGTGAAACGTTGCTGGTTTTAATCCCATGTTGGTATTTCAGATCAGTGAGTGTCTATGAGGGCTGATGTTAGGTAACGTTAGCCAGACACAATCTGTTCTCTCACAACTCTGTCGCTAGTTAACGTTAGCGTGAGAACTATTGATATCACTAATCAACCCAAAGTTGGCACATTGCGTTTCTGCAAATGACAAATATGCAGTCTCTAATCAGTAATTCTAATATGTATTCATTGTTATTATCATACTTTTTGAATAGGTTAAATAAACTAGATGATCATATCATTATTAGAAGGGTACTCAGAGGTTGTATGTTCTCTGGATACTGCAGCAAACACTGAGTCACATGTCTGAAGTGAACTCATCAGTATCAGTACAGTGTTGCTGTGAGCAGTGACCAAAAACACGCAGATAAATCACATCATGCTACATTTTAACGCTCAGTTCAGATGAAGTCTGAGCGACAGCCACCAGCCCGACAGTCAGTAGGTTTACGCACATGGAAACACACTCGCTGCTTTTTCAAGCATTACTTGCCTGTTTTGCAAAATGCAAATGAGATCATACCACAAAGACATATTATCATTCATTAGCATATTCAGGTGTCTCACTGCTCGTCTTTACCGGCTTTTCCCCCTTTGTGATTGATATGATTTTAATAAGGGATATCATAAATAGCTTGTTTTCCACCTCATTAGAGTAATTCATGAAAAGAGTCAGAGTCACCTTTTCAGTGTAGATACCCTCAAATTTGAACGTCTTGTCTCACTTAGACAGGTGTAAGAGTATAGAGAGAGGAAGCTTGTGACTAATGGAAGCCAAGACACCTTTAAATAACTGGTAGACTATCAATCTGTCTCCTTATTAAGAGCAATAAATAATGGATACTGCCAGTGTATGGCTATATATATTTCCCTCACAAGTAAAGGGAACATCATTTCGATCTATTTTGACTCTGCATGGTGAGATACTTTTCAGTAATCATGTTGATAGTTGATGGAAAATAATTTCCAGTCCAAATCCAACATGAATAGCTGTGAACTGAAGCCCCGGGAGGATTTTGCTTGACAGTTTAAACCAATTTTATTCTATTTTTTTTTTCTATTCACATCATAAACAGGTGGATTTCTCACACGAAGACCTCACATTAATAATATATGTAAGCTGCATCACAAAGGGACTCAGATGGGAGTTATAAAACAAGATAAATGGTTGATCATTGATGGAAATGACAGATCTTTTGTAGTTTAACCATTCTCTTCCAGCTCCTAATGAGTCCCACTCTCTGATTCCCCCGGGTAGTGAAATCTCTGTTTATATCTCTTCCATCTACTCAGTTGCTCCCTGCCAAAATGTGTTGCATACCCCCTTTGCACAAATCACAGTATTTGTCTGAGCTTAAAATCCTTGTCCTAAAACCTCGATGAAGTCAGACTCAGAATTGATGGTTCACTCCATTTGGGGATTAGTTTGGTTCATTGCTTCACTGGATTTGTTCGAGTGCTGTTTTGCCACATGGAGCCAATAACGGTCGTTAACAACAATGAATATTTTTTTTTACAGTATCAACACTATGACTTCCACTTCTGTGGCATAACTACAGTAAGAGGTCTTGTGAATGTGTGGAATATGGAGATACATACAGAGCATTTAAGTGTTAAAGAAAAACTTTCTGAAGATGGACACTTTAAGATGAGTCCTGTTGAGAAAGACTTGACAAATACTTTTAGTCCAAAGAGGAGATCCATGAAGGTTTTCTCTCGTAGAAATGACTCACGTACTTCCATTAAAACAGAATGTACAGTTGATTTGTGGAGCTTGTCAGACGCTTGGAAATGATCAGAGCGATTTTCTCTGGCACTTAGCATTTTCATCTTTTTGGGCTCTTCATCTTGTCATTGTGTGATGCTGGTCGGTCTTGGCAGCTAAATAAATGATTACATATCTTGTCTTGTTTTCTCTTCAGAACACATCAGAAACTCTCAGGTTACATTTTGCAAACACATTTTGGGATTATGTATTGTAGTCGACACTATAAATGGGTCTCACAAAACTTGTGGGCCCATAACATTATGGCAAAGTTGCAAAAACTCATAATTTAATGTTAATTTCATGTTATATTTGCTGTTACATTTAGACTCAGAACGAGCTAAGTCAGTCGCAGATTCGATAGAGGTTTATTAAACTATAACTCATTGATCTGGATGACTGAAAATCTTCACAGTCAATGCATTTGTATAATTATGAATTAGCTGTTAATGAGCACTGAGCGTTGTGTGAAAGATCTGGGTCATGCAGGACACTTTGTCCAGACTCAGCTCTTCCGAAGCAGCAGTGAGCTTGGTCCAGGTGGACCTGTGTGGGTTCTGATCGGCCTTGAGCTTTCATTTCCAGGACCGATATGATCTCTGCTTCCTGCAGATTTGTCTCGTCCTCTCACTCTCTGCCCTGCCATTAAAACTCTCTGGAGACGCCCAGGTTTCTCTCTATCCCCCCCTTCCTTCCGTCCGTTTCCACGTTTTCCTCTCCTCTTCTCATCTAATCCGCGATTCAAATTACCTGAACGCCTAATGCTTCCTTTTAGCGATGCATGAGTGGGATCAACTGAAGGGAGTCAAGAAGTGGATTAATTCACACATACACCCACCCACCCACTCTCGCACGTACACTCTCTCTGTCTCACACACAGAGGGTATTAATAAACAGCGCAGGAAGAGGATGCAATAAATTCCAACAGCACTCTCCCTTGAATGACTCCCATAACCTGTTGTGTGTGTGTGAGTTTGTGAGTGTGCATGTGTGTTTATTGAAAAAAAAACTGCCAGGTGCTGGTTTGAATCAGCCACATCTGGAAGTCTGAAGTGAGGAGAATCAATGTCAGGCTTCAAAATGTCTCACACACACACACACACACTCAGGCAGGTTGTTATTATGAACCATGCCTGGCCTATTTTCTGCTTGTAAAGGTACAGTAATTAGAGGTAACTAGGTAAATACGACATGATTGTGCTATTTCTGTACACCTGAAGAGTCAGTAATTAAATCAAACTAGTATTTATGTGGCTTCAGAGCACCAAAAATCTATCTAACTGCCGTCCTCTGTGAGTTCAAGGATGCAGATGTGTTTTAGCTAAGCATTCAAGCAGCAATTTAGGTGCTTTTGGTGACAAAAATGTATATTTACATTCTATTGCCATGTGTCACTGGTTGGTAAAGGGTGTGACTTCAAACACAGAAATGCTGGTGTCCGCTAAACATTTATGTCGGTGTACATTTCCTCCTTTAATAACATAGGGTGGCTTAAAAACAGCAGCTTCTGAGATTCTCTAAGGACCAATTGCAAACACTTTAAAATAATGGTTCCAATACTGTGAATGTGGGGGGGGGTCAGTTCAGGCTGCGGCGGTGTGGGCTTCTCGAAAAAAGAAACACAGCAATCTGTGTCGGAAACGTCGAAACAGAATCAACTTTTGGAGGAATGCAACCTGACGTCACCGCAGCTGCTGCATCCGTGTCTGGCTTGATGCAAAATAGTGACGCCGAGCAGCTTTCTTTAGTTTGTTTCTGTTTGTTTGAGTTGTAGAGTGTCAGCGGTGCTTAAGCTACCGAGAAGATGAATGAGGAGGAGCGCAGGTAGCTGGTAAATCAGAGAAATAAAAAGTTATTTTTACATTCAGCACAAATAGACACAGCCACGTGTCGCAATGCTTTAAAATGTAAATCACTTTACCACTGCATTTAGGTTTCAGTCTATACTTCCAGACAAAGTGACGTAACTGAACCGCAGAAGGCATGAAAAAAAAGGCGCTTCAATCAGAGCTAATCTCAGAGGAAGTGGCTTCTCAGCTGCTGCGGTGAAATCAGTGATGCAGTGCGGGTTATATATGCATCTATACGCACTGCAGCCACCCTACCATCAACGGAATATGTGCATGAAGTACATGCCCTCTTCTGAACTGTGAGCAAAAGGCTGGCTGATTAACAACAATAGCAGCATGAGCCAATCAGGTAACGGTTGTGGCCTATTCAATCAAGTCCCTTCTGAGTATTTTGTGGCAAAAAAAAAAATGTCTTTTGCATTAAATTTCATCTTAATCAACACTAAAAAGGCAATAAAAGTAAAACGGTTTTCAGTTATTGTTGCGTCACGGGGTCGGATACTCTTGCTGGGACCAAAAAATAAGAGTTAATCAGCGGAAGCCAGCTGATGTGATATATATGAGAATGTGTGAAGTTAAAGCTGCTGAACTTGACGGAAAGATCGAAGCTGTTAAGTTGTTTGAACCTGACAAAAACAGCTGGAATCTCAGAGCCGCCATTTTGAAGTTGTTTCAAGTTGAAGAAACATTGGTTCATATTCAAAGTTGTTTGAAATTGGATAAGTCCCGCTCAGCTTCTCCCTGAAATCCCAAAATGGGGAGAAATACATTTCCACAGATGTTTATTCCCATTCCAACTGTAACCATGAAAGAGAGAGAAAGAGGAGGAGGAGGAGGAGTGGACGAAGGCAGCGAGGAGCAGAGAAAAAAAAAAAGTTTTTGCAACTCTGCACTCTGTGTAGCCGTGCGGTCGCTTTGTAGCTGTAATGAAACAGCAGGCTGTGGAACTCAACTTCTGGAAGTAATCTCGGGACCAGCCTCAGACACACACACACACACACACACACACACACAGATGCATAAAGTCACAGAGCCACACAAAGACATACTCGTGCTTAAACACACACACATGCATGCAGCTGGCCATCCAAGAGCCTCTGCCCTGCATAACCGCTAGCTGCTTTAATGAAAGCCTGTAAATCTATTTGTGGAGCTGAAGCTACCAAGAGGCAGGGCAGGGTCACTTTACAGACCTTCTCTCATAGGCTTAAAGTCTTAAATATATAGTTATTTTTTATAGCTCAAACTCCTAAAACTGTGTGTCATTGCTAGCCAAGTGTCGCCGACAGCCAAAAGTGGTTTTTTTTTGTGTGTGTGTGTGACCGTAAAAAAGCCATGATATCATGTCTCTCCACGTTGCTGAACTAGCTGTAACTCAGAAGAAACTAAACATGAGGTTAACTAAGTCTGCAGGTGGTGCATGGTGGACAAATGTGGGTTAAAACACCAAAGCTACACGACTACATTCATATGCAGCATATACAGACGGAGGTATGGGTGATTTTTTATGTTGCTTTATGGTTCAAAGTTGTGTCGGGAAACACAAGACTGCCGTATTTTAAGTACAATACTCCCAAATCATGAATTGTTTCTCAGTTTTGTTTTGTGTATTTACATTATCCATTATGTTTCTAACAATGTTCAAACTCTTTCGTGGTGTTTCCTCACTTACCTTTATGTCGCTATAACTTCCGAGTAAACACAGCATACATCATGAAGTGAGGAAAGGACTAAAACTTTAATATTACCTCGTCACGTCAGAAAAGTTTTCATCAGCGATGATGGTTGTTTAACAATGAAGACGACACCCACGCTACTCTACGACATCATCAAGCTCGTCTTTCGTTATTGTTTTTGATGTGAATTGGTAAAAGAAATACACACTGTACCTTTAAAAATCAAAAACAAAAGTTTGTTTCTTACTAGTTTTTAATGAACTCGTTTTTCCTTCCTTGACACTGGTGTCAGGTGCTTGCTCTTGGTTGGAATCGTTGGGTCTCTGTAAATAATTTTATATAGCGTGCAGTCTAGACCTGTGCTTCGTCTCATTTAGCATACTTCCATTAGCAACACCGGAGCTCCACACTCAACTTTTTGCACCATCTGGGTACTCACACTGCATTTTACCATAACTGACTTATGTATTTAAAATAGTAAGTGCAAGTATGGAAGTATGTGAATTGAGGCACAGCACTCACAGACAGTAGGATAACTTCTGTTATGATTTGGCACTATGTAAATAAAATTGAATTAAATGGAACTGAATCTCAGCGTCTGTCTGAAGTGAGTTTAATCAGGCAGATCAGAACAGATGAACATTTCTTCATACAACAACAGGAGGATGGGATGAGAATAATGGGAGATTAAACAGTTTGTTTTGTTGAAAATGAGTGAATCTTTTCAAAAAGTGCAGCTCTACATCTTTAATACAAGATCTGATGGTTCCAAACACTTCCTGCAGCAGCAGCAGCTCACTTCATCCACGCAGTAAAAAAAAGGAGGGTTTGTGTCATGTCTACATCTGTACGCTGCATGCCTGCCCAGAACCTCAGTAAGCCTACAGTGTTCCAGCTTTAAGGCCTCTGCTTCCACTTTGATGGGAACTTAATTGTTCTGGCTGGGAGCAGTTGGGTGCAACTACTAAAGAAAGAGAGAGAGAGGGAGAGGGGAAGGCTTTAGCCTGGATCTCGGTGTGTGCATGCATGCATGTGTGTGTGTGTGTGTGAGAGACACCAGGCCTGACCGGTGTCAGCATGTGGAATTAATTAGACTGGTAATAACTGCCTGGAAGAGAGACGGAGAGAAAGAGGGGAAACAGGGCGAAGTGAGGGAGAGAAAACAAGTTAAGATTAGAAAAGGGGGGCAGAAATATAGACAAAGGGAAAGTCTGACCAAGGGCAAGTGTGACAGAGAGCGGTTTAATGATGAGAGGAGAATTGGTTCAAGCTATTTGTAAAAGAGATGAAGAAGTGAAGAGTGCCTCTGCCTCTTGGACACACATGCTTGTAATTCTGTTGTTATGAGGCCTTGCCACCATCTTAAACATATAACTAACTGTCTTATTTCCCCCCTCACACGAACCTCCATCTTATTTTAATCATAGAAAAAGTCCAAACCCTTACTGGAAGGCATGCACACCCAATTTAATACCCTCGCATATATGCACCAACCCGATGTTGTTTGTCACGCTTCCTGTAAAAAGTGAATACTGACTGCTCCCTATCCTCCAGCTGCTGACTACATTACACAGTTCAGTGTCAGACTGTCTCCACCCACAACACCAGTCCACAGCCGTGCCCGTGACCTGTGAGGTTAAAGCACCAGGAAACAAAACAAAAAAAAAGTTAGCTTGTTAGAAAAATGTGAGATACAACTTGTAAATTATTTGCCACTTGTGGGGCATAAATAAGGTTTAGCAAGAGGAAAGGCCACGTTGTAACCTAAATAAAAATGGGTTATTGTCGGTACAGCGGTCAGTTTAGGACATCTCAGCCTCAGCTTGATGCTAACTTGAGCTCAATGTTAAATTTAGCAAAGTAACATCAACAGTATGAGCATCTATGCTAGGAAATGTTTATATGTGAACCTGGTAAAGCAACATTTGTAACTTTTCTACCATAAAATAACAGATTTTAAATCAGTTTGATGCTACACTGACTTGTAATAAGGTGAACTGTGTTGCTGTTATTTCCACTCTGCGCCCTGTTCTTGCACGATGTAACTTTGTGTTCTGCTGCTGTTAGCAAAGGTTAGCTCAGTTTGTTAGCCAGACTGTTAAGTGTTTGTACAGCAGGGAAGAAGAGGAAGAAGACGAGGTTTTCAGGTCCAGGGCACGGGTGAATGTTGACGAGCGTCAGAGCCTGTGTCGTGCCAGAACAGGAGTTGGGCAAGCAGGCAATGTAACCGGGCTCGGCAGCCTCCATGGACATACTGACAGAGCCGAGAATGTTGCTTGATGTGCTCAAGAGATTAGAGATGAATTGATTAGTAATCATTTGTACCTAATCAATCTATGTTTCCCATTAGTATCAACAGATTTATGGCATTCTCTGAAAAAGCACTCTCTGAATGGAAAGACTGTCTCCTACAGCACGTGTTGCGTTGTGGGTTACGTTGCCAGGCTAGGCTTGCCTTCAGGTTTGTTGATATCTTTTAACGTTCATCACCCTAAAAGTGTTTAGGTACAACAGTTTTCCTGCCACAGAAGAAAAAAAAATCCTGACAAGTGAAAATGTGCCAAAGAGTCTTTCAGCGTCTCAACTGCACAAACAGGCCACTGCCGGCTGCTCGTTTGTAGCATAGTATGCTGTGCCTGTAGGTGCTAAATGCGTTCTAGTATTCATGTATGTAACTACTTACTAGGCATTTGATACAGATGACTTCCTGCAATGATCTCGTAACCATGCTTTGCTGGTTTGAAATCATTTAGGTAATAAACCCTGTTGTAGTTTCCTGTTCACTAACTTTCATTTTCAGTCCCATTTTTGTCATTGCAGATATCCTTCAAGTGATAAACTGTACCTAATGCACCCCCAGGCTGTTTGTTCTCAAACACAGTGTGTGTTGGCAGAAAACAACCAATATTCTCACCTCTCTCTCTCCCATCTGCAGCTCTCTACCCCCTCACTCCCTCTCCCTCCTTCTCCCTCTCTCTCTCATAAGTGCTCTTGGACTGCCTCCATCTGTGGAAGACGAAATTGATCGCAGAGACGGAAATTGATCGGCGGGATGCAAAAAAGTGGGGCGTTTTTTAACTCTAGTAAAAAGCTGTTGAGCGAGGGCTTTTCAACACCCGGGATGGCTCTGGAGAGTCCAGCCAAGACGACCGGAGGGATTGATAGCGCTCCAGAATGCCTGTTGTCTGCTGGAAGTTAAAATCTATATCAGTTTTACTCTCTCTCTCACACACACACACACACACACAGATTCTCTTGTAAAAAGATAAAGGGACGACTACAGGAAAACACTTCATCTGTGTCCTGTTCCCTTCAGTTATTACTGTGTAATCTTGAAATGTTTCTCACAGATATCTGTGACTTTATTGGTGTGTTACCATACAAGTTTATGACAAAAGTGATGGTAGTGAAGACTGTTAGTTAGTCCCCATGAAACGGAAAACAGAGCTGTTATTTGCTTCCTGCAAAAACAGATGTTGATCGGCGTTTATAATACAATAGTGAATGTGCGTTACAACCCCGCCACTATGCACTGCAGCCAGTGCTATGAGCTAGCATCCCCGTCTACGTGACCATGGCTGGACTTGGGCTGGACTCTTGGCATCACGAGCCTGAGTTGGTTCGTTGTAGCCGCACGGCTGGCCAGACTAGCAACAGTTATCGGTTTGCTACTAAGTAACTTCCTGTTGGTCTCAGAGGCTGTGCTCGAAACCTGGTCGGGTCCAGTTGTCCTGGCCCGATTCTGTTGCCTGCTAATGGTAGCAGTAGTTTATAAGTGGTTAGCTACTTTAGCAAGTTGCTAAATCTGTCCATCATAAAGTGTGTAAATCACAGAGAGTTGAAGCTGAGCAGTTGGAGGACATCAGAGGGAAAAGCAGCAAATATATTGTGAATAAAATCTGATCCAGTTTGAATAAAGTTCTGTGATTCTGGTTCTGTACAGTAATCAGTGAGGCCCAGACTGTAGCAGCCCTCACACTCACTCATAGACTGGATCAAACAGGAAGCACTCCGCTCTGGCGGCGTCAGAAGAGAGAAAGCGTTTGATTGGATGTAAAATTAGTACACGCCCCCGAGTGTAGGATGACATCATCAACAACTTTTTATGGTTTATCAGGAAATGACAAACTCTAAAATACCATGAAGAACACCTGAAAACACTGAAGACACTTTGTGTCAGTGCTGGACAGACGCTGGAGGACAGAGGACAGAAAGTTTGACTTCATGGGAAGTCTTTTTTTCAAAGATTATTTCAGTGTCGTTCGGCCTTTGAATAATGTCGCTCCTCAACTCACCAAGTCAAATGATGCCCACAGTCGGTTATTGGTACAAAACACACACACTCAAAATGAATCTCACGCCTACATTTACACAGATGTTGACACACAAACACACACACACACACACACACACACACTGAGAGGCCCGACAGCATTTCCTCATGCTGCCAGGATGCAGCAGTCATGCTCAGGAGCAAAGGAGAGAAAAAGCAATGAATAAATAACAAGAGGGAGAAAAAAAAGAGTCTTTAATTCAGTTTAATTCTAGGCTACTCCCCTCACATCCTTCTACCCTAAAAAAAATCAACTGAGACTGGGAAAGTGTGTGTGTGTGTGTGTGTGTGTGCTGTGGTGTAGCATGTCATAGCCATGGTATGTTAGTAACTGTACTCTGAGGTAGCTGGAAGTAAACCAAAACCAGCTCATAACGCACACAGTAAAAAGCACACATGCTTACACACACACACACACACACACACAGTGACACATATACATACAGTGAGGTGGTAGGAGGGTGGGCTTCAGTGTGAATGACATGGCCTAGATTCGAGGGTGAGTCATTTCCGCTCAGCGGCAGAAAATTGAGGGAATGTCCCTTTACGGCAAAACAAAGCCACGCTTTAACCTCTCGTTCCCTTCACTCTGTCCCTCTCAGCTGTCTCTTCTGTCCCCAACTTGTCTCATCTGTGGACGCACATAATGCGATGTGACCATTTGTTGTTTTAATCCAGCAGGCAGGTGGAGTGAGGCAAAGGGTGAAGCCTCGTTGGACCGAGGTGAGGTGGTGGTGGTGGTGATGCAAATAGTCCCTGAAGGCTGCAGCGTTCAACCCTGCAATTCACTGGGCAAAACAAACAACATGTGGTCAGTTTTGTGGGGTCATTTAGTTCAAAAGAGCTCATCCCCGCAGGAGCCTGAACGTGTCCGGCTATTTTCACAGGAATACACAATGACTGATACAAATCTGAACATTAGTTCAAAGTATCAATGCTAAATGATGTCAAAGATCTTTCTGTTGCCGCCTTTAGACTTTGCCACTGTTGGAAAAGTCTAAAAATGGTCATGGGTGGTCAGAAGAACTAAAAATACGACATGGGAAGTTTCTTCGGCTGAATGTCATCATTGTACAACAAGTGTCGCACGATTGCTTCCTCATTTGTCTGATTTGATCAGTGTGTTTTAGAAGGAGGTGGAGGTGATTAGGTCGAGGCGAGTGCCAGAGATGGCAGAGCCAACCACAAACAAAGAGACAAAGAGTCGTGCACAGATGACTGTAATGTTTCAAGTCTTGCCGGATCTGTGCCCACGTAATTGCGGAAGCTTGAGGACGTTCGCGCATGTTCACATAAATCACATAGTTGACAAGACCTGCTTTTTCAGGTGATGCAGAGCAGCTACGTGTCGCCACCCAAGATGAACTGGCGTCGAGAACAGTAAAACCTCCAGACTACAAAGAAACACCCTGAACAAGTCTTTGTCAACATGCCCCGAGGCCTCAGTTACATCGAGTTACCTTTATTAAGGCAGACTCTCGCTGTTTTTTCCTCTGCCTGTCTATGAATCTTTGTGAAAGTGTCACAAACAGACAGACGCATCTCACAGGATTTATTTATATTGAGAAAACTCTAATAAAACATCGCCGGAAATTCATAGTTTGATGGCTTATTGTAATAATACTGATATTCTTCTTATTGGATTCATTAAAGTCTGTCTGCCAACTGTTCAGGTTCAACTCGACAGTGAAATCATCAAAACAATAAGCTTCTGAGTTTCTGTTTGTTTGCCGAGACAGTGTGTAATTTAGCTACCGCTCCAATGTTTTAACATTGTCTGGATATTCTAGAAGTGTATAACTTTGAGGTTTTATTCCAAAATGAGAGATTCACCATTAAAAAATGATTACTGGCACAAAGGAAAATGATCATTTGCCATCATCTGTATAAGTGCTTCATCCCAGGAACCATTTTGTTTTTCACCCAGCTTGTACTTTAGAAAACTACAAACCTGATTTTCTCCTTTTCTGACCAAACTGAGTAATGCTGCACCGTCTCTGTCAGACTGTTCATTAAGGAGGTAAAACTGGTCATAGGCGAGCTGTTGGTACTATGTTTTAATCAGCCCGGGTTTCTGGGTGAGGGATGACATTTACTTAGGTTAAACTCCCACATGACATGACTAGTGGTATATTTAATAGAGCCATGGTCCCAGAGTGGAGAGAATACCCTCACCTCGATGGGGTTTCCACATGATACAAGTGTGTGTTAATAAGCCTTACTCCAGGTGTAGAAGACTACATCATTAACCCAAGTTGGAGCCTAAAAACGGATCCACATTTGTATCAAAATGTCTCTGCTCTATGTTCGTATTTTAATGGAATTATTTTTCTATTTATTTTCAGAGCAGAGCTCTGAAAAATCTCTTTTAGAAGAAGGATTCTTGAAATCCTGGAGGTCGAATGTAATGAGCAACGACAGATCAAACTTCTCGTAGAACGTCTGTGTAAACAAGTTCTACTTTACAAAGTTAAAAACATTAATGTATGTAGCTTCTGACAAACGCCTACAGTATGACTCAACCTTTGGAAAACACCATTATTCTAGAGCGGGAAACGAGAAACAGTGTGTTATTTTAACAAAGTCGTGAGGCCGAGATGTACAAAATATGTTCTGTTATGTTTGCATGTGTAATATAATACGTTGTTGTAATATGTCTGTCATTGTGGTTTTGTTGAGGGCAAACTGAGACCAAGCTCAAATGTTCACCGGGTGTTATGAAATGTTAAGAATATGTCAGTTGGGGAATAAACAACACGTCCTCAAACCTCAATGACTGAATAGGTCGACTGGCGGTGACTCAAGGGCACCTCGACAGCGCCGAGGAGGTTAATTGGTGTTTAAAAAAAAAGAGAATTTCCCCATTTTGGATTCATGAAGTAAACAGTCTTCAGCCGGATCTTTGTCGTACCAGATCTTCCTCGCTACCACGTTGTTAACCTGAAACATCCGCAGTTTGGTTAGGTTTAGACACCAAACGTACCTGGTCATGCTTAGGAAAAGATCATGCTTTAGTTTAAAAGTTACCTAATGTATGTAACGTTATGCTAAGTATGCTACGATACGTACATTGACTTTCGGTTTCACACGGGACACCAAGAACGGTATCCTGGCTGAAAGTCTGGGTGTATTTGACTCATCCATCAAGCCCAACCTCCTCCGTACATGGATTTTAATTGTAAACTACGTCACCTGACTTCCTCCTTTGCTCCTGTCATGATTATTATGCCCACTAAAGTTCGCCGCCTAAGAATAGACGTAAATATGGGTCATAGTAAGCTGCCGGCACAAATGGCATATACGGCCATTTTTTATGGTGAGGACAGGCTGGAAATTAAGCAGATCTTCTCAATTTGTTGAGCTTGGTCTATCGTTCTGCTCCACAACATGTTTCAGAATCTTAAACAAATAAGAATCCACAAGTTTTCTTAAGGTTGCGACTCACATGAGTTGTATATTATTGTTTACCAGTCTTGCAGATGAGAAAGACAGTTAGTTAGTTAGTTTTATCTGACCCTGCGTCATTACCTTCCACTCTCCAAAACACAGATTTCCAAGACACAATCATTTTTTTTGTATCTCCGTTCATTCACCCACTTGTCACAAAACCGTATTATCTATCATATTGCATTCATCCTGCCTCCGTTCCCCCAGAGCTATTCTGTTCTGTTTCGTTTTGACCCCTTCCGTGTTCAGACAAGCCGCTACACGCTTTAATTTAATCAACCAGAAGCCCAGAGTCTGGAAAAAATAATAAAACCTAATCACTTTACTCTGCTTCTCGCTCCATCTCCATCACTGGAGGAGGAAGAGGAGGAGAGGAGAAATCTTAGTTGTCTTATCTCCAAAGTCTATTTATTACCAACCTCGTGTAACTCCATACACACTTCAAAACTCAGGCTCTGGGCAAAAATAACCATAAGACAGAGTGTATTTATTACCGGCCTTGTGTAAGACCGTACAAACATTACAGGCCTCGTTTGTTCCACAGTGCAGAAGCTACAGAACGATGTGAGCTACAGGGAGTGGACTTGTAATATAAGACAGTATCCTGCTGGAAATATTAATAAATGATTCCTTCACGTCTCTTTACTCACATCTGTTCTTGAAATCTTAAGTGGAAAGACGTGAGGTAGTGAGGGAACGAGGAGACATTTATTAAGACAAATGAGGAGAATAATTACACACATTGACAGACGCTGCCAACATGGGGGTTCTTTTTCACCTAAAATGCAACATAACACAACAAATCTGTTCACATACATGAAGATTATGCAAACTGTGTCCAGAAAGGCCCAGTCAGACTCTGATATTAGAATATTTATTGGTATCAGAATAGGTGTGGTCGAATAACATGAACATCAGTTTGCATCACCAACACTTAATAAAAAACACTTTAAAGGTCCAGTTTGGAAGATTTTGGGGGTACAATATGCATGACTGTTAGTATATCAAAACTAAAGATAATATTACTCATGGTTTTTTTTCAGTCTCAAGGTGTGGTGGAATGCTGACAGAGAGCAGAGCCAGTGTCGTGCCAGAACCGGAGCTGGGCAAGTGAACAATGTAACTGGGCTCAGCAGCCTCATGAGCAGAGGCAAAAAGACTGAAGAGGACGCTGACGGGGGAAACTAAGAAAATGAGAGTGAGTGATCAAGAAGAAGAAGAAGAGTAAATCTGGGACTGACTTTTAGTGGTTGGTGAGAGCTTGGTGAAATAAAAGGCTGAAAGACAGACGCCGAGCTGGGCTGACTGCTGTTGGACTAGTCAGTAATATTAGCTGGCTGCTATGTCTGCTGTTGTGTGCAATAAATCTGAACATATTTTTTGTTTATTTATTTAAGGGTAAAATTAGGTTGTTATGATATTTTATAAACTAGCAAATTATTCAAGAAATGTTCATGATATTGTTGGTGCAAAACTGTGCAGACTGATAAATGTATAAATCATTTTATGACTCACCACAGCTGCAGTGAAATAACCCAACAGCAGTTTACAAGGATGCTTTAATCTAACACGGACAGCCAGTTGAAGTCACCTTTGATGGCTTCCTAATCTGAACCTAAACAATACATAGTTCCAATCTATCACACTATTGATCCATCTATTGACTGACATAATGAATGCTGGCTGCCTCAATTACACCTAATCGCCGTATTTCAACGAGGTTGCTAAGGTCACCGCTTCAGATGACCTTTGACTCCAGTCCTCTGGAGCCTAGTTATCATGGAAATAGGTGTCACGGTAACGAGGGACAAATGAAGGGCTCTAATTTGGCGTTTGCAGCTGCAGAGATTGGAGAGACACCAATCGTAACAGGCGTAAAAGTCCAACCAGAGATGGAAGGACACGGATACATTGTGTTTGGATTGGGATCAGTAAAATGTATCATAAAAAATTACAGTTTGTTCCAGTCATTTTTTATGACTTGAATTAAACACCCACTGCAGGTGCACCTAGTTTTGAGTGGGGACATGCTTTCTTATAATCCGTGAGGACCAGTTCAGTTAACTTGGCAGTAAAATTTCAAATGTAGATAAAAGGTCCGTCAAGATGAATCTAGATAATAGAACCATTTATGATCACATTTACACCTGCCTTTAAAAGCTCCCATGTAGCTGAAGGATGTGTGAGTGGTTTTACATTATAATCCTCTGCCTGGTACTTTTCACTCTCTGTATCCCGTCAACATTCAGGAATGTTCTCTCAGTTCTGGATGTTTGCAATGTACATAAACAAAGCTACGTTATCCCACGCAGATCTAACAATGTAAGTCACCTGAGACTCTGTTTACAGCGGGGATGTAAGCGCCGAACACAAATCAAAACTGGATCTGGATTGTGTCTAGATAGGGGTGAAAAGCACATTTAAACAAATGGTGACACTTCAACTAAGCTTCAGCCTGAACATGGAGGTACACACTGCAAACAGGAACAGTTTAGTTTAAATGAAGCTTTATTCTTTGATACTGCTGATCCCCTGAAAAATATTATTATCATTATTACAAAGGTTTTGTTGCATATGAGAACCTTTAATGTGGTAGCAAAAAAATGAACCTTTTACTTTCCCCTGCATTAGTTTTGTCAAGAAATATCCTAAAAGTGGAGCTGTAGTCTTACACGAGAACATGTCTGCAGGCAGGCAGTCAGATCCACATGCTAAAGAGGCAGACTCCTGTCCGTGTGATAATTGGAGCCACATCTGGCGTAAATCCTGGAGTGTGAATGGAGCCCCATGCAGTAAAAACCATTATGTGTCTCTAGGCTTCCGGCCAGCACAGGTGTCTCTACCTCTGGTGCTGTTTAAATAAAAATAACTTCTGCCATGTGTGAATAACACACACACACACACATACACACACACACACACACACACACCACTCACACCTCCATTCATACACACACACACCAACATGCACAACACATGACTGCAGGATTACACCTCCCTGTGCAGCCATTTGCCCATTTCACACTTACACCCACTGCCCGACAAAACATAACAAACTAAGCAGTGCTAAGACCCTCAGATTAAGATAGCGTGCCAGAAAGGAGACACTGACCCCAAAATAATAAAAAAAGAAAGGCTGCAGCTGCTGCTGCACTCGACTCCGATATCCACAGACACTGTGACCTTTCTGCGAATGTAGAGAAACCCATAGCAAAAACAATTATCCACTGGGATATGATAAAGTAGGTAATTTCATGCCCTGCTGCTTAAGTTGTGGCATTCCTGTCAGCTTGCTGTGAAAATCACTGTCATACATCTCTATTATTTATTCTGAAGCCTGAGAATGGTGACAAACTGTCGGGGAAATACGGCAAATATACTGTATAAATAAGTTAATAGATTAAACAAACTGCCATTTTCCCACCATAAGACCAAGAGCAACCAATAAAAAAATGATTAGAAATAAATTTAATGCTAAAATTTGGTAAAGTCTGCATTTTGCAAATAGATTTTGTTCAAAAGAATTAATCTCATGTTCTAATCCTGGCCCTGCTAAGCCCAGTTTGGAACAGATGTGTAAAAACTGATCTTGTTTTGAAGAGTAAGTCTGAATAAAACATGGGAGGATGATACCAGCACCAATGCGATGCTAGAATATACAACAGACGACTTAGCCAACTGAGCAAAGACAGATAATAAACTTAAGAACTTAAGAGAATAATAGGATCAAGTATTACTGAATTTGGAGCTGGCAGCTTCACAAAGCTCCTGACTGTAATCTGGGATATTCAACTTGTAGGGAATACACATGGCACCAAAGTACAACACTGAAAAGAAAATACAGCAGCTCTGTTTGACACAAGTGCGTATTTATATCTCAGTTCATCAACTATAGTCATTATGATCGCAGCAACCGCAGAGTTTTGTGTTAACATGAGGGATTCATGTTATGAAAAATGAGATGAAACAAGATTTTAAGCGCTTATTTTTAAAACAAAAACCATTTGTGCTCACAGCTAATTTCAACCCGCTGAGATCACAGACAATGTGAAGTCTAAACAATATGTTAAAGTCCCATCCAGATGGCGAGACCACCTCGCAGGCAGTTTGCCAAGCTCAGATCGAGACTAAATAAACGCTAATGAAATGAGGGAAATGATACAGATATCACACTGACAGCAACATATTAGACATCAGTCAGACATCATGAGGATCCAGGTGTTAGGTTTTCCAGTCTCTGAAGGGGGCATGACAGAAAAGTTTGAGATCTACTGCAATAATAATCATTTCTTTCTTATTTCTATAATATGGATGATGAGGAATTTTTTTTTTTTTTTACAGATGATGTGATTCTGTTAGCTTCATCAGACTGAGTGTGAATTGGCGGGGATGGAAACCTGTAAGTCTGACAAATATGTAAATTAGATTCTCATATTTGCTTCACGCACCATCTAAAAATAAGCGGCTTGTATGTGACTCTAAGGATGGATGTGTTTTTCTTAACACAGCTTGTTTTTTCCTGCCAATCTTCACGTCTCTTCTTAAGTTAAAAGATGACACTTCCATAATACGAGCTTGGCCACGATTAAAAGACAAAATATACAAGGAATGTAGGAGAAAGAAAACAACACAGTGATTTGATAGAGAGGAAAAAATAAACCCATTTTCCCACTGACAACGGCCACACACACACACACACACACACGTGCACAAGAGGTACGAAAGCAGTGTGTTTGAGCGCTGTGCTAATATCTGCAGTTTTGTTTGCTGATTATAAACAGATACTCCAGTTGTTTTTCCCTTGCTCCTAACTCTTCTGACAAATGACTGCTGTCTGATTGTTTTGCCTTGAAGGAACGTGGCGACAGAAAGAGAGACAGCGAAAGAGGGAAGAGACAGAGTTGTCTTGACAAGAGAGTGGAAGAGAGAAAGAGAGAGGCAGGTATGTGCAAAAGAGAGATAGAGGCAGAGAAAGGAAAGGATGCCAGTGAGAGGATGAAGAAGGACCTCATGCTTTCCTGATATTTAGAAATATATGATGACTTCTGGGTTCTGTGGCTTTCAGTTCTTGTGCTGCTTAAGATGCTAATCATTTAAAAAATTCTAATTTATCTGACGCTCACACTCACTGTCAGTCACTCTCCATCATTTTAGCCATGTTCTGTCCCCAAATACATCAAACACCATCCAATCCAATTATTTTTAATTCACACTGAGGCTATGCTAGGGACCATCCAGTTACGTTGATGTTGAATTTTCTTAAAGGTCCAGTGTGCAAGATTTACAGGACTGTCCTATATGTTTCTTACATAAGAACGTTTAGCGGGCATCATAGTTTGTCCTTCATGCTAGGAAGGAGAGGGTGAAATGAGACCACACCACTAAATCCTGCACACTGAACCTTTAAATAAGTGAGTATAAGATGCCCTGATATAGAAAACTAACAGATGAGGCAGAGTCGGCGATAGAAATGACACAGCGGCGTTCCCTTTTAGACACAACATGATTGGCGCTGTGCTCACCGCGAACTTGTTTGAACCTTGAGGCACTTTCCAAAGAAGCAAAGGAGATGCTTCATTAAGTCCAGATAAATAATTTAAGCATAGATTTATTCAAGACTCTGTTTTCTTGATCTGGCTAGTATGTTAACAGCTTACAGGGTACAGCTGTAATTTAGCTGCAGCTGCATGCTTCTTACTGTAGCTAACATGTCGTTCATTTCATTTCAAACTCTGAAGAATAAAGCAGCATCTAACACCTCTTCATGACCAGCAGCAGCAAACCCTCTTCAGAGTTAACTCTTCAACTCTTCATCAAATTCAAGAGCAAACTGAACAGCGAGCCACATCTGAACTCTGGCAGCACAATCTGCACTTACCAGCATCGAGCACACGCTGTGTGAGTTTGAACTCGTGTGCTAACAGGGTCTGTGTTTCTGACAGTGAGAGCTCTCTTGATTTTTGTGCGTGTGTGTGCAACATTTTTTTTTTTGTTATTTATTGTAAAAACCACGGGTGGCAAATTTACTTGCCATTTTCAGTGGCACCCCAGCTGCAGCCTGATACTGCAGATTGCTTTTGCTGCTGCAGTACTTCAACATCCATCCCTCCATCTCTCACTCCTCCACCCTGCAATAGCCTACACCTTGGCTGCTGGGATGCTGGTTCTATATCACACGAACGCACACACACACACACACACACACACACACACACACACACACACACACACACACACACACACACACACACACACACACACACACACACACACACACACACAGTGAAAATGTCCTTTAACGCATCAGGGGTCTCCTTCTGTATGTTTGACTGCTGCTTGCTGCTTGCTGAGGCCGACTGATTGAAAATAACATTTATTTTACCTTTCTCTGCCTGGTGCTGCTGCATGGTGGACACACACACACACACACACACACACACACACACACACACACACACACACACACACACACACACACACACACACACACACACAGTCACACACAGTCACACACAGTCACACACTCCCTGTCTGTCCTTTTTGAAACAATTGAGAATTTCCAGGTCAGGATTTAAAAATGTAGCTCAACTGTAACAGTTTCATTTGCACATGCTGCTGCTTTTGTGATGTTGGGACCCTAAAACCAAGACGACCTAGTTTCTAATCTAGAGAGTCACTCATGTTGTCATACTGTTGAATGATGCTCGTATCTATGCTGTATTTTATGTATTTTGCTTTTAAGGTCAGTCCCAGATTTGCTCTTGTCCGGCGGCTTGTTGCTTGGTCACTATCTCGTCTTAGCTTCCTCTGTCAAGGTCCTCTTCAGTCTTTTCTCCTCTGTCATCATGCCCATAGGAGCTGCTGAGTCCAGTTACATTGCCCACTTGCTCAGCTCCTGTTCTGGCACAACAGAAAAAAAACATTTTCTCCATAAAATATGATCCAGTTTCACCAAAATCAGTGAAATAGTTGGTGGTGCGTTACGTCATGGGTGATCGTACCCGAAGCACAGAGTTACAGTGACATACAGGGTGCAAAATGCAACGGACAGAGACACCATTCACCTGATTACATGTTAATGTAGCATTAAAATGATTTAATTATTTTACACAATGTCGCTTTAATTGAAGGAATTAAGCATCTTTACCTTTAAGTACCGGTCTCATTAAAAATGCTAGTTAGTGTTCTTGTCATGTAGAAAGCCAGTAGAAAAAAGGGGTCAGAATCTATAGGGTAAGTAACCAAGATCCAAAGTGTAAACAGTCTGAGCTCACAATCAATAGCTCAAAAGGTGACTTATTGGAGACTGAAGAGTTCTTTTTCTCCTTTTTCTCCCAGACAGGCTTTCTCCTCTCTCTTGTTCACTTTTACCAGTCTTGCCAGCCATCTCTCCATCCCTCAAGGGCTGACTTCTGCTCAATTTGCCCTGACCTTTCCGCCTGTAAACAGCCAGACGGCAAGGTGACTGACTGGCTGTCCGACTGATTTTAAATGGAACGGAATGACACCGGTGGAGAGGGAGGGAGGGAGACACACAGGGTCTGATCAGAGGAAGCGAGGGGGACGACACAGAGGCATACAAAACAAGGGAGCACTGCACGGAGTCACTGAGAAGTCACAAATTGGAGGCCAAGACGCCAAACTAACTGTATTCTGCTGCTGTAGTAAAACGTTCCGATCGTGAGTCATCTGACTGAACTTGACTGGTTGGTTCTGGACCAGTTGAATGTTGTCAGAGTGGTTTTGTTAAACTTCACTTCACACTCTAATTTGTTAGTACTTAACTAAAAAAAAATGCATTTGCCGAGTACTTCTTGTCTAAACGTGACAGTTCAACATCCCTCAAACTAGAAACTGAACTTTCTTTCAGTCAATTTCGTCCCATAATCCCAACCCATCTCCTGTGATGGTGCTTTCGCTGAAAACCATTGACTCATGAAGTTTGCTCAGAGGTCTGTAAGGACTGTGTGATTCACCTCTCTTTGATAATCAGGCTGTGGACTCAAACCTCAGCTCTTGATGGTCTGCTGAAGACATTCTTCACAGACGGTCAGACGCTGGGCTTTGAAAGATTTGGACGGAGCATTTACAGAGACAGTTTACTGTGTTTATGGACAGTGGTGGATTGTGGTGAGAAACAAACGTTGATATGAATTAAGAAGATGGAAATGGAGAGAAACGAACACAGACTTGGATATTATATTTAGCTCAACAGTAAGAGTGAGAGGGGGGGGAGATGAAAACAGACAAAGAGACTCCAGAGACTCTGGAGACAATAATTATGCTAAATTAGGTGTAGAATTTAAGTGTACATCTTGGGGGATGAGGTGTAGATAACAGACACAGACAGACACTAACAAAACAAAACGGTTTTATGTAGCAATTATTAATGTTTTTTTATTCCTGTACAAAAGGCTCAGAGATATGCATCCTTTCTTACAGCTGCTTTACTTTTGTTCAGTTAATCCCAGCTTGCACTGGCCAAAAAGCAAAGAAGCTCTCCACAGTTGACCCCCGCTGCATTCACAGCTCTGGGCAATTTAAGGAGGACTTGATGACTCCATACAGGAAGGACCCGGACTGCAGCATGAACACAGGACGGACATCGCTGATGTGAGGTGACAGTACGAGCCACTAAGTTACATAAACGCTCAAAAATGAATGTACTGTACCGATCCCGTCATTGCTTTTGATGGATTTCCATTATTCACTCATAGCTGGGAATGAGTTATAAAATTATAATAATAATTTTCTCTGATCACTGCTTATTTTTATTTTTTTAAATGTTTGTTTTTCATCTTTAAACCTCTAAAACACAGGCCACTAATAGGTGGACCATGGTCAGAGCCATTTTAAGTTATTTTAAACAAACCAAACTGTTTTCAGGTCATTTTCCTTGAACTGTTTTTCTATGTTTGAAGAAAGCTGTGATTCTACATGATGATAATAATCTGCATTAATGCACTCGTTCATGCTAGATTAGATGTCCAGATTTCCATACAGAGAGAAGAGAAGGATAAATATGAAGACAGATGACAAGCAGTGAGACGGTGGTTCTGCTGAATTAGACGCTGGCTTTCAGGATGTAGAAGAAGAAAAGGCTGTGACGTCATCTCTGAGCTCACATCTGCTGCACATACTCATCGAAAACCTTCTATAATATCCAGGAAATACAGGCTACTATATGTGACTCCTGTATGACATATGTATGTGAGAAATGCACGGAAAACACACAGAATGCACTTCTTTAACTTACACACACACACACACACACACACACACACACACACACACACACACACCTTAATGTAACAGCTTCACACACAGAGGCAAAGAGGTGGTTACACACACTACACAGACATGCACAAAATGCATCACACACCTGGCATACAATAATAATAATAATAAGGGGCTGTCTTGCTCACACACACGCACACACGCACACACACAGACACACACGCGCACACACACACACACACACACACACACACACACACACACACACACACACAGCTGCACTAAAGGCCACAGTAAATTCAACAGCAACACGTGCAGACTCACAAAAACATGCTCATTAAACTCACACAGAACCAGTGCACTTAGACACATTGTAAATGTAGAAATGGCCCACACAACACACACACACACACACACACACACACACACACACACACACACACACACACACACACACACACACACACACACACACACACACACACACACACACACACACACACACACTGCACTTTAACACACTGTAAATGTAGGTCTCTCACACACACGCACACTGAGGAAGGATGTGGTGTCCACGTGGCTGTGTGGTTTTAGGCTCAGCTGGATCGGCCTGAGGTGAAGGAAACAGGAGACTTTCTTTCTTCGCTTTCACCAACTTTTAACCTTTCTGTGTCTCCTCCTTTCTTCCACTTATTCCCTTTTTCCGTTTCTTTCAATTTAAAGGCGTTCATGGCTTCATGGACGTGGAATACTGACGTGCTTCTCGCCAAAGCAAACACATCAAATCACATAAAAATTATAATCAGAAATGTGTCACGAACATCAAAGTAATTGACCTCTAGTTTAACTTTAACAAAGGACGAAGCGTATGATTTCTTTTTCCGACTCCCTCACAACGTTGTCAGTCCCTTTTTTGCTCACCACCACTTATTTTACTTTCCCTCTCATCCCCCCCTCTTCACTCCCGCCTCCTCTGGACATTTTAAGCCATTATAAAGCCTGGCTTGGCAGCCTGGTGTGTGTTCATGTGGTGCCGCTCTCTAAAAGACCAAGATTGAAGCTTTGTGGAAAATCCTCGGCTTCCTTCTTAAATACACCCAGCATCACTGTCCAAGGTCCCAGGAGGGGGGAGGAGAGACATAGAGGGAGAAGGAGGTGGTGGGAAGGATAGGAGTTAAGGAAAGATTGAGGAAAGATTGAAGTTCTGAGGCAAAAGCCCTCGAAAAAGAGGCAGAGGAGGAGAATGATTGTGGCTTCAAGAAAGAAGTCTTTCAGAAATAATAGTGACTGTACAGAAGGAGAAATGAGGGGAAAAAGAAGGAATATGGAGAGTAGACAAAGAGAAAAAAAGAGGAGAAAGGGAGTTAAATTATTCCCCTAAAATAAACCTGGCTTCTTTATCTGGAGAGGAGGAGGAGGAGGAGGAGGAGGAGAAAGCATCATCAAATTACAAATTTTCTGGTGAAATCGACCCTAAAAGAAGAAGAAAAAAAAAACAGAGCAACAAGGTCTGAAAGCACAGAGAGGTGATTTATTCATTGACTCTCTCATTCAACTCTCAAACAAGCTCATTAAAACACATCATCACCTTGACAAAATGCAGCCTCTTATTTCAGTTTTGATTCTCCGATTTGTGCCTTTGTTTGTTCGCTTTGGCGACCCGCTGCCATTCACACACATCCCAATCACTCCAATTATCATAAAGTGAAGTGAACTGACAAAGAGAGAGAGAGACAGATAGGCTGACACTGGCCACTGAGCTGCAGAAAGAAACTCAGTACGGGAGGTAATAGGCTCCATATGTGTCTGAGTGCCACATTTAGACCCCCGTATCTGTCCTTTCCACCTCTTCCTGTGACTCCTCGACAGCATTCCACCGAGGACACACACATACATATGCACACAGACACACAGATACATTAAAAGTTGTGTGGGATTGACCAGGAACGCTAATGCCCTCAGGACACACACACACACAAAGAGCTGTCACTGCTCCACACATTTGCTACTATATCCTAATCCCTCTCTTTCTATTCCTGAGTGGACATTTGGTCCTCATAATATGTTTGGGAAGACACGAATCTTTGCAGCAATCCTGCTGCTCTGCGTTGCATTTTCAGACTTTAGAAAGTTGCCGCAGAGGTCTGAGAACATCACACCAGCTAATCATCCTCATTTGCACATTTTCTACTCGTGGCTGAAGTTGTGCTAATTAGTGTTTTGAAATGAAAACCTGAGCGGCACATGGATGTGATGTTGGGATTTTAAGGCACTACATTTTCCATTGCCATGATGAAAGGTTTTATCAAAGTAGCAACATTTTCCAAAACTGTCTGTATCATCATGAAATCAAGGCCTCCATGTATGATTTATGTTGAGGTTTTTGAGTGGTAACTACCTGGATTGGATAAGTCTCATACTAAATTGAAAGTCCTCTAACAGCTTAGTCCTCTTGTGGAGAAAACGGCACTAAAATCCTTTTTTTATGCACACTTAAATGGTCCAGTGTGAAGGCTGAATGATGCCTGGTTGCTCAAACAAGCCATCTGTTACAGCACCCACCTGTCAATCAAAGCGTCCACGCTCTTAATCATGCATAACTTTAAGCCTTAATATAATCTGAACAGGTGAGTTGTATAAAAATTCACCCTCAGTACAGTTGTCATGAACGGGGAAATTAGCTATAGAGACCAAAACTGTTTTTTGTACCAGGCTGTAAACATGTTTATTTCTGCTGTGAAGTTGGACATTTTAACATGGGGACTTATGGAGACTGACTCACTTCTGGAGCCAGCCTCAAGTGGACGACAAGAGGAACTGCAGTTTTTGGACACTTCCACATTGGCTTCACTTAATGAGTCACAGAGGTTGCTGCTCGGTACTTTTCCATGAAGTCTGCCATGTTCCACCAACTTATTACTACAGTAGCCCAGAACAGACAAACTAAACACCAGATTTTGCATGTTTAGCAGCCACCTTATGGTTTCTCCATCACACTAGGAAGGAAGGAGGGAGGCAGGGGTCAAACATCAAACATAAAGAATAAAACAATGAATGAATACACAAGAGGTAATTAGTAATTATCGTTTAGTTAGTTTGGTCAGAAATTAGACATGACATTTAGCATAACTAAACATTTTTGCAGGATCTGCAGGAGTTGAATGATTTAAACCAAGAATAAGTACAAACAGCTTCTCAATATATCTATAATTCATTTATTTATAAGGAGGAAACACTGTCACCAAATTTACCAGCAGGTTTTCGTCCTCCAATAATGTCTCTATGTACCTGTAATGACTCAGTGTGAGTCTTTCATGCAGCTGTTTTTGAAAATAAAACCAGATAACTTAGTCAGTAAGTAATCAGCAGAATTTTATCTGAGTGTGTAAATGTTTGAAGTAAGGCTGATATAAATGTCAAAGAGAGAACAAGGCATTTTAAAGTGTTGAATTGAATATTAAGTTTGCTGTTTGGTGGTGATTTGATCTATTCAAGGAGTAACTACGGTGAAGCACATTTGGTAAGTGAGGACTCCAGTCTACCTTTCCATACATGCTTTTATGAATTTATTGATGTTTTTTAACTCTTGGCTTTGAGAACTTCCCCTTGAGGACAATGAAGCGGAACTGAAATGAATTGATTTCTACCCTGTGCTTACTGTTGTGTGCTGACTCACCGAGAAGACTAGTATGGAAAACTTTAGCTCGCATCCAGACTGCTAACCCACGGGTCTTGCAACATAGCATAGCCAATGAGTTCTGACATGAATTTCTAGAGAGTAATTTGAAGGGCCAGTTTTAATCTTCCCATGACCCACTTTTTGGTCTGAGACCAGACTTTGACAAGACACTGCCTGCATTTTTTTTTCAAGGTTCAGGACCTAAAATAAGATGCAAGTCTTTTTCTGTTGGGTCACAACCTGGCCAGGGAATGTTTTCATTAGACTGGCTCCCACAGTGGAAGACTATATTTAAGGCTTCACATGCACAGCCTGCATGTCAGCATTTCTGAAACTATAGATCAGGACCCTGAAGTGAGTCATGGACCTTCTATGGGTCAATTAAATTGGGTCCCATTTAGTGAGAGCCTAATTGTAGTCAGTTAGCTTCATGCCTGAAAAAAGAACCTCTGGAGTAGACAAACTCACCCCATGACACTACTAGTTAGTATAACATTTGACTGTCCTTGGGGAGGCATGGAAACAGAAACCGACAGAGGGAGGGAAAAGCAGAGAGATGGAGTGCAGACAGGTTGTGTGTTTCTGTCATTATACGTAAAGCAAATTAGTCCCCATGGAGTATCAAACATGGCAAAAAAAACACTAACTCAGATCCCACACAGTCTCCAGTTACTCGACAAATGTCTGCACAGCATCAAAACATTTGCCAGGTATACCTGAACCTCCTCAAGTCCCAGGACACTCTTTCACTCCTTCAGTTGTGAGAAAGTATCACCTATCACAGAACCAAATTACTCCACTTGACTGTCAGCCTCACTTGAATTTGGTGTTTTGTATTTATGACAAATTCTGAACCTTGTTTGAGAGAAATGTCAAATTTATTTTTAATCAGTAAGATGAGGATTTATTTTCACCCCTCTAAAGAAAAATAGTTCCCTTTTCAACTGCCAGTCACCCTGACAAATCAAACATTCATTTACTTTATTAATTGTCATATAAGATATTTGATATGACAAACAGACTCATGTTAGAAACATCATTTACATCATTTACACATAAAATCTAAAAGACTTAATAATTTATTATAATTAATTAATAAAATACACTCAAGTACAAGTGTAGTAAAGAAGTGTTCTGGGGAAGACGTGAAATTCAAGCTTTGCTTTTATTACTAAAGGTGCAGTGTGTAAGATTTAGTGGCATCTAGTGGTGAAGTAGCGGACTGCAACCAACTGAATACCGCTCACCTCACCTCCCGTTTCAAGCGCAAAGGATAAACTACAGTGGCCGTGAAAGGTCCACAAATAGAGCCGATGTTTGGTTTGTCCGATCTGGGCGACTGTAGAAACACAGCGGACTCAGTGGAAGAGGACCCGCTCCCTCTGTAGATATAAAAGGCTCATCCACAGGTAATAAAAACACAATGATTCTTATTTTCAGGTTACTATACACAAATGAAAACATAATGATGCATATTATATTCATTTAAGATCTCCTTAAATGTTTCACACTGGACCTTTAAGTAAAACGACCCTCACCATCTGTCAGCAAGATGCTCACCCATGTTGAAGTTCTTGATCTAACAGAACTATACATTTTCCACATAACGGATAAAGTACACATCTACAGGATATACTTCTCCTGAGCTAACCCACACAGCCTTACTGCTGATGCCATAAAATTCTAAATGATCGAATTTCCTTCTGTTAAGATCAAAAAAAGGTGAAACAACTAATTCCTGCCAACTTAGACAGGCAAAGCAATATATCCACGCTCTGATTCCCCTGTTGGACACCTCAACCTCGTTTTGGCAGGGGTTAAGGCTGGCCATACATCATTTTTGTCCCCAGTAAAGTGAATTTTGGTAGAAGGCCCAAAGGTTTTCAGCTGCGTTTCTTCCATGTATCTGTCAAATATCACCTGAGACATTTTTTATTTTGATGAAATAAGTGATCTATGTTGAGACTGTTCTGCAGTGTCCAGGTTTTTGCCATTTTACACTACTCCATAATGAAAGATTAATGATGGAAATTTAAAAATTGATGTAACTGCTATGTATGCAGATTAAGGTGGTCAAACACCTTTGGAAACCATCTCTGGAACACCTCTCTGACATCAGGTTAGGGGGCACTGTGTTTGACCATTTCATGATCCAACATTTGCTCCCAACAGCGTGATTAGCCCGCTGTGAAGAACTGTGAATGCTTCCTCCTGATTGGGAGAGAGTTGCTGCCCCAAGCAGAGGAGTTCTAGTGTCTCTGGGTCTTCTTCACGAGTGATGGGTAAATGGAGCATGAGATGGACCGGCGGGTTGGTGCAGCGTCTGCAGTACTGCGGATGCTGTACTGGACTGTTGTGGGGAAGAGGGAGCTGAGCAAACCAGTCCATCTATGTTCCAACCCTCACCTATGGTCATGAGCTTTGGGTAGTGACCAAAAGAATGAAATCATGGATGAGCCTTCTCAGCCTTAGAGATAGGGTGAGGAGCTCAGACATCCAGAGGGAGCTCGGAGTCGAGGCGCTACTCCTTTGCATCGAAAGGAACCAGCCGAGGTGGTTCGGGCATCGGATTAGGATGCCCACTGGGTGCCTTCCTTTAGAGGGGTTCCAGGCACATCCAACTGGATAGAAAACTCAAAAACCACTGAACAGCCTATTTCGCCCAACTAGCCTGCGAACGCCTCGGAAGGACATCTAGAGCGGCCTCCCAAACCTGCTGCCACCACGACCCGACCCCAGTTATGCAGAAGAAAATGGATGGATGGATATATCACTGGCTGGACAACCTGTCTAGTTCTGATCAAGTATACTTCAGCCTTTGTAGCCATATCTTGTTCCTAACCCAACCTGCTACACAGTCGCCCTATCTTCAAGATACATTTTTTGTTGTTTTTTTGTACCAGGAGTTATCTGTATTCAGTTCCTCTCCTCAGCAAAGCTTTGAATGGCATTTAGGATAGACACACACACTCCAACAGGATTGGAGTCAAGCAAGAGGGACAAAAGAACCAAAAGGCCCCGGTGTGTGTTTGTGTTGTGTCTGACTGACGAGAGCTGCAGCTGGCGAGTCTTTGGATGAATTTGTACAAGACTCCTAAAGGGTAAGAACACTCAGAAATCATTACGTTGTCACTTCACATTAACTGGAGACTGAAAGAATATGAGAGGTTGTGTTTGTGAGAGACAGACAGAAAGAGAGGGCGGGGGTGATTTTTGAGCTTTTATCAAACAGACCTGTGTGATTTCCTGCTCCAGTTTTCTTCCTCCCTCCTTCTTTCTCATTTTTTTGATGATGTCACTGCTTTTCTTTGGAGCAAAAAACAGGTTTGAAAGAGATGCAAGAAAGGTTCAATGCAAACTCAAAAAACAGCATCGCTCTTGAAATTTAGCTTTTACCCCAAAGAGCCTTTTATAGCCCGACTGGGCCACAGCAGAGAACAGTGTCAAAGTGTTAGCCATCGTGGCATGAAACACAAAGCAATTTGCATCTGAGCCTTGATGAGTGCAAGCTGTGTGACCCTGAAAGCCAAATACTAAATGAAATAGTTTTTTTTCTGGTTTTCGAGTGCAGGCCATTGAGCTTTATCTTGAGTGCAACAGCAGTTGGGCCACCACAACATGAAAGCTGCACAGCAAAAGAACGCTTGCGTTTGTAGAAGGCACGGATGGCAATTAAGGAAACAAAGCCAAATTACAAAAGAGAGGCTGTTCTGTTCAGGCGGGGTGGTTTGGTGCACAAATGTAAACAATTTTAGCATGGAAGCCACAAATCACAGAAAGAGAAGCCCATTTGAAGAGCAGCATCACAGTCAGGAAACTTGTAGGGTTTTTCCACAGCAGGGGAGGTGGATGACGTGCTGGAGGTGTGCTAGTCACAAACCGCAGGACGAGCTTGTTGCCTGCGGCCATTTTCAGCTCTTTGTGGCTCGTCTCTGTTTGTTCTAGTCCTCCATGCATCATTTACAGCTTGTCTGCTGACCGAAAAGCAGCAGAAAATGTCCACATCTGGCTGATTAGATCTGTTTCTTTTGAGGAATAGCACCACTAATGAAGCACCGCCAAACTGATGAGGACCCGCTCCCTCATTTACAGGAAATGTAATGCATTCTGGTTTGCAAGTTGAAATCTTTTAACAGCATGTTTCTTCTCCCAACTCACCAAATACTGCTGCTTGGTCACCGGCCCTACATCCAGTATAATGATGCATATAGAGTAATTTCTGGATGTGCCGATCAAAAGTTAGCTGTAACTTAAAGTGACATTATATAACTTTTTAATGTCTGTTACCTCCTGTTGATCTACACTGACCTGTGATCAGGTGAATGGTGTCTCTGTCATTCGTACGTCTGTTCTCACACTATGTAACTTTGGGCTCCGGGTCGGGAGAAGTACGTAACGCTTTACGGCACTAAGTCATACACCACCAACTATTTCACTGATTTTGCTGAAACTGGATCATATTTTATGGAGAAAATGTTTTCTGGTTTTCCCTCTGATGTCCTCCGGCTGCTCCGCCTCAACTCTCTGTGATTTACAGAGTTTCCTGATGGACAGTGAAGTAAACTGCTGACAACTGTAGCTGCTGTTAGCTCAGTTTGTTAGCCAGGGTCAGAGCACAGGGGGAGTGTTAGTGTTTGTACCACAGGCGCTTCGGACCACCAGGAAGAAGAAGATGAAGAAGAGGTTTTCAGGCCCAGGCCACGAGGGAATGCTGACAAGGAGCAGAGCCAGTGTTGTGCCAGAACAGGAGCTGGGTGATCAGGCAATGTAATAAAATGTAGATGTATGTTCTCACATGGGACACAAATATCGTCTTCTTTGTGAAAGTCCTGTGTCTGTTTGACCCGTCCATCCACATTAAGCCCTCTGAGGCAAAATGTGTTTTGTGAAGTTGGGCTTTACAAATAAAATTTGATTTGATTTTGAAATTTGACTATCTTCTCCATATGCAGACCTTTTATACGACATCACATAATTCACACCAAACCATTAAGCTACTCCATTGATAGTACAAGTCTTCTAAACATGAAAGAAAATGGCGTATTAACCAGCTGCACGTGTGCCAGATAGCCACAGAAAGAAGCAGCACTGCAGGCCTCAGTCAGATTTTTTTGGGATTTTCCATTAACTTGGCTATCTGAGGTAGTGTGACCACTTTAAGCATGAAAGCCTAACAACCAAAGAGAATATGTTGTAGGGGGAGGTTTCAGTCAAAAGGATTAATTAACACTAAATGGCTGTTTTAAGATAAGAGGACTTCTTTCTTACCAAGGCCAAATGATTCTGTTTGATCCAACATCTCACCCTCTCTCACTCTTTTCATGTGTGTGTGTGTGTGTTTGTGTGTGTGTGTTTGTGCATGTGTGCAAGAGAAAGACAGAGCACAAACGAGTGGATGTGTTAGAAGAGCTCTGAAAAATGTAAGAATTTAAGAAGAAAGAGCCGCCTTCTCATAGCTGTCGAAAAAAAAAAAATCCAATAAGTCATTCAGCATGTGCCAACCCTCCTAGCCACAATCGACACCCCGGAGGAAGCTGTGACTGCTGTCTCTCCAACGCTGCACTCAGGAATGGCAACACTTGTAGTTTTAAAATGAAAGAGAGAGAAATACAAGAGGGGGTCAGTGGAAAGCCAGAGAAATGCAGAGACAGATGCAGATTCAAGAGCTCATATGAACTGAAACTGTTGGTACTGCTGCTGCTGCTATAACAGCTATGACTTAGTTCACATACATCAGTCGCTGTGAGAAACTTGGCTTGTGTTCTTGGGGTATTTCGAACAGCCTAAAAACTGTGGAACCAGTGAACCTCTGAGAGAGTGCTGTATGAGGTGATGTATCTCTATCGCGATCTGTGAAAAAATGCTTCTAAGAAATAAGGGATGCTTTAAATTTAAGCAAAGCAGAACAAAACTGATCCTCCAAATGCGTTCAGGGCCTGCTGCCTCCTTCTGCCTGAATTTAGAGGACACATTTGGTATATCATTGTGGCCCCTTAGTATCCTACAGTATAATCTATCCATAAGCCATAATGCATGCCAGCCAAGTGTATAATGGAGCCCTCAGGCGGTACTTGGCAGCTCATAAATTTAGGAATAATCACACAATCACTTATTGCATCTACCAGGTATTTATGTTTTGATGGTTATCCGTCACTGTTAAATACATCACTTGAACTAAATCAGAGTAGAAGTCACTGCAGGGTGTTAATAATGAGAGTCAAGCATGAATATCACCGTTTCAACTTTGTTCTGCTCGTTTTACAAATAAACACAAAATTATTTAGTATTTACAATTAACATAAACTCCTGGAAATACAGCTGCTGCTAGCTGATGTTAGCTCAGTTTGTTAGCTGGGCTGTGAGCTCAGAGCAACAGAAGTGTTAGTGTTTGTGCCACGGGTGTTTTGGTCCACCAGGAAGAAGAAGAGGTTTTCAGGCCTGTGATGTGGGGGAATACAGACGGGGGGAGCAGAGCCGTCGTGCCAGAACTGGAGTTGGGCAAACGGGGAATGTAACCAGGCTCAGCAGGTGCTAAGGACATAATGGCAGAGGAGAAGAGACAGAAGAGGACGTTGACGGAGGACGCTAAGAAGAGAAAAGGAGATAGCAAGAAGCCGTCGTACAAGAATAAATCTGGGACAGACTTTTGGCCGTTGGCGCGTTCTCGGTGAAATAAAAGAATTTGAGTTTTTTTCTGCACAATATTCAATGCGTCACTCACTAACCTCTGTTGTGGACGTAGAATTTAGAAAACACACGGCAGTTTTCTTTGTATCGGACAACGTGCTACAACGTACGAATGCCATTTGAGTGTCGGGAGCCGTTTGTACTAGACACGTTTAAGAGCTGCAAGTTTTCCATTGTTGGTCCAGTTCAAACACTGTGCAGCTGCTGTGAGCGAGCAGGCCTCTGGGCTTTACAGAATCCCTCATGATAAAGCTGGAGTGTGTGGGAGCTGACTCAGAGGAGGCAGGAGTGTGCTAGAGATTAAGCTAATGTAGATGCAGGTGCGCAGAGCACAGCCACATCTTTTGAGTATTTTAAATACACCCACTGCTCGGCCTGATTAACATTTAAAGAAGATGCAGTATACCTACCTCCCATACTAATTACTATGGTAAAATATAGGATGAGAGGGACAGAGCATTACTTATTAAAGTTCTATGTATCCATGAAAGGTTTGCTGAGCACTCATGCTGCTTTGCTCCTTACGATCATGCACGTTTGTGAGCACGGTCCACGTCGGGGGTTCAATACATCGCTTAGCATCGGTGTAGACTAAAAACACCATTAATTTGTGATGTTTGTGATGCCAAAGGTGCTTAAAGAACAACATGTTCAGCCATTTTCTCCTTTATTCTGTGAGTTTATCACTGAATAATATACTACACCCTTCAAAATAAAGCTTCGAGTTAGAACCTGAAGGGGTTCTTCATGGTGCCATAGGGCACAATGAAATGTTTCTTCAAATTCTTCAAAGAACCATTTATTAGTAATTGCTCTCTCTAAAGAGCAGATGTAGATTATCACCCTTTACAATTAGAAATGGCAGCTCAACAATAATTTCTACACACAGCGATGAGTTATTCAATAGGCTGAGCACATAGCAGCCGTTAGTTAAAGACATACAGACTTCAGGATCACAAAAAAACATGTTCAAACTGTCGCTTTTTGCGTTTTTGTCAAAAATCAGGTCACATTGTTACAAAGGGTCACTTAAAGAATCAGTTATCAGTATTCCAAAGAATCTTTAGAGGGCAAAAAAAAGATTATTAAACATAAAAAAATGTTAATTAAAGCACCAAAAGTGCTGCAAAGGTGATTTAAAGAACTGTATTATTGTGTTCACTTCCCCAAAGAAAGAGGAGTTATGAAGAAAGAGTTAACCAGCGTTTCTTTCAGAACAGCATCAGAATTCAGGAAGCTGATATATCTCGAGGCCACGGATTAAATTATGTAGAGTATCAGTTTAATACAGATTGGAAATAAAAGATGAAACTAATAAATCACTTCTGAAAATTCTGGAAATAACCAACAAACATCAGAGCGGATAGATACAGGCCATCACTGCTTTACCATCATTTTAATAAATAAATAAATACATAATGTGCACGGGGGAAAGGAAGCGAGATCTTTAATATTTGATCGCATAGGCGCATTGTCATGGCAACCCACCTGTATGATTGTGAGTGGCAGCTGTCACAAGAGATAAGGCGAGACAAACAGATGGAAATAGAAACAGGGGGAGAGATTCAAGAACATGAAGAGAAAAAAATAAAAGAGAAGAAGAAGAAAGAAGAGGGCGACTTTAACGTACAGAGCGAGAAGCAAAGAGAGATCCTGAAAGCGAAAAGACGGAACAGACAGTCTGATATTGATATCGAGGGAGCGGGAGTGTGACGCTGGCAGAGAAAGACGTGTGAAAAGCGAACGTTAAGAAATGTGGAGTGAAAAATCCTCCTCATTCACACGTAGGGATTCATATAGGGCACACATAACGCTCTGACGGGGAGACGGGCGGGTGACAGATGGATAAGCAGACGGGTGGACAGACAGACAGACTGACAGGAAGACTGACACAATTATCTGTTACTGTGATAAACAGTCTGCTTACAGATCAAGATTCCCAGAAGTCATTGACTTTAACACCCTTTGCACACAAAGTATTAACCCAGTACGCTATAACATTGTTTTATTTCCTCCACATTAACACTGCAGGCTGATGCAATGTATGAGCTGTCCCCTCTCTCTCTCTCTCCTCCATCCCACTCGGTATTGTGTATCTTCTTGCAATGCGTGACATGCATGCATGCTGACAATTGGTACAGCCGCAGAAGGAGAGAGAGCAATTTCAAATTCAATTTCAAGGCTAAGTCCAGCAGCCAGCCCGAGGTTCGAGGCCAGCCTGAGCCCTTTGCTGCTGCATGTCATCCCCCCCGTCCTACCTACTTGCCTTTCCTCTCTCTCTACGATCACAATCAAAGTGGAATTAACAAAAAATCTCTTTAAGGAAGGTCCAGTGTGTCAGATTTAGGGCTCTATTTAGAGAATAGAGCAGAAATGTGTGTATCATCACCTGAAAATAAGAATGTTTTTGTTCCCTCAGCCTGAGCCTTTCATATCAATCTATACATCTCATCCTCACTATAGCTCCAGCTTGTCACAGACACACAAACAGACATTTTGACATCTACCTGATCAGAGGGTGACTCAAATAGTTTTTTTAAAACTGCTGATGCTGCTTAATATCTGCAGGCAGTAGCTGTTCATGGGTTTGTACAGATATAAATAATATGCAGGGACCTCTGACCGCCTTCGTGAGTCATGTGATCGGGGATGAAAGCTAAAGGTCATATTTGTTTAAGAAGGCAGCAACTTGTCCTTTGGGCCCCGTGGTATGATGGGTATGTCGGTGGTTTACGCTGCCTGTGACCCGAGGTCAAACTCAAAAGATGTTTCCTTTAACTTTTTAAACAAGTCGGCTCTGTTCCAGTATTGGATTACAGCTGATTTAGGTTAATGGGTGTCTTCACGCCTGCAGGCAAGAGAATGGTCAGATACTCAAATACATCAAACTCTGAATGCTTTAAGTGAAGGTGTTGGTGAAAGAGAGTTTAAGCACATTCATCTGTCATGTGATCTATATTACATTTTTAAATCATATACAGTAATGCGACTACCAGTGAAGAAGAAAAGTGTCTCCACCTTGTAAAAAGTTATTGTCCTCTGTGAAAATGGAGTCCAAGAATGTCCAAGGTGTTCTGCCATTTACACAAAATCTAATAAGGCTTTATTAGGACAAGATACAAGATTCTTTGGGGTGACTCCAATTTTTCATATCTCCATAAAGTTTTAAAATGTAGAGAAAATTCTCTTTGTCTCGCTCGGGTTGACTCTTCCCACGAGCGTCTGCGGATATTACCCCGATAAATATTCCCCAGACTTTCCCCCTTTGTTCATCTAAATCAGGAAAACTTTCTTGCAGCCATCCTGATGCAGATGTTTCACATAAAAAACCTGACGCAGCTTTAACTATTTGTCATTTTTCTTGGACCCACTGGAAGCTCCCCAGACTTTGAGAATCGCATGTCTTTTAGGTATTTCTTCATCTCTGCTCGCCAGCGATTATAACACGCCGAGCATCCCACGCCGTACATCCTCAGCTCGGCAGTTTGATAGGTCAAAGAGGGTGTTCAAACCATACTGATGAGTCTCATAAAGTACAGCTAGCTGTGTTTTATTAGATGCTTTTGGCAACCGGGGGAGCGAGTTTATGATCTTCCTTTGCTTTATCCTGCTTTTTTTACTGTCATGTACACATAAGCTTCCTCCTGAGGAAGCTGAAATCGGAGCACATGTGCTGATAACTGTTGCATAAAAAGCTGCCTGATGCCCAGAGGGCATGTTCCCGTACTGCTGTGGGTACTTTGTTACTGCCGACAGTACATGTACATCTCTAAATCACTGTCATGTCCATAATCACAGTAAAGAATGGCCTCTCAGGTATTATTACCGTAATAACCCACAACAGGCTGCGGTATATGGAAATCATATTGAACTTAAAGTGTGCTGACTGCTTGTCTGTTTCAGTGTATTATCTTAACTTCTCATCACTCTCACTACTTTATGAAACAAAAAGGTGTTTTGCTACGGCGTCCGTCTCGTCCTAAACCTGCCGAGTTATGATGCCGCCGCCGCCGCCGCCGCCTCGTCTCTGATAGATTTTCCATGCAGCACAGCCCAGAGCAGGTTATTGGTTTTATAAAATGGGTGTATATGTCCGTGTCTATGCCCTGCCATCCGTCATGTTGCTGTGGTTAACATGGCAGAAATCCCTATCTACAAGACACGCACACACACACTCACACTCACACACACACTCACACACTCACACTCAGAGCTCCCCTGCTTCCCATAGCTCTGTGTACATCTGTCTGACCTGGCGAAGATTAGATTGAGGCACTCCAGGTAGAGAATCAGTGTGTGTGTGTGTGTGAGCTGTCAGGGGAACTCAGTTGATTTAATCTCTGCTCTCCTCCCTTCAGAACGACCTGGAGATGTGGCACGCACGCACACACACACACACACACACACACACACATCATCCCACACACACATTTTAAAGGCTTCATTTGAATCCTCCAAACTCAAGAGGAATTTGCATGAGATTTTAAATGTTGTCTGGCAAAATGGCACCGCTGTACACAAATATACACACACACACACACGCGTATACACAGTGAGGTCTGTGCCTTCAGGCTTAGGTGCCCTAACAGAAGACATTTCACTCTGCAGCCAAGCTAACACCTTCCTCTCTTTTCTCTCGTAGTAAAACTGATCCAGTGTTTTCTCCCCCGGGTAGGATTCCTTCCTGCCTCTCTTTCTAGCAATCTCTATTACTCTATCATACACTAATATACCAATTTCCTCTCTGCTACACACATGCCGTCTCAGTCAGCAGCAAACACACACAAAGACAGTATGTACTCCAGCAAGCCTGCACCATAGAAGATATTAGTGTCCTGATCCGTGAACCTATGCATGCATGTACATTACTGTGTATGTAAACTGCAGTAATAGCAGCAGATAAACTAAATACAGACTTTGACCAGCAGCATATTGCCAATAGAAATCAATGTTAGCAAACTTTAGAGTGCAGGCAGACATACGGAGTATACCCACTTCAAATCCCCTCTAATGCTTATCATTCAGTATTTGTTCTGATTACAGCCAAACATCAACAAGTCAACAACAGCAGACGTAGCAGCCAGCTAATATTACTGAGTAGTCCAACAGCAGTCAGCCCAGCTCGGCGCCTTCTGTCATTATGTCCATAGAGGCTACAGCTCCTGTTCTGGCACGACACCAGCTCTGCTCCCTGTTAGCATTCACCCAGCATGCCCCAGGCCTAAAAAAAAACCTCATCTTCTTTCTGGTTGTCCAAAATGCCTGTAGAACAAACACTAACAGTCCCCCGGTGCTCTGAGCTCACAGTCCAGGCAGCCCGGCTAACAAACTGAGCTAACAGCAGCTAACAAACTGAGCTAACATGAGCTAACAGCAGCTACAGTTGTCAGCAGCTTACTTCACTGTCCATCAGGAAACTCTGTAAATCACAGAGAGTTACATTTGGGGCAGTATACTGACTTCTCCAGGCATCGCGACACCACCGGGTGTGCATTTCTGTGTAGGAGTCAGTTGCTGGATTTATGACTCTTCACTGCTGTTACACTACGTTTAAGCGTTCACCATTATCCTGTAACAAAGAAATCAGCCTCCTGTTGTGCAAAGTCATCCCTCAGTACATACACAGCGCAAACCAAACAAATAGTTCTTCTACATTAGAGGTGCACTGCATGACTAATGGATTTGCTTCTGTTTGCACCGGGTTTATCAACATTATATGGCATACACTGTCACACTAAAAAAAGCCGACTGCTCTGCCTTCAGAAACATTCAAATGTACCAGAGAGGTATTCGATCTTTTTTTGGGGAGTCTATAAGTTTACGTCAGTTTTGGCCATTAGTGAAGATCTGTGATGGGAACCTCTGAACATCTGACATGAAAATGTCAAACGCTTCAGCATCTTCTTGTGAAGATGTCTGATCAGAGACTCACTAAAAAGATATCTAATTGGGACATTTCACATCAGCATCTCTGGGCAGGAGTTGAGATGAAATCCTGATTTTATTTGAAGTTTAAAGTTTTATTTTAGCTCGTACAATTCAGGAGTTTATGAACAAAATATAGATGCAGAGACAAAAAAAAAGGTCTGTTTACATATAGTGCAACAAAAATGATTGTCTCATAAAGAATAGCTACAGTGTGGAACTTAATGTGAGGTGTAATTTAACCAAAAGACAAAGATCCCTATGTGCACAGTTACGTTCAGGAACATTAGCCCGAGAGACCGGCAGGTTTAATTTCACTCCAGAGGAGGACAGACTTTGTTTGTTGTGTGAGTCAGGTGAAATTTGTATTTGGTTAATAGTTTTTCTCCCTTTATGTGGAATTATTTTGACTGGATGATGATAAAAACTTGGTTGTGCTTGAAGAAGCTGATTTTATTTGCCAAGCTTGGGAGAAAAAGCAGAATATTTTGCTTGTACCGAGCTGTAAAATCTAATTCTGTAATAAAATGAAATGTTTGACCACTGCAACCTCGTAAACCCGCGAGGATTGGACACTTTGACACGAAAAATAAAAGAAATCAATGTACCATCATATTTAACTGGAAGTAAAAGAGGTTCATTTCTTGAGAGAGTTTAATCCGTGACTACAACTTTCCCCTTCTCCACACATGAAAGGAAGTGAGACAGTCAATTTGACACCGACATCTTGACAGTCTCCAACGGCTCCTGGATAATCCAAAAAAAGGGCCTGGGTGGACCTGAGGCCGGCTGAATGAAGTCTGGTTGCTCAAACAAGCCATCTGTTATGACCCACCTGTCAATCAAAGCATAACTTGAAGCCTTAATATAATCTGAACAGGTGAGTTGTATAAAAATTCACCCTCAGTACAGTTGTCATGAACGGGGAAATTAGCTATAGAGACCAAAACTGTTTTTTGTACCAGGCTGTAAACATGTTTATTTCTGCTGTGAAGTTGGACATTTTAACATGGGGACTTATGGAGACTGACTCACTTCTGGAGCCAGCCTCAAGTGGACATTTGAGGAACTGCAGTTTTTGCTTGACACAAGTCTTTCGGTCATCACTTGATGTTCTTGAAGGTGCCACCACTTTCTGTGGCATCCACAGAGAAAACATGTACTTATACTTCTGCTAAGATGTTATTAATATGATGAAAATAAAGAGAACACCCAGCACTGACCTGAGATCACTCTGTTGCTATCTCTGCATCTCCTCCCGCCTGTGTAGTATTAACAGGGCCAGCCTTATGATTGGTATTTTCTCTCTCAGGACTCACACAGGACTGCCCAGTGGTCTTGACTCTAATGAACATTGCCCTGTCGTGATTGGATTAGTGATGCAGGACAAAGTTGGTAATGTAACATTGTAGCCTCTTTCTGACAGGATTTATGTCCTCCGGGGAGAAGTGGTGGTTTTAATATTCAATGTGCTGATCGGTGTATCCCATTAATCCTGTCCTGAGCACCTACATGTGATTAAAATTACAGCCTCAAATACCTACTTTTTTTTTTTGCACACTCATTGTTCCTGCAGTAATTCAGCTCCTGTCTAACTGTCTAACTTTGAACACATTTTGATCTGTTGGGAGGTGAATGGAACCCTTTCATACCACTTCTACACACAGTCCTGCTTGGAAGCAAAAGGAAATAAAAGAAGCTCAGAAGAGAATAACCTCCCAGAGGAAAATGTCCTGTTATGTCAGCAATAGGCTGCCTTCATACACCTGTCTTTATATGCTGGGGTAGGGTGTTGACTATTATTATAATTTAGCGCGGTTTAAAATACACAGAGTGATTCCAGGCCAGTTACCGAGAAGTCTGGCCAAAGTTTATCACCCAAATCTCCCTGGAAATATTCACCTCGTCAGAGTGGGGCTGATGATTTTTATTACACCCATAAATTACAGAGGGAGGTGTTAGCATCCCCGTCTGAGTCCAGAATACATTCACCTGCAAAGTATTTATGAATTACAGTTTTCAAAGGGCGAGTTACTTTAATTGACAGAGGATGCAGGAGCTCTATGGCTCAGACGTTTAACGATGAAAAATAAAGATGATCGCATCTGTAATCATTGAATCATTCTGTCTAAAACTACATTTCTAATCAAAGAGTTGAGCCGGAGGACATCAGAGGGAAAACCAGAAAACATTTTCTCCATAAAATATGATCCAGTTTCACCAAAATCAGTGAAATAGTTGGTGGTGTGTGACTTAGTGCCATAAAGCGTTACGTACTTCTTGCAGGTGATCGTACCTGGAGCACGAAGTTCGAGCTCCACCGCCTACCTGCAGCAAGCCATATTAAGTTTAAATCTCTAACACTGACTACAAAGTAGTCTCCGGTTCTTGAACGTCCTCATACAGACATATGTTACCTCCTCCAATGAACGACGCCTGGCTCTGCCACCCGTATGCTCAGGACAATCCAAACTTTTCTCGTCTGTTGTTCCCCGTTGGTGGAACGTCCTACCAGTTCCTACCAGATCAGGGGCGTCCCTCTCTACCTTCACAAACCTCCTGAAGACCTCCAGCTCTTCAGAGAGGACCTCCTCTACAACACTACCAACAACTGGACATGATACATCTGTCCCCCTCTACAACTGTCACAGTACTTATTGCTGCACTAGATGTACCATTTACCTCATTATGCATCAATGTAGCATTAAAATTATTTAAACTCTGTTATTTCATGGTAGAAAAGTTTTGTAATGTTACTTTAAAACCAACCAAAGTCACATCATACCGCTGCATACAGAACATGAACGTCTTCTGACTGTTAACGTTTAGTATCCAACGTACAATTTTACAACGTCTGCACACTTTTGTGTCTTCCTCTGCTTAATGCTTTGTGTCCATGCTTTATCGTGCTTCTAACTTATATTTAATCTTACTCGCTGTAGCTGCCTCACGGTGCACTGATGCAATGCGCCGCCACTGCCGCTCCTCTACATCTGCACAAAGTGACATAATTCTAACTTATGTGGAGTGATACAAATGTTTCCACTGATGTATATATGTATACATTTCCAGGTTCTGGCCATTTTGCGATATAAATCTACAGCACTTACTGAGCAAATCTTCACATTTCCATCCCCATCACACCGTGACTGTCAAACATTGTTTAAAACACAATAAAGACACTCTTATTGTTCTGCCTCTAACAACTATTTGTCATTCATAACACATAATAGAGGAGGTGAGAACATCTCTGAGCTTTTAGCACCTTCCTACTGATGGCAGCGATCAGGGTGTTGTGTGACACACGGGCCTGTTATTAACAGTACAGTGTCAATGTAACGTGTCTGTCTGTCTGTCTAGACTGAAGGTTATATAAAGACCCCAAACCACGTGGATCCAGGCTTCACTGGGTGGTCTGAAGTGTTCTAAATTTGCAAGAAATAAGGAAGATGTGAAACATCGAGAGCATTAAGAGCGTGCACGTAATTCCTGCAGGATTAAAAGAGTCTGATATCAGTTTCTCCTTCCTCTTTACCTCTTTCTTCTCCTCCGACCCTTTCCTCCTCCGTCTCTTCATTTGTTTTTCATTTTCCACCCCTCAAATCTTTCTTTCATCCTCGCCCTCAGTCTTTTTGAGTTTTTCTCCTTCGGCGAGTGTTCTGGATGGAAAAGTCAGAAATGTTAGAATGAAATCAACCTCACTTCTGCTCCCTCTGTGTGTGTGTGTGTGTGTGTGTGTGTGTGTGTGTGTCTTGGTGTTTGTGCGTGGCCGTGAACGTGTGTCTGTACACATGAGTGAGCGAGCAGAGCTGTTAAAGTGAGATTGATCCATTGGCTCCAGCTGAGAGGGGTAGAGAGGTCGGCTGAGTTTAATTCCTACCATTCTGGCCCCCTCCCTCTGACAAATGTTGACAGGTTGGCCGAGTGTCTGTTGCGACAGACTTTGCTTTTCACAGAGACGAGTGGAGAGCTCAGGCCAGGTTTCTATCCTAATAGTTTATCCCTCTTTTATCAGGCAAACTTTGGCCATGTTTCAAATCCCTGTAGAGGGCAGTCTGGCTGGCCTGCTTTCAAATTATTGCTCCTTTTATTACAGAGGGACAGGGAGGTCAGCTGAATTTCTTTCCTGTTAGCTGGTTCCTGGACAGACACAGAAAGTCCTTCTCTCCACATTTCACCTTTAGTCATCACTCATTTCGTCAGGAAGCCAAATCTTTTCATTTTCTACTTGAAGTATCTTGATCCAACGGAAATCGACAGCACTGTGTCTACTGTTATACTCTAGCCTGTACAGTGTGTGATGATTGTTACAGTTAATGTGTGAAAAGATCCATCATGGACTATAAACCTATGACAAATAAGTACAATCAAGTAAAAGGCAGCATTCATTTGCCCTTACAGAATGGACAGAGCATGAATGACGTCACCCATGTTGGATGGTTGGATCATGGACATGGATCATCCGCGGTCCTGGGTTGGGCCGAATGATGCCCATGCTCTAATAAGCCATCTGTAACAGCACTTACCTGTCAATCAAAGCGTCCATGCTCTTAATCCTGCATAACTTTAAGCCTTAATATAATCTGAACAGGTGAGTTGTATAAAAATTCACCCTCAGTACAGTTGTCATGAACGGGGAAATTAGCTATAGAGACCAAAACTGTTTTTTGTACCAGGCTGTAAACATGTTTATTTCTGCTGTGAAGTTGGACATTTTAACATGGGGACTTACGGAGACTGCGCTGACTTTTGAGCTTTAAAACGGCTCTTTAGAAACTTGTGGGTGACGTCACAGACACACTGTCCATGCTTCATACTGTCAGTGGGTGAAAGTAATGATTGTTTTCATTAATCAATATTTTTTTTCAATGAGGTGTTTGATCAAAATAAAGCTGTTTATTAAAGCCAGAGGTGATGTCCTCAAATTCTTTATTTTGTCTCCAACCCAAAGATATCCAGTTTACTGTCATAGAGGACTAAAGAAACCAGAAAATATTCATATACATCTGAGAAGCTGAAGTCAGAATATTTGGTTCATTTTGTCTTAAAAATGATGAATCAATTATCAAATTAGTTCACAACTAATCGATTGATCCACTTATCGTTGCAGCTCTGGAGTCCTGTGTGTGCTGCAGTTATCAAATGACACCCGGGTCAGGCGGCTGACAGCTAGCAGGGAATGCTGATATAAAAACAGCCACTGCAATAACAATGAAACGGCTTCTTCAGAAGATAAGACACCAAGACTAATGGAGAGCTGATATGCAACCAGATGGTTGTCATAACCTGTTTTGTTTTTTCTTGAATTAAACCGCGATTGGCCCCTTAAAAGAGCTACAGTGCTAACACCTTTAGCGTGGCTGAGTGCAGTGTAATGACGTGACAAAGTGCGCTAAAGTGCTTTCGTGGAAACTTGTAACGGCTCAGAGGGGAGGAGAACGAAGACGGCGAGAGACGGAGACGACATTAACAAAGACGAATGGAAATATTAACACAATTCATACTTAATGAGTTGGAATAAAGAGACGAGAACTTAGCTTTTAATAACGAGGATGTCCCTGTTCATCTTCTCTACATTATCTGCTCGGAGGCTCGCGGTCCACGCACACATACGAGCAGTTAAACGTACTTACATTCATTCAGAAAGGCAGATTCACACACACACACACACACACAGCTGTTAGCCTTCTGGACTATCTTTGTGTCTACATACTTAATAAAACCCACCACCACCCAGACTTTGCACATAATGTCTGTCTCACACACAGTCTGACAGATGAGCCCATTTTCCCCTCCTCTCCCTCATTTCCTATACGGGAGGAAATACAATAAGTGCTCAGTGCCATCTTGTCCAATAGACTTTTAATGGACTCGTTAATTGCGAGATAATTAAATAGAATTTATCAAAAGGGGAACTTACAGTACTTACTTTGGGCCCGAGGCGCAATCATATTATTTTCAACAATCAGTCTTGTGTCTCGAGGTTCATCACGCGTCACATGTCATGTACACGAGTGTCACGCTTTGTGTTTCTCCCCACTCGTGCTTAATAAAGCAGAAATGGAGGTCGGGCTGTGGCAGACACTTATTAAATCGAGCAACCGCAAAGTAATTCTGTGAAACTGTGATTTAATCCCAGACTGCTTCATTCCAAGAAAACTGGAAGTTAATGTGCAAGAACTGATAAACTCTTGATGGATAAACCAACATGAGTGCACAATAAAGAAAACACAAGATATCTGGATTCTTTCATGTTTATAACATATCAAAAGACCTTTTGATTGATAATCTGTTTTCATTCGTACACTAAGAAAAACTGGTTCTTGATACGTGCTCTGGAGAACCTTTAATCTAATTTCCTTTAATCTCATACCTAATCCTTAAGGCTCTTTGAGGAACACTTTTGGTGCTTTAAAGAACCGTTTATGTTTAATAATCTTTTTCTTTGGACTTCAAGTTTTATTTTTAAAGGTGTAGTCATCACAAAACCTTCCAAAGTACACCATGATTAAATCGTATATTCATATAAATTCATACAAAAGGGCAAATTTAAAATAAAAAGTTAAAGCAATCTTAACAATTAAAAGACAGCATAATATTACAGATAGAATTAGTTCATTGATCAGCAGTTTAGTTTTCACCTAATCAAGTTAATTTATAAAACAACAAATCTCAAATATTTGCCAGTTCTTCTCAAAGTTTGATTCAGATTTGATGATGTCACCTTGAGTTTGGGGAAACTGTGATTAGAAAACTTTAGAAATTCATAATGATGAAATATTTAATTCAAAACATGATAAAATAATCATTGATCTTGTTCATCCTCGCTTCTCTGCCTGACGATTTTCTTTTTTCCATCTTTGATTTTCCACTTTTTCAACTGTCCAAAACAATTCACATTTTTTATAGTTGACTGGATGTTTTCTTTTTTATTTAACCAGGCCACAAAGAACAGAAAAGACTCCCCGTGTGGTTAGTTTCAGTAATTAACTTCTGTCTCGGTGAGTTTAATGAAATCAAATCTTGTCATTTGTATGTAATTAATGTTGAGCTGCAACATCCAATAAAAGGAGGATGTTTGCATTAGTTTGCTTTCATCTGTTTCTCACTGACTAATAAGATGCTCCAGAAATGTCTGTTTTTGTTTACTGCCTTATATCAGCGAGATAGAGACATCACACACTCATACACACATCCACAGACGCATGCTCATACACACACACACGCACGCACACACACACACACAGTTTGGGTGGATTTGAGAAGATGAAAATTCAGTGTGCATTAAGTTTATTTTTTTCTTAAAACTGAACAGCCTGCCTGAACAAACACAGCTGCATCTATCCTGTTAAAAATGTGAATTGTAAAACACGTCATGCATTCACACACACACACATACACACACACACACGCACACACGCGCGCACAAACACACACACACACACACACACAGGACTTTGAGCACGCAGTGAGCAACTCTTTTGGAGAAAAGCCCAGCGAGCGCCACGCTGACTCAAACAACAAAACAAAAATAGTTATGTACCTCTTTTATTAAAGTGAACAGGCAGATTTTGATCTAGTCTCGTGTTGAGTCACGGAAGATTTCAAGCCAGGCTGAAGAAAACAACACAGTGAATTATGAGTTAAAGTAGTTCCTCTGCACACAAACGAGGTACAGAGAAAAAGGCAAAGACGAGGAGAAGGAGAGTGGTAAAGAGGACTTGAGAGAGGCAGAAGAAATAAGTGGTGAGAAAAAGAGGAAACAGCTGAGCAGCAATGAGTGCTGAGCAAAAGGGCACAGAGCATTCAGAGACAAATCTGTCTGCACTGTCAGTTCATACATTTCCTGGGACTGCGTGAGAAAGTGTTTGGCTTGCAGAGAAACTGCTGTTTGTTTCCGTGAGCTCTTCATATCTTCTTTGACTTCTTTCCCTCTGAGTTTTTTTTAGATGTAGGGCGAGGGAATTGTCGTGATTTGAGGAACATTGTCTCAACCACATAATGTATAAGCTGACCATTAACGTTAGAATTTGAAAACAGGAGGCCTTCAGCCGTGACCGCAGTCTGTGACGTCTTTAAACACACCATGCATGTATCATTAAGATTAATTCAGCAGCACTGGAGCTGCTTTAAGATCCTCGTTTTCTCAGGTCTCGATGGATGCTGCTAAACTATTTAATAACATGTGGTTTCATTAGAACTGAGAAACACAATTTGTCAGAAATTGAGGAAGATAAGTGACCAAACTGGTGGAGGGATTAGTTAAAAGTATATATATATATATATATATATATATATATATATATATATATATATATATATATATATATATATTGTCTGGACCAACATTTGTCTGGACCAAATAACCCAAACTACAAGTCTGAAGGAAGCTGTGATGTTGAAGAAGATAAAAAAACCCACATTCAGTCCAGTGTGCAGTTTCTGTGTCTTTATATCGAAATGTCACTGTTCTAAAATGTGTTTTTATAAAGACAAATTTCCCTCTGCACTGCAGCGCTCTGTTTTTGTTGTGTCATCATCAGAGATGTTAAGCTATGACGAATCGAGAGCCGCTCAGCCCACGTAGAAGTCTCTGAGAGTCACTTTTTATCTTCTCTGAGTTCAGTCATTTAGGTTGAATACATACTGTGGACAGGAGACGTACGGTCAGGCACAAAAACTACTTTTTTAACAAAAGACTGTTTTGGCTAAAATTCATACGTGAAGACGAAGTCAAAGAGGTCAACGCTGAGTTTGGCGGGATACAAACAGGCGTCCTCTGCGTTTGTTTGACCCATGCACTCACCACAATCTCACGTGGACTTACTCACTTTAATACAATGTCACCAGACTTCAACACATCTAAACATTACACTAGATGGGCACATCCAGAAGTGATGCCACAGTACCTACAGAGCTCAAGTTTGAACCATAGGCGCATTGATCAAGCTGCCACATTTGACAACTCTGGAGAAAAAAAACGTCACAACTCTCTTGAACTATCCGGTGTGATTTGATTTAGTTTAAGGACAAAACTTTATTTTGCACTATTCACACATCATCCCCTTCCTCCTCTCAGCTCTTTGCCCGTCTCGCTCATCCATCAGTTCTCTCAGTTCTCTGCTTCTGAGTCACAGCCAAAACTCATTTTCAATAAAGCTATTTTGCAATGCATTTATAGTGTCAAGAAGTCTATTGTAGTAGAATTTTAAGTAAGTCAGGTCTTTATCAGCACGCTGATAGGCCAAATGTTCTCCATCTAAAAGGTAAAAGACATTTCAGAGACAAAGCGTGGGTGTCATGTTGCCAGCTACTTCTTTTTTAAGCCGCATGATACATGGAGTACCAGACTTTCAGAGCTAACAATACCAGATTCACATGGAAAGTAAATAGAATATTTGGCGAGGATATACTGCAGATAGTCTTGCAGGAGTGCAGCAGTGCTGATGTACAAGTAGCTCTTTAAGAATAGATCATCTATGTGTGGACTCTGGTCATTCCTCTGATTACCCACCTCATTATGTCCTGATGTAATTGCACGAGATTCCCCGTACGTCTGGCAACCTTTCTTATCATTCTTCAGCTTCTCTCATTCTCACAGACAATGCCCCCTCCGAGCTCTTCGTCTATTCATCTCTGCCGGCGGCAGTCAACAATTAAAGCCCGACTAATGTCACATCTTTTTTAAAAAACGAACATGGCGAGAGAGCCATGAAAGAGAAATACAGATAGTTACAGGGGGCGAAAATTGTGAATTGTTAAGGAGCGAGATGGACTGATAATGAAGTTGTGGCTATCGAAAATGAAACTCAAAGATAATAAAGTAATCTGTTGGACGGTCCAATGCGCACACACACGCATGCAGTCATAAAGACAGATGGACAGACGCAGAGATAAAGTTGCCGCTATCTGAAATGTAATAAAACTGAAGTAAATGAGTCTATTCTCAGCCACTCGCTGAAGGCCATTGTGGCAGTAATGGCAGCCGCGGTGGTATATGCCTGAAAGGAGAGATAATGACTTAGTGGTAATAATCTCTCCCAGCTCACAGATAAGGAGCCCACTTTTGTATGCCGAGAGTGTAATCTCATACCTTAGACTTGATGTTTTGCTGCAGGAGGGTGCAGGTTCAAATCCCCGGCTGATCTGTGGACGTGAAATCCTCTCCTCCCTCACCATCTCATCTGTGTGCAGAAAGCAAATAAAAAAAAAGCTAAAAGGTCAGTTTGATGGGAGTCTACGAGTAACAGAAGACGCACACAAACTTTCTGATCAACAAAAAGTTGCTTTTACTACTGTTGCTGAGATCCCACAGTGTGGGCCATGGTATGTCAATATTCACCCTTAAATAATAACACACATTCAGACAGGACCCGGCGCTGCAGGTTTTCCCTTCATTTGAGTTGGGGGGGTCGTCCGTTTTGGCGGCAGGGGTGTCTACAAAAACACGCAGCATCTTGCGACGGAGAAGTTGAGCTAGATCCAGCTTTTTGAAATACAAAAAAAATAAATAAATAAAAAAGCACCCCGGCGTCACGCTGCAGCCGCCAATCAGACGCTCAGATGATAAAACGTCGCATTCATCGTGCTTAGAGTGCTTTTAGAAACACTGATCATCTTGTCAGGATGTAACTCTCTCTGTAGCAAAGCGTATTCAGTCTGTTCTAATCTCACACTGTTTGGATTTTCACATGTCAAAGTTACATTTTTACGGTAAAAAACTGTTAGCTGTGGGATAAATATGGTATAACTTCTCCTAATATTAGTACTGTTGATTTCACATTCAAGGTTGGCGGTTTATTCCATATCCACCACTGTTTTGCCGTATAACTGACATGAAAATACCGTATGAATAAAGGTTTTGCCATGGAATATTACGGTGTTTTACTGTAAAGTTAACAGTCTCTAATATAAAACACGATTTAAAAAAAAAAATTAAAACAATGATGTGTAAATAAAGGTTTTGAAGTATGGCTGTGTTTTACTGTATACCATAAAACCACAGTCATATTTCATGTCATACTTTACAGTTTTTCACTGTAAAATCTACAGACATTTTTAACAGTGTACCTTTCACCACCAAGGAGGCTCATCAGTGTAAATGATGTCACTTTAACAACAGTAGGGAGGAGATAGGAATAACAAAAATAAGATTAAATCGCATCATGTAAACAGAATAAATAACTTCAACGGATTTACCAGATATTGTAGGCCTGTTTATCTGTGTGTGTGTGTGTGTGTGTGTTTGATCTTTGATGTAATCCCTTTTGCCAGAGTAACTTCAACCACAAAATATTGTGATTTTTGGACGCAGACCCACACACACACAAACACACAGTGATTTGAAGCTGCTCATTATAACTGGCTGCAAATGGCGATAAGACTTAACGCTGTGCTGACTGTGGTCACAGTGTCCACACACACACACACACACACACACACACACACACACACACAGAATATCTCTGCATCTGCAAGGTCATGATGGTCAGCATAATAATGCTATCTTTATCTACACTGTGTGTGTGTGTGTGTGTGCCCTTGAGTGTTCTGCGTTGATGTTATCTCGACTTTAAAAGAAGAAATCTGCAGACTTTTTCTTAAAAGGCCTAATTAAAAATGAGATTACAACCGTTTATCCCAAAACTCTTCTTCCTCTGCATGCCTTCCATCCTTTATCCCATCATTAAGTGATTTTTACAACACCTGATAGTTGTGGCTCAACTGAATATGTGTGTGGGTGTGTAAGTAGCATATGTGTGAGCAACCATTCATGTTGGTGGAAAGGCGCTTTTGATCAGCAGCTGCAGAGACAGAGGTTTTCGAGCAGGAACAAGCCGAGTTCTCAAGCTGCTAAAACCATCGCTGTGTTGAGGAGACAATTGAAACTGCTAAATGTACTTGAGTAATGAGCAGGTGAATTTTTTCCTCAATTCTGGGAATGTTGGAAGGTTTTCTGAGGCATGGGAATGCCAGTGTAACTTGAAGCTGCTTTCTCCACGAGGACCTGGTGATAGCAACAGGACCGTAATTCCCCGTCAACTTCTTCACCCCCTCAGCCCTGCTAACATTCAGGAGGAGGTTGTTGGCTTGGCACCAGCAGGTCAGGTTCTCTACTTCCTTCAGATATCTGTCTGTTAATTGATTCCAGCTATTGGTTTTGACCAATCCAAACTCAAGCATTTTAAAAGTGGTCGTCTTGTGGGCAGACTTGATAAACTTCAACAAATTAGGATGATGATGTAGTCATGTCGGCTTTCTTTTGATCCGTTTATTCCAGTTGAATCACAACAAAATCTTTACTTTGGCCTCATTTTGGGCTCTGCAGTAATCCAGGTTACGGTCAATACTTGCTTGCATGATTCGTGCAAGTAACACGAGTAAATGCAAATGATCTGCAAGGTGAAAATCTGCGTGAACACACCATTAGTCTTGTTTCATCCTCCTCGCTGACATTTCCAGGCTGTGGATGTTATTTTGCTGTTTGAACTGACATTAGATAAGATTTCTATACAAAGTTAGATGTCCACATCACATCTTTAACAGGTAAAATGCCACAGAGAATATTTATATTGAAATTTTACATACAGCAAAATGCAAACTAGCTTATCATCCGACTCCCACGCTGAAAACAAGAAATGTGTGTTTGAAGGCTACAAGGTTTATTGACGTCACATTTCACACTGTCATTTACCCAAAGAGATTTTCAAACTGCTTTTTTTCCGCTGCCATTCAAGGCCCGTGAAGTGTGAAATTCTGCAGTAGCTGTAAGTGACTTGGTGCGAGGCCTTGGTGTGCACTGAATGATATTGAAATGTAATAAATACTGTTCTTTTTATTTCTGACCATTCCACCATCCTTGGGTTAAGTAATTTTGCCAATGACCCGTGTAGAATAAGGAGGTAATATGAGTCCAGAGTGTGTGAACGAGGGACACATTTATCATGCTCTCCGTCTGTCTCTTTTTCTTCCTTAATATTTCAAGGATTCTCTCCGTCTCGTAGCCTTGCCGGCATTCAAGGTCTTCACTAAATTAAGCGGTCTGCAGTGATCATTATTAAAAAGGTTATTCAGTGCTCTTCATATATATATATATATATATTTATATTTACTGCCCAGTCAAGATATGTTCTTTACAACATCTCTTCAGAAATTAACAATTATGAATATATTAATCTGTATTTAATGAACAATTCTGTACACAGGTTTTCATTTCTTTGCACTCTTGGCATCAAATTTCAGAGGTGTTAATATTATGAAATGAAGACTGAAGGGAAACAAGTCCACACAACTACAGCATGCATATCTGCATCAATGATTCTTTTTATCATTGTGATTTAAACCCCAAATTTAGCGAGCTGACTTTGTTTTTTCCTCACGTCAGCTCAATAACTTGAACTGATCTCTCAGGCGTGGAGCACATCGATGAATGAAAAAAGGAGGTGCTGTTGTGTTGGAATCTGTTAACGTGATTTGATAACTGACATTCACCACCAATAAAAGTCAAGTTAATCCTGCTATCGATCCAACGCAACCTGGACGATGAACCAAGCTGCCATCTACAGCCAGCGAACAACGTTCATGCCTGCTAGCTGCCCAGGGCGACTGTCTGATAATAGAAAACTTAAAACAGGGTAAATAGTGCAAAAACAACCAACACACATGTAATCTGAATAAATTCATTTGTGATCTTTTCTAAATGTGATGAAATAGTCAAATAAAATGTCATTTTTGCCCCCCTTTGATTATTTTGTCTGAGCAACAGTTAAAAATCATAATATTTAAGATACAGAAAGTAATGCTGCAAATATTTCAGCTACAGTTTGTCAGTTTTAACCGCCAAATGCTTTAAAACAATATATGATGGAAGAGGTTCAATGCATTAGCTGATCTTCTTAGTACTAATCTGCATTTTCACCTGGATTTCTTTTCAGGTATTTGACTCATGAAGTGGTTATAACAATGCTCAGGTTTCAGGTCTCTGTACCTGAAAGCTTTGTATTGCTATGTGCGATTTTCACAAAATGACACATCCACATTGTCCAACACACACACACACACACACACACACACACACACACACAGTTCATTGTGATAAATATAACTTACATGTATGTACATGTCTTCCATGTATGTCAGTCCTGGGTGAAAAGGGCGAGGGAGATTACAATAATTATTTCTGTGTAGGTTCAGCCAATGACCTTTCGAACACTAAAAAGAACTCAGAAATGAAATGATTCATGCAACAGAAAAATGTGAACCATGCAGACATTTTTAGTACATGTGGTTTCCTTTGATAGGACGTCATTAAATAAAATGCGTGTCTTTTAAGGGTAAAGGTTGTACAGAATTAAGGATGAAAGGCAAAGCAAACGTAGCAGGATTAAAAACAGCATTACACTGTAAGCAGTACATTCTTAGTCATTATGCTCTTTACTTTTCACACTAATCTGTAGCCGCACACGTACAGAGGCAGAAGTTTAAGTAGCTGCTGAGACATAGGTGCAACCATTACCGCCCGGGATTATGGTCCATCGCTGCCTGCCTCTGCTTGTTATTGTTAATCTGAGTGTCCCAAATACTTAGACAAACTTAAATTGGCATCTTGCAAACTAAAAGTGGATATTTTTCCTCCATTTTCCTTATCGGGGGGCTGGAGCCGATCCCAACTGACACTGGGCGAGGTACATCCTGAACATGTTACACCAGTTCATCACAGGGCTGACAACAAAGAGGCTGTTAACACTCAGACTTGCACAAATAGGCCAGCCAGCTGGCGGTTTGAACCCAAAACCTTCTTGCTGTGAGGTAACAATGCTAACCACCGCACCTTGTGGATTCACTAACGTGCTAGGGGCTGATCAGACGCGTCGTTAGAGGTACAGCCACTTGGCAAAGCAATTAAATATGACACAGCTGCTACAGCTACACTACAGGATGAGGAGGGAAAAAAGTCCAGAGGTTTGGGGTTCACGACATGCTGAGAAAAGAGAAACAGCATAGTGAATACCTTCATGCCATCCATGTGTTGTGCCTGCAAATATCGACCTCTTGTCTGCATCTGCCAGCTCTAAGAAAAGCTGCTGCGATCCTTCGATACCTCCAATCTTTCTAACCAAAGTTTCCGAGTACGAAAATGAATCAAGGGGCAGTTTCAGGCCATGTTGTGATCCAAGAACAGGCAGCTAATCAGTGATTTTTAACACAGCATCACCATAATAATGGCAGACAAAACTCTCAAAGGGGATTTCATGTTAATATTGTATCACTAATTAATCACTTAACGATTGAAATAGGCTGTTAAACATATCCACAGTCATTAGCGGACATTTTTTTTTTTTTTTGCTCTGGGAGCGTGCCATATTTTGGCAACAGATTCATTGCTTCGCTGTTATTTCGGATTCATGCGGCAAAGGCGTAGTTTGGATGAATGCCTGAGCGTTTCATTTATTCTGCCTCGAGGGCAAGAATCAGCAGTTGTGGGAGCGGTGGCTCCCCCGGTGCCAGAAATAACCAATCAGCACGAGGAAGAAGGAGATATGGATCCATTTGCACTGGTGATGTTTGTATCATTCGATGCGGGTGAATTGATTATCAGTAAGAATCCAAATTTAAGCTCTCAGAGTACAGCGAGCACAGATTTCAGCTAAGTCGAAGCATCAACATAATACACACACACTTTAAGTGTGGAGTGAATGTTTATAGACAGACTGTGGCATCGTCTCAGCAGGTTATACGGAGAAAAGTGATTCTCTTATGGTCACAAATCTGTATGCTGCGGCATTGCAAAGTACCGGCTCATAACCTTGGTCACATTCGGGAAGAAGAGTTTTATGCATCCTCAAATTTCAATCACAAAATGCACCTGCATACTGAATAGAAAACAACTTTTAGATGTTGCAGTGGAAATAAAAGTGGAAACTTCCTTGATGATGCATCATCTCCCGATCAAGACGTATTCGCACGCCGTAAATCAAACTAAATGCTCGGGAATCTAGAAAGAGAGGAAATAACTCGTGTGTTTTATGTAAATGTGCGCTCTGTCTCTTCGTCATCCTGTCTTTGATGCTTTTATGTGATTTTTTTAAAGTGAGGATGGTGGGTTCATTCTAAAGCCACCTCTACATCTGCCACTACACCCCTGCACTGCGCGCTCGACGTCGTCCTTTGTCCGCCAACACAGTGATTTTTGGTTAATACCGTTACAGCTTTCCTTTAAGGGCAACACCAGATAAAGAAAGAAAGAGAGAGATCAACAAGCTGGCAGAGCAAATAATCCTTCCTCTCCTGCTAATTAACATTGCTCCATCTCTCGGCTCCTCTCGTTGACTCCTCGTGAATTTGGTTGAAAATGTCTCGCTGAATAATTATCAGGTGATTCAGCAGCGACACTTTTCTACACGTCAACTGTTGTTGAATTGACTGAGATAAATTGTTGTTTAATGGCTAAGTATCTAACTTCTTCATCAATTAGAATTAACAACTACAACTGAAGTAGAACGTGTTAATTATATCTGAGTTTCAAAGTTCACTCTTGATCTTGGAAACGGCACAAAAAGATCTCACCTCAAGGTCTAATTTGCAGCTGGCCCAGAGCTTTTGATCACATCTGATGATCCTCATCAGTTGCTCAGCTGTCGTAGACTTACAGAGGTTAAAATATCGCAGCACTTTAGGAACTTTTAGTTCATGTACGTTGGATAACAGTGCCATGGAGCTACATTTAGGACTTCATGTAGATATTTATGACTTGACAGTCATCACGCTCGGGCAATCAGGCATTGCATTAGATCAACACAGCTTACCACGCATGTAAAGCCTGGACTTGTCTGGTTTGGTGACTCACAGGTGCACACACGCTGGTATATATTTGCATATACAAGGCAATTCATGGGTTGCTCCCATCATAATCCTGTCTGTGGACTTATATTTCTCACAAGTGTGATGAACAGTTGTGATCAAAGGACTTTTATATGTTCCAAATGTACCAAATGTTCCGAGAGAAATTGGGAAGAGGGCGTTCAGATACTGCACCCTCAGACTGGAATGTATCACAGAAAGTTAGAAAGTCTGATTTCTTTGAATGCAGACCTAGAGATGAATCGTTGGTGTGTTGTTGCTTGGACTGATATACTTGGACTCATGGCTAATTTTTTGAGATATTTTGTGTTGAAAAACTGTTTTGTTCTTCATCAGTTTTAATTTACTTGTTCTCAGTTTTTGTGCTGCTGTCTGTCTTGGCCAGGACTCCCTCGAACATCTCAAATACAACTCATGAAAACTGCAGATTTACTGGTTGTGAACAAGCAGCTCCAGAAGTGAGTCAGTCTCCATAAGTCCCCATGTTAAAATGTCCAACTTCACAGCAGAAATAAACATGTTTACAGCCTGGTACAAAAAACAGTTTTGGTCTCTCTAGCTAATTTCCCCGAAATTATGCATATTAACAGGGAGGGTGCTTTGAATGACAGGTGGGCACTGTTACAGGTGGATTGTGTGAGTAACCAGGTGTCATTCAGCCCGCCTCAGGTACGCTGATAATCCCCCTTTGCTCATTTCTAGATCAGCCGGGAGGCATCAGGCAGAGCGACCATGTTCCCATCCTCAACGTGGCTCTTTAGAAACCAGTAGGCGACATCACGGATACGACGTCCATTCTTTATACTGTCGATGGTCGTGACTGGCGTACCGACATGTTTATCTGATGACATCGACTGATCTCACCTGGCAAGGTGAAAAATAACTGATGGGGGTTGGTGGGTAATTATTCATTTACTTTCTTAATACGTGACTCATTAACCAAACGATTAATTAAAAACTGTCAGTTGGGCTCATCTGTTAAATGATTGGCTGCCTGAGCAACTTTTAACTGATTCGGCTATCTGACTGTCTTATTAACTGATTAAACTAAGTGGCTGACGACCTTGCGTACTCGCTATCTAACTGATGAACTGTCTCCACAGCTGTCAGTCAAGATAAGTGGCTTATTTGTGTATTTACCATCCGCCCTGTGGGGTGCCATGTTCAACCAGCCGCTAATGGTAACAGGCCTGAGGCGACGATGTTAGCAAAAACATCCACAATCCAACTGTAATACCCCTCCACTGCTCTGCTGAAATGAGACAAGTGTGGCATAATCCCCTGAACACACACACACACACACGACCAGTGTGCACAATCACCCACACCATCACTCTATCAAACACCCCTCCCCTCGCAGTCTCTCTTAAAGACACTCCCTCTCCCATGCTCATTTTCCTGCCTCCCCCTCCTCCCTCCCTCCGTCCTTAAAGAGTGGCCTGTGTGGTACACTGTGGTAATTAAAGTCTGCAGTGATTGGAAATATATCCGCGCACCATATCATTTTAATGCCAGGGCCCTAATATGCCAAGATACTGGCTGTAATTGGATTTTGATTGGTTACTAATGAAGATGCACTTCCTGGGAGACAGACGTGACAAGTCATCTGTTTTACCCCGGCATCCTGGAGAACGTGTGCATGAACATACGCACACGCACACACACACACACACACAGGCAGGCAGACATAGACGAGCTCAGAGAGAGACAAACTCACATGCAGAGCGGTGCAGATGTGCATATGCATGCACATGCACAAACACACAGATGTGGGAGGACACATGCTCTCACATACTAACCTACACAGCAATCCCCGTAGAGCACAAAGCTGGATTTTAGCTTTTTAAATCGCTCGCAGTCAGGAGCATATTCACACATCCAGCAGCAACAGTAGGTCTGTTTTAGTCGCCGCAAAAATACATGCTCCATTTTCCTCACCAGCTATCTGCGAACTTTCTCTACCATTTGGTGCTGAGCAGTGAGCGTACAGTGGATTTATCAGAGCTTGTCTCTTAAAAAAACAAACAGCTGCCTGCTGCAGCTGCAAACAGAGTTGGAGAGAGCGGTGAGATCGAACCAGCTAGTAAATGTGCCGTAAAACCTAAAAGATGGCCTAAAAAGTGGACCTCAACAACAACGTGTGCTCCGGTCATCATTCCTCCAGAAATGTCTCACTCTTCTGTCGTACCTTGATCCTCAACATAAATATTTCATGCTTATGTCACATTTGTAAAATGTTTTTTTTTATTTGCCCGTGACAGAGCAGCAGCAGAGCGGGTGAAAATTTCGAAATAAAGGTCCAAGCAAGTCCTTAGACCTTGTTTTTTCAACTTTTTTCTGTCTTTACACACACGACCATCTGCGTGAAGCTTGTCTTATGAATTGTGTTTTAAACCATATTCGTGTGATTCTGCCTCCACACGTGCATATGCATATTATGTTAGCCGACAGATGTGTCATCTAAACATACACGTACAGCACGTGCTGCAAATATTGTATTTTAAAAGCTTTCATCTTCTGTCAATGCAGCTTTATGAAAGCAGATTAGTCCACCCACACTGCACAGGCCCACATGTCTTTACACAAATACAAACTCTGTTTGTGTTTGACTGCCTGGACTACATTCCAGTGAGCCGACATGTAAAACACTATAGTGCTGCGCCACTCAGGCTTTAAAAATGATTCAACGCACTTGTGTTTCATTGCAGGAGCTGTTTTCCAGGCAGGTTTTCATGACGTCACAGCAGAGAGAGTTGAGGACCAGATGGATCGGGTTTACTGCACGACTAATAGTATGATTTTACATCGAAATCATCATTCTGAGGACGTAAGAGTACTAACAGCGAGATTTCAGAAGAAGGTTAGTTCAGTGCCTCAGTGGCACAAGACAGTCAATTCTCATTACAGCAAAAAAATACCTTTTAACCAATAAATCTGATCATGAGCAAATTATTTCCAAAACTGTTGAAAAGTAATAAAGAAACATCAAGGGGTTGAAATTAGTCGTTGAGGTTAGGGGAGCCTCATCTGAATGGTCCTCTCGGTCATGCTTTAAAAAGTCTTTCAGTTGGAAACATCAGATTAAAAGTATTTCTTCAGTCACTTGAATGTAAGTGTTTCATTTGGAGATTTGAGAGGACAATCGTACCCGTAAATTCTACTGGGCACGGCTCTGTTTTTCCTTTGTCTGTGTGCCTTTACCGTGAGTAAACAGGCTACGTAGTTAAATAGTTTCTCGATGCCGTTTTTGTGTCTGACTTCCAGCCGGCGCGATCAGCTCTGTGGTGCTTAACACCGTATCCGTCAAAAATAGAACAGCCACGTGAAAGTTGCCTCTGGGACACTTTTGAAATGCGTCACTGCGCTTCTGGTGGATTCACAAACATTGTCGAGAATGAACGCGATCGGCTGAAACGTGTCGCAGCCGTGCCCGCTGAAATGTAGGCGTTAACGTCCTAATGATTGTTATTGTTGTGATGCTGTCACATATTCAGTTCAGGGCTAATTATACATGCCCAAAAACTGCATCAGATCATCAGAGCTGGAGACAGTTGTTGGCGGGTGGGCACCCTTAACTTCTTCTGATGATACTCTGCACCCATGTTTGTTTGTTTGGAGTGTGAATTCAACAGGTGACCACTTCTTACATGGCTTCTTTCATGTACAGCCAGGCTGCTGTATCACCACTGTGTTCCAGAAGCTAGTGCTAAATTAGCCAATTATCTGTGCCTTAACGGGAAATTTAAATGTGTCTGAAAACAAACTCCCCCTTCCTCCCTCTCACTTTAGTCATGCTTCTGTGTGTGTGTGTGTGTGTGTGTGTGTGTCTGCATGTGTGGATGTGTGGATGTAAACATGTCTCTCCTGACATCTCATTAAGCATTCATTAAGAAGCCAGAATATCTTCCTAATGCATCAGTTACAAGAATAAATTGGAAGTGCTGTTCAGATTAGGCTAAAAACATCTCTTTCTGCCACATCACCCCTCTCCCTCTCTCTCTCTCCCTCGTCATCACAGCCCCACTGAGCTCTGTCCATGTCTTTAATCTAACATCTCATTTAGCTGAGCTAAAACGAGGTCAGGAGCTGATATGAAATTTGCTTTCCTCCCCTCCTGTCCTCTCCTCCCTCGTCCTCCCCCAGCCAAATCCCAATTTCTCCTCCTCCTCTTCCCTTTCTTCTCTTCTTTTAAATTCCTCTTATCACATATCGACCTGTTATGTGTCTGCTATGTCTATAAACGTTCCCATCTTCCTCTCCTTCTATTTTCCCCTCAATTTATCACCATCTCTTCTTCGCCTATCCACCCTTTTCTTATTCTCCTTTCCTCCTCTTGTGCCCTTTCTCACCTTCCTCACCTCTAACCCCTTATATGCTTAAATGTGTGTGTGCTCAGAGCTACAATATATATGTTGATGTGTGTGTGGATGTGGTTGTGTACATGAATGTCATCTTTGGCTGCTGCAGCTCCTCAGATTTTGGAAGAAGTGCTCTTTGGCTGCAGTGTTGGACCGTGGGAGGTTGTGTGTTTTTGTGCGTACGCGTGTCTTCGTGCACGTATGGCGGCACATAAGGACAATAATCTGTTTAAGCGTCTGTGTCTCAGAAGGCCACTAATGATTTCCCACCAGGCCTGCGCACACACACACACACACACACACACACTCTCATATACACATGATCAGATGGCCTGGCTAGGTATAGACACTTGAGCAAATCTCTCTTGAATTAGAAATGCTCATGAGACTGTTCGCCATCGAAATGACTGTTTGTAGTTTGTTTAAAAAGAAAACAAGAAAACATGATGAGGCGCTCTCTGGGGCTTCCTCCCAGTGGAGAAAATGTGATGCAGTGCCATATAGGCTGCCCTACATGCTAGAAAAGGATTTGAAACTGTTTCACCATAAATGCATCACGACTTTCTGTGCCTCACCACATGCAGCTGGTGCAATTTTTTTTTTTTTTTTTTTTTTTTATTCGCCCCTGCCCCTCAGACAGCCTGAGTGTTCCACTGCCTGAATAATGACAGTCCTTTCTCAGTAAAAAAAAAAAAAAAGTGACATAGTTATACTGCTGCAACAAAGTGTTGGGAGGAGATCAGAGTGGAACCCAAGAGGGGAACATGGTGAAATAATCTCTGCAGAAATGAAAACAACATGCGCGCTGTATTCCACATCTGTCTGGACCTCAGACATCATTTAAAAGGGAGCTGATGAATTCTAGCAAACATTTGGATGTGGCATTTCTTTTCACTGCTGTGCTGTATGTGTGCATGTGTGACAACCACAACAGGAAATGCCAAAAAAAAAAAGTTCCCTAACACTCAAACAGCCACTTGAGGCTGGCTCCAGAAGTGAGTCAGTCTCCATAAGTCCCCATGTTAAAATGTCCAACTTCACAGCAGAAATAAACATATCTAATCTAATCTATTAACAGGAAGGGAACGCAATACTCATTAGTATGTTTTCATTAGTGTATAATCACCTGAAAATACGAATCGTTGTGTTTTTGTAGTCTTATAATGAGCTACAGTGAGAGCGGGTCCTCTTCCATGGAGTCCGCCATGTTGAACCCCCATTTTTGTACAGTAGCCTAGAACAGACAAACCAAACACTGATCTAGATATGACCTTTTGCATTAAATGTGAAGCCAGCCAATGTGATGTGCAGCCAGAGTTTTTCCTACCTGCTTGGGAGAGTATTCATTTGGTAGCAAACCGCAACCTCACCGCTAAGTGCTACTAAATCCTACACACTGGACCTTTAAGACTTAAAGTGATGCCAAAGATTTCCTATAACAAAAAATACCACATTACAATCTACACCAATGATACGAAATGGTATACACTCCTTGCCCGATTAGCAAACCTCATTTGAAAGTCATTCATTTTTAATTAAGTTGCTGTAGATCAACTTTGGTGAAAGCTCCACCAACGCGCCACCTCTTTGCCCATTATTAGGATTAGCCGGGAGGCGGCAGAGGCAGGACTGCCAAGATGGCGACAGCCAGAACCACCAAATTTTTATGACTCTTTATGCTTCACATCTTGTGTCCTACCAACAGTCGACGTGGTTTTCTTCTCACCATGAGACCAATCAACTCTTTTTTTTAGTTTGGTTTCAATAGCCATGCAATCAGAGAGTTCATACAAGGGAAAAAGTCTGTTATGTAACTGGGAAAGGCTGCACAGATGGTTTTAAAAGCACTGAAGTCAGTGTTAATATCAAATTTGGAAAAAAGTGCTGACTCTAGAGAACAAAAGCAAACCAACGTTACAGAGTTTGTTCTGTAGAAAAAGGAAAAGACACTAAAGCAGATCATAGATCAAATTAAATAAGTCGTACAATAAACTGTTTTCCTCTGGTAATGCTGACTCTTCCAGTATTTTAGTGTATTAGAATGAGACATAAACACAAGTTAGAATATCATTAGCTTTGCAGGTATGGTCCCTAAACTGTGTGTTGGAGAAATGTTTTACTAATATAATAACTTCAGTAATCCCCTGACTTCCTTTATTTTTCATAGTCATCATGTGGGGACCGTGAATATCTGTACAAGATGTAAAGGCAGTCCAGACATTTCAGAGTGATAAGATGGTGTTATGTGAGGCTTCGTTTTGTGGTGGTGGGATCACTTTTTATCACAAGAAACAGCAGGATGGAGACTGCAAAACTTCATAACATCTCGTGACTAAACTAACCAATCAGAAGCTAGGACTGATCCCCAAATTCCACTGGGCGTGTGCGCCGCAGTCGCCACAGCGATACGCGTCCGTTCTAGTCAATGTCTCAAACCCCACCGGCTCCGTCGTGGTCCGGTTCAGAAGCGTCCCAGAAGCGGGCCTCTGCTTGGCTCCGCGTTGAATTTAACGTGGCTGTTCTATTTTTGACGGACGCTGCGAGCAACCCCACGTCAATTTACACAGAGCACCTCGAGCTGACAGGAAGCCAGACACAGAAACAGCACAGAGAAGCCGGTGGATTTTCAAAATAAAACACCCCATGCAACCTGCTGGTCATATAAACAGACAAAAGAGAAACAAATGAACCACGTAGCATATTTCCACATGTAGAAGCATATTTAGAAGAACATAAACCAGGAAAATGACCAAATCTGAGCAAGTAAACAAAGTCTGGAGGGATAAACGCTTCTGAAACGCTCCCGGTGGGTTTGAAGTATAATATAATACAGGACAGACCAAAACAGACGTGACAGAGATGAGCCCGGTGGAGTTTCGGGGTTAGTCTGAGGTAAACGTCAGAGAAGCAGATTCAACAGAACATCGTAACTGTCTTAAAGATGCAGCTGTAAACATGTAAATAGTTAACTAGTCTGACTAAAGACAATAAATATTGTAGACATGACAGTCAGGCACATGCTGCACCAAGTTAATTGATTTCAATGATTTCAAATGAAATCCACTTTAACACTTGATTGTCTTTTTTCTTGAAGCTATTAAATCGCCGTCTCAACCAAGCGTACAGTTTCTATTTATGACAGGTAATTAATGTGTGTGTGCATGTGTAAGTAAGACTCCTGCACTCATATTTCTGAGCAGGTGTTGTGTTGCTGCAGTTTTTCCTCTTTTGTAGCTCGAGCAGAAAAACCTCTGAAAAAGTATTTAGACCATGAAGTACTTAAACTCTCCATTGGAACCAATACTAATGAATTTCTTTGAAATGACATGTGGCAGTAAAAGTCTCACACTGAAGCCAATACTAATGAAATTTTTTCAGGCAGCATTCAGACCGTGCCACGCTATAACTCTGTAATGAAATCAATGACAGCCGGCTTCAATTAACTTTCAGGGAAGCAGGTCTCCTTCACAAGTCAGAAGGCAAAAAAAAAAAAAAAAAATCTGATATGTTGTCATGTCGCCCAAATTGAGAAATAATTCAGACTGAACGCTGTCATTAAACGTGATCCAGCGTTTCCTTTGAAGTTTGAAAATGAGGTAAAAGTGAATTGACCCCGGCTCTGTCACCGCTGCTAATGACAGCCGTTCAGGTTTAATGGCATCTCCTCGTGGCCGGGGGAAGACCAATGTGACTCCTCTAAAGGTGAAGCAGACACTGAGGCAAATACAGGCTACGCTATATTAGGCTGGAAGCTGTAGACAATTAAGTGAGGAGAGGAAAGGAAAGGCGAACATTAAGAGAAAGTAGAAAAATGAAGAAAAATAAAAAGTAGAGGGCAGATTTTTAAAAATACAAGATGGAAAATGAAGTGAAGAGGAATTAGGAGCAAAACCACGATAGATGAGAGGAAAAAAAGATAAATAAAGAGGAATATAATCCAGTTAAACTAGTGTGGAAGTCCATGGTTTGATTCCTCTCCTTTTGATGGCGGATGAGGTTGAATCTAATCAAATCTGAGGAAGAAGAGGGCAGGGAAGGACAGGAGAGTCGGGGAAAGTGCAGAAGAAGATAGAGTAGGAGACGAGGGCAGGGAGGAGACGAGTGGAGACGACATTAGCATTTGTATTACCTCATTCTTCTGCCAATGGCATCTCACTCGCCTCCGTTAAAGTCTGCACATTATTGTGGATTCGCAGCATTATTATTACCGGGGATGGGGAACAATTTCTACCCCTCTATTAGAAACTGATATCTGGTATCCGGCACAAACACAAACACACACACACAACAGTGGAAGAGTGCAAGGATCAAGTCCAATGGAAAATAGCAGGTTTAATTTGAGTCTAGATGAGGAATTCAGAAAGCTATTAAACTCCTGATGACTTATTTCAGACACACAGATTCGGGCACAGAAATGTGTGCACATGCCACAAACACAGCATAAAAATACACATATGTAGACACACTCAAAACACATGCACACACACACACAGAGTTCTGAACCTCAGAGCTTTTTAGCATTGAAACCCGAATGATCTGTTTTTAGCCTGAAGAACTCGCTGCAGTAGGTATTTAGCTGCCTCACACTCACAATAAGAACTCATTATGCTAAGGACCACAGGCTATGTGTGCGTGTGTGTGAGCTATAGTGTGTTAAAGTGAATGTGTCTGCGTGTGTGTGTGTGTGTGTGTGTGTGTGTGTGTGTGTGTATCACCGTCACAAGAAGTCATCACACTGCTTTAATTAGAGGCAGCTCTCTATGCGCTTTAGGAGGTTGCGAGAGAGAAAGGCAGAATGAAACGCTAGGCCTTCACACACATTCACACACACAAAAGCACGCGTATCATACATATTCCACGTTTATAATTTGACTGACAGACATGGATGTCAGAGTGCAGACACACTCTGCCTGTGCATAAACACTTGTACTGTGTGTGTGTGTGTGTGTGTGTTTGTGCTGCACACACAGACTCTTAGTGCCCTCTAGTTGTGTTGAAAGATTCTTTTTTTACTCTCTAATGATAATGCCACATGAAGCACAACCGGTCGCGAAGGCTGCGTGAAGTTTAACCCCCCTTTTAGTTTTGAGCGGTGGGTCAATGCACCGCATGATGAAAAACTGTCAGAATAAAGGTGAACAGTGATACTTTGCAAACTTGTTTGTTCCCTTTTCATCCATCCTTTTTAATGTTTTCCACAATTATACATCTTTCCTTCAGATCTCAGTGGTGTTTGCTCATGGTATTCTTCCCACTTATTTTCTCAGCCTACATGATTGTTTAATGGTCAGGAACTGAATACTGATTTTGGGAGTAAGTAAGTAAGCCTACTCTACGCTCTTAGGCCGATTCCAAATCTGGCGCTGTGGAGAAAACACATTTCCCCCCCCATTCATTTGAGTGGAGTTAATGCGTTTTGGCCAATGACGTATAGAGAATGGACAGAGCGTGAGTGACGTCACCCATAGGTTTCCAAAGCGGCGGTGGTTGAGTGACATAGACAGTGAATGGCAGTGAGGGAGCGCAGGCGTCGAGAAAGCCGGTGAGTCAGCAAAAATAAAAAGCTATTTTCTGATTGTTCTATAGCAATTACTTTGAGCACAAATAAGCACACACCCCTCGTTGCAATGCTTGCTTTTGTCTTTGTCATTTTAGTCTTAGTCTGTCTGGTCAACACCAAAAACAAATCAAAAACTTTTAATTCATAAATCTCCTGATGTTTTCCTGCACACACTGCAATATATCTGAAGCAATCAATACAAACTGAACACCAATCTAAAAAGGCATCTCAAAATGTCACATTTTATTGAAAGTGACAACAAAATTACAGAATTAGAAAATTGAAATATCTCATTATAGCTAACATAAAGTCCTTTACAGACTATGAGCCTTTCAATGTGGTTTGATACCTTATAAAGTGAGTCTGCTTTTAGCTGAGTCGTGTGTATTCATCTTAATACGAGATTTGCATTGGCCAACACGCTCCTCGTTCATTCTCATTCCTCATTCGTTCCACTCATCATCCACTCCATATGAATGATAACGAGGTTTACTGGACATCATTGTAGCTACGGGCTCGTCAATAGTTAATTGCGTGTAGGTAGCTTCATGTGCAGATCTAACACTGACCTCACGCTGGATATTCTTCATGTGATCCTGAGACAGTTTTCACCACTGCTCATTGGAGCCTTCACATTAGGTGTCTTACAGATGCACATGCATGATTAAATATACAATGTACAGAATTTATATGAGGACACATTACATACGCACGTGCAGTACTATGCTTATGTAATAAAGACATATACACAGAGGATGACAGACATAACATACACAGCTTTCAAACTGAGTATTTCCATGCTATAGGTGTCGCATCTCCATTAAGACGAACATGTCTTAAACTCTTTTTTAATTTTAAGATTACATCCTTCACATTGGAGCAAAGCTCTGATTATGATACTAATAATACAGGGCTGTGTTTAAGGAATAATGACAAATCTATGCTTAAAGTTTTCCGCCGTCACTTGATTAATTTTCTGCCATCCTGCAAGAAACTGAAATGTCTGGCAAAGGAAAGGAATTTAAGAAGATTAGATGATAATTTGATATTGTTTAATTACACATACATGCATTTATCTGTGTCAGAGTGCAGATTAATATTTAAGCAACATTACAGGAGAGGGAGTGCTTTACTGTCATTATTGGCACGACAGTGATGCGGCCTGTTGTGCCAATAATAAGGTCTCAGATGTAATATTAACAGTAATAACAGCTGCTAACTTAATTATTGTCTAACTATTATTACTCATGTTATCTCCGTTTCCATGGAGATACATGTGGTATGATTTATAACTGGAAAACAGTCAGTCACGTCAGTAGACTCATATGAAATGGAACCCACCTCTATGACACATGATACCGCTACCACAGCCAACCAAAAGCAATCCCAACAACTAGGACAAGAATCCTCGCGCCCAGCATCTGTCTTGCAAATAAGACCAGTTGTGCTCGATGGAACACACCACAAAAAGCCCAGTCTGGACCTTTCAAAGCTGATATAAGATTACACGACATCTATATCCTTCAGATGATCATTCTTTCACATTAGGTGAATTCCTTCTGGAACTTGGCCAAGAAACATGTCAGGTGATACATTAAACCACAAGCCAATCATAGCTTGTCACAGTCACAGATTTTTTTAATCCCCGATGTCTGTCATGTCTGGCCATTATCAAGCTATTATCTTGTGGTCTGATAGGGCATAACACCAACCCCTAAAGTTCTACTGCAGCACAAGCAACTTCACTGAAGTGTCACTATTCAATGCATCAGGGGACTGTGCAGGAGGCTTTGAATGCACCTGCAGTTTTTTGCTGTTCTGATATTGTTTTCCATTTTGCAAACAAACAATAGTCTGTTCATAGAGCAAACATAGAGAGTATTCAGCTCTTGGACTCCTGGGGTCATGAGTCCAATATGGAAGAGGAACATACTGCAGGACTGTGCAAAGTATTACACTCTAAGATGCAATTCATTAGTTATTCCATCTGCTGTAATTTCCTTCACTTATTCATATACTGACAAGCTTGGGAGATAATATTCTCTTCTCCACCCACATCATCATCTATCTTAGGAGGGCTGTAATTTCTTACTTTCCCCCATGGTTTCACATTAAATTGCTTCAGGTGTATGAAAATGAACTTAATTTGTTTTCCAAATCCGTGTCATACACATATAACACTTGTAACTATCAATTCTTCCTCAGTCCTCCTGCAGTTATTCCCCCAGGCTGTTGCAATGGTCACATGAGGGTTAATGAGAGGGGAAATAAACTCTCTGACATGAAGTATTGGAGTTTTCTTCAGAAGAAGTCTTAATCAGTCTCCATCATTCTCATATTGACCAAGTTTCCAGTTGAGGTCCGTCCCCTCTGTTCTGCCCACATTATTATCTGCCCATTATGCAAGCATTGTCCCCAACATCGATTAATGATTCATGACTACACGAGGAAGTTTTTCTGCAGGACAAAGCGAGCCATGTGTTCCCTTCAAAGTGCACCTCGGTGTCTAAGAATCAACAGCTGAGGGTGATGTAATGATACTTTATAATGAAGCCCTCATATCCGGACTAGATACATTAAATCAAATTTAAAAGATGTTTATCTCTCTCTGTCATTAAAGGTATTGACTAACCTGGGATAAATCCCTCCATCATTTATCAGGTTATTGAGCGCGTCATGGCAGCCATCATGGACACGAACCTTACTAACAGTGGACAATAATTTCCCTCTCTTGAATGATGAAAGAGATAAAGTGAAAGTGGAAGTCTGATATCTGCCCTTTAAATAGCAGTGACAGCTACTTTTACACAGTGACTGATGGCACACAATTAGAAGCAATGGTGATATAGATAAGAATGACTGCCTGAACTTAATTAAGCCTTGATTTAATGATAGAGGTGAAAGAACATCTAGATTCCAGGCAAAAGTTTTGTTGAAGAGAGTACACATAACTTGTTTCAACTGCAGTCAAATTACTGTATTTAAAATGCTTCATTTGCTGTTAAAACAACTGCTACATGTGAAGTAAATATCTAAGAAATGTTCTCTTCTAACCCAAATTTAGCCATTTTAACTGAGGCATTTGTTTCCTTTGACTTGCATTTGTTTGTTTGTCTTACTTTGTGTAATGTTTTTTCAGAGTGAAGGACTTCAGGCTGGATTCCCACATACGGCTTTATTACATCCAGCCCATCAACAGACAAGAGCACATTCATCCAATTCTATTTTAGGTACTAGAGATTGAGAATGAGTGTTAATCTCCCTGTGTCAGGAAGTATTGACTAAGTTCACTGTCAAACTTCTCCTCTTTTGTTCCTCCCACATCATCAATTGGTCATTACGAAGAAAAGACCTGGAATAGGTTTTTTTTTTTTTTGGTGGATGTTCCCTCTGATCGTGCAGATACTGAGTGCACTGGGAGGCTAACATTTTCCTCTCTGTTCCTCCCACATCATCAGTTAGTCATTATGAAGGCTGAGTCATTAGTACGCAGACAGATCGTTAATGCAGAGACAGATCGTTAAGAGAGCCCGGCTCTTTGTCCTTATTGAACAGGGAAGTATTATTTTCACACCTGAGTGTTATTCATCTTTGTGATGGTGAATAGGAGAATAGAGGTGGATTTATGGACAAAGGCACTCTAAAAAGAGCTGCTGTTGTCCCATATCTCTATAGTGTGTTAAAGTGACACCACGGGGGAATAATTAGGCACAGTGATGTGGGAGAAACAGATCAGTATTTTCATTATGTGCTGGCTGAACTAAGCATGTCTAAAATGCCTGCAGCAGGTCAGCATAGTTCTGTTTCAACCTTTCCGTTAATTCATACTGCTGTTTGTAAAAAAAACTATTAACATTGCTGGATAATTTAGGCTCCCAACTTCTACTATTTATTTGTCAAAACTTGTATCTGTACAATCAGATTCTCCAAGTTGTGTGCAGTTCACAGCACGCAGAATATTTAAATGTGCAAGGTGTAGTAATCCAAAAAAAATGTCATTAAAAAGTTATTAAAAGGTGTGTGTTAATGTAACACAGAGTCTTCTCAGGCCTTGTTGATGAGGCCAGCAGCAGTGTAAAAACTGTTCTTGTGGCGTGAGGTTTTGGTCCTGATGGACTGCAGCCTCCTACCAGAGGGGAGTGCCTCAAAAAGTTTGTGTCCGGGATGGGAGGGGTGCCCTGCACACTTCAGGATCCTGGAGCAGTACAGGTCCCGAAGAGGTGTCAAGTTGCAGCCGATCACGTTCTCAGCAGACCGAATGATGCGCTGCAGTCTTGCCCTTGTTCTTGGCGGAGGCAGCAGAGTACCAGATGGTGATGGAGGTGGTGAGGATGGAGTGTTGAAGGTGAAGAAGTGCACCGTCATTGTCATTGCTGATTTCTTGATGAGGGAGCTGATGTTCAGCTCAAGCGTTTAACCTCCGTGGCTGGGAAATGAAGCTAACGCGGAAGTGTCAAAAACTGCAGTTCCACTTGAGGCTGGCTCCAGAAGTGAGTCAGTCTCCATAAGTCCCCATGTTAAAATGTCCAACTTCACAGCAGAAATAAACATGTTTACAGCCTGGTACAAAAAACAGTTTTGGTCTCTATAGCTAATTTCCCCGTTCATGACAACTGTACTGAGGGTGAATTTTTATACAACTCACCTGTTCAAATTATATTAAGGGGGTGCTGTTACAGATGGCTTGTTCATCGTCTGTCATGCTCTGTTCATTCTTCATACTGTCATTGGTTCAGCCCTGTGCAAGACTAGTATCAACATTGCCACCATCTCTATGAACAGATATCTGCATATGAATGCAGAAATTGTGGGAAATGGATCAAGATTTTGGCATCAGAAGTGTTCTGGTTTCCGTTTGCAGTCTGAGTGGTACTGACCAGTCACATTGCAGTGGGCTTGCGTGCAGGTGAACAAGTCTGTATGGAGAGCAAAATAGGCGGAATGCATTGGCTGAAACCCACCGGCTGTTGTCTGATGACAGTTCAGCTTTTTTTGTCTGTATGAATGGCCCTGCGAGACTATGCTGATTATACAAGAGTGGACACAATATCACAAACACCTTACACCATCTAATGTGTTGTTGCGTTATCTTTTATTGCAGTGCATTTGTATTGGATTGGATACATTGTAAGGAATACTGAATTCTTCCCACTGCAACCTCTAAAACAACAGGACCACATGAGTAATGCAAAAGCACAGCAGATTATGTAAACAGAGCAAAGAGGTGAATCTATCTGACACAGCATCAAACATTACAAGGTTCACAAATGTAGGATTTTCTATTTCCATTCAGACCTAATGTACTCTGTGTTCCTTTTGACTCAAATCAAATCATATTTTCCTGTAGTGTGGACTGTCCCCATGTCCCCTAAAAGCCATAGATAAAAACCCCTGCAGGGATTGAACTTTTCCCAGATAGCTGTATTTTCTGTAATATGAAATGGAATCAATATGGTCGCCATGCAGAAACACATTCAGGCGCTCAATTCAGGTTCATTTCATTCTCCATCCAGTTTGCTCTTTCTCTCTTTAAGAAGGAATAGATAGCGCTGGTGGTGGTGGAGTCGAGGGGGGTGTTTGGTCCATATGGTGTTTTCCTTACACTCACTCACATACATTCCTACATTACAGTCAGTGGACTGTCTGTAATATCCAAGTGTGGACCTGGTAATTTTTTTTAATGCCAAGAGAGGACTCACAACCTTGACCAGTGTCTACCTACCAAAGAGGGGCCCTACATAAATTTTAACTGTCCTGATCACTTACCAATAATGATCTCAAAATTTAAGCCACTAAAGATTTAAATGAATTTAATATCTTTCCTATGAAATATCAGTTACTTTAAGTTTGTTAATCATTTAAAGAGAAATCATTTTAATTCATGACAAAATTCAGCATATTATTTTCTGAATGAAACACAATCCTGATTTGATCTTCTGCATTTAACATCCATATTGTAGTGTGAATATCACTTCAGGCTATCTAAAAGGGCACCTATGTCTTTATGTGCTTGCTGAGAGAGGACTAGCGTGGACATTAATTTCAGTCAGTCTTTTTCTTGAATAAATACAGTTTGAATTTGAATAATTTAATAAAACCAAATGATATATTATTTACCATGTCCCCTGCTTTTCCAGAACACGTTTAATACATCACATCAGCCAGCACTGATCGAATAATAATAGAATTTAATTAAAACATTTGACCAAGTATAGTGCGCCGCCAACTGAGGTCCACAGTTGGATAGGTACACAAGTGAACACACACACCTACACACACACACACACACCCTCACATTAGAAACATGCACAACGTGCCTATTCATCCAGGCATTGAGTTGAGTAATGAGTGGTTTTAGTGAAGGGGACAGCTCACCTTCTTACCAACCCTTCTCAAGGAGACTTCTGATCATTGTTGTCAGCTACAGCTAAGCACGTTAAATGGATACTGCACTGTCCGAGGGTGTGTGTGTGTGTGTGTGTGTGTGTGTGTGTGTGTGTGTGTGTGTGTGTAATTTGAGATGGAAAGAAATGTGTGCACGTATGAAATCAACAGAGGAAGGAAATGGAGTGTAAGTTTATGTCTTTTCTCGTATGTGTGTAAAACAGATTGTGTCTATGTATGTCTATATTTCTGTGTGTGTGTGTGTGTGTGTGTGTGTGTGTGTGTGTGTGTGTGTGTGAGAGAGAGTGGCACTCCCCAACACCTTACATCTGTCTCCCATTATGATTAGGACAAACCCACTGATAGATGTATAATGGACTTTCCTTTCTGTGTGTGTGTGTGTGTGTGTGTGCACATGTGTGTGAAGGGAACATTTAGCAGCCAATCAATCACGAGCTGTCAGATGGGTAAGTGTGGGGAACAGTGTCAGGAAAGGTGACACACACGCGCACGCTCATGCTCCCGTGCACAGGTATACACACACATGCAAAACTTCAGCCAGCAGGTGGAAAAAAATGCAGAGGTTATTTAAGCATTCAAGTAAAGCGCCGATATTTCCTGAGTCTAAACTTACAGTTCATGTTAATATCCAGAACAAAAGTTTTTCTCAACAAGTTTCTGATCTCGACCTCTGCTAAAGATCTGGTTAAGTTTAGGTCACTGTGACTTCTTGTGGTGGTGGTCAGGAAAATACCGCCTTCATGGATGAAAAGCCCAATGTTGCAATATTACAACATTTCCGTAAAAACTTACTAAAACATAAAATTTTTGAAAACACTCCATTTTCACCCCCAAAAGGCCTCCTACAGCAACATCTGAATGGTTGATTTTTTTTTTTTTTGCGTTTTTCTATATTTGGGTTTTACAGGATTAAAGCAGTAAATACTGATTGTTGGTCGGAGAGACAAGAAAAGTACATCTCTATCTCCATCCAGAGTTTTTGTGGTGGCACAATAACGTCATGACATCATCGCCTTTGCTACCAAGAGTGGTAGTCATTATTCACTCGACCACAAGAGGTTGTTGTCAAGAAATGAGAAACATGGAGGTCATTTTAAACCCTTAAATTGCACCGGGCATGGCCGCAGTGCCGCGACCGCTTTAGCTGCTCGGGGCCATTCTGGACAATGACTGAGGTTCCACCAAAGGCGCCGCAGTGTGTCAGAAGTGGTTTGGTCGAGTGACAGACATTGAGCGAGCGCCGGCCTCAATGAAGCTGGTTAATCAGCGAAATAAAAAGTTCTTTCCTGATATTTGCTCCTTCAAAAAAGTTAAATGGCAACTTTGATGAATAATCAGGTCAATTTTGGACCTCGGCTGTTTCATGCGCTCTCTCACGGTGGGAAACTCAGGAAACTTTTTTGGGTGTTCTGTGTGTCAAGGTTGTCTTGGCCCGCCCTGGTTTATATTTGTCATCGCCTACTGTATCTAATGTTGTTACACTCAAATATGGTATATCCGGTGTGATTTTCCACTAGCTATGAATTATGTGTGGGTTATAATAATAATACATCTACCAGCCAGCTCATTCATGTGTGTATGAATGTCATCTTCTAAAACAAACCCAAAACAAACATCTCTGACTGGTAAAAGCTAACTGAGCTCAGGAAACTTGGATGAAAAGTCAAAAGAAGTTTGATTGTAATTGACTCAAAGTTGAGATGAGGACTTTCTGGCCCCGACTGGCCTTCAGGAGCAAACACACACTGACACGCTGACACCACATAGTGTAGCTATACAGTCCATTCTCCAGCATCACTCCCACATATCCTTCACATCAATCTGACACATTCTTCCACCCGACTCATGGAGCGGCGGCCAAATCCCTCAGTGAAGCCACAGAGATTCACTGCACTTTGAAAAAAAGGTGATTTACAACCTGTACTTTGTGCAAGACGGAAGGTATTACATTCTCTATTCGGTCTTCATGCACTGCACTGCATTGCTTCTCTCTCACATACGCAGAGATACAACAGAACACAAATGTGGACAAAGCCTGACAGATCTTTGAAACATGAACCTGAACACAGACCGGAAGAGGAACAGAGCTACGGATTGACAGAAACTATCGATACATTTGCACATACAGTAAACAAACGGTGAACATTCCATCCAGTGTTTGTTTCATTCTATACACACAGTAAATCGTCTGAGCTTTGAAGGTCAAATTTCTCAAGGCCATGTCCATCTCAAGATAGTGTACTTTTTACTCTGTGTTGCTCTGGCAGCTGAAATTAATAGTTATTCTAAATATTTTATATGCTAAGATCATTAAATACAATAAATTTAAGTTAAACTATGCAGTAGTACATATCTGCTGGACCAACACAAAGACAATAAGCAGTCATAACCATAAATGACTGCTCAGTGGTTATGCATCAATAATCTAACACTATAAACACAGTATCACATTACATACTTATTTTTACTTTTTTTTACTGGAAACTTTCTGCAGTGATGGAGATAAATGAAATCAGCAGAGCTGATAAACTGATGAAGCCCTTTTAGATGAGTAGTGCAACTGTTCCGATATTTATTTGGATGCCGATACCAAACATTAATACCAAAACAGGTCATCCAAATTAAATAACAAAAATTCATCACTTTTTTTTTTAGCAGCATTTTCTGGTCAGATGCCTCCACCAGGGCAGCATCATTTATCTATGCTGGGTTATGAATCACAAAAAAAAACAAAAAAAAACATGCATTATATTGACCTTACAGAGCTATGATTAACGTTACCTTAGATTTGGGACAGAAACAGCGCGATTAAGGTCACTATTTTAAAAGTAACCAGCATTGACTGTCAGTAGGAAACAGGAAACAAACAGTAGTCAAAGCCTGACACCCAACCTCTTTTTTCACAACAGACGCTGTGTTGCTTTCTTTAGCTCCCAGTGGACGACAGTCATAATTCATAGGAACGTTAGAGAGCTTTGTCACCTGAGCATAAACACATGTCGTTCTTACGTTTTTCCTGAAACAACTGATCCTGTCAAAACTCTTTTTGCACAGTTCCATATCATATGTCACTTATTAAAAAGAAAAACATGTGCAGACATTCACAAATATAGGCTGTAACAAGTGAACACAACACAAACTTAGAAAGGTTTGTTTGTTAGCCTGAAGCAGCGACTGAGGGCAAACAAACGCGGGTATGAAAGCACCTCTCAGTGTGAGCTCGAGCGTATGGATGTGTGAGGCATTATGTCTGACAACTGTGTGTGTGTGTGGGGGCGTGTATGCGCGCATCATTATATGTGGAAGCGTTTCAAAGCACTCTGTGTAAACAGATGGACACTTTGACCTGAACATTTGTTTACATGCAGAATTAGGAAGATTAAAACTGACACGGTAAACCTCAAACTGAAACAAAAAGTCCAGATTAAAATGCTAAAATTCAAGAAGAGCGCAGGCCACGACAGCAACGGAATACACTCGTAGACACACACTTGCATACTAACATACCAAATGTGATTCTATAATGATTCTGTAAAGAGGAAAAGAAGACATGATCTAACCTGAGTTACTCTGTTTCACATCAAACTTTCAACACCAGAGCAGTCTAACTTTGTGTTTTCACCCTCTGAGGACTAAGCCATTTTTAGCCCATTTTCTCTTCATATAAACAATATGTAATGTATATGGAACACCATGTGTTTGGTACCATGTGTTTGGTAAGAACCTAGGCTATCTTATGCATGCATGTAATGTGCATAAAAAGGAAGTATGAGTGAAAATTCTACAATACAACTAAAGAATTTCAAAAACGAAAAGTAGATTTGTCATTTTTTACTCAAAATCACACCTCAAACAGTAAGAGTACGAGTTTTTCAATCAAATATGTGAAGAACAATAAAATAATGCACTTTCAACACAAAAAGGCCAAAGCGTTACTGCCTCATTTTCCTCATGTCACTTTGCAAAGCAAAGACCCTCGAGGAAGTTGAGGAGACACCTGTAATGCAATAAAAATGCTATTTATGATGCAGACACAAACCATACATCGCCGTCTTCAGCGTAATCCCAGGAGAACAGTGCATAAAAGAGGTAAAATAAGAAGTGTAAAATTAGTTTGATGTTGACTGTAATCAGGCGAATGATGCCTTACGACACTAAATCACACACCAACAACTATTTCACTGATTTTGGTGAAGTGGCAAATTCTCGAGGATGTTGCCATTTTTAAATGTTGCCATCTCCATGAAATATTTCTAATACCTCACAATGCACATCAAGAATACGTTGATGGCTATTGCCTCTAAAACTTCATGATGCATTATGAACAAGTAAGAAGAAGCAAACAAGGGGTGATATGTGGACTACTAACAACTGGATCTGTTATCAACTCAAATACAAACCCCACTGGACAGAAGTATTTGTACATACATACACACACATAAAATCCCAGTACAATACAACACAAACAAAGCCACTGATGATCGGCTGTCAAATATGAGCAAAACAATCCATGGACAAATATTTGTTGTGACAGGGGACACAAACCAAATGCTAATTTTTGCAGAGACCACAGAGGATTTAATCTGTGAACAACAGCAAGATTGACTGGAAGGTTAGTTGAGAGAAATCAGTGTAAAAACTATTCAAAGAAACAAACAAATGAGAACAAAACAGAACCAAGAAGTGAGCGACGGGAAACAAATAACATCAGCAGGGGAAGAAATGTTCCAAACTTAAATGTGTGTGGGTGTTTGGGAGGTGACGTCTGGGTGAAGAGTGCATCGGAAAGGTTTCAGACACGATTTATGGTAGAAATCTGACAACGCACTTTTGACCGCAATCAAACGCAAATATACACGTTACCTTCATTTCCTGTCCTCTAAACCAAACTGTCAGGCAACTTGTTGCAGATGTGCAGCCCAGTAAAATGTCCTGACCGTGGAGTTGCTGTTGCTCAATAAGCTCCTGCGGACATTTGGTTCTCTTAATGCAAATACAAGAGCGTGCGCACACACACACACACACACACAGAGTAATTCCTGCTGTATCACACTCAAAATAGCCATTTCATTATTCAGTATTCAGGAGTTGAGTCCCAAGGGGGCTAAAGTAAAAAGCTGCTGAAGTGTGTCTATGAATGAGTGCACATTTCAGACACCTCAAGGACATTAAACTCAGATGGCTGTTGATTGCTTATATTCTGCGTAGCTCTACGTGTCCAGGCTGTGTCATGTACATGTTATTTTGAGCCTCGGTGAGTAGCAGTGAGGGGACTCTAACTCCTGAATGTTTACAATGTCCGTCTCTTTAGTGTGTTTTCCTTTTTAGAGTTCCGTCTAAATGTCTAGTGACCTTAAAGAGTGGACACAAGCTACAGTATCCCACAAGGCAATGTAAAATACTGTACAATCCATATATACAGAAGCAGAGAATCCTCATTGGTCGCTGCTGTATGTTGCTGCTATGCATCTATATGGTCTTCATGTTTGGGAGGTCAAGATCAGCTAGTGCACAATATGAGAGAAGTAGACGTCGTTACACAGTCAACTGTAATAAACCTTAATTGTGAATTAATTTTAGGAAATTTGTCTTGTAAATGTGAGAAACTGGTTCCAGAACAGGCAACAGGCAGTGTAAATTATCTAAGTTTTCAGCTTTTCTGAGTTTCTACAAAAATGTACATTTCTATGCAGATGATAGTGTTATAAAGCTGTACGTTAGCTTGATAACATGCTTGCTAAAAACAGGTACAGGAGTTTAGCCTGTAGTGTTTGGGGGTTCTTGTCCCATGTTGAATGTCATTAAAGTACTGTCATAGCAGAGAGCTGGTTCCTGTCTTTCATTCCACACTGCTTGCCACAATATGTTATTTTATTTTATTCTCTAGAACCATTTGGCAACCCCCTAGACAATTATCCCTGAGTCCATGACTCCTAGTTTGAGAACCACTGCTGCAAAATAAATATAGTATTTTGTAGTATTATGGGTTAGGTTTGTGAGAGTGCCCACTTTCATTTAAAGGGGTTATTTTGGCCCATTTTAGTGGTACTGGTCATATTTTGATGACCGGTATTTACCAGCTACACGCACATCATGTTAATGAATGCTCTTAGTATGTTTTGAATCGAAACCTCTATACACATAATGTTATATGCCACTCTCTGTTTTTGATCCATGATTAATGTTGTGTTGAATGTAAGCGGACCCAAAATGCAAACACTACCAGAGACCAGAGTCATTTTAAACAGTTTATTGACAAAACCAGAGGGGATGGTGCGAGGGCAGGTGGAGACAGAGCTAGATGTGGCAGCAGGGTTCTAACTCCTGCTGCAGAACTTTTGATGCCATATTAATGCAATATGAAAATGTCTAAATGGTGCATGTGATACATAATGTGTTGGTGGTATACCTTTACGACAGATGTTTCAGATGTTTGCCTCCCCTCGCCTCAATTCATTCCAATTAGACAAGTGAGGGTCTGTAATGGACCAGCCGGCAATTCTAGGTGGTTGCAGCTGTACATTTGCATTTTAATACATAGTAATGTTTGTCTACTTTCTGTGGCTACAAACATATTTACTGCAGATAAAGCCTGTCATTACCGTTACCTCAGCAAGAAAACAACTCTCCCTAAACTTAACCCTAACGCTAAGAACAAGAAGAAAGAAAAAAAGTGCTGTTCAACCTGGTATCGTCAAGGAGAACTGACGCTTTAAAGGAAGCCTCATATTTGCAGGTAATGCAGCAGGTACATGACTATGAATGAATAACGCTAACACAGCCAATACAAACTGTTGAGTTTTTTTTATCAAATGTGCATTCAAAACACATAACTCGGTACAATTTAATTTGCAACTGAGAGGTGTCTGATAGCACGTATTCAAAACACTTTCCGGACTTTTCTTAATCTCGCTTTGATAAATGAGTTGCGCTGCGAGGAAAGAGCACTTTTCTGAGCAACCATAAGCCCTCTAAACAGATTACAAAGACTTATGGGTAAATAGAGGCAGCGAGGGTGAAAAAAAAGAAAGAAAAAAAAAAAAAAACGAACATCCTTTTTAATAGAGCTTCCTGGAAGCAGAGTGTGGTAATGTGACGCAACTGTTTCTCTTCCCGTCACTCGCTGATGAGAAATAAATGAATGAGATTAAGGTTTTAACACTGCTTTACGAGTGTGTGTGTGTAAAAGTGTCAGAGGGAAAAAGACAGAGTGATATTATGATACGGCTGCAAGAGGTTCAATTTGGCCTCTTTTCAAAGTGGTTTAAGCCGTGCGGTTGGTGTGGGCTGCAGTATGTGTGGGTTTGTCTGGATATGAGAGTCTTTCGGGGTCATCTCAGTTTCTTTCAGGGAGATATTGATAGACATGGCCCTGTTCCTGACCTCTGAAGTACTCCATTCAGTACATGTATGTGCACATACAATAGGGATGTTTAAAAAAAAAGCCTCATTCAGGCATCTCTTTCTCACAAAGTATTCATTACATTTAGTCATTCAGCTGACGTTTTTATCCAAAGCGACGTGCAAAAAAGGGAAACAATCAAGGTACAGTGTGAAAGGACATGTTTGTGCAGCAAAGTACTATTCACATAGGATCAAGGTCCAGTTGTAGAGGGGGATAGATTTATCATGTCCAGTTGTTGGTAGTGTTGGAGAGGGGGTCTTCAGGAGGTTTTTAAAGGTAAGAAGTGGTAGGACGTTCCACCAACGGGGAACAGAAGCGGGGAACAGTGCAAAGCGGCATGACCGGGCGACTGTCGACACATGATTAGAAAATGTTAGTTGGTCATCAATCATGACTCTTAAGTATCTCGCTACCCTGGTGGGGCGTAACATAGGGAGTCAATTTCGATGTTGATGTCAAGTGTGTAGTAGGTTTGGCTGGGAGGAGCATCAGTTCAGTGTCATGGTTTGTCTTATTTTATTTCCAGATATTAGAAATCGAATTGTCACCATGGTGCCTTGGAGATGCTGCACAAGAAGCTCAGTTTTAGTTTATCATAGATTTTCAGCATTTGATTTTGTTTTGAAATGGTAAATTCTTGAGTTATTATAATAAAGGATAAAAGAGACAAGCTCCCATATATTGTAGGACAAGAAAGTGATTTTTTAGGATTCCCAAAGTTCTCTGCCTCCAAGTAATTCTTTACTGCTATCGATCCACAATCCCGTCAAACCATTTTACAGCATGGCACTGTAATAACCTCGAGCCACCTTTGGCTGTAAACTGATGTTTACCGTGTAACATATAAAGCAAAATTTAGGAGAAAAGAGAGAAAACAGGAGAAGAGAATAGAAGCTATAAAGAAAAAATAAACAGTTGCACCCTGCTTAGCATGCAAGCACACACATACACGCGCCTCTTAATTGACATTCTATAATTTGGTCGGTGAACGCTGTACTGTTTTGTCACATACAGAAAATCACAATCAGTCTCGAGAAACAAACACGCAAAGACATGCACACTCGCTCAAACACACAGCTTTGTGGCAACTGCATTCTTTCCCCAGGAGGGAAGCTGATACAAACATAAAAGCAGAGAATTTCATATTGGCTTCTCAAAGTGTCTCTGTTCTCCCCTGGGTGAGTAAACATTAGCATTCCAGTGATTCTCTGTAATATCCTAATCTGCTGTGTGTCAGTCTGCAGTTTCCTCTGTTAAAATAGGCTCTCATTTGCTGTTGTGGACATAACTGCAGGTTCAGAATATTTTACATCGATAATTATCCGTTATGATAACCTCATGATGTTATGTAACCTGTGGACAATGTAAAGGGTCCTGGCAGCCCGGCTGTAAAGTTTAATAAATCGGCCCATGGTCCAACTGTCCAAACTAATATCTGTTAACACGTATTAAACCAACAGGTAAAATGTTCTCCATGAAGAACCACTTTAGATTCAAACAAATTTGTGTTGAACTGCAGATGCAATGATGAAATTTATCAAAAAGTCCAAAAACAAAAGGATCTGCTGGTACTGGTTCTTTTGGTAGAAGTCTTCAGAAAATAAAGTCTGATTGTGTTTTGTTCATCACTGCCTGGAGCCGTTTTTAAATCATGATTTGCATGATTTTATCAGACTGCAACTGGCAAAAAAACAAAACCTCTGACTGCCTCAGGACAAAAGGAAAGCAGGTGTAAATCCTTGAATTCAGTAGACATTACAAGCTGCAACTACAAACGCTGTTTAGCTCTTTGAGTTTACTGGTATTGATTACATGAAGCACTTTAGATGATGCTGAAATTTCTTCAACACCAAACAGTCCATTCATGTTTGACTTAGCACTGTATCCAACAACTCTTGACTTAGATCAGTTCTCTCTCTCTTTTAGAAATGCTCTACTTTCCAGGTGGTCCATACTGGAGGTCAAATAAGGTCACCATGCTAAAGTCACCATGCTAAAGTTAGTGACAGCAGTGAAGTATGAATTCATGTAGCAGCTATTTCTTTTCTTTTCTTCTTTACTGAAGCCCAGTTCAATTGGTTTCACATCAGAACAACACAGTATTACTTAAACAGGAAAGAAAAATCCTTACCTTTCTGACAGGTATTACAGACGTTACCGATATACCTGCCAAGAACTGATCAACACCTGACACCATATGTTATGGTTATTTGGGGATTTTACAATTGGAAAAATGGTAATGTGTAGCTTTTGGCAATGATCAAAATACTCATAATAGTATGCAGTGAAAATGTGTTATGCAGAAGGTTGGGGAGTATGGTAGTGCAACAAAAAGCACATGCACTACAGTGAAAATGATATGTGTTGTCCTAAACAACCAACCTTTGAAACCACAGCAACATTTCATCCTCAGAAACTCAGAGGAACCTCGGTGGACTAAACAGAGCTTTGCCTTTAAAGATTTTTGATGGGATACAAGCTGTTAGGGTACAACTTTTCAGCAAGTAACACCACTGATTGGTCAAATGCAAGCTTCAAGACATTCCATTTTACTAAACCAGTTGCCAGTAACGACTGGCTGCCAACAAGTTGATTGAAAAACAAAAGCAGCAGGAAGAAAAAGACTTGAAATGAAGAGAAACAAACAGACAGAAGTCTGGCTTTTGAAATGTGATATGTTGTTATAAAGAATTATAATTCATTGACTTCAAACAATCAGACACATTAATTATTTCTGTCTCTACTTCAGGGGTTAGGATGTGCTTTTGCATTTAAAGTAACGACCTTTTACTTTCGGAATTGTCCAGAGAACTTGATATCGTACCAACCTCTAAACATACTGGGTTCCACTTAAACATTTAAATGGTCTACATGTTTACAACTCTGCATTATAGCATTCAACAGTTGAATATGATCACCCACGTCAACTGACATATTAAAAAATAACCCAGAAGGCCCTGGCAGAACAGCAGTCTGAGGCACAGACCATGGAGCCACAACACCTCTGGTTTGAATTTGGCTTGGATCTTTTCATGCCTGACCTGCCCCCCACTCTCTCTCCCCATGTCCCCTGTCACTCTCAGCTGTCAAACTGTCCAATAAAGGCAAAATATCCAAAAATACATTTCTACACCTGCACGGCTCAGAAATGCCTTGGGACCATTGGCAGTCTCTCTTTTATGCAGGTCTCTACCATCGATGTTCTTCTGAAAGGTTTAAATATATCCCCAATGCCCTCACACTCCGCAAGCAACTATTAACAATAACATGTTAGCAAAATTCATAAAACGGACAAATGTGAAAGCTGATCCCTCTCAAAGTTGTTGCTACAACATGAACATAATCAAATCTTCACAGTTACTATGATTGAGATGAGCTGCTAGTTGCCTCAGATTGGCGTTTCCATGCCCCAAAGAATAATGGCTGAATTCCATGTATACCACAACATCAGGATTCAACCTCTTCAACATTTTCTTTCTACTTCACATCTCTGTGTGAATATTACAATCTAAAAGTGATTTGATTTGTTTTTCCCCAATCATAGCTTTTAAGCAATAAAGCAGATGTTTCACACAGTTGTGCTGGATTTCGTTTGTAGCCTTTAAGGAATGACTAAATAATGGAAGAGACAGATTTAAGTGTCTTGAGCACCAAGCTGTTATATCGACACATTTCTTGCAAAATGTAGTCAAGTAGAGTCACAGCAGGATGAAGTTTACAATATTCTTCACTAAAGCAAAGACAGGTGAGTTTTACTCACTTTACTGGTTTGATTACAGCATGGCTGGAGTCTTAACGTTGGTTTGATTTCTGTTATGTGATTTTCTTTATAAGAACAGTTCATTTGAGGATTTTCAGTCAGGATTTAGAGTGCATCATAACACAGAGACAGCACTAGTGAAAGTTACAAATGACCCCCTAATGGCATCAGACAAAGGACTCATCTCTGTACTTGTCTTTTTAGATCTTAGTGCCGCAACTGACGCCATTGACCATCAATCAAAGGAACCGCGATAAGCTGGTTTAAGTTTTATTTCTCAGATCAATCTCAGTTTGTTCACGTTAATGATGAATCATGCATAGCAATGTAAGTCATGGAGTTCCACAAGGTTCTGTACTTAGACCACTTCTATTCAGCGTATATGCTTCCTTTAGGCAACATTATTAGGAATCACTCCATTAACTTCCATTGTTATGCCGATGGCACCCAATTATATTTATCAATGAAGCCTGATGAAACCAATCAGTTTGCTAAACTTAACATAAAAAAACTGGATGACCTGCAATTTTTTGATGCCCCCCTCTCTCTTTAACTCAACCGTAGCCAATCACCGTTAAGGCTAGGTTCTGCCTTTTGAAAGGAAGTGTTTCCTCGCTACCGTCGCCAAGTGCTTGCTCCTGGTGGGATTGTTGGGTCTCTGTAGATAATGCTACAAAGAGTACGGTCTAGACCTGCTCTCTATGGAATGTGTCATGAGATAACTATTACTGTGCTACAGCAATCAGCAGCTGAACATATCACGTGTTATTACGCTGATTCAAACCTGATAACCTTCAAACTAAAACACAGGAACCTTCTTGCATGAGCTCTCTCTCTCTCTCTCACAAACAGAGTGTAAACAATGGAGCCCATAATATCAGCTGGGTGATGTAATCACTACAGTGATGTGATCCACTTTGTTTCCGCGGGTAACTCACTTAGAGACACATTATGCTGGATGGATGAATGGAGGGATGAATGGATTGAAGAGAGGAGGGCAGGGTGAAAGAAAGAAAGAAAAAAAAATAGATGGATGAGTTTAGGAGAGGGAGGGAGGGCGGAGGATTGAATGGTGGAGGTAGAAAAGGGGGTATCAGGCAGAAAAGGAGAGGGCGAAGAAGGGAAGGAAAGATGAGAGGAAAGAGGATATGAGGCAAGAGGAAGGTGAGCTGAGGAGGACAGTAGGAGGTAATTTGTTTAATTTAGATTAATTAAAAAAAAAAAAGGTTAGAGATTTTTTAGTATAAAATTTGAAGAGGTGAGGAGAAGAAGAAAGGAGGAATGTAGAAGTGACTTAAAGAGAACATGACAGAGATAGAAGCAAAGTGATATTAGATAAACTAATTACAACAGACCCTCCTTTTCCTGCACTCTCGCTGCCTCCGTCTATATCTATCCATCTCTACTGCCGGTCATCGCCTCATTCTCTCCGACTTTCCCGGAATAAAAGCGTGATGTTTTCCCGCCGATGGCGAGCGGCTCTGCTTCCCGCAGGCTCTTTAAAGTGAAACCGGATACGTGAACATCCAATCGGAAAGCTTTTAACTAACAGTGCTATGGGTTGCCAGGTGGGTAAAGTATTTAGCAGTCGGGACACTCAGAGAGAGAGAGAGAGTGTGTGTGCGTGTGTGTGTTTGTGTGCGCATGCATGTGTCAGTGAGTGAGGAGTAAAGCATTTAGTGGTCAAGGGACTCACTGGAACTGTGTGTTTGTGTGTTGCGTGGATGAGTAAATCCAGGTCTTTATGTCTTTTAAGGAACGTTCAAACAGCAAGATGATGTCAGATTCTACAGAATATAGCAGAAACAGAATATAACATGCATAACTATGTTTTAATTAGTGTATAATCACCTGAAAACAACAACAGTTATGTTTGGATGAAGCCTCACACCCCTGACAAGTCAACAGTTCATCACAGGGCACGTAGAGACAAACAACCCATCCACACTCACAGTGCCTGACAGAGTCTGACCTCCTTGTACGGGGTCACCTTTCTTCACACACCTCAGTACAATGTTGTGTTTGTGATTCTGGTCCTGGTGTTACTCAGTATCAGATCTGAACCTCATTTTGTGGCATTGCCCTGAAGAGGTGTGCACACTCTCAGCCCATGTTCTTTAATAGGTATTAGTTATGTGGGAGATAGGTTATCACTTATACATCTGGCCCAGTATTGTGGTGAATGAAGCATCTACAAGTGTGTATGTTTTGTATAGTGTGTACTGTATATCTCAGGTTCTTCAGTCTGGGATATTGTATGTGCAGATATTTGCACACTTGTGTTTTTCTACTTGACAATATTGTTTTTTTTTCACGCTTAGTAGTCATACTTGTTTTAGGACACTGTATATGTATATGTGTGTGTGTATGTGTGTGTGTGTGTCAGTTTCATCACTGTCTGCCAGGACTACTTAGCAGAAACCTCTCATAGATTTCAAGCCCATGAATTATTCACAAAGGAAAAAGTCTATCCTCCTATTTCTTTTCTTTAACCCCTGCACCACCTCCACCGACACACACACACACACACACACACACACACACACACACACACACCTCCTCCCATGTATAATTACATTAGGGTGACTGGTATTGCACTTCACACAATGGTGGCAAAAAAGAAAAAAAGAAAAAGTCTTTCTCAGGCAGAATAGATGCACTTCATTTTCAACAATCAAGGTACGCTGTGTAATAATTTCACACCCGCTCCTGTCGTCCCGCCACCGAATTATTTATTGGAACACGTTCACTGGTGGAACGTGAATCACCAACAACAAACTTTTTTTTTTTTCCTCTGCCATCCTGCAGTCTCTTTCTTTCTCTGAATATTAAACTAAAGGCAGATATGGCAGCTAAAAGGGGAATTTCATTAGCATAATGAGGAGCAGGAGCGAGAAGGAGAGTCTTTTTCATTAGGTTGTGTGTGTAATCCACAGTATTTGAAAGCAAGGTTAAGCGGGGATGTGTTTAATTGCCTGCTTAGAGGGTTTTTTGTAAATTAATTGCTGTGGAACTATACGCCAGAGACATAATGGAAGAAAGGTGTCCACGTGATGTCATCCGTACAAATTGATGTGTGAAGATATTGGCAGACGCCTTCATACCCCGCGGAGGTACCGTAGAGCTACATTAGGCTTGTTTGTGCAGATTTTCGTTCTTTGAGTGAAAGAGAGGAAAAAGAAAGGAACGAAATGAGGACGAAGAGAGCAGAAGTGATTTCCAAGGATAGAAAAAAATGAGTCAAACAGGAAGAGAGTAAGACAGAGTGAGGTGAGAGAGAGAGATGTCAGCCTGTCATTAGAGGTGTCAGATCAAAAAACACTCAAAAAGTTTTGTTGGGAGGTGAAAAAACGGACAATTCTGTCATGGCCAAACACCATCTGGGATAAACAACCAGTTTACCAAAGACGCACATGTCATCTTTACTTCCTTAAAAAAGGTCCAACGTGGAAGATTCAGGGGCCTCTATTATATAAATATTACGTTAAAACCTTCATCTGAACACACTCATGCCACATCAATGCATTTTACTAACTCAGCTTCCCCGGAGTTTTTCTGCCTTTCTCATCTTGCAAGTTCTCATGGATCGCAGCTACTATTAGTCATATCTCCTTTATAATTCTAGTTATCATTATTATTATTGCTGCTGTGCATCTTCATCCCTCTCTCTAAACTCAACTGGTTGAAGATGTCCATCCACCATGATCCGGGTTCTGCCTCTTAAATGAAGTTGCCACTGTCGCCAGGTGCTTGCTCATGGTGGGAATTGTTGGGTCTCTGTAAATAATATTTTAAAGAGCACGGTCTAGACCTGCTCTGTGTGAAAAATGTCATGAGATAACTGATTGATGACTGATGATGATTTGGCACTAAAACACTTGACATTAAAAGGAAATGATTACATCAATAATCTAATTCATATTTCATAACATATTAGTTCAAGACCTGATGTTTCTTTAGCTGTGTCCATGCACTTTGGGTTAGAAAATGTAAATAATTATAATAGAGAGGTCAGGATTGGGGCCAAGAAACAAAGCTGAACTGTACATTTACGATATGCATCTCTCCAGTTGACTGAATCAAATTTAACTGGTTTAACTGATTTTTTCTTTCATGTCGTTTGACTTCTCCTCGATATAATACGTTGTATTTTGACTTTTAAACTGTGCTGTCTGTGTTTTCTGTGTTTGTGTACATGTCTTCTCTATTTGAGAATGAGCTCGAGGGGTCAGACATCTCTATTAGATTATGTGTGTGTGTGTGTGTGTGTGTGTGTGCGGCTGGCAGTGAGGGAGCGAGCGGGTCAGCCATGACAGACCAACAGATAGAAAATCAATTGCATGAAGAAGCAGCCCGCAACAACCACAGCCATATTTACTAACCCGCCCACACATCAGCCTCCGTACACAGATCATACAAAAGCCGCATTGACATGTTGCAGCTATTTTAAGTAGCGCCTTGACTCGTGTCCCTCTGGACTGTGAGCGCTTCTCAGTGGTGTGTCATTTGATAAATGTCACTTGGAGATGGATTCATATCGTACGCAAGCACAACAGTAACATAGATATGGAGATGGATTGTATGTGCAGTTTTTACTGTGAGTGTCTTCTGTCTCCCCTGGCATGAGGCGTGAAAAACAGAAGTTTTAAAAATCGTTATTTTTCATGGAAAGCAAGAGAAGAATAATCAAATAGAATAAATAATAAAAAAATAGATTATCTGGCAGTTCAGCAGTGTCAATTTCCCACATTTTAGTCTGCTTGGCCTGAGGGTGTGCATTATTTTCAGATAACTACACGGCTCTGACAGAGTTGCCTCATAATTGTTCTAAATGAATACTTTTAGCTGTAGGGCTGCTTGTTTCAGCACTTAAAAGGCTACTAGCAGTAATGTTCATTAGATTGAAACAGATAGTGTCACTGTAAAATATCCATCCAGAGCAAATATGAAAATATGAATAAACAAACTGTCGACCTTTCTATAGCTTTAGTTTGGTGAGGGATGAATGCCTCGTTGACGCCAAAGACATCCCACCTTCAGTTAAAGATGAAATACTAACTGTAATTTATAATATTTTGTCAGACTAAGTCTAAAACCCCTAAAACATTCAATTTAAGATTATATAAGCATAGACTGTATATATCGTGGACGTAGTCTCCATGACGTCACCCACAGGTTTCTGAAGAGCCGTTCTGAAGCTCAGTGTGGTGGCTCCAGTCATCGTCATCTTGGCAGTCCTACCTCCACCTCCCTGCTAATCCAAAAGGACATGGAGCGTGGGTGTAGCAGTTAATCCTGCATAACTTTAAGCCTTAATATAATTTGAACAGGTGAGTTGTATAAAAATTCACCCTCAGTACAGTTGTCATGAACGGGGAAATTAGCTATAGAGACCAAAACTGTTTTTTGTACCAGGCTGTAAACATGTTTATTTCTGCTGTGAAGTTGGACATTTTAACATGGGGACTTATGGAGACTGACTCACTTCTGGAGCCAGCCTCAAGTGGACGTTTGAGGAACTGCAACCACGTTGGTTTCATTTCACAGCCACGGAGGTTGCCACTTGGATAAAAGGAAACAGATGTGCGCTCAGCACAGCCCACAGGGTTACACCAGATATTAGGGTTCCTTCACCTGTTAAATCCCACTTTCACCCCTGGTTGAGGCTGTAGGGCTGCAAACAATGGATATTTCAGTTATGAATTATTTAAAGTAAGTGCTGTGCATGATCTGGAAATGGTACCAAAACTATCATATTTGCAAGTTTACGTAACTATGAAGGATATCCAGCCCTACCTCCTGTAAAATGTTTGCCATGATGGAAGTCACCCAACCTGCATTTTCACCACAATGGCAGTCATGGTTGAAGCGCTCCATCCTGAAAACCGGCGGAGCTGTGAAAGAGACTTCAAAGGCCTCGGGGCTGTTTCATTCTGTTCTGTGTTCAGGATCTGCAGCCATTTCTAAGTCCTGTTGGAATTTGTATTCACACCTCGTCCATGTCTGTGTCTCTCCATTCACAATGCCTTGACCTCTATAAAGCTTTGACATTTTAGTCAAATAACATGGGCTGCGATTTCCCATTTCAACACTGTGACACCCAAATCAATGTGGGTTAAAGATACAATTCGTGATTTATCCACCAAATCTATATGAACCATGATATATTCATAGGTAGAATAAGAGGGTAAAGAAGAAGAAGCAGCAGGCTCACAGGTAGAGCTGTAGAGAGCTAAATATTTAAGCATGTCACATATATAATCCGATTTAACACTGCACATCTACAATACTGTCAGAGGGATCAAAATCAATATAACCGAGACTCTCTTGTGAAAACCTGGCACCTACATTACCCACAATACAATTCGGTTGCAGTGTGGGTAATGCAATTTAGTTGTTATGTTAGTAGTGGCTATAGTATCTCCCAAGCAGAGATGAGGAGTGGGCTACAGAGGTTTAACTCTACAGCCATATATAGGCTGAACAGACGATCAAAACTGGCAGAAAACAACAACGCAAGGAAGTAAAGTTACAGAAACGAGGAAGGGATTACAAAATAAAACAGGAAACAAAGAAACAAGAAAGCTAAAACCATGACAGAAACATCTATAAGGAGACCCCGATGTGTAAAATTGGTGGATTTCACCTTTAAAGTCCAAGACTTCATCCAGACAACTCAACAAATTAACTTGCCGATTGCTTATCCATTACAAATCAACGTGCTGTCAGCTTTCACAAGCAGTTCATGTTAAATTATAACTCATGGACAAGGACACTTACTATCATCTCCAAGTGTGTCTTAGCAAAGTATGATCTGCACTGAAATGTATATAGCAGATTTTCATGGACTGAATGACAAACAAAACTTACATCATCAGCGAGTTGCAGCCTCACAAACTGACACCAATTTTGATGGTCAGCGAAGCAGCCCTCAATTTAATAATTTGCTTTGAGAGCAAAGCCAGTCGTGTTGCTAACAGTGTCCCAACGGGAACGCCAAGCGCTGCGAGTACAGACTGAGGCTTTCATGCTTGGTTCAGCAGCTAAAAGCTCTGGATGAAATCATCTCCCTCTTCAGATTATGGCATTCATTACTTCTGAAAAGAGGATGGAGGGAGGGAATGAAGGGAGAGAAAGCAGTGATACTCTGCCAAAAAAATGTATTGGTCTGAGCTTCTGTTGGTAAATGTATGGACGGGATGACATTTAAGTGTGTGTGTGTTTGTGTGTGTGGAAGGAGGAGATGGGGGAAGAGACACAAAGAGGGAGAGGATGCAGGAAGACAAAAAAGCACAAGTGACACACGTGGAGGCAAAGAGAAAGAAAGAGATCCTCGGTGGGTGGAACTGATTCAGTTTGAATGAGACATTCTTCATCTCTCTTCACAATGTGCCTCCTCATTTAGGTCATCAAATCTCCCTTTTTTTCTCTTTTATCACTTAATTTGTCATTTTTCTGTTTCTCATTCTTTTTACAGTAGCATATTTTTGTCCCCCCTCACTCCCTTCTCTCTCTCTCTCGCTCTCTCTCTGAAAACCGGAGAACATAATCCGATCCCTTCCTATTTCAGAGCTTATAGCATATGAAAGAGCCTTCTCCATTTTTTTGCTGTCACCACGGAGGACTGCAGTTTGGAGTGACCCACAGGAACAGGAAAGCTTTTCTTTATTTACTTCAACATTTTAATATGGATGTGTCCAAATTTATACCAGTAACTTTTGTGACAGCTGTCAAATCAATATTCATGAGGATGTCCTCACCGCAAACATCTTTGTTCCTCATCAGACAGTTCTATGTCGGCTGTTGTTTGCTCGGGCTTTACACGCGCTTACTCTTTTGTTAAAGCTGCGTTTTTGTCCACAAGGGAGCAGAAGAACTACAAACCAAGCTGATGAACACAGTGAACGCAGGCTACAGTTTGTCGCTGCAAACATCAGACATCATCCTCGAAAGCGATCAAAATGAGCTTTCAGTTTCAGTTATCGTAACCTGGCTTTTCCAGGTGAGCTCTTATTGACCTGAATCATGATAAACCGAGTTCTTACCCATGAATCCCACCAGGCACGGCTCTGTGACGTCACAGCTGCGATGGCGCTTTGGTCCGTCCTCCATGCGGCTTCATGAGCTGTGACACAGTGAGCACACCGTTTGTCCCATTTGAACTGTTCACTGTCACCATTCCTGTTAACTGTTTTAACCACAGTCCAATCAGTAATCACCATCACACAGATACAGACTATCCCAGGTTTGTTTGTGTTTGGTTAAATCTCACATTTCAACACAAACATGCACGGTTAAATTACTTTATTTAACCGTGCATAATTAACTTAAATTAGTTTATTTCTGCTTTCAATAAGTTCAATTAGCATTTTCCTTTTGTTACTTACCATGTGTCCAGGGACAAAAGGAGGAAGTGCCCCAACACTTCCTGTACATATTGATGATGTCACTGGACCGGTCCAAGTGTGTGGGGGGGTGAAGGTAAACTAGTTTAGGAGTTATTTAGGTTTATTTGTTATTTGATTTACTTATGGTTACAATGCAGAGTGAAGGTAAATCAGGTAAAAAATGTTTGTATTGTAAACTTTGTTAAATGTAACTCTGTAAAGTCCTTGTATGTAGTGATGGGAAGTTCAGTTCTTTTCAAAGATTCGTCTCTTTTGGCTCAGCTCCCTTCAGAAGAGCCGGCTCTTCTGATGATTCAGACAGGATCAGGGAAACCGGCAACTCGTAGCAGGGTTGTCCAGTGGTGGGGGGGTGAGGGGAGCTGAGGTGGGTTGCCGTGGGCGTGTCTATACCTGCTGAATGTAACCGCTGTGAAACAATCAGGAAATAACTTTTTATTTCTCTTATTAATAACAGCTTCATCGAGGCCAGCACTCGCTCTCTGTTATTGTTACTGTGTGTCTCTCTACCAAAGCGCTCTCTCTCTCTCTAATCATCGGACACAAATCAAATTAAACTTCTTCGTGTCATTATTTTGCGGCGTAAATTGCGAGTCGGACTCAAATTTAGAAGCTGGTACCTGAAATAAACAAAGTCAGAACACACACACAGGTACAGTATCAGAGTTTAGTCCATGAACCCACCTGGATAGTCTCAGAGACAGTCTCAGAGACATTTCAGGCTGTCTGTGGAGGTCTGACCGATCTGAGTGTCTGATTGGCTTGCGGAGCGTGACGTGGGGCTCCGGTTTCCCAAAAGTTGAATCTGGCTCAACTTCTTTTCCCGTACGCCAACGTACGGCAACGTTTTTTGCGGCAACCCCTGCGTTGCGGGCTGCCGGCGCGGAAACACATGACCCCCACTGAAATGAATTGAAAAACGTCGCCGGCGTCCGGTTTCCCTGTCCCTGTCTGAACGCACACTTACCCCGAAGCAACCCCACTGTGCACGTCTCTGTCACATCACCGCAACTTCAAACCCCACCGGGAGCGTTTCAGAAGCGTTTAGCCCGCCAGGCTTTGTTTACTTGCTCAGATTTGGTCATTTTCCTGGTTTATGTGCTTCTAAATGTGCTTCCACGTGGATCCGAGCGGAGGCCCGCTTCTGGGATGCTTCTGAACCAGACCGCGGCGGAGCCGGTGGGGTTTGAAACATTGACTAGAATGAAGGCGTATTACCTCAGCGACTGGTGGAGTTTGGGGGTTACGGCTTTTCGTTTAGTATCACTAATACTAGTGATCCTAGTCTGTCCTCAATTGGCCGCGAGGTGTGCCCATCAAAAAGTCCCGCCCCTGTCTGTATGGATTTTTAGCAGAGTTAAGGTGAAGATTCGGCTCTTCACATTCACTGCAAAGAATGGGCTCTTGGAGCCGGCTCGTTCATGAATGACACATCCCTAAGAAGCAGTGGGTACAGTCTGAGGTAATGCCAGGTGAACAGTGCCTATTTAAGCTGACTGGCTGGTTGGAAGACGCTTCTGAAATGAGCTTGTGGTGGACTCACAGTCACTGATCAGCTCTGCCAGACGTGGCGCAGACTGACTGACCCTTTAGTGAGCTATAATTGGAGGTTTTCCTCACATTTATTATTTCCTGTAACTTCTTTAAAGACATGAACATGTAACCTGTGCAACACACTCAGGCACGTCATGTGCTCTCGCCTCTTAACGCCTACTCTCAACTCACCTAACAGGCAGACAGATCTAAGATGTGCAAAACCAGGGGAGTGTTAATGTGTTTGAAGGATTGCAGCCGGCGTGTGGGCCTTTACACAGAATAGATGTGGGGGTGTCTTCACATATAAACACTTCAAGTGTGTATTGCTCAACTTGTGTGATTAGTGCCTTTTGTTAACAGCTGTTCCTGGTCGCCAGCGTCGTCTGTCTTAGATGGCTTGTTTGTAACGTACTCTAAGAATTCATTTATTTAATCACGTACGTCGCACTCGTGAAGTGAAAAGACAGACGGCTCGAAAACGCGCTTTGAGCAACGCGGACTGTTATTAAATTGTCTGGCATCTAAACTGTTTAGAGCGTTGTGCTTAATACACCTTGAATGTTTTGATTCCTGGAGCTTTTTACAACAGAAACACTTCAGATCAAATCATGTTTTTTTTTTTAAGGTGACTTACACGAAGTCGAGGCTGACGCATCGTCTGAGGCTTCAAAACTACTCGAGGAGCCGTTACAATAAACCTATGAATCAGACCGCGCATGAACTGTGTGGTACTACTATAGGCTGGCTCAATAATTATCATCCTGGAAACACAACCGTCAGAGCAGTCGAGGCCTGTCACTGCGAACACTGAACATTTTAAAACACGGATGAAAGGATCTTGTCACTTACAGCTGATTACATGGTTTCAGTGTTGCAGAGCTGATATGAAACGCTCTTTTCTCTGCCCCACCTCCTCTAAGAGCTCTTCCTGCTGTACTCATGTGCAGTATTTATTCTATTTAAACCCAACCCTATGACTGACTGACTATTTCCATGTAATACCTACATGTGTCCCGCTGGGATTACTAAGATATGCGCTCTACATAGGGGACCGTTTTGCTGTAGTTATAAGGGGTCAGCTTTGAAAACGCTTTAGAAGGATAATGACTGCTATCATGCCAGTGTGAGTTTGGATGCATGTTGCTGTGTGTGATTGTGTTTGATCGTGTGTGTGTGTGTGTGTGTGTGTGTTTTCTGTGTGCATGCATTATTGATTTTTTTCAGGGCTTCTTCCCTGGATAGATGATTTTCTGTGCCTCCCCCTGCCGAGCTGAATCTTATGTTTCTGAAACCTTAACACTGTTTCAAGCCATTGTCTTTCTCTTCTTTCTCTGCATTTTAGTCCTCCCTCCCCTTTGCTCTATCCTCTTCCTCTTCCTTACTAGTTTTTATCCTCTCACCATCTTTCTCATTTGTCCTCTTTTTATCCCTGTCTCCCCGTTTTCCTCCCCCTTGCTAGCCATTTGCTGCACATCTCTGGCTGTTTCTTTCTTTCTTTCCCCTTCTCCTCTCTCCTCACGGCCTCGTGCAGATGTCGGATCAGACAGAACAACATGACTCACAGAGAAGGGGCTGAATTCCCTTTGGTTCACCATTCGATATCAAACAGGACTGTGTGCTGCGTGTAGAACCTTAAACCATCGTTGGAAACATGAAACACTGACAGAGACTAAACTGTGGTTGCATGAGAGGTCAAACTGTCCACAAGAGGACCGGGAAGGGCTCTTTTGAAACGCAATCTGTTTAAGATTTCCTGCTAGAAATGAAAACTTAGCGGACAGACACTAGAGAATTATAAAGAAGCAATGCACTAAGTCACACACCACCAACTATTTCACTGATTTTGGTGAAACTGGATCATATTTTATGGAGAAAATGTTTTCTGGTTTTCCCTCTGATGTCCTCCGGCTGCTCCGCCTCAACTCTCTGTGATTTACAGAGTTTCAGTTTGTTAGCTGCTGTTTGCTAATGTTAGCTCTGTTTGTTAGCCGCTATTTATTAGCCGCTGTTAGCTAATGTTAGCTCAGTTTATTAGCCACTGTTAGCTAATGTTAGCTCAGTTTATTAGCTGCTGTCAGCTAATGTTAGCTCAGTTTGTTAGCTGCTGTTTATTAGCCGCTGTTAGCTAATGTTAGCTCAATTTATTAGCCGCTGTTAGCTAATGTTAGCTCAGTTTGTTAGCTGCTGTTAGCTAATGGTAGCTCAGTTTGTTAGCTGCTGTTAGCTAATGTTAGCTCTGTTTGTTAGCTGCTCTTTATTAGCCGCTGTTAGCTAATGGTAGCTCAGTTTGTTAGCTGCTGTCAGCTAATGTTAGCTCAGTTCATTAGCTGCTGTTAGCTAACACTGCCCCTAATGTTAGCTCAGTTTGTTAGCCAGGCTGTGAGCTCAGAGCACTGGGCGAGTGTTAGTGTTTCTACCACAGGAAGAGCCGGTGTCGTGACAGAACTGGAGCTGGGCAAGCAGGCAACATTACCAGGCTCGGCAGCCTTGATGGACATATGACAGAGGAGAAGAGGCCAAAGAGCACATTCACAGGAGAAGCTATAAGAAAAGAAAAGGAAAAAGCGACTAAGCAAGAAGCCACCAGACGAGAGATTGTTGACCTTGTAAGTAATGTAATCAGAACAAATACTCGAGTACAGCTGTCCATATTTACCACAGTGGGATTACACTCTGAAACTGGAGGCAACAAACACTTAAGTAATACGTTAGATGTGATTGGAGTCACATCACAGTCAGTAGTAACTGATCCGAGTTAAACCCTTGAAAGCTACAAGTCAAGTCATCTTTTTCATTGAAAACACACTTTATGGTACCTGATAAAAACTTGCCCTGTGTAACAAAATATACAAAGGATGTCTCTGTACAGGAAAAGGCAGATAATCTACACAGAATCAGCATGGAGAAATGAATAAGCTTGATCTTTTTACACTAAAGACAAATGACATGGTGAAAAAGAATGATCCAAAGTGTCCAGTTAACAGGACGGGGACTATGATTTAAAGTGGCAGATTATGTCTGCACGCCACCCTGTCTTCAAGGGGTAAAATGAAAAATATCCACACACTGGATCAACAGACTTGAGCCGACATAACAAACATATCGACCTTGATGTCGTGAGTCCATAAAAGTAAAGTCAATGAGCATTTTATTTTGAAATTTTCACTTCAAAATACACGGAAACTACACGTGAAGTAGCGGCTTGTTTAAATCTGGCACACGTGCAGATGATAATTATACTAATGGAGTAATGTGTGTCATAAATGACAGAGAGAAACATCCTGACAGAACAGGTTAAAAAAGACATTTGCAGCATGCAGCGGTCAGACATTCGTGGAATTAATAGAAATGGGTGGATGGATCAGACGCAGGTTGGCACAGAAATACAGTGAGCATGCATGTGTCTGACAACTGGTGTGGTTATGAAGAGATTTTAATGTTGAAATCATCATAACCGATGGCCAGATTTTTAATACCCCCATCTGTTTGACCAGTTTTAGTGAAGCGGAGGGACAGTTACTCCCAGAAACTGAAGCAGTCGGGACATCTGGGGTGTGGGGGTGCAAAGGAAAGGGGGTGATATACGGTGGCAACTCGTATAGAGAAGTACGTCATTGTAACATTAGACTAATCCTTTCCATTTAGACACACTTCAAAGGGACGGTTAAAAATCTACAGAATGAACCCAGAGGGGTGTTCGGGTGTCGGGGGGGCACCGCATGCGCGCAGACGTTGCTATAATGGGTGTGCATCTGTGGGGCTGTTAAAATATGTGTGTCAGTTAAGGGTGTGTGTGGGTGGGTTGTGCAGAGAGGTGAGGGCTTGACCCCCTGAGGTTAATCCTAAATCTTAACCATGGAGAAATGTGATCCATAACACACACACACACACACACACACACACACAGGGCGGGTGTAGAGGAAGCAGTAGGGTGTCCAGACGGTATTAGCAGTATTTTTAGCTTTCCTCAAGCGTGCCTCAAACAAAGACAGCCTTTCACATGCCCACTCTGCCCTCCCTCAGTCTCCCATTTCCCTTCCTCCTCCCTTAGTCTCCTTTTCTTGTTTTCCTTTCTCATTCTTCCCTCCCCAAGTCTTTCTTCTCCTTCCATCCTCATGCCTCTCCTCCCTCGAGGCCCATTCATCCAGCAGTACCTTAATAAACCTTGCTTCTTGCCTCCCTCCAGTCACAACTTTCTTTCTTCCCTCCTGTCACGCCGTCTTCGCCACGACCCGGCAGCTCTGGCTAAATAAACACCGGGCGCACAGCTGGCGATCAGCTTTATATTTCCCCTTTCAAATCCCTCTGTCTCTTTCCTCACCTCCTCCCCGTCTTCCCCTCCCTCCATACTCATATGTGTTACAAGCCTTCAGAGTCTACTGGTGAACCACAGTTGTCACAATATTGGAGATCCAGTGGACAACTGACAGAGCTTTTGTCTTTAGCCTTGAGGGGCTCTATGATTATTACTGGAGGGCCTGCATTAAAAAAATATGTAACCTGTCTGACTAGATCAATGTTTGACTATAATGGCTTGAAAAAGTGGCTCTGAAAAGTTTGCAAGGCGGACATCATCTGTAGTCAGTTTGGATTCAGCCGGTTTCACAGTAAAAATAAGTGTCAAAATTTTCGTAGAAACTTCCAAAAAATCTCTCCAGCAGCACGTTCCACCTCTCCGGTCAGTGGTCAAAATATGATGCCGCTGGTAAACCTCCAGTGTCACGTCTGGATGTGCCCGTTTATCTTAATGGATTGACGTGCTGTCAGAGTCAGGTGATGTATTATAAAGAAACAAAAGACTAAATGCTGGCTCCTTTTAAGTTACAGGCAGTCACAGTAGGTTTGTAAGTTTACGTCAGGTATGTAACATAACTTCACGATCCTCTCCTATCCTAACCAACGTGTCAGCGTTTCATGTTGCGAGCTCTGCTTCAGAAGTTTCACTGGATGTTTTTCTTTTTTGGACAAAAAATGGTTCAATACAAAACAGTTTGTTCAGAATTCGAGTGGCTAAGGCTGTTGTCGGGTTCAGCAAAAGTTGACTGTGCAATGTATGTATTCATTAAACACAAACTAAATCTGACTTGAAAATGTGACTTTTTCAGTGACAGTAGGTTAACACCAGGCTGAAAAGTCATGTTTCAAACCTTTACGCATGTTTCACCTCTGTAACCACGCCCGACAGTGATGTCACGGTGTCCTGCAGTACACTTGTACATCACTACAGAAGAACTCAGGAGTTTAACCACAACTTTGACGTGACAGCAACCTAAATGTAAAAACAAAATAAATGTTCAGAAATATTTTAAATAATTCAATAATTCAAATGAGGAAAGTTTCTCTTCACATGCAGGAATCAAACTTTTGGTCTCGTCTAGACACTCCACACATTACAGTAAAAGCGTGACATTTACTGATGTAATTGGACTATTGATTTGACTCCTGCACTGTTCACCCTTCATTGATATGTCACAGCTTCATGCCACGGCTGACAATGAGGTCCTGCCATGCATTTTCAAATCACCCAGGTCTGAATTATCTGTCTGTTCACAACATAGCCGTCTATGATTAGAGTCTAATGTTTGGAACTTTCCTTCATTTTAGCATCAAACTACACATCAGAACACAAATGACTGCAGTATGCAGGCGTGTGCACGACCAACTGAACAGATACAACTGGGATTATGCACATAAGAGGACATGAATGCATCAGTCAGACGCACTTTAAAGATAAGGCTGGAATCGGATAAAACCGGCCATATCGCAACCCGCCAAGTCCCTACCAGGCTTAACCGCCTGCATGGAGTGTGTGTGCATTTCAAAGAGATCAAGTGTGTGTGTCCAGACTTACCCAAGTGTGTGTGTGTGTGTGTGCCTCCCTCTTATTCTGTTTCAAAGAGAGTAAGCTGAGAAGTGTCACATTAGAAGAAAAGAGCTGGAATAAGAAAAAAACAAACCTGATCACTGTAACATAGTTCAGCAGGCTTACACTGTGTTTTGGATAACGCTTTCTTTAACAAACCATATCTCTGCATTACTCTGCATTACAAGGGAATTATGTGAGAATGCGTTAGAAATAGAAATCCCGTTATAAGACGACCTCACTTTGCCCCTTCTTAGAATTTGTTAAAGCCTGAGATCATGTTTGTCCTTTGGCTTAGGAAGTGAAAAAAGAAGCAGTGCTCACGCAGGAGTCTGGCTGTTGAGGTGTTATTAAAGCACGTCAACTGGATGTGCAGTATGTGTAGGACCCACTGAAGTGATGCTCTGCAACGCTCATTTAAATCATGCAAACACGTCAGATTCCCAACTTCACTGCTGAATTCAGAAATGTACGGCAGTTCTATCTGATTTGTTGGTGACATATGTAAATTTACCTAGTTATATATTTTAGGACTACATTGAAAAATGATGATTTACTAAAAAATATTGCAAGTCCCTCTGGAGCTGGGACCCTATAGCATGTTGTTGTGTCATGTTGGATGTATTTAAGATGTGTCAGGAAGTCTTTACCTGGTCAGAAAGTGCATGATATGCACGAACATATCAGGTGGTATTCAATCTCAAATCTTAAGGCATACTTACAGGGGACAGGTCGCAGAGATTTTGGCATCTGAAGTGTTCTGGTTTCCGTTTGTAGTCCGAGTAGTCTTGAGCAATCACATTTAAGGGGGCTTTGGTTGCATGCAGGTGAACAGTCCATGTGGAGAGCAAAAGAGGTGAAAAAAACAGCGTCTAAATACAATCTAAGACCCGATTGGCATCGTCTTACACAGAATTAGCTGCATTCATATGCATGTATGTGTTTATGGAGATTAGCCAACACAACAACAATAAAAACAAGCAAAGCAAAAAACGTACACTGTGAAAACTTTTGGATTTTGAGTTTCAGCGCTTTGAAAATCTTCCATCCGGACTCTCCATCGGCCATTGTCTGACAGTTTTTAGCTCTTTGAAATTCTGTATCTGCGTTTAGATGCAGGTGGTGTTCATAAAGCTGGACTGAAGTGGATCTTTCTTCATGATTTAATGTATCAAGTTGCTTGTCTTGGCCTGGATGTCTGTTTTCTGGATATCACCAGAAGCCAGAAACATTGACCATTGCTTCCAAGGTTGAAAGAGTCATAACTGTGACCAATAAAACACTTGATCTGCTTAAATACAAATGTATATTAGACATATTTTACTCAGACTTGTGTGAGCTGCTGACATATTTTTGTCAGCAAGAACCAAATATGCATGACAACATTTATATTTGATTAACATAGCTGCAATTAAACCACAAAAAGAACATCAGTAGCACTTTGCTAACACAGTAGTTGAACAGTGAAACAGTCCCAGTAAAAGTCACAGCCCTCTAATGGAAAACAAATCTAGCAACAATAAATCAACAGTTCATGTAATGTCATCTCCCCACACACACACACACACACACACACACACACACACACACACATAAAGTGAGAGACGTAGTATAGTCAAACAACTACATTAAATACATTTGTCTGCTGCAGTCATATAGATTTTCCATTTATTTCCATTGGGGGGGGCATTAATCAGTTCAGTCAGACTGAACCAACATAAAGTTGAATCGAAAATGCTAAATGCCATTGGAAAACATCAGTATTGAAGTGTTTTTATGACATTTTCCATGCTGCAGTATTAATTCACCGGGTGCATATGAAAATCAGTCACTGAATGGACTTAAGTTTTGTTTGTTTGCTCAGATTTGTTTAGGTATTTCTTCACCATGAGCAAATGAATATCATTACGTATCCGCGTGTCTCTTCAAGCAACAGAATTGACTTTTTCATATAATTTTTGTGAAGATGGGTGTCACCTTTGATCGGCCTCTCAAAATTTCTCATTTAAACTGTAATTTAGCTGAAATTGGAGTTCATTTCTGCATTAATGATTCATATTTGTGATAGGCTTTGAACTTTAAATCGATTTCTCGATATGAGTACTACTTTCACTTCTGTGACCTCGATAATGGAACTTTTAGGATAAAGGATTTCACAGTGTGTTACATATTAAATTGTCTAATCTGCCTGAAAAAAAAGTTAAGAGAGCAGACTGTGAGCAGTTCGGCTTCATGCTGCACCATGTCACCATCACCGCACCGTGGATTGGTCTGTCAAACAGGTGATTGAAGGGCCAGAATGTCACCTTATAGCTATTGGGTTGTACTTTATGGGCTGACTCTCATGGCTGAAATATAACCTCTTCTGATGTACACACAATGATGTGGACATAAAATGTGCACGTGTGCAGCTGCAGACATATAAACCACTGCAACAATAAGGCCTGAACACGTGACAGATGATTTTCTGTGGTTTTTATGGGCTGCTTGTTCCCTAAACAGCTCTCTGAAATCATTTTTGCATAAAATGATTGTTTGAATTTGTAAATTACACCAAATAAAGATGATAAAAAGAGTCAGTTTTATTTTAATATGTGATACTAATGCACAGCAGTCTGGCTTTTTTTGTTTTTGGAGTGAATCAGTACAAGCAAGAGCTGCTGATGCATGACGACAAATGAGGGTAGGTGAGATGCTGTCATTGTTTTGCCAAATTGGCAAATTCAACTCTTGTACTATCAGTATATTATTCATGTGTTACTCAGATCTGCGTGTAGATACCAAAGAGTGTGAGGAGACTGAATCTATTGACACGCTACAGTGCTGTAGCGTAGTGGTGCCCCTCAGACCCAGTTTGTATTGTTCTTCATACAGGCCTCGCTCTAACTGATTCAAAAGGCTCGACTACTCTCCACAAGCTGGAGCCAGGCGCTGAAATTTTTATGTACTACACAGCCCGCTACGTGGGGGCAAGCAAGCACAGGCAACATCCGACATTAGTCTGTGGAGGCCCAGCATCATAGGTCAGGCCGGGACAGAGAACCTAGCAGTGGTGTAGGAAGGAAGATGATGTTCACTTTTGTTTTATCCGCGACTGAAAAGTCATTCTGCAGAGAAAGCAGAAAGGAAACTTCTGTCTGCTTCATCAGGTTGTATCCAGGTTCCCCATTAGCTTCCACTAGTCTTACAGTTTAATTCAGGCATTGAGCTAAAATTTTGATAATCTAAGTCATCCACCATGAAAAACATATTAATTGTCCCCCTAGTGTGGACTGTTGTCAACATCAACCTTGCTCTAAGAGACCAGTGGTACACGTCAATATTCCTCCAGGTTACATGCAACAGATGGGCATCAACCCTTGAATTGGGAGGTGACATAAGACTTAAGAACAAACAAAGACAAGACAGTGAGGTTGTAATGCAGAAGTTTGTAGTTTGTGGAAAAAAGCAAGAACAGCTTCTTCCCACAGAGCTCTTTTTTCCTACTGAAATAATATGTTACAATGTTGGAGCCCCATCTCAGCTAAACCCCCTTGATATGCAATTAACATACTTGTTGCTGATGCACTTTTGCTGGCTTCATCAGACCGTGACCTCCAATGTACACCGGGGAGTGTCAAGCAGAAGGGTTGAGAGTCAGCACCTCCAATACCGAGACCGTGGTACTCTGCCAAAATATGGTGGAGTGAGTCACTGCCCTAAGAGGAGTTCAAGTATCTTGGAGTGTTGTTCATAAGCGAGGGCAAAATAGGTCATGATATCGACATGCGGATTGAGCCGCACCTACAGTAATGTGGATTCTGGACTCGACTGTAATGGTCAAGAGGGACTTTACCCTGATTTTACTGTACAATCAAGATCTTTCCAAACCTCATCTATGCTCATGAGGTTTGGATACTGACCGACCAAGAGAATGAGATCACAGATACTGTACAAGTGCACAAAATTAATTTCCACCACAGAATTTGACTAACAGATGGAAGCTGAATTATAACCATTGCCAATTAGTTTTGAAAAGACCAAACGAGGTGGTTTTGGGCATCAAGTTAGGATGCTTCCTTATAAACATATTCTGGCCACATACAACCTCATGTTATATGAGGAGACCTCAGGGCAAACCCATAACACACCGGTGGTAACACATATCCCATGTGGAATTGGAGTGCCTCAGGATCCCCCCGGAGGAGCTGCAGGATGTGGCAAGGGAGGCGGATTTCTGGGCTACCTTTGTTTGTTGGCCTGTTGTCACTGAACCTAACAAGCAGAGGAAAGTGGATGGATGGTTGCCCACATATACCACTGCATAGAAGTTGCAGCTGCAATCATCTTTTTTTGTATTATGCGCTATCCAGTGGCAATAAATGTAACTTTTAAACAGGTTTATATTGCTTACATCCACGTAAACAGACTGGATCGTGTCAGTGTGAGCGCTCACTGGCAGAACTGATCTTTTGGGACGAATCCAGAGTTAATAAAGTGTAAGAACCCCCAAGTTTACATATGAAGTCATAATCATCTCATCTTACAGAATGACTCCCCGTCACTGAGATGTAAGTGTGCACGCGAGCCGAGCTAAGAGGCCTCATCACGAACAAAGCAATGAAGCATGAAAAACAACTAGACACTAACTCCCACTGCCTTCTGTCCAAATCACACCCATTCACATCCCAGCATGCACCAGCCTACTCTCAGTCACATACAGTCATATCCCAAATGCGCAAAACAACCATCATTTTATGGGTATCTGAAATGGCCTGTAGGGAAATATGTAGTTTAGTAAAAAAAACAAAATGCAATAATCATGTTGGGAAATAATTTTAGGACACACAGGCACAGGCACATAAAAGCAGCCATGCACACACACACACACATATTTATATACAGTAGATACACATACATATACACACTAATTTACAGACATTCTGCTTATTGCTCTGTCAGAAATGTAATGCTGAAGAATGCACAAACACACACACACACATTAAGAGATGAAAAATCCTCATTTATTCATTATCCAACTCCACCAAGATGTTATTCTTTTATGTGAGCTGATTTAAATTACCCAGCTTCAGGAAAATATAATGGGGCATTTGTTTTTCTTTCATAATGATTAGTCCAACTTTGCAATTAATGTGCATGCAATCGTTCTTGCCCGGGAATACGGTTTGGTTAATTGAAGAAGAGGAAGAAGATGAGATTGTGCTCAGAGTTCAGCTGAGAGGAAGAACCCAAGAGAGCAAGAGTGTGACAGGGGTTTATTTTTACACAACATGCCAGAAATGGAATACAATGTACATAACTATGTTTTCATTAGTGTATAATCATCTGAAAATAAGAGTTGTCATGTCTTTGTTAACTTAGAATGAGCCTTTTATATCTACAGATGCTGCTGGTCCTCTTTTACTGAAACGACAACAGAAGCCCAGAATGGACAAACTAAACTGGATCCATGCTCACAACCACCATAGTTTGTCCATGCTGGGGAGAGGGTGACTGGAAAAAAAAAAAAAAATCTAAACTTTTCATCAGCAGTATGGGAGTAAAAATGGGTTTCAACATCATAATGAGCTCACGAGTTTGAAGTTACAAGCTTTTATTTGTCACAGAGAGATGCAGTGAAATGTTTAGTGCTCCCTCTGGTACTGTGCTTGGTATAAACAATATCAGATATAATTTAGAAAAAATAGAGTAAATATGTAACATGAGAAGAGAATACACACTCGTGCAGACAAACCAGCCTTTTGTATATTTAGTTTTTACATACATACCACTGACATAGAAATGACTAAGGACAATAAATGCATCCCTGACACAACAACACGCTGCAGTTCATTGGCTCTGCCTGTGACTGCAGAGCGACAGTGTTGCTGTCTATGACTTGCAGATGGCGTCGGCTAATTGAGCACCTGGATCATCTTCAGGAGAAATGCAAGTCAGTGGCCTGACATTGAAAGCATGAAATCATTGTGATGAGTTATCAGCAAACCAATTTACAAAAATCTTGTTTTCTCTCACTGCTGATCAAGTATTTGACATGGTTCAGAAACACTTAGAGCCACCGTAACACCTCATTTCTAAACAGCCAGGAATCCTTCTCATTGTTAATCACCCACATCAGAGCATTCACTGGAGCTATAAATTTGTTTAATTCAAAAGCGCCGGCTATTATAAAGCTGTCTGACCCCCCTGTGCCATCACTTCTCCTGGCATGACACCAAAGACTGCCTGTCTGAGCATTCTCCTTCTATGGCACTGAACCAAAGGAATCCAGGCCAGAATTATTGCCCTTTCTCCTTTTCCCAGCACTCACCCAAAACATTAAGACAACAGAGCAAAGGTCAAAGGTAGATAAAGACAAAATAATGAAGGGGAAAAAAGATACAAGAGAGAGATGGGATCAGAAAACGAATAGAGGGTGATAAAGGAGCTATGCAGAGGAGGAGGAGATGAGTGAAAGTGCCGTACACTCAGAAAAATAATGGTTCTTCAAAAGACTCTGGTTCGACAAGGAGCCATGAGCAGAACCTCTTTATTTAGGGGATGGTTCTTTGCTAACTTTATGTGAAAGACTGAAGGTTCTTCATGTTTATTGGACTTATTTGGTGTTGGGTAGAGCTGCAACTCAATCCTAACCCTAGAAAACAGCAGAAAACAGCCATTACAAATAAACACCAAACAGGAGAGACAAACGGGGCGGCTGTGGCTCGGAGGTAGAGCGGGTCGTCCACTAATCAGAAGATCGGCCGTTCGATCCCCTCCAGTCTGCATGTCGAAGTGTCCTTGGGCAAGATACTGAACCCCAAATTGCTCCCGAAGGCTGTGCCATCGGTGTGTGAATGTGTGTGAATGATTAGCTCCTCAAACTGATGAGCAGTTGGCACCTTGCATGGCAGCCAATGCCATCAGTGTATGAATGTGTATGAATGTGTGTGAATGGGTGAATGAGATATGTAGTGTAAAAGCGCTTTGAGTGGTCGTAAGACTAGAAAGGCGCTATATAAGTACAAGTCCATCCATTTACAAAGTAACTTTTAATGACAGCAGTTTTCTAAAACTATGAATCAGGACTGAAGACTTTGAAGGGTCGTCTCGTAGCATAACTACCTCTAATGATAAGATATCATCTGAGACATTTCATGTGAACATCGTCTTTGTTTGGAGGTAAAATGATGATTAAAGTAAACAAGAGAGTTAGGTTATTCCTGTGTCAATCAATTTACCACTTGTTTACTGTGTCTTTCATGCAGACGACCTCACAGCAGAAAAGTTGCTGTTATTTTGATTTGAGCACGTCTGTATCAAATTGCACACCTTGTGCCATGTGTCTCGATATCGATCAGCTCTGTCACTCCCTTTAATGAGGTCTGCGCATCAAATAGCACTGATTGCATCATAGAATTTACCAACCAATTACTCATAAACGCCAGGCGAGTGGGTGGAAAATAAAAGGGTGAAATTACCAATCAAATCTATCATTGTCAAATCTCACTCCAAGAACAAACCTATAATAGAAGAACAAGCCTGAAATATCTCATGAGTTCAAAATACCTTCCCTGTAATTCCCAGACTGTAACACGAATAAGATATCAATAAATAAGTCTGTGGACTGAAAGACGCTGAGGGCTATGAAGTTTGAAATATTCCATTCTTTTTCTACCTCATTGTCCTCATTGAGTTTGTTGAAAGAGGCCTTTGAAATATATTAGATCCAGGTTAAACCTCTGCCTGAATCCAGCCCCCGTGAGACACTTGTTTTTGTTTCGTGCTTCCTCATGTTTTGCTTTGAAATTCACAATTTGACATTCACAAATTCACAAATCTGTTTTTACCTACGGGCCAATAGTTTCACTCGCTGGTAGCTCCCTTTCCTATCAATGACTTTGTGAGTCAAATCTGAGTGTCCGAGTAACTGTGCAGCTCGCCTCCTCGTACCCCGAAGCACAGAAATTTAAATACTGTGGGTAGTATAATATCACCTCGCTTCTCACAAAGCCAGATGCAGAGTGCATGTAAAACGCACAGTTGGCTTCTCTGAAATTCAGTAAAAATGAGAACAGTACCACGAGGAGGTGAGCTACTTGGAAAACATTAGACGTGTTCTCTGGCTTGAACAGACTGACTCACTCTGTCTCCAGTGGTGGGTAGTAATGCACACGAGTACAAAAGTTGTTTTCATGAGTATATTTTTGAGCCAGTAATCTACTTTTTGCTTCGCTACATTTGCCAGTCATACTTTCATTACAACTCTTCTCTAAATGCAGGAATGTAACGGGGAAGAGCCTGAGTGGAGCACTGCATGTACAAGCTGAAACTGCCTGGATGAAAAATAAGCACCTCTCGTCTTTTGACCACGATGGGATGATGAGCAAAGCTGTCGTACAGTATTCAGTCCGAGTGTTCCTTGTGGATCGCCGTTCTGTATTTTTCTTTGTTGGACTTCCTGTTTACCTGGATTCCTCAGCCTTGAGTTATTTTAATGGGAGTACTTAGAGTAGATTTGTAATGCTCTACACACCAATCAGAATCTGTCTTCACCGTTTGGATTACCACAAAGTATGAATTACTAAAATCCCCCGACTTGACCTTTAGATGTTTTATCAAAGTTTGCTCGAGTTTCTTGTCATTTAGACGCCACAGCTTTGCTCTCTTCAGCTAAAATGGTGCCATTTGTGCCATTATGACTTTAATTTAATTGGCTCTTAATGATGCTGACAAAATAGTTTCCTTCCCTTCATTATCAAGACTCAAAAGATTATTGCTGATTTCAAATTTAATGAATGTATTTCCTGACTCATTTACCCAATGCACTCTGGCCTGCCCTCTTTGCTGTGCATTTTAAGATGCCCTGAGGTCTGACGTGGTTATAAAACCTTGTTAACAATGACGCACATCAGGATCGTGCAACAACATGGCTGACAGCTGAAAATAGCCATTGTGTGTGTGTGTGTGTGTGTGTGTGTCGTGTGAGACTGAGACAGACCGTGTGGGTGTGTGACAGTGTCAGCTGTGTTTGTGAACATGTGTATGTTTATGCATGCATTTGTACGTGTGGGTCTGCATGACAAGGAGTGTGATGGCTGTCAGGCATGCATACGAGTGTGTGTTTATGTGTGCCTCTGTAGAGGAGGGCGATGGGACATTTGACAGATTTGAATGTGTGAGTGTGTGATGCCGAGAGATGAGGCGTGTGACAGTGTTTGACAGTGTGTGTGCTGGCGTGGCAGGGAGAGTTTTGAAGACTGTTTGTCTCTGAAAACTGTACAAGCCTGGAAAATATTTTCTGTTTTCTTAGTTTGGATTTTTTTCTCATCGAGACTTTTAAAAAGTGTTTAGTCTTATTTCTGATTTAAGTATAAAACGTCTTGTTAGTTTTTGTCATTGAACCCTAAGGGTATGCCAAGAGGCAGGCAACTCAGCTCATGACAAAAAGAAATACCATGTCCCTGGGCTCAAAAAGCCTCCGATGACAGTAACAAGCAGTGTTGTTTTGAACTGTTCATACATCCTATTATGAACATAAAAGACGACGGGCAATGGAAGGCAATGGTCATCGCACCATTTGATTGACTGACTGTATATTCCATGTTCATAGCATTGCACCTAAATGACTGCAAAACAATTAATGCAATTACAATGATAATTTTGCAGCACAATTTTTATTTTCACTGAAAAACTGTAATAAATCATGATAATATCATATAATTTGTTGTGATCTGGACCATGACACTTTCCATATAGCAGGTCGAGATTATACTCTTGATAAGATATACAGGACCCAACAATTCCCACCATGAGTAAGCTCTGAGAAGGATTAAATCTGGGACAGCTGGACTTGATAGTAGAGCTGTGAAGACATCTCATCGAACAGGCTTCTTCAGTTCTGACTGGCTGGTGGGGAGACCCAGGTATTTAGCCTAGGTGGGATCGTTAACCAGGCCATCGTTCCCACGGTCCGTTAGTGCTCCTTCCTTTAAGAGCTAGAAACCTTGAGCCGAACCTGGCTCATGGTGGACGGACATCTGTGGAACCAGTGCAGAGGAGCCAAAATGGGAGAAACATGATCTCTGATCCTGGTTTCTGTCTGGATACACACCAACAAGACATTTTCAACAATTATCTTAAAGAGTCTTAAACGGCTGCATTGGCTTTGATACTCTGTGTCTTTGATTGCATGATGAACCACAAACCCACTTTGCAAAAAGCAATTTAACAAAAGAATCCATGGCTTAACTAAATGCATAACATTCTTGCATGCTTCCAGTCAAGAATGTGTTTTGCTAAACATTTTTATTCAGATAACAGGAAATGGTGCATTTTGCTCAGCCGCAGAAAATCAGACTAAACAAACACTGAAGAAACTTCTGCAAACAAAGAACGTATGCTTTAGATTAACACAATGAAACAGTCAGAGTGACCTCTGGAAACTCTGGAAACACCCCGTGGGAAACAAAAGGAATGTTTGGATGAAAGATCGTCTGGCACGTGATTAAGCTGCATCACAATCACTTCATCATCTTCTCTAAATGACACGACAATGACGATTTTGGTATTTGCTGACCAACTGAGGAGGAGGAGAGAGACTAAGCTGTGAAAAGAAGTCACAACTGATCGGATTTGGCTCCGTGTAGATGTAGTATAAGGCGCAGTCACATGAACTGTTGAAAACAAGAAGGCTGCATGGTGTTTTGAGAAAGTGTCCAACAGATATGCTTGAATAGAGTCAACGCTCAGCAGCAGTTTCACAATTTCTCTTTCATTGTTTTTCTCTGCCTCCATCTTTTTGCTCTCATATTTTCCACTTCTTGTGCTGTTCATGTACCTCTCACATTCACACACACCCGCTGCTCTTTTACTTTGTACCTTCATCTCGGCTGTGTACGGCCTAGTTGCTGTTGAGACTGCCAAACACATGAAACAAAACTTTAGTTCCTTTTGTTGTTTATCTTTTCTTGACTCACTCTCTTCTTGTCTGTCCTAAACACACCTTTCTTTACCAACCCCCCTCCTTTATTTTTTCTAGCTTTCTTTTTTACATCCCCACAAACACACACAAACAGTACTTGTTAACAAAGAGACATTCTCAGATTGATTGACTCAGCGGGCGAGGAGACAGGCTGCCGATAGGAGTAACTCAGCGCAGAGACTCGATTCCACACCTTAAAACAAAACCCACACACGTTGCCATAATTACCTCGGACAGTTTAGTGTAGCTCTGTATGAACATGAATGAGCTGGACACAAAAGAGCTGAGACTGATCTGTGACAGCTCAATGATACCTTACTAAAGACCAGAATTCCACCTTAAAAAAGAAACTAAAAAGGGGAACAGACTAACAGATGTTCCAATTCATCCATACAGATTAAAAACATTAAAAAAAACATCTCCCTGCATCTATTATTAGCCCAAACTGCTTGAAAAAATGAAACATTTCTGCAACACTGAGTACGTCAAATTGTCCTTCATCAATGGCAAACATAAGGGAAAGATCGTTGTCATGGTTACTCCTGACTACTGATTGCTGGTATGGCTTTCTGACCTGACTTAAATATGTCTGCCAGGGCGACTAAAACAATAAATGGATGAAGACTTGACCTTTTTTGTGTCACGCATATTAACCAGAAGCTAAAAAAGCTCCCTTGATTGAGGGCGTGTGGGGAAATTCCCACAGCGCATAAAGACGCCACAGCACAACATCAGGAGTCAGCGCACAGAGCAGCCTCGCTGGATTTGAACCATGGGTAAAGTTAGGTACTTTAGGAATGTTATGAAAGTTGTTGTTGTATGTGTGCAGCACATCGGAGATCCAACAGTTTAGTGAACGCAGTACTAAAACTGCAGTACTGCGTGTGTGATCATAATTACACATAAAAAATAACATGTAAGGACACAAGAGGCCAAGGTGATTATCTGTGATACAATGCACCATAAAACACAACACATAGCCTTTAAACATTTGACAACTCGAGCCAGATCTGTGGCAATTCTGCAGCGGTTTGGAGCCAAGATGTCTCCCTGATCAAAGCTAGGCTTCAACCCCGCAGCCTTGTCTTATGGTAACTTGGGAGCTAGTTAGCGTTCCCTCTTGTTTTCTCCCATTTTTTTATATTGTGTGTTTCTTTGGAGAAAAAAAAAATCCAGACAGTGCACACACTCTGGTAACTATTGTGTAACAACTATAATACCCTTGAGGACCTGTTTTACAATGTGACGGGTTGCTCAGTACTCGTATCATGTACCTAATTCGCTGTCGTTTTGTCCATGATCACAGAATACAACAGTCTCGTGGGGAATGCAATTTCATCGGAGTCGGAAAAAGAAAGAAAATGTTATATTACCTCAATGCTGCTGCATCTCTGTACAAAAAAACAACAAGAAAAACACAGAAAATGTTGTTTGAAAATGGGATATCCATGAACACTTTAATCACCCTCTAGAGATATAATGAAGGATTAGTTTAGATATGCGCATACAGAAGAAATGCCAAAATCTTTGGACAGTTTAGATGTCTGAAGCAACCTGAAACAAAGTCCCCAGGTCTCTGACATGTGATGCATCAACTTATGTCATTATAAATGCAAATATCCCGGCCTTATTTAGGTCGTACGTGTTATTCCAATGGCCTTGGACTCTTCACTCTCAATGTAAAGTGAACACCCTTCCAAACTTGGAAAGAGGCAGATCCAAGACTCTGATCTATGATACCTCCAGGCAGTTAAATTTAAATGCTAATGCCTTTAGTACCGAGCCAGCAGACTACAATCTTAACTGCCAAGCCAACTGACTACTGACTGCAATACTCAGTATAAGGTGAGGAGCTGCAGGAGAAATGTGTAGAGGAGAACAAGAAGAGGGATGAAGTTGAATTTTTCAGGCAGTTTTGAAGGGAAGTGGAAGTTTAATGACTACAAAGGAGAACTTTCTAGAATCAGCTGCATTTCAGAACCAGCTGAGAAAACCAGGTCAGACAAAGCAGACAAGACATCCAGTCAGTGTGCTATACCTGCAAGGTGCCCTTGAGCAAGGCATGTCCCCAACACATTCAAATAGAGATGGTCATCGGGCAATAAGAAGACGACAAGCCAAACCCATCAGGCTTGATGGCTTCCTGTTACAGCTCCTTCAAAGGTGCCTTCCAGCAAATCCAAAGCCCCCTCACCCATAGTGTGTCTGATCTGCCTAATAACTGGAGTCACTTACTGACAAACCACAGCTAATTTACCCAGAAATCCCAGGTTCACCCATCCTCCCAGTACTAAACAAAACTTTTGAGGGTACTGGTGGCTACCTAGCTGGCTAAGAAGGAAACACATAGAAATAAAACAATATTAAAGTTACTGGAAAACTTATTATTTTGCTTTTTCCACCTCCCCCAACCTCAAGCAAAGTCACCACGGAATACACTCTTCACTGTACTGCAGCGGTCCCGAAAACTATTTTTTTGGGGTGGGAAGGATTCAGCCAGACATTTCTCCGTTCTCATCGGAGATGGACGGCACAGTGCTGCAACACATCGTTCTGTTTAATTAAAGGCATTAATTTTTAATTCTGTTCTTCTACAGTATTGTAAACGCAGTGCGGATCATGGACAGTAGACATTAGCTTGTTGTGCCAGTTTTCAAAGTGCATATTTGGCGCACTGCCTTTGTCTCATCATTGCTCAATTTAAAATGTTTCCACACAGCTGTGGTCTCCAACATTTTCTCTACCCTATAAGGGCCAAGTCAAACTGAAGCATGACGTTCACTGCTTTGAGGGAGGGGGATGTCAAGACACCCAAGATAAGATTATTTTAACAATGTAGTTAAAAAGTATAAATACAGTACAAGAATGTGCTATCGAAATGCATTTTGGAGTTTGCCTTAATTGAGCCTAGCTTACACAAAAAACACCTCAAAGAACAACAAAAACAACAAAATAACCCTGCACGAATATCCAATTCTCAAACTGCAAACATAATACCTACCCAAAGCCCTACACTAAACTAGTCAAATAATTGGAATTTAACATTACTTGTCCAACACTGGTCAGGCCACAGACAGATGTTGACAACACTTGTTTTTACATTCGGAGACCCGTGCAGAGACAGAGAGGTCCTCAGGAGGAAATGGCAGATAGAGCTGAGTGTCGTCTGCATAGCAGTGATAGGAAAAGCCATGTGAGCAGATAATCGGACCCAGGGAGGTGGTGTAGATCACAAATACGGTGGTGTAGATCGCAAATAGAAGGGGCCCCAGCACCATGCCCTGGGGCATCCCTGTGGTGAGGTGATGAGACTGTCCAAGCCAGGATACACTGAACGAATGCCCTGTTAAGTTAAAGGTCCAGTGTGTAAGATTTAGGAGGATCTATTGGCAGGAATGGAATACAATATTTATGAGTATGTTTTCATTAGTGTATAATCACCTGAAAATAAGAATTTTTGTGTTTTTGTTGTCTTAAAATGAGCCCTTTATATCTACAGTGAGTTTTTTCCCTACATGTTTAGAAGGAGAAGGTGAGGCGTGTATTCAGTTGGTTGCAATTTGCAACTTCACTGCTAGGTCCCACTAAATCCTTCACACTGGACCTTTAATCTCTGATGAACTCTTTGGAGCCGTCTGAATGTTTTGAGGATTTTGTGGCAAAACCTTACAATAGGTTTCTTTTTTTGTGTGTGTGTGTGTAACTGTTGCTGTATGCTCAATCAGTTGCACTGTCACCTGTTTTAAAGGTCTGCTGGAGTTGAGAAAAAGATGGTGAGACAAGACAACGACTAACCCTGAAAGGATGCTATATAGTCCTGATTGGCATGACTGACACTTGGAACAAATACAGAGAGACAGTCAGTCAGGATATGTGGACTTCTCTGACTGTCTCAGTCATTATCGGCTTCTCACCACCTATCCCTGACTTTCTCTTGCTGTCTCTTTTTCTCACATTTTCAAAGAAGATCCTATGCAACCCGGGTGTTGGAGAGTACAGACACTGTCCCTTAAAATTAGTCTCTCTGCCATTTCTTTCTCTTTCCCTGCCTGTGAAAGACATTTTCTGTCTTTCCCTGTCCTCTGTGTTCATGTCAGACACCTCCTCAATCTTTTTCTTTCAGTATCTCTCAGGTAATTTTAGACCACAGCCATAGAAACCACTCTTAAAAACACACAGCATGATACACCAGTTCATTTGTTTTCTATGCAACATTACGCTGCTTGTACGTATGTTATGTAAATTGTCACATTATCGCTCTGACATTTCAGTGGAAATGCACACACATGATTTAACATTTTCAGTCTGTTGCAGAGAGCTAAAGGTTCATTACGCTGTTTTAAAATGCAACAAAAGCTAATGTGCAGCTACTGGAGGTGGGTATGCAAACTTGACAGGATGCTGATGATCAAAAGGCAGGTCTCGATAGCTTTGCATGAGTGTGTGTGCACCTGAAATTCACACAGCGAATTCACTGTGGACTGATTTGAATACGGCGTTATAAATATATTTTACATTTAAATGAATGTGGCGAGTTTACTGCAGTCCCTCCTGCTGATAATCTCTGATTGGCCACGTCGCCATCACACTCCTTTTTGTTTCCTCTCTTGAGACAAAACCAGGGGAGTGGAAGGAATTTGGGAAAAGGACAGAAAGAAGGTGAAGTAAAGGGTGGAGAGGCAGGTTAAGGAGAAGAGGAAGCTGGGAAAGGAAGATGGATTACACGAGAGAAGGAGAGAGAAGAAGAGAATTTTCTGCCGGTGTCGAGTAGGTGGTTCCTGTTAAAAATGTGGGTTGCTTACTAATGACTATATATATATGTGTGTGTGTGTGTGCGTGTGTGTGTGTGTGTGTTTGATGTGCACCTGAGGCAATGCTAAGTAAGTTGGGGGAGTAACTGCTGCTGGTCCACATCATTTACAGTACTGTGAGCACAGACACACACTTAGGAACACACATGTTGGTAATCCTGACCTACGTTTAATCGTTTCGGTTCATTATATTTGTATAAATATTTCTGCATTAAGCTGTTGACTGAGCACCACCTTTTAATGTTGGTTTGCCTCCAGCCCTACTTTTTTCTGTGTAAACCAGCCTGCGTACCGCAGATATACGGCTCTGTGTCGTGTGTGTGTATATATCCCTGCATGTTTGTCATACAAGGTACTGACTGAGACAAATGATGTGTTCACTGTGCAATTAATGCTGTTTCAAAATGTATTTTAGGCTTTGGGATGGTTTATTAACAAGATTATGGTTGGCATGTGCGTGCATACGCGTATTTATTTAAACAGGCTTTCAAACAAACGTCCTGCCGCCGCACGCTATAACTGCCTTTGTGCTAAATGAATTGATAAGCAGTCTGTTGTTTTTTTCTGCTGCACTTCCCAGAGATCACCTGTCAATCAAACGGTGTCAGCGACACTCTGGCATCTTTTTATTATTCCAAACAAATGATTGTTGCTGCTCGTTGAAATGTACTGTAGCACACGTCTGATTGCCAAACGAGGAAAGTTCACCATCACCACCAAAAGCTCGACAACTTTTTATGACGAACATGTTTTAAAGATTACAAGCGGATTGAGCAGTGTGTTGGATTTAATGGTAACTAGTGGTGTAATTATCCGTGGACACCGTGGAAAAGGACCCACAGCAGCTGTAGATATAGATAATGTGTTATTTTCAGGTGGGGGACACCCTAATAGAAGCATACTGTATGCTGTAAACAGAGGCTCTGAGATCTCACACACTGGACCTTTAAATGGTTGCAAATTACTCATGTTAATTTGATTCAATGAAAAGAGTTAGAGAGGTTATGGTTCAACAATTCACAGAACAAGAAAGCACTTGGATAACTTCCAGCATAAGCTCAGTCAGTAACAGATAGAGACACAGCATGTAGAATGTTATCCCACTTTCATGACTTCATCATCAATAATTTAAAACATCAATAGTGCACCGGGAGGAAATTTGGTCATCTGGAGATATTGACAGGCGCCCAAATGAATTCAGGAAGTGAATCTTCAACACTCTCCAACTTCTCAATTTACTGCTTCTCCTGGCTGCCTGGCAAAGTTTAACTTTGGGACTGTGGTCGCTCCAACTGAGTTAACTTAGCCGTGAGCTAACCTTGGCAGAAATAGAGGAGGGAAACTTATCCCAGGTCCTTCTCTGTCTACGGACGAAGATCACCTTGAAGCAGAGAAGTACAGCCCGCAACACACTTCAGAAAATACCCCAGGCAACAATACAGAGCTGTACATACATTCCTCTGATAAGAAGACACCCATCAGTAAAGGTCCCACATGGCTGTTAACATGTATGGAAACAGCACTCTTATCTAGCCACTAGTCTTACAGGACTGCTAATGCACGGATGAAGGTCACCACTGCTATTAGGAGCTTGTAGTCATACTGAGTTAGCTTTTATCTCATTTGAGATGGATGAGAGTGTGCACTTGCGCACAATTGATTATGTGCGTGTGTGTGTGCACGCGCAGAGCTAGAAACACAAAGACTCGCTGCAATAATGCCATGCTTTATTCATGTGCTGCTTAACGTGTACGGAGAGAAGGCACAACAGCGATGCGAAGAAGAGCAGGGGGGAGAGAAAAGAGGAGAGTGGGAGGAGAGGACGGGAAAAATGAGAGTGGACGAGAGGAGATGAGGAGTGGGTAGGAGAGGAGAGCAGAGAGGAGCAAGAGAGGGGTTGAGCCTGCAGCGGTAATGGTGTTGCATACCTATTGGTGTGTGTGTGTGTGTTAAAACCACTTGTGAAGGTGTGATCGTGCCTCTTATGGGGTTTTTAACTCATTTATGTCTGTTTGTATAAATGGTAAGTTTAGAGCTTGATAATTCAAGATCTCTGTCACACACACACACACACACACACACCGTTCAACAAGGTGAGACGTGCTTATTCACATTTATATTTCAAGCAGAGGGATATAGCAGCAGGCATTGCACTGTATGAGGAAATACTCTGTGTGCGTGTGTGCAACACAAGTGAGATGAAGAGATTCCACGTAAAATAATATATGCATTCACTTTTGAAGGTGAAGACGCTCTTTGAATTTGAGCCATGGACTGAAATTCTGTATTTCTATGGGAAGCAAATTAAATACTTTGAAATGAAAAAGTGAGTGTCACAAGTGGTAAAGTCTCTTTTGAATTCCTGGTTTTAAGATGGAATATCTTTGCTTTTCCATTCACTGGTCTGCTTCTTGCTGACATTTTATAATACTTAATGGAGATATGAGAAATATTTCATGACTTTACCTTTTGTTCTCCTCTCCTCTGTCAGTTTCTTTTAATATATTCCAGTGTCTCATTTTATATTTTCTCCGATTCTCTCTTCTCACTCTTGGATCTCATCTGCTACGAATCTAACTTCCATTGCTCCACCATTGTCTGCTGCATCTTAAATATTTAGACGATTTGTAACGGGCTTTGTTTGTCTTCTCGGCGGAAAAAAAAATGAACTTTGATCTCAGCAGGACCAAAAGGAACTAGAAAAGGCAAAAATGTTCTGAAGAAAATGTGGAGTATGTGTGCTCGCTTCAGCAGAGAGATATGATATGAATACAGAGGCTAGTGGAACTGCTTAAAGGAACTGATTTTATAGGAGTTGAACTGCTGTAGTTGTTGCAGTTGAAGCTACAAAAGGAAGAAAGTAGCATTTATAGGCAGTAAAATAACCACACAACAGCCATTTTGTCACAAAATGCTGACTGGGAAGGCTCCGATAAACTAAATGGAACAAATTCTCGGTTGATATCATTGGTAACCTGTGTTTATCCTGCTTTTTCATCAATCAATTGGCTGTGTTAGCCATCACAAGGCTAATATTATATAATTAGAACAAAGAGCATGAACAGAAGCAGCTGCCACCTGAAAAACGATCCAGGACCACTAACAAAACGGGTTCAGGTCCTCCAAAGTAACTAATCTGTGGTCCAACCCAAAATAAATCTTATAACGACTCACCTCATGGGTAAGACAGTAGTTCTGGTGGTGGGACCTACGTTCAGCTAGCCTAGAGCCCCACACCAAACTCCAACAGAGGCTGGACCTCCACATGAAACACCTCCATCCATCTTTCATGACCACCTATCCTCATCACGGTCGCAGGGGAGACTGCAGCCGATCCCAGCTGACTTTGGGTGAGAGGCAGGGTACAGCTGACATTGGGCGGAGAGGCAGGGTACACCAGTTCATCACAGGGGTGAGGCAGAGAGACAAAAAACCCATTCATACTCACATTTGCACCTATGGGCAATTCGGTGCCACCAATTAACCTACGTCTGCATGACTGTGGGAGGAAGATGGAGCATGCAACGGCACTGTTAGACCAGGCTGCAACAATCAGAAGCAAGAGAACACACACCTAACTTAGCATCCACATAAACACAAGTTACACATAGGTGCACTGGCAGCAGCCATAACAGCCACAGAGAAAGGCCAACAAAGGGGTTTAAACCAGGAACGTTCTTGCTTTTTGCAGTGCTAACCACTGCATCGCCGCACGAACTTGACACAGATGAACTAGAGGAACACAGACACAGCAAAATGAGAATGAAACAGGCCAAAACTTACCCACAGGGAGCTAAAAGGTGCCATAGCCAAAGGTTCAAAGCCAGGTAACAGCTGCACTTGTACTGGAACAAAGAGTTGTGTTGCAGTTCTTTCTCTGACATCAACACTTTCTGTAACGGCTCAGAGAAACTTTCCAGCAAAAAGGGAGCGAGCCATACATCTTTGAAAAGTTTACATTGCACTGTTTAATTTGATCCAGAGTTTGTGTGGATTATGCTGATCCACCTGTGAGAAATAGAGCAGGGAAGAGAAACTAGCCACAATGCCTGGCACATTAAGAGTTGAGTTTGGAGATAAGACTTTGGGACTTCAGGTGGGGTTAAGATTAAAATCACCTGCAGTAAACCCGAAAACGCTCTCTGCAGCTTATTTAAACTAAAATGGCAAACATTTGTTGCAGACAGACCAATGCAACAGCCAACATGCTGATATCATATCACATCATCTATAAGTGGCTACTGGCAGTGGTGTAAATCTATTCAGTACATTTTATTAAGCGCTGTATCTGAGTAAAATTCTGCTCTGCCAAGTGTACCACACGTAAGGATTTCAGACACAACTGCTTTTTTTACTCCTCTTCATTTATCAATATATGTGACACTACCCAGCATTAGTAGATTAACACATCAATATGTTTTTTTCCTACTGAAAGGGAACATTTTTCACAGAGCTAAAGACCACATCTATGGTGCATTATGGGGGTATTCATAGTGATGCATCATGCATTCATAATGCCTTAAGATTACATGAAATGTGTGAAGGTTCTCTGTCGTCCAGGTCATCTTTCTTTGAGAGTTAAATCTGGGGTAACTGGACTTTGATTTTAGATCCAGGCCCTTGTTTCCACTTGGTTAATTAGAATTGGAAACAATGGCCTGGTTACTAATCCCACCAAGGCTAAATACCTGGATCTCCCCACCAGTCAGATGTAAAACATCTTCATGGATCAACAGCCAAGTCCAGTTGCCCCAGATTCAGCTCTTCTCAAAGACTTTGTGACTACACTACACTGGCACATACAGTTATAAGTTATAACCTGCATGGACTGTTATACTGTGGCGTACTATGAGTTCTTACTACAGCTGATTTATTATTTATAAGATAATTCATTCACATTGAGTCCCATCTGTTTTGTGTCTGCTCATATAGGAGTCAATCATTATGTGTTTATGAATGTAGTCATAAAGCATTATGACTAAATTAAAATCCACTATGAATGCCCCCATAACACACAGTTGTATAATTATACTTGTGCTCTTACCTTTCAACATAAAAGTATGATTAGAGAGCTGAAGAATCCACTTTTATCAGTCATGGTTTGTTGTATATTGTGTCACTTAAAAGATCCTTGAACGCTTTGCTGCAGTTAGAATCAAGCATGTGAAAACTAACAAGAAAACGCCTGTAAATTACATGTTGTGTCATCGCTGTGAAGAAGACATTGGTATTTTGAAAGCCAATGCTGTGACACACTCTCTGTACAACAGCTACAACAGTTTGTGACTCAGTTCCAAGAAAAATCAACTTCTTTTTTTAAAAGCTGGTGTAATTCAATGATAAGTTTACTAGATGTTTGAATAAAGAGCAGATACTAGGTGATTAGACCTTGACATGATAGTCATGATGTAGTAGAAAATGTGCAACACCAAGGAATGTTCCATTGTGAAAACAGCAGTATTATGTCCCCAACAATGAAGGAATTAATAGAACAATTGCTTTTGCTGCTAGACAGTTGTTGTAGTACTCAAGATTGGTCTTGGCCTCATGACTGGTCTCAAGTCTCACTTAGTCTCGGACAAAGAGCACTCTGGATTTCATTAAAATGTCCGACTCCAAATGAACTCACTTGACTCATTTTTGTTACTGTTGACAACTGTCCCCCCTTCCTTCACACACACACTCCAACAAAGTGAATGTGGAAGACAGAAGAAGAAGAAGAAGATGAAGAAGAAGCTGTGGCTGCCTGGGAGGAGATGACAAGCCAAATCTTCTGCACTGAAATTTGGCTTCCTAAACCGCGAAGAGTTCATCTGCAAAATATCAGCACACACAACAGTGTGTAAATCCTGACTGAGATGGCTGGGACCCAGAGAGATTTGGAAAACATTAGCTACCTAAGTGTACTGTCTGGTCTTGGTCTTGACTTGGTCTCATCCTGCCTTGGTCTTACTCAGGACCTGGTCTCAGTTTAGGTGGTCTACTGTTAGAGCTTTTCTGTATTGTAAAAATGGCCTAATCCTGGATTTATATAACATTAACACCAATAAATGTAACTAAAACTGGGAAAAATATGTTTGTGATAGCACTTTTGAGACTAAACAAAATAAAAAAATCATAGTAAAATGACAAAAATGATGGTTTTTGTCATGTTTGATAAGAAAATAGGTGGCGAAAACAACCTTTGCTTTCCTCACAGCCCACACTTCCTGTCCCAAACAAACAGACACATTGTTGTGATTTATCAGACAATATGTGCATGAAATGCACGGGGAAATGTGCTCACACCATAAACCATCCTTTTGATAATACACACACACACACACATGCAAAGGAACACACCAACGTCAGAACTCAGAAACGCAACAGGCAGCCACTGTACCTCACTGTTACATTGCAGTAGATTGCAGTTCACAGATAGCCGTGAACACACACATACACACATTTGCACTGCTCTCATATGGCACATTGCTTTAATCAATACCCATACAAACACACAGCCCACACAAGAACTCAAGGACCATAGAAAAGCTAATTATGTAGCCCCTTCTAAATGGCCCTGCGTGGAACACTAACACAATGTAGCCACACTAAAGCTAAATGAAAACGCCCAAGCTAAGTAAACAAAGAGGCATAACATTAACAAGACACAACAAATCCCAGAACTAAATGTGTCACATCTGACATGGTTTAGGTTTCTTCTTTTTTAGGACGACACAGAGCCGGCTGTGGTCTTTGTCTTTTAATCGTGAGTAAAAAAGACTGTTTACTGACAAAAATGACTAACCATCAGTTCAGACACCACAGACAGTTCATCATCTGCCTGCGGAGTCACTACAGTTTCTCTTAGTAAGCAGCAAGATGAGTAATGCCAAAGGGGAAATTGCAAATTGTCTTTGTCCAGCGAAAACCATGAATTTTGAAAATGTCAGCAGCCTTTTAAGCCTTTAAAGCATGAAGTGGACAGAGAATCTCCCCAACACACATTTAACTTATCTGATCTGGCAACTAGAGAAATTAAATCAAGCGTTCCACTGAGCTACTGGAAAATATCAAAACACTTAGCGTATCAAGGCTTACAACATCATACTAAATCATTTGTACCTTCATCATTTACATAAATTACATTCATGTAGTTTTCATTCTACTAAAGCCTTTATACCACAGGGCACTAATAGGCAGACCGTGGTCCGGGTCTCTGTCCTGTCCGGACCCAGAGCTGGAAACGACATATCACTGAGTTTTATTCAGTTTTGGTGGAGATTACATTTTGACTGGCGACTCTTTTTTCTGACAGTGTTTCAGTGAAAGGGACATCCTGCTTGTCTCCGATTGGCCGGTACTCGTTGCCTTCGTGGGTTCGAGTTGGTTGCCGCTTCGATATATATAAAATAATTGTAATGTACAACTAAATGAAAATGCAACTTAAACATGATGATGCTGCGGAACCTGAACGTGAGCGTTTTTCTCTATCCAGACCTCCTGAAATCAGAACTGACCCTTTTTTATACCTACTCAAACAATCACCCGATAAAGTTTCCCAACCGCAACATTCCAAAAACCCCAAACTGTCCACTAACTACTGAGCAACCAAAGAAACCACTGCCATTGTCATAATAATTTTAAAAAGTATAATTTTACATTCTGTTTACAGGAGTGATGGAAAAGCTTTGTGGGGAATAAATCAAGTATTAGGACACCGGGCTTAGTCATGATCTCATTGTGAAGAAACTTTGAGGATAAAGGTTGTATTTCATGGTTTCTCATGTTTTCTTGGTAAGAAAGGCCTCAGAATGACTTTTTATTGATATTATATGACTGCCAAACGGGCAAATTTACCAAGGGCAGCTTTAGGAGAAAAAACGACTTTAATGATGGAACATCTGCAGGAGTTGTTTTCCTGTCGTGTCTTTTGTGCTTATCGGACACATCAGCACACTGTGTGTACAGGCCTGAGAATAGTACAGAGTCAGCTGATATTAAGTTACCTGTCCCTGACTCTGTCTTCTGCTAAACTGAATACAAAACATGCTCAGTCTCTCCCATGTGCCACGTGCTTCCCAAAAATGATGATGATGATGATGATGATAATGACGATATCAATATTTAATTTGTCCGATATACGGCATAATGCAACACCCTTAGTTTGAAAAGCTCTGCTCTTTATTCAAACGTGTCTCGAAGTTATTGTACTTTTAAGTTATTGAATTTTTTTTTGGTCTGTGACTTCCTCCCACACTCTCACACACCCAGACACACACATCCGTGTTATAAAAAATAAATAAATAAAAAAAATGTGTGTACGCAAACACGGGCGTACAAGAGCTCTCACACACACTTTGGCCTCTCCTCTATGAGTGTGTGGGAGAGAAAACCTTTTACCAATACTACTTCTTGTCAAGAGGCAGCACTCTCATAATAGCATGTATGTGTGTGTGGTTGTGTGTGTACTTTTTTGGATGCAGCATGTGATTACGTGCATGCCGTGTTTCTAAGTAGTGTTTCGTGTGTGTGTGTGTGTGTGTGTGTGTGTGTGTGTGTTGGGGGGGGGGGGGTATCTGCCCTCGCTTTAATTGAAGCGTGTGCGCTGTCAGCGTTGGTCAAGTGGTCCTCTCGGCTAAATGACTTAGCTGGCTCGAGCAGCAGCAGCAGCAGCAGCAGCGGTGTAGCATGCATAACTATCACTCTATTAGCCCCATATAAACACAATGATTACTATAATGGAGACAGAGTGAGGGGGAGGCAGAGAGATGATGGAGATCGAAAAGCGAAGAGGGGAGAAAGAGATGCGGGAAGAAAATGAGTGGCATAAAACTGGATGGGTGTACATAGATCACCTCATCTTTCATTTTCCCGCATCAAGAAAACTTAGTAGTTTATAACCGATGATTGTTTTATACGAAGGTTCAAAGCACTTTTACTCCTGTGAACAGACGTGTGTCTTAATTCTTGGCACCAAGACAGAATCTACATCTGCATTCTGCACTCACATCTTGCCATTGAAATGCCATCAATCATTGCTCGTCATTACACTGCTGCTAAAACCTTACTTAGCTTATGATGAGGAAGCTAATATTAGCTTATGTTTTGATGTTTACTGACAGAATGTTTGGCTCCATTTTGGCATGTATCATTATATATTATATTATATGTAATCAAGGGCTTCTGACCATTATGGCAACTGTTCTGCAAACATTATGTCCATCGAGGCTGCTGAGCCTGGTTACATTGCCTGCTTGCCCAGCTCCGGTTCTGGCATGACACAGGCTCCACTCATCCCAACAAACATACAAAACACCCTCCTGGTGCTCTGTCAACAAACTGTACCTATAGTTTGCAGAGAGTTGATGCACAGCAGCCAGAGGGCGTCCTTACACATCAATGTAGCATCAAAATCATTTAAAGTATTTAATGAAAATGTATGCAGTGTGGCTTTGAAGAAGGTATTTCTTTGTACAAGAGGTCAAGATGTCTCTTGGACGTGAAAGATGTCTCAGGTGTCAAAAGAAGTTTGGAGAAGACCTCTTCTTGTGTTGCATCATATCTTTCTTTACAGCTGAGTTCATATGAAACTGATTCAAATCCTGCTTGTGTCCATCTCCAGAATTCTTCATTTCAGGTACAATGAGGTGTATTCTGCCACTGAGAAGCTTGTGGTTGTGTTTTACCTTCTTTCCATCTTGAAGTATCTTATAGCTGTCCTCTAGTGGTTCACTCACACACACCACTATCTTATGTTTGTTCTCCACGCTATCAGTAACACTTGTTCTTGTCTTATGCAGGGGGGGGATTTGTTTTTGCAAGCGTCAGATCTGCCATATTCAGATAACAGCAACACACCGCAGTGGAATCTGATGCAGGAAATTAAGAGATCGAAAAATGGCTCTACAATATTGAAGGGAAGGAGAGTGTTCTTGTTGATGCTCGGTCCCTGCACAACATTGGTAGTTAAAGTGAAGAAATATTTTAAGGAGAGGGTGGAGGACATCTGGAATATTCTTTGACCCGTACCTAGGACATAAACGAATGACAATTAACAAAATATGTGACATTTCTTTATTAAACAGCAGACTGAAACTTACAGACTGCAACTACAACGACTATAGTGATGCTTCAAATGCCTCAAAAGTGGAACAGAGAGAGAGAGAGAGCAGCTTGATCTTGATGATGATGCTACAAGCAGCACACCCTCTATGCTAAATGAGCTGGAGTAGCAGCTACACAGCCTGAATAGATATCACTCTATTAGAGAAATGGAAATACACAGATTACCACGGCGCTGCCTTTTCAGCCACTGAAAGGCTGCGACAGGCCAAAGAGAGGAAGAATGCTGCCTAACGTGTGCTCGGTGTGTTTATATAACCTACCTGTCCGGGTAGCTGTTGTCCATGTGTGATGGACAGATCACTGCAGGACTGCAAAAGGTGTAATGAATCACGTGACAGGGCTTGAAATGGTCAAAGTAATTAGAGCAAATTAAAAGAAAGAAATACAGGAACTTATTCACGTATACAGTGCTTAATATAAACATGCAGGACAGGATAATCAGGCTAATTAGTTGGAGTTTTATCAGTCAGCCACACGAATATGTGAACACACAAACAAATGCACAAGCGTGGATATTAACATAAATATCCTCTTAGCTAAAACACAGGATTTGAAGTAATTCCCAAGATTATCGTACTTATCCCATCTTAATCTTCAAGTAGGAGTTTCAGGCACTTTCTACTTTTCTGAGAACAGTGTGTTTGTGTGAAGACATGGTGGCATTGCCCTGAAGGTGCTTAGACACACACATATAGATACACAGATCACAGCCTTCATGTGCCCCTTTATCTCTCTTTGTCACCAGCAGATGTTTTGCAGCAGTATGCATGGTACACTGCCACACCGGAGGAGTTGGAGCAGTATGGTTGTTATGGGGAACGATCCAATTTTGCCATCACACACTCAGCTGTAGCTGTAAAAGCGGAAAGCAATCAGGGAAATCTAACACTGGGGACACACAGGAGGCGGAAGCACCCCAGAGCACCCCAAAGGGCTGCCCGCTTCCTTTAGGCACGCGTGTTAACCAATTGGACTGTTCACACAACAAGGCCCACAGCACTCCACGATTGGCTTACAATGTGGAGCAATCGTTTCGGCGTCTGTTCTATCATTGTCCGCGAGCGAATCTGGCAGAAATACACACTGATAATCTCTTACAAGTGATATAAATGATTGGATGATCTGATCCTGAAATCTGCGTCCAATGCTTGCCAACCCCTTTGGTTTTTCTGTCACTCTCCCCACTGTTCAGCTTCAATTATATTTATTAGAAACAGTATGACTGCTGTTTCTTTTGATTACAAACTTACTCCACATAGCGTATTAGTCAGTTCTGCCTAAACAGAGAGAGACAAGCACACACACATACACGGGGAGGCAGGCAGGAGAGAAGCCTTGGGTGTGAAGTGTAACATCGCAGGGCTTCAAGGCGGTTTTGCCTCCGGTGTGTCCCAGGTGTTACGCTGTAATGACTGGTTGGAAGGAAAAAATTCACGTGGTGATAACAATTATTTGTTTTTGGCAGCATATTCTGTGTACAGTAATGAGGCAAGGGCCACAACTTCAGGTCATTTGAAATTGTTTAGTCATGCAGCGGTACCGGTGAAGCTGGGGATGAGTCCAGATCATTGGTCCATCTTGGTGGTAGGTTTGCTCATGATGGATGGGTCTCTCGGTGGCTGAAGGTTGGAGTCAAAGGCTCTTTTTTTTATTCTGATTCATGGCTTATGCAAAGATGTGTAGATATCATAGAACATCCCAATTCTACCTACTGAAGTCATACTTCTAGTATTGCTGAGCCTCTTCTCTCTGCTGGCATAACTCTGAGGAGTTCAGCTAGAAAAACACACCTTATCCACTGCTCCTGTTGTGCCAGTCAGAAATCCCCCAAGGGAAGACAGAGCTTGTTTCCACTACCAGAGGTCGATGAGGATGAGGAGGACACTGACAGACCCAGAGAGAAGACCTTTAAAGAAACATGCAATGCAGCAATCCGCCTTGAAGGCACCAGCCCCAAAGAGACTTTGGCTCCTACAGGTCCGAAATCCCCACACCCCTCAAGAGAAGAGGGAGACTTTCAGGGGACGTTAACCTGTAAAAGGCTGCTCCCAAAAGAGCCGACAGTCCCACTGGTGCTGGAGAGGCAGAGAGAGCAAGGTGGAGACCTGAAGAAGAGGCTGACAGAGAGCAGTTCAACATCTTGTCTTCTCAACCTGAATCACAGGCTCCCAGATGAATTTCACCAGACTAATGCCAGTTTTTGACTGTTTTTCCTCTCCGGTTGTTAATTAGGCAACAACACAGACACACATCTTACAAACACAACTGATACTTAGTTTTATTTCATGACATCATTATTATTTTCATGTGCACACCTTTTTCTAATACCCAACTGAAGATTATTGACCTTCCCCAGCACGTTGCTTCCAGCTCAACCTGTGACCATGGCAACAACAGGAAACATTTAAAGGAAAAGAAATAGAGCCAGAATATAATAGTACTCAGCATTATCTTTAATTAAAATAATTACCATTATGTTAATTAAGCAGGTAGATAAGGTGAGGGGTATGGTGAGTATGCACAGTGCCCTGCTGTCAGGCCTTAAAGCTTCTGAAGGCAGATCCAGCTAAATAATAGCAAAGCTGACTTCATCATGCTTTGGTTGCAAGGAGCAGATGTCATATTACATATGTCATTATGTCATGATACCCAAAGTGAATATTTGGTTGAATTTTGTTCCTTAATGCAGTTTTGAAAACATAACACAGTATAAAAAATGGACGTCACACCCTTGATGTCACCCACAGGTTTCTGAGGCTCAGCGTCGTGGCTCTGCTTTGTTCGTCAGGGCGTCCACGCTCTTAATCCTGCATAACTTTAAGCCTTAATATAATCTGAACAGGTGAGTTGTATAAAATTCACCCTCAGTACAGTTGTCATGAACGGGGAAATTAGCTATAGAGACCAAAACTGTTTTTTGTACCAGGCTGTAAACATGTTTATTTCTGCTGTGAAGTTGGACATTTTAACATGGGGACTTATGGAGACTGACTGTTCAAGGAACTGCAGGATTCGGTACTCCCTCAGCCTAGACACAGTAACCGTATCTAATTATTTGTTCAGGAAATTCCCATTTTTCAGTGTTGAGGGAGGTCATTATTAAAAGAGCCCTTCAAATGCACATTGAAGGTTGGTATGGGAAATTGCAGCTCAGCCCACATTGTTATATAGGTGGCTTTTAAATAGAGTGGAGACAAATGGAGGAGGATTGTGAAAAGCAACCGTGGAGATTATGTCAGTTTTGAATTATTTGTGGTCTTTTCTTTTCCAGAACTTAAGTTATCATAATTTGATTCAAAAGAAAGCCATTAAAAGCAGCACAGGACAGCCCTTCCAAAAGAAAAGCCTTTAAAACTCATTTTTTTTACTGTGAAAAATTTGTTTTGCTCTCTCCTTCTGTCTCTGCCACCCCCAGCTGTCTCTACAGCCCAGCATTAGTGGTCGATGCTAACAGGAAGCCGACTTGTGCTGTATCCAGCTCTGTGACCGTGCTGCAGTCTGCACAGATTGGAAAATCAATTACCAATCACACACCGAAGTCCACACATACTTACACACACACACACACACACACACACACACACGTACAACAAATGTGCAACGGTTCCATCTTAGAAAGTACACACACAACATCCTAGCCTTGTGAACACACACACACACTGGTGCACAAACAGAATGAATCCACTTTACACACACACACACACACACACACACACCCAGCCTTGTACACACACTGATCAAACACAATGGTTCCACCTCACACACATGCACACTCCACTCCACAGCGGCTACACTTCAGGATGCTCTGACGTGCCAATAATCAACAGTGCGTGTGTGTGTGTGTCCTCGTGCATGCGTGTGTGTGGGGGTGTGTATGTGATTAGACGAGTTGCGATGCGGTGTCGTCTCCGGAATAAAGATATGGAGATGTATGCAGACATCAATTTATCATCCTGAAACGGAGAGGAAGGCGAAGAGAGAGAAAGGCAGAGAGAGGAGAGGAAGAGACGCTGAGAGAGAGGGATTCCTGTCACGTTCAGAAACTGTGAATCAAACTTTTTAATGTATACAAACACACACAGAGAAACACACCTCCGTCTCTTAAAAATGTAAATAGACTGGATTTTGTAGCTGCATACCAATCAGACATTCAGCCAGCAAATACACCTGCTGCATGTGCTGTAAGCTTCTTCATTGGTTTATTTTTTTTACCTGGCAACAACCATTTTTTAAATTAATATATTTTAATGTATTTACCTTTAAACCTTTAAGGCAGGGGTTCCCAAACTTTATGACATCATGCATGCAATCAAGATTGAGCGGAAACACAGATTCACATTTACCCTACCAACAGGTGACCCAATGAAAATGGTTCCATTTGGGGACATGGACCTAAATTGGGGAAATGCTGCTTCAAGGTACTGAGTGAAAGTGCCCAAAAAAGTCAGCTGAAAACATTGATGGCTGTGTTGAGTCTGACACCATTTTTGTATTTTCCTCACATGCTGCATTTTCTAAAAGTCACAATGCTTGTTTCAGAATGTCAAGTGTCAGACTCTTTCTTTCTTTTTTGTGTGATATTGCTTGCTTTCAAGAGTGTCAGCATGCTGAAGTTGCACGTTAAAACTTTATGAAGCATAGTGTTTACTAAATGCCAGTGCCAAAATTATGTGGACACCTTTGACCAAAACACTTTTGTGCAGTCCAGAGTCCAGTCCAAGGTCCAGAAAAGCAAAGATCCCAAAGCACAAAGACAAAACTCAGTGCTGAACACATGATACATAGTAAGACAACAAACTGACACTGAAACCAAGGAGCAGGGGAAGAAACGACAACAACATTTTAGACAAAAAGTGTTAACTTGGTGGCAAAAGTTTGGGAAGGGTGAGGTTCACAAAGAAATGGTGAGGAAGAACTTCAGACCTTCCAACATCACTGCCCAACCGAAGAAATCCCTGCAGTCCAACTCTTCTTGGATGAGTTGAGGCTGTTGTTGCAGCATGTTAATGCCCAATGTGTTGGCTGGTTGCTGTAATAAACGGGTGTCACAGGCTTAACCCTGCTGTGTATTTTGCCTACCTTCGCATAGTAACCCGCAAATTTCATAAGCCACTTTGAGGATTTCAGATATGGTAACACTATTTATTTGGACAGGACGTATTTATCATTTCATAGCTGTTACCTAAACCCAAAAACACAAATTCCATGAAAAGAGACAAGAAAACTGTTTTTAGCATTGTAAACTTGTCCTGTCACTTTTTTAAACAGCAATTTTGTGTCAAGGGTTTATACAAATTGACTAAGAAGGAAATGCAGTCACTTTGAAATATATTTGCTTCAAGTTCTTCCCATTGCTTCCAGCAGTATTATTTTCGTTCCACAGGAAATACAATTTATATTATTCTTTCTCAGGCACTGTGATTATAGGAATCAACCAAGTGTCACTGCCATCACTCAACACTTGTAATTAAGTTCTCAGACGATTAATGTCAGTGCTTTTTAATCCTTGAAGGGTGTCCATGGAAATGACCAGTATGGTTGAATTTATATTTTCAACCCACCTATTGACGGTTGAGTTGAAGGTATGAACGCATGATTCACAGGGCAGTCATCATACTCTTTTAGCCGTACATTATATCCAACATAAAGTGTTCTTTTCTGAACATTTGAACCTTACAATACACTTTTTTTATGACAGTCTGGAAGTCGTCTGGTAGCCGTCAAACAGGCTTTAAAATGTGTTTCAAGAGCCCACAATTGCCACCAAATCACTTCATTTTTGATGTTTGAACATGACCATCCAAGCTGTGTGTTAACATCTGAACACGCAAGTGATTCAGAGAAGGTGGAGAAATATTTCAGCTTGGGCTGGGTTATATCAAATAACACACACATACACAAACAACAAAAAACACACACACGTGCTTCTCAGAGAACAAGTTCAAAAGCATTTTCCACACATTTCAGTGCAGTGACATTTGGAGCACAAACACTCATTTGAATGTCTACTGAGCAATATTTGACAACACAGCTTGCAGAAGCTGGAATATTAAAACATAACAACCCTCAATGTCATCAAATAAATGTCTCATTAGAGACATTAGCACTTTGCCTTCAAATGCCATTCAAGTTACCTTGTCTGGATTTTAGCAATGTTCAGTGCTACCTATGCATAAATATATTTCAAAGAGCCTTGACGGACATTATATTGACTCCTTTGACAGAAGTGCAGGTAGTTTTGTTGTGACAGTGGTCATAAATTAAGATGTAAACTGATTTTCAGTTGGGTTCTATATTTCCACCCATCAGGACATTCTTTATCTTGTTATATTCTTGCTGAAATTCTTGACCTTGAGGTGCACCTGAACGACCAAAGGAGCAGGTGACACATTGAGGGTAAACACACAGTTCTACAGCCGTTGTTATTGCCATAGCAAGTTCAATATTTTTTATACTTCCATTGCGTTTTATTCAGTAACATTCCAGGAATGTTTCTCCACAGCCTTAATGGGCAAAAGACAGCTGCATGTCTGCATCATCAAATCATCTATTTTATGAAATTCTATGAAGTACAGAAAAAGCTGTGGGCTTGTGGTTTAACAGGGTTACATGCTTTTGCATCACCAAATCTACGAAAAAATATACTGTACTGATACGAGACGGAGAAGGCGGAGAAGACTGAGAGTGAATCAGAATTTGATGGCTGCTGTGAAACAATCGCCAGTTTACCGGGAAATAAAAACACAAGTCGGGCTTACATGCACAAAGTTAAGCTTTGTTTATTTCTACTGACATATGATGCTGTGATTGTGAGAGTTACTGTATCTGACTGCGCTGTCTGTACTACTGTCTGATAACTATTGTGCATTTGCATTTTTCAGACGTGTCTGGTCGCCCCAGACTGTGATTGACTGCTTATTTCTAACACGTTTGAGAGTTGGAGGTTACTGCTTGCTTACCACAGCAAACAAACCAGATGCTTTTAATAGCTACACCACTGAATGATGTTACAATACAATGTGTGACTCTTACTGGTACTATTTAAAGCAACATTACATAGAAATGCCAATTTAATTAGCCAATTAATGTTGCTCTTATAAACTACTAGTCCCAGATTTACTCTTGTCCAGCAACTTGCTCGTTCACTCTCTCCTTTTCTGTGGCACGACACTGACTCTACTCCCAATCTGCGTTCACATGCGTCCCGGGTCTGAAAACTCTAAAACTCTAAAACGCTCAAACTCCCCCGGTCCTATGAGCTAACAGTACAGCTAGCCCGGCTAACAAACTGAGCTAACATTAGCTAATGGATCCTACAGCCGGACGATGTCAGAGGCAAAAACCAGAGAACAAGCCAACTAAAAACTCTGAGGACGGATTTTTCAAGTTGTTTCCAGATCACATCATTTTTTTGTAATCAGATACTCCTGAATGTGTATCAGAAATATTGATGGAAACACAGCTATAGATAATTTAAAGTGCATTAGTGTAGTGCCACAGTGTCTTTTCATATAGGGCTTTAAATTGTACATAGAGTAGCTTTAAATGAATGATACACACTCAACAAGTTGCAGTTTGTGTTTTTAATTCACTCCTTGCAAGGTGGACTGAAAGTATGCCCACCTGGAGTAAAAAAAAAACAAAAAAATAAATCATTTCTCTATCATAAAAAGGAGGAGAATATATTTTCAATGGAAAGGTTAAAGCAACGGAAAACATGGCCTATTTATCCAATTAGATGGCGAGTGTCTAGTGCCCATTTTTTGTGTGTGCAAAGGTCACGTTAATGAGCAGCAGAGAGCCGAGGCGACAGACCCACACGACTGTCAAACACAATCTGTTCGGGAAGTGAGGGGGCCGAGGTTATTGGACTCTGCAGCTCCCTGACTGACCCGTCCAGTTATTTGTCAAAACAGATTAGTAGGTAGAAACTAGACCTCAACCCGCCTTAAAGGTTTACACGGTTCACACAAATCAGCATCTTTTGGTTTCTAGCCATGCAGACAACACTACTGTAGGCTTTGAGACAAGCATGTGTAAACAATGGTAGTTCTAATAAAAAGTTTGTGGACTAACCATGACATTGTTTCTGGGAAGGGATATAGTCAGAATCAGACATAAATCATTCTTATTTTCAGGTGATTTTACACTAATGAAAACTAGAAAAATAGTTATGAATATGATATTTCATTCCTGTCCGTAGATACCCTTAAATGTTTTTAAAGTCAATTTCCACTCCTGATCTCCAGAACACTGTCGCCAGTACCGTACTGTACTTCGTCCTTTATTCCTGTCATAATTACTTTAGCCACTTTATCACTTGAACATAATCATATGTTGTGTGTAGGAGTTAGTGGCACCTAGCACTGAATTTGCAGATTGCAACCAAATCAATACTCCCCACGCCTCACCCTCTTCTACCAAGCATGTAGGAAGAAATCTCGCTGCGAAATTCACATGAAAAGCATTAAAAGTCCAGCTCAGGCTTTGATTTGTCTGTTCTGGGCTACTGTAGAAAAAACGGTGGTTCAACATGGTGGACTCTGTGGAAGGGGACCCGCTCTCACCGTAGACATAAAGGGCTCATTTTAAGACAACAAAAACACAACGATTCTTATCTTCAGGTGATTATACTCCAGTGAAAACATACGTATGAATACTGTATTCAAATACTGGCTTCATATCCCACCAGGAGCGTTTGTAGATGAATGAGAAAATACCTTTGAATTAAAAAATGTCAAGTTGCTCCCATGCAGTTATTCGACCAGTTTATAGATGTTCAGGAGTGTCTGATTCATTTTCCCTGACTAAAACACAATTGCTCAATCAGTAGATTCGTTCACCTCATTACTTAGAGCTGCTGCTGCTGGTTTCGTGTAGACAGAAATAATTACAGACTAGCTACCACCTCATCTTCTGCCATTTCTAAACACTGATATGCTTTAATAGCAAAATATACTCTCATATTAGCACGCTTCCTGTTTAATTTTTGGAGTCACCGATCTCTGTGTTTTCACAGTCGAAAAACGGCGTTGCATATTTCACATTATTCTTCTGTGTGTAGTGAATACAAGCGGGCCTGGAGGAAACACACAAATAGAATCCACTTTTCTCTGTGATTCTCCATTCTCTTTATCCCCCTCTCACTCTCTGTGTAATGTAAATAAAAGTTTCAAAGGCACGCGGCCTATACAGCCTGCAGCCCGGAGCATACAGTAAAGACAGTATCTGTTCCACAAAATCTATTGCTCTCACTCCTTTATCTCACTTTATAATGTAAAATGAAAGTAAGTACATAGCTCCACTGCATGCAGTGTGTCAAGTTTTGCAGCAAGCTTTGCATGCTATTATTTGTTGCCTGAGACTTACAGGAGTTATTTTATAACGGGGGCTAACGGTCTGCAGCAGAAACTATAACACAACTGCCAAAGTGACAAAAATATATCTGTGTAAGGATGACTATTATATTCCATTAAATCTAACACACTGGATCTTGAAGAATGAAGATGTGTTTGTTTAGGACACACAGACTTTCTTACAAATATAAAATAAATCTGCATTTTGACTCCAGCAGAAAAATGCATAGGTGGAACTTAGAGCATCAACAATTGCTTATTTTTTGTCCAAGTGTCAAATTGCTCAGAATAGCAGGAAACTTGAACAACAAAAAGAATGCAGCCATTATTAATGCTATGAATTACACATGTGCAAGTTTTGAAGTACTATTAGCACTTCAAAAATATCTTTTTTCCAGTAGCTTTTATGATCATGCAGGCATATAAAGTTTTTAGTAATATTCCGTTCTGGTGAGGACCGGAGTGAAGAGCCGATGTAGGTACCAGATCAGCTCGGATGTCCTTCGCCTGCTGATGACGTCAACGAACGTCAACGAATGGGAGCACAACTAGATAAACGCTGTACGTTGGAGAGGTGTGATTGGCTGTAGCCGCAGCAATTAGATATGCGCTGTACTGTATGTCCGTCGGAGAGTTGATATGTTGATGAAACGTGACTTTTCTGTTGGATATGTGTATATCTATACACAAATACGCACACACACAGATAAGTGACAAGTAGCTTAACTTATCTCGATCAATCGTGAAAATCGGGCACAATTTAGTTTGTCCCAGTGGCGTTGCCGTAGATTGTGTTACTGTATTGTGTGACGTAATCAGAAGCACCCCGAGCTACACCGGTGTAAATATACTGCAGGGTCTGGATTGGTGAACGATGAGCAGGAGTGCAGGTTGATGCAGGAGGAGGATGATTAGGTGGCCACATCCAGATTTGAGTTAATGCGGGTGTGAGATTAGAACTAGATTAAACTGTTACAGTAACATGCATAGTGAATAATCACTACATTAGGAGCTATGTGTGGTATCTAAACCACCAAATCTAAACAGTTTTTCTGCTTTACATATCTAACATATAAACATTTACATTCCAGCTGTGTGAGCCAGACCTTTGAATGTGTTGTTCTTTGTGTGTGTATTGTGAGGGTAACTTGCTCACACACACACATACTCGTCCACATACACAAATACACACAAGATGACAGGGACACTTGACAGTAGAGCCAACGGCCATCGCTCTTTCATTTTGTCTTTCCAAACAACAAAAACACACTTGCTCTTCATATTTATCTCTCTGCCTTCAGAGGCGTCCATCAGCAGACAGGAAGAAAGAGAGACAAAGCGAGCGGAGGATGAAAGACAGGGACACTAAAGTGCTGAGGCTTGGTTTTATTAGAGGGGGTTGAAAGCTTTCCCCTTGGCAGCTAAAACATGATGAAATCGTCCCGGCTGATTTGATGAAATCTGCAGTGTTATTTGGAAAACTCAGAAAACAAACCTGTATGTGTGAAAGGACGACAAAGCGAGGCTGAAAAACGGCACACTATGTTATCAGAAGATGCCATCCAACTTCCAAATGAATTCTGTTCATATTCACATATAATTTATGTGAACCCCTAAAGGTGACTTAAAGAACCAGAAAAAAGGTACAGTGCGACAAGGACATGTTAGTGCAGCAGTAAGTACTGTGACGGGGATAGATGTATTATGTCCAGTTGTTGGTAGTGTTGTAGAGGAGGTCCTCTCTGAAGAGCTGGAGGTCTTCAGGAGGTTTGTGAAGGTAGAGAGGGACGCCCCTGATCTGGTAGGAACTGGTAGGACGTTCCACCAAAGAGTCTGGATTGCCCTGAGTGTACGTTGTTCATTGGAGGAGGTAACATATGCCTGTAGGCAGATGCAGTGCCAGAGACTACTTTGTAGTCAGCATTTGGGATTTGAACTTAATGTGGGCTGCTACAAGTAGCCAGTGGAGCTCGATGAGCAGCAGTGTAACATGTGACCTTTTGGGTTGATTGAAGACCAGGCGCGCCACGGTATTCTGGATCATCTGAAAGGGTTTCACTGTGCAGGCTGGGAGGCCCGTCAGGAAGACGTTACAGCAATCGAGTCATGAGATGAACACGACCTGCATCAGGAGCTGGGTGGCATTTTGACTTAGTCAAGGCCTGACTTTTCTGATGTCCACGGTAGGTCCACGGTAAACACCACATCTAAACTGTTGAGACTCTCATCTATTTTTCTGCTGTGCTGAAATATCAAGGATCAGTTGGCAAACTACCTGTCATCATAAGAGTCTTATAGCAATTGAAAATATTCATTTATCAAAGTATTTTATAATCATTTATTAGTTACGGTCAGTTATGCTCGACATTTTCAAAGTGCAGACAAGCCAATCAAAATTGATGCTTTTTAAATGTTTTAATTAGATGAACTAATGATCTGTAATGCAACATTTGGATCAGAACGAAGTAGCTAAAATTCCATGATGTTTCAATCCAGTCGTCTTCACTTCAACACGTCTACCCTTCTTCACGAAACGTTCAACCTCAGATCATATCCTTTGCTTTTGTATTTTAAAGAAAACGTGACGCTGTTTACTTCAAACACTGAGAACCTGTTTGAATAATTTCACCCAGAAGATGTTTGTGTATGTTTTTGTGTTCTGTGGTTTTACATGAGAGGATCAGATAACACAGATAACACTTGATATCTCTCGCTTCATGTGCATCTGCATGCGTGTACGGTATATGAAGCTGGTGGGAGCTAAGATTGTGCTAACATGCCATTTCACAGATACAGCCTGCAGGCAAGGAGGACCTGGCTAGCATCAACAGTGTTCAATAATTCATATTACACAGGCCTTATTACATACTCTTCTAACACACACTGCTTGCAGGAACGTTATCATTATCTGCTTCGACACACATCTGTGCACTAACCAAGGCATACGGGTGTCATCAGCTCTGATATCATGGGTTCAAACAGCTGGAGGAGATATGGGCCGGAAAAGGAAGACATGAAAGAAAAAAAAACACTCGGGGTGAGAATGGAGAGACGGTAACATCTACATTTGTTAATAAGGGAAGTGGAAAGGCTGCAGCCAGTTTTCTGCTAATCCATAATAGATAACGGTGGGGATGCATGGAGGTAGAGAAGGAATCAGAGAACGAAGCAGAGGAAGATAGGCGGAGAGACGGAGATGACGTTGCATGGACAGGTGTGGTCATCTCTGTAAGGCAAGATTACAGAATCACCTCATGGCAGGTGACTGGAACTGTTAAAAACCACCCTCATCAACTGAATGAAGAACCTGCCCAACTGTTGTGTGCTGCAACTACTTCAAGCCCCAAGATCAGATTGAAGTAGGTGAAGATTGCTTTAAGCAGTGCAATGTCATTACTGCTCTGGACATGGACGCCATGATGAGTGCATGACTGGAGAACCCAGTGAAGTCTCATGGCGTTAATATATGTTACCTCCTGACCGAGTGAACTTTATTTCCATGCCATATAAAAAGGTGCCAGACCAACCCGGCCTGTTTGATGGTCAGGTCTGGTCCATGTATCTAAAACACAAAGGATTAATAAAGGTATATGTTTTAAGTGCACAGGAAATAATGTGCTACCAGATACTTTTTCCACAGTATCAAAGTGTAGCTCAGCAGTTCCCAACCAGGGCGGTGGATGATAAATCTGAGAGGTTGTGAGAGGATTAAAGAGATAAGGAGAGGAAATCAAAAAAATAGTTCTGCCAGTCAGAAGTTTTCTATTTTTTGCTAATCTCTTCTACTTTGTGGAATGCTGGATAATCTGATCTTTTCAGGACTCTTAATTACTACATTTAGACACTGGTTACTGCTGCCCTACATCATCTTTGTTGTCTGATGTCGCTGTCTGATCCACATATCTCCAGTTTTGATGATTTTGACTTTTTTCTATGTATGTAATGTGCATATTCTCATCTGTCTACGGTCAGCATTTAGACCAATTTTAACCAATGAAAAGCTGTTTTGTTACGTCATGTAATTAGGAAAGATAGAAGGAGGCTAGTGATAGTTTACCAACTGAGGTGGACTGGACAGTTGAGGCTCAAAACCACCGGTAAAGACGCGCGTATCCACCTTCACTCACAGTCCACGTAAATCTATCTAAAATATTAAAAGGTTCACTGATGACTGTGTGAGTAATTTTCATTACTGTTGTCTCTTTACAATTGTTAGAAACTGCACATGTTCCAGGTGGATCTCCTCTCTACAAGGAAACTCACCTGTGGTTCAGTGTACTTCGTCGATGTTTGCCATGTGTGTTTTGAAAAATCTTCAACATTAGTGACAATTTCTTTCAGATAATTGAGCTCATATTATACTTAACAGTTGACATGAAGGTTATAAATGATCTTTGATGTAATCTGTTAAATATTAGGATTAATTATATATTCAGCTAATGGTTATCTATTTATGGCACTTAAATTTGCACATCTTGAACAAGATTTAAAAAACAGATTCATGATTTGTTTGTCTCTTTCTTTGTTTAGAGCCATGGCAATCATCACGGCAAGAACACTTTCTTCAAATAAACGGGTAATTGATGGCAACAAATGTTTCCTGGTGGTTTGTGGCTCCAGTTAGAATAGCATTTCCATAAAAACAATGTTTTAGGTTTAGAGTTTTCTTGCAAAATGAAACATTTTTGGGCATGTGCAGTTTTCATCGGAGAGCGGAGAGATTATATGTGCATTGTTGTGTTTTTATTGTGTTTCCAAGTTGTATTTTTCATTGTTTTGATATATTTTACTGCATTAATGTTGATTTATCTGATTTTCCTTCCTCTATCCACGAGGTACAGCTGAATAAAAACTGTGATTGTGCAATGAATCCATGTAAACAGCAGCCTGCAGATGTCAAACTTCAAACCTCTACACAGACCTATAGTTGGCACTGTGTGGGTGTTCACAGACAGAGCATGATTGACACGTCCCTGACTTTCCTGTTAGTTTTATAGCACCGGTTTGGATTCTTTAAAATCGTAAGCAGCAGTTTGGGGACCTCAGCAGACCCCCCAGCAGTGTTCTTTACCCAACTTCAACTTCAGACGTCTAATCTTAGCAACATAAAACACCTGTGTGGGCGTACGGAGCCTTTCAGGTATCAGTGCCCCTTTGCTTCAGCGAGAAATATTTGTGTTTAGGATATCTTATTCACTCCCAGTCTTTACAGGAATGCATTTTAATATTAACGTTATATCCTCTCAAGGCACAGTTCAAACACCCCCGCTACACTTGTAATGTACATGTTGACAGGGGGAGCCGGCAGCTTTTGCATTGTCTTATACTAGACAGACAGTAAAACAGACAGGGATATTGCTCATTCAACCACAGTGGGATATGAACTAAAGAATAATGTTTGTTGGACGGTATTCACTCTTAAAGTGGAAATACATATGAATACAGTAATAAATAGTGTAAGTGAACTCATTTCAAGAAAATAACAGATAGGGTGGAGTGATAAAAGCAGCAAGAGCGCGTTGTTTGTGCTCACCCACTGATTTTCCCTTTGTCTCCGTATTATATATATCAACAGAAGGAACTTTCACATAAAATGTTGAATTCTGTTCAAAGAACTTTTAATTATTTTGCTGCTGGAGAGGTCTTGGCATGAAAAGCCCGACACAATGTGAGCATCCATCCAGATATGTTTCACTAGTGCTCAGATTTGCTTGGGCTGAGTCAAATGGAAACATTTAAATTGCCTGACATTCTGCACTGCACAGCAATACTTTTTCCCCATAAGAAGACATTTCAGCCTCTTGCAGTTTAAAAAAAGTGCAACAGTCAGTGCTCCGAGTTGATGTTTTTTTCGATTAATTGTGAAACCCTAATGGATGGACGGAGCGGCTTGTTGAGCTACAATTCATTGTCTTATTGACTATCTCTGTCGGTAGCTGAATGACATCTGTTAAGGGCATCTGTTCCAAGGAGAGAGGGCCATTACTGTCACAAAAACACACACACACCAACGCACACTAAAGTGTGTGAGGTAAGCAATAACAGCAGACTCTTCGCAATGATGCTCCAAGATAGGATCGCCTCCGGGTAAAGGGTGGCAATACTGCTGTCTCTCTCCACTTGTGTAAATAAATGTGAAAATGGGTCATTCATTATGAATAGACATACAGATGTGGCCACATTTCCAATATCCTGATTATCCTTGCTAATATAGATATAGACTCTATCAATTTGAAGCTTTAGTAAATTGCCATTTTCTTCCTCTTTTCCCCCTCTTCCTCACTCCTTCCCTCTCGATCTCGACAGTATAAATTGGTCATGCATAATGGATGAACAGATATAGACGGAAGCAGAGCTCTTTCCATAGATACTGAAGGAGAGGAGTGATGAAGCGGGGGGGGGGGGACGACACATGCCGGTGGTGTACACACCCTCATCCTCTTTTTTTGCAGATCATCTTCCCATCTATGTATTTTTGGAATGTCACATTTAAGTCTTTGATGGACGGTCACAACACTGATGGCTCCAACCGTCATATTTGACACTCTGTTCAATGTCACCGCCGCTTCCAAAGGCTGCGAGATCAAAACAATGCTAAGAGCACACAGGTCGACTGCTGATGACTTTAGCAGTGTGTAGGTAGCAGGTGAAATACTTCTACACTTATAGCACTGCAGGCCTACTGAGCCTTTTAGCCTATTTTAGCTTTTCTAGCTTTTGTGTTGTGTGATGTCATGCACCCAGTCTGGTACCTGGTAACATCAGAATCACTTTTATTGGTCAGGTAAGTGTACACATGATGAATCTATTTCTCAGTTCCATAAAAAATATATTTCTATTTTTTAACTTTTATATCAATTTCTTAACACGTTTAACTTGGCTGTGCATTCTTAATGTATTTTTTTTATCTATCTGTTGAGAACTCACAGTATGAAAGTTCAAAATAGCAGTTTATTATAAACCCTGGAGATGAGCAATGCCTAAAACGACAAACAGAAATTCCCAAATATTAAACCCTAAACGTCCCTGAAAAAAAATCTAGACAAATTTTCAGTTCAAAAGTCACTAAAACCTTCAAACTGGTCCTTTAAATATCTGACGACACTCATCAACAGGTCAAACAAAAAAAAAAAAATCACCTCCAAAGGGATTCTAATGTCTGCTGATAAGAGGTAAATGTTTACTCTCCTGTTAGCCACAAGAATTTAATAATGTGACAACATGTCAGGCTTTTTGTCTTTGAGCTTGTAGAGTTTTTCTTTTACTCTTTTCCAAACAATTTCTTCACCCTAATTGGACAGTTAAGAGCTACAATTTCTCACACGTAGCTCAGTGAAGGAGAAAAAAAAAGATTACTACCAGAAACTCACAATGCATCAATATGAAGGGGAAAAAAGCTGTTAACTGTTTAGTACTGGAAAATACAAAATGCTTCAACAGAGTGTATTTTTAATTCTCTCAACATATTCAGTGTATTGATTCAATGACTGTAGTCGAGAATGCTGGGCTACAGCCACCAGTGGGTGTCAGGAGGCAACAGGTGCTCGTGCCTGTGTTTGATGATGCATGAGGCTTTAAATTGTAGTGTCTTCTGCTGAGGATTATTCAGCTCAATCTGCTGTACTATCGGCAGAGAGGAAATAACTTACGGGCCATCCGTATGCGTGTGTTATGTTAGTGCAGCGGGATAAAGTGCACATCAAAAGCAGTGGAGAGAAGAGACGCTCCGATGAGGAGCAGCTCAAACGGGCTGCAGTGTGGATGAGTGTTATCACCGGTCGCTCATTTGACAACATTACAAGTATTTAGACAAAAGTCTGCCCTGATATATGAAATATTGAAACAGAATCAGGAAGAATTATTTTGTTTAGGTCTTCTAATTCAGGTCATTCATTTGGTGGTCTTTTTTCTTTCTTTAAAGCAACATTGTGTAACTTTTCTCAATAAAATAACAGCTTTAAAAATCATTTTGACGCTACATTGTCAGTCCCACTCTGCACCCTGTACTAATTTACACACCACCAACTATTTCACTGATTTTGGTGAAACTGGATCATATTTTATGGAGAAAATGTTTCTGCTTTTCCCTCTGATGTCCTCCGGCTGCTCCGCCTCAACTCTCTGTGATTTAAGATTTGAGTTTCCTGATGGACAATAGCTCAGTTTGTTAGGCTGCCCAAACTGTGAGCTCAGAGCACCGGAGAGTGTTAGGGCATAGGCGTTTTGGACCACTGGGAAGGAATGTAACCAGACTCAGCAGCTTCTATGGACATAATGAAGAAAAGACCAAAGGTGACGTCAGCGGAGGAAGTCGAGATAACAAAAGAAGAGAGTGAGCGAGCAAGAAGCCGCCGGACAAGAGTAAATCTGGGACTGACTTTTAGTGGTTGGTGAGAGCTTGGTGAAATAAAAGGCTGAAAGACAGACGCCGAGCTGGGCTGACTGCTGTTGGACTAGTCAGTAATATTAGCTGGCTGCTATGTCTGCTGTTGTTGACCTTGTTGATGTTTGGCGACTCTCTAGTTTTTGATCAGAAGTAATGTAATCAGAACAAATACTCGAGTACAGCTGAACATAGTTACCACAGTGGGATTACACTCACTCATTACCCAGTGTTGCTTTCATAAGTTGTATTATGGTCACTTTTTTTCTTCACAGTGATGCTGTACTCTGTATTTTGTCATTATTTCTCTTTGCACTTAAAGAGTATATTTATATACTCATATACAATACAAATCTGATTACACATCTCACATCTTCTGACATAAATTACATATTCAGGTAAATGCTGGCAGTGTCTGTGCCACATTTCTTTATGTAATGAAAATAATTAGTAGGCAGGTACAGTTTTTGCTACCAGTGTATGTACAGGCCTGCCAGTCATGGAACAGACATTGTTATGAATCACTTCTTGAAGGATTTGAATGTAACAGCGCCCCCTCATGTGTCAGTAGCACTGGATGAGTGAGGTGTTCTGTGTTCACAAAGGCAAGGCTTCATCTTGGTTAAAGGATGCTAATGCAGAGGGCAAAATATCAGTATAAAAGTATAATTCTGGATCTTGATACAGTTTTTATACTTTTGTTATTCCATAAAAACGTTAGATTTCAACACCACACATCACAGTTCACATCTCCTACCTGATATTAAGTCAGTTTTGCTGCCTAAGTGTAACCCACCATAAAGACGACATGATGAAACAAAGCTGTTCCTGGAACAGTCACTGACTGATAACCTGTTTTGTTCAGTTTTCATGGCGTCTTTGACTAATAAGATCCCCTCCTATCCTTTCCTTGTTATTTCATAGGTGGATGTATGTTAGTGAGGAAGACCTTCTCTCGATAAACTGATGTAATTTGGGTGTTGGCTGTTTGTCTGGCTGACTGGCTGACTCCTGAGCGATGAGAGGCAGACTAAATTTCTCCACATTTCACCGACAGTCACATATGAATGACACTGTGTCATGTAGGACAGCAGGGAGAGCAGCTGTGTCGCCCGATGCCACTCACACAGTGGCACATTGATGTATTCCATGCCCAAAGACTAAACAAAAGCCCTGAGATGTGTGTGTGTGTGTGTGTGTGTGTGTGTGTGGGAGCAAGAGAGTGTGTTAGTGTGCATGCACGTATGAGTGCGTCTTTGGGCTTGTGTGCATGTGTGTGTGTGTGTGTGTCTGGTGTCATTTGCATGCAGGTCATGCTGACCCTCTGCTCTCATCTGAGATTCTCATTAATTCAAAGACCTGCGAGTGCACACACACACACACACACACACACACACACACACACACACACACACACACACGAGTACGCCAGACTCTACACAGGCCATCACATTCTAATCACTGCACCCTGCCCCTTCAATCTCTTCTTTCTCCTCATCTTTCTTTTTTACCCTGCCACTCTCCACCTCCTCTCTCCAGCTCTGTCTCCCCTCCCTCTCTTTTTTGCTACCTCCCCCCTGCCTGCCTCTCTTATGTCTAATTGGGGTAAACACTCAGCAGGTTATTGGGGACACCTCGATATGTAGACACCTCTTTGTGACACCCCGCCATTATGTCCCCATTATTGTGACACCCTCTCATGCCCGTTGTGATGAAACCCCGTTGACCTAGTTATGCCCTCATTATGATGACCGGTTGTGTAATGACATAATGATACCTGCTCATTAATACTGTGTTTAAGCTCAGATTATAATGACATAGTTCCTGTCCTGCGTTGATGGCAAACCAGCCCTTTTTTTGCATGTGACTCTGTTGTTGGCTGCTGATACTGACAGAATGCTGATGGACAGACTGGCTCATGCTAGACAGTTGAGAGGTTTGATCCCTGTAATATCCATCTGTCATTGAACAGTGCACCTAACCAACTGACCTAACCCTAACCGCTTAGACTCCGATCCGAACACCTAACTTCTCAATCATGCGTACTCTCAATCTTCTGGTATGGCCTTATCCATAGTTTCTTCTAACCCTGTCCACTTGGACTCTTTAGCTTACCCTAACTGCTGTGACTCGAGTCCACCGGGGACCTATACATGCCAGTTACTAACCATCTTCTGGCCTCTGACCCCAACCATGGATCACGGGAAACTGGAACAACCAGAATCAGCAACGCCAGTGATTCCACACATCTTGCACACCTCTCGCTCTCCTCCTCTATGTTGTGACGCCACACTCAGTGGTGGGTATTCTGATTCGACTGCGATGACCCATGCATTACCCTTTGGCTCTCTACACCAAACCGTGTGAGTCGTCAGACAGCACGGGGAAAGTCAATGTGATAATCACTAACCATGAATTCAACTGGGTATGAATGCGACGTGTTCCTGCCCTGACGTGGCCTCCGGAGTGATTGGGATTCCACCTGAAGCACCGCAGCACGTTTCAGAAGCTCTCCACAGCACAGAACAGATCGAGCTGGCCAGAAGTCAGACACAGAATATGGCAGTGTTTAATTTCACAGTTTCTGGATAAACATATAATTTTTCATATAAAATACACAAGTAGAAACAATGGTTTCCCCTTCTTCTCTGCATATTTACTGAACTCCCGCTGTGCTTTTCATCATTTCCATTTCTCTTTTTTCTGTTTTCAAATAACTGTGGATGTCGTACAGATTTTCTGCTGTGTGATATGAGTCTGAAGTACTAAATTTGAATAAACTGGGAAACGCTAACAACAGCTATCGCTTGACAATCAGTTACGTGAAGAAAGGCTTTAATTTTACCTTTCATTTAAAACGCTGTGTTACTTATTTGTACAAAATAAAGCACAAAGAGGAGGGCAGATTTCCTTCACTAGGTGTTTATCTGCTTTCTTCTGCACTTCAATTACAATAGGTGGGAAAAATACTACAAACAGCTCTACAATTCATTGGCATGCAGAACAACACGGTCACACCTGAACATGCAGGACTTTCGTAGAAGTAGCAGTTTGTTTTTTTTCCAGGAAATTCAATCTATATGTTTTGAAGCTGTTGTTTGTGGTGCGGTTGCACTTCATTGTAGAGATATTATATTATGCAGTTCAGGGTAACAACATCACAGTGAGGAATGCAGTATTAATGCATCACCTAAGCTTTGTAAAATGTATTGAAATTATTGAAGGTGTTCTCACTTTCTCTGGCTTTTCAGAGAAGGGACATTTAGAGGTCTCATAACATCACTGATAGCTTTGTTCCATTTAAATGTGCACCATACAAGGGCCCTGTCTTTAGCAACACTGCAATTTTCTCTTCTTAGCCTTCTCCATCAATGTCACCTTTCCCCTCTGCTATTATGTCCACAGAGGCTGCTGAGCCCGGTTACATTGCCTGCTTGCCCAGCTCCTGTCCTGGCAGGACACCGGCTCTGCTCCTCGTCAGCATTCCCCCGCGCTGCATATCTGTACACCTCCTCATCCCGGTATTCCAAAACACCTGTGGTACAAACCCTAAAACTCTCCGGTGTTCTGTGCTCACAGTTCAGGCAGCCTGGCTAACAAACTGAGCTAACATTAGCTAACAGCAGCTGCAGCTCCCAGCAGTCCACCTGATTAGTGTCAAAATAATTAAAAACTGATATTTAATGGTAGAAAAGTGACACAGTGTTGCTCTAATGTAACATTATTATATTATAATGATATAAATCACACTCATATTTGATGCCCACTGTCAGAAAGGTCTGTTATGTTGACTTGTCAAGATGCTCCACTCCTTGGGTCAACCCCCTGTTCTTTTCAGTATGATACAAAAGGACAATGACAGTGACAATGTTCCTCATAACACACTATGCACAGTATATAATAACATCATTTTTGCTACAGAGATCAGTAGATACCTTTTTGTGTGATTCTCATTACTACCTCCTGATTACCATCCTGTGATACTGGTCTGATACTGGGAAGCTCCAAACAGTTGTGAAATTACACATACATCAAGGCAGGCGCTGTAAAAATGACCCCTGTAGATTCAGAAGCCTGTAATGAGCTCCTATGGAAATTCTCCGCCTGTGAAATGAGGCAGAATTATAGAGGATTAACCACAAAGTAACCCTATTCAGATCTATTGTCATCAACATCTGTCTCCTCTCCTTCTTTGTCCTTCTTTAATTTCCTCTCCTCCTGTGATGACGAATTTATAAACCTGTCATCTTCGCCCCTCTCTCTCGGTCCTCTCCTCCCTGCCTCGTCTCCTGTCCTCTTCCCTTCATTTTGTTCCTCCTCCCTCTCTCCTCCCCTCTATTCTTCTGTGCTCATAATGTCTTTGATAAAGCCTGTCAGATTAATTAATGTGATTAACTGCCCGCGTCCTCGTTGATAACAGACTTTCAGAACTCAGGACGTTAGTGTGGCTGACTAGGTGGTTGAATGGACGGTCGGCTGACTGCCCGACTTTTTCCACGGCTGTTTGGGTGACTCATGCACCCTTTGATCTGGTTTTGACTGTCGAGCTACCAGTGTGCATGTAATGAGTGAGAGAGAGGCACAAACGTAGCAGAAAGTCAGAGACAGGATAAGAGTGTCATGTGTCACGATTTTTCAGAAAATGTAAAAGATGTTGGTTACATCAGGTGATGGTATATTGTCAGGAGAAATGTGCATTATTAAAGAGTAACTTAACACCCCACTGAAGATCTTGTTTTTGCTGACATCCAGGGGTTTAACTTGTCACCTTGCTGCAGTGATGTAAAGGTGTACCCCAGTGACATCAATCCTGGGTGTGATTACAGGTACCTGACCACACCCTAGGTTACTCTGTGCATTAGCTGAGAGGTTATATACATTGTGTTGGTTGGAAAGATTCAGGATGGATATTTAATATTCTTGTGACTTCTGTGGATTAGAAAAAAAAATACTTGTTATCTTGTTATCTGTTCTTTATTGTAAATCAACAAAAATACAAAATGTTTATTTGTTTCTGTAACTACTTACACAGAGATTTTACTTTCTTTCCACAACTGGTATTATTAATGAAGACACTCCACAATCATTGAAGGAAGAAAACAAACTAAATTGGACCGACTCCAAACCACAATTTAGGATGTTTTTTTCTAAGAACCCCACGATAAGAAATGCTAATACTGAGATGGCGATGAAAACAGATGTTTTTTTTTAGCTGATTATAACATATGCTAACTTGAATTGAACATTTTTTGCAAAGTGCTGCAAAAACAAACAATCATGACATTTACAACAAAACAAGGATACAATTAAATTTAAGAAAAGGCAACATAAAATAATTGGTTGGTAAAAACGCTTCAGAAAAAATACAGAAATGCTAAAAAGAGGTGGTGAGGGAGGTGAAGAGCTGAAATAAGTTGAGACTCAAAAGGAATTAAAGTGGCAGATGAACTTTAGAATCTGAATGAAGCTAAATAACTGTTTAAAATAAAAATTGTTCAATGTGTTCAAGGGTCATCTGAAGAAGTCACAGTGTCAGTTAAGGCACTGAAACGTAGCGTTAGGGTTATGTAATTAGTTACATTTGATTTCTTTACATCTGTTATAACTGTTTTTACTGTGTGTACTGTGTAAAAATGGAGACAGGTACGGAAGTGACGGGGAACAACTGTGAGACGGGCAGACAGGTGATGTTCTGCATATTCATCCTCACAGGACGTAACATTTGATCAGACAGAAAAGATCACCCATGGTCTTCCACATTATTCTTTGAGTTAGTTCAGGGCTTCCATTAAACCCGGGTGACCATTCCGCTCTGCCTTGGGCTAAAAAAGGCTTCCTGCTGGTACACTTTAAATGGCTTTCCCTGGTATCAGGCTAAGGCAAGAGTACTGTTAGTCTCAACTTTGCAGATTTAGTAATAGGCCCCAAAGCTACTTGGTGCATTGTGAAAAGGGAATGAATTCGCCCTGGGCCTACTCCCAGGCTAGTGTACAGATAACCAGAGGCTAGAAATGTGAAAACTGTGGTAGGGTTAAATCCAGCTCTCCGGTGTAGAGCCATCATGTTCATTGTCTATACATGACAGGTGAGTGTGTGGGCAGCAGACAGAGGAGAAGTGTGTGGCAGACAAAGCAGTTGGGTGATTGTCAGGTTTCAGTGGAGAGCTCTTGTTTTCAGCGGGTGAATCCATCGGTGATCGGCTATGAATGCAAATCTGTAACGTTCAAGCATGGCATGAGTATCAAACCTTTATTTTACGACTCAGACAACCAGTAGACTCAAAAACTTTCCTCCAGAAGGTCATTCATATTCAGACTTTCCACAGAGAATATTTTACTGACTCTATATCACTGGTGGTAAAGTCACTCTGCTGTTAACTTAATGGCTATAGCTCAGCACACACAGCTGACCATTTAATTTCGGACCATGTTTTTAAGTACAGTTGACTTTTTCCTGACAAGCCGACCCGAGTGGGTGGATTAATGTTGGTTTCATTATAAATACTTCATTAAACAGATGAAAGTGAGTGGCTCAGTGGTTTGGCTGGCTGTTAAATTCTGATTTTTACATCTTCATAATACTCGTCTTTAACACAGGACTAAGAGCTGTAACTGGATTTGAAGCCAATAACGAAGGTAAGGTTGGAATACATGCAGATCTTTATCCTGTGTGCACAATAATTGTGGGAAAAGGTCCAGTGTGTAAGATTTAGGGGGTTTTATTGGCAGCAATGGGATATGATATTTATTAGTATGTTTCCATTAGTGTATAATCACCTGAAAATAAGAATGGTTGTGTTTTTGTTGTCTTAAAATGAGCTTCACTGAGAAACTTCTAATAAAACATGTATGAATGCAAGACCAAGAATGATGAGTCATGGGCTCCCTAGACAGTTATTCAATGGATTAGACTTTATTAAATACAATGCTGGCTTAGAAAAAAACAAACAAAAACAAACATAATGAAGTGTTTTGGGGCGCTGTCCTGCTTTTTCATCTGTTCAGGCTCCAACAGGTCGACCATTCCAGCTCTGACCCCTATTAAAGAGAAAAAATGAATATTCTGGGACAAAGCGGCTCAATAATTTGTGAATCAAATCATGGGGAATATGTAAGGATTGTAAAGGTGGCACACAGCGAAGAGAGAGAAAGAAGAATCATACAATTTACAACAAGAGGAGTCAAACTAAACCTGCAATAACAATCGTGTAATCACCGGCTCCTGCTATAGCAGCGTCCCCCTCTCACCTGGCACTTGTATCGCATTCAACACTTAAACTGTATTGTGCCTCAAGTGTTCTAATTGGAAAATAGCAACTGACTTGATTTACATAAGTGGTCTTAATAAATCAGGCACTGAACTGGGGTAAGCTGCTTGTTGGAGTAATTAACATGCCTCTTAAACACATTTGGAGGTGATTTTTTGGCGACTGTTGAAAGCAGGTTTTTACCTTTTTTATGCTTATTTGTGAACAAGTGTGTGTCTAATTGTGTGTGTGTTTTTTTTTTCTCAGTGTGCAGAGCTGACCTCAAAAAGCAGGTTTTTCAGTTTAGAGCAGCACATCTATGATGGATGAAACTGTGGATGACTGAGTGGCTGGGTGATGGCTAAAAGCAGGTTTTCAGTGCAGAACGATCATATATAACATGCATGTGTGGGTGACAGCAGTCTGCAGAGATGTGCTGAATCTTAAACACAGCTACTCCTCCTCATAAAGGCTGCATTCACCCAGGAGGAGAAAACACAGTTTAGTCACCACCTAAACTGCATGACCCAGATTCAATATTTTATCCCTTTACTGTATGTTCATGATAGACCACAACATAGACAGTTTTATGGGACTAGCCAATCAGAAATTAGTATTTCAGTTGTCTGAGAGGGCACCTCAAAGACAGACAACCCATTAAATATTGTTCAAATTAAGCAATATTACACAAGAGGGTGTGCTTTAACGCCAATAATGATGTTAAAGCTCACCCTTGAGTGTAATATTATGATTATACAACAATTACTAAATTAAATAAAATATATAATCAAAAGATTTTCATGTTTTGGGGCAATTTGCTCTCAAAATAAACATTTCTTTGCTTGTCGTTTCTGTTCTGATCTCCATTTCTATGGGGATACACGGGGCCTGACTAATACCTGGAAAACAATCAGTCCCGTCTTTCTAGTATTAACGAGGCACACACCTGTATTAACGAGGCACACACCTGTATTAACGATTTTTGTGATGAGTCAGGTGTGCTGTCCTGCTGATTCGAGCACATTTTAAATGTCCAGTTGACCAATCAGATTGCTCGGTCGGACCTACTTGTTGTATAATTAACGTTAAAGCTACTGCAGGTAATCAAAGCACTCGGGCTTCACTCTCAGCGGAGAAAGTGGTTTGATTAATCATAAATCTAACATATGTTTGCAGTCATTTTTTTCTGTTTTAGCTCATTGTTTTGTTTGATAGACTCGGCTTCATTGCTCTAATCAAACCATCCAACAACGGCAGGCATCTGTGTTCAGACTACGAGCTCTAATTAACACTCGCTGATGTAGGAAATGGCAGATGAACAAAATTAGCAACTATCTGGTAAAGAAAGTTGCTCATCTAGAAAAGAGTAAGAGCTAAATGGAGAGGAAATATTGGAGTTAACATTCGTAGCAGGACAGAACTCCAACATGGGCACCCCGTGTTGCTCTGTCTTCTCTTAACTGTGCAAACACGTCAGCCATATGGACTTAAAGCCATGTTTAAGGGATGTGTGTCCACCAGCTTCTGCCACTCACTGGTCAAAAATAGATAAAGTGAGTGATGACACAACGGTAGCGTACGGCTCACATTTCTACTGGGAACGGAAAGTCTGCCTCAGTATCTTCTGTGCAGCTAAAAATGAAACCTGGAGAGATGATTCTCTGATAAGCTGTAAAATGTGAGTCATTCAGGTTCCTGGAGACCACCAACATCAACAGATAGGAACATGTTTTCCAATCAAGAGTCCAACAGAGATTTTTCACTTAAATTCCAAATAAACTTTCATCCAACTTCAATACAACAGTGTGAAGTCCCAGAGGAGACAGATGCCACAAATAAGTTGAGTTACAATGAGCGACTAACCAAAGTAAAAACTCAAAATTATGACTTTTTGCATAAAGTTTGTGTAGCGATCAGTACAAATGATGACTTGTAACAAATGTTGACTTTTTGTTTTTAAAGTTATCTAACCCGGAAACCCCGCCGGTCATGTCGTTTTGGTTCGTCCTGCATCGACTTCAAACTCCACCAGGAGCATTTCAGAAGCGTTTCTCCCTCCAGACTTTGTTTACTTGCTCAGATTTGGTCATTTTCCTGGTTTATGTTCCTCTAAATATGCTTCTACATGTGGAAAAATGCTACGTAGTTCATTAGTTTCGCTTTGGTTGACCGGCAGTTTGCGCGGGGTGTTTTATTTTGAAAATATTTTCTGTGTCTGGCTTCCTGTCAGCTCGAGGTGCTCTGTGTTAAATTGACGCGGGCTGCAGGACTCGCGGCGTCCGTCAAAAATAGAACAGCCACGTTGAATTCAACGCAGAGCCGAGCGGAGGCCCGCTTCTGGGACGCTTCTGAACCGGACCACGGTGGAGCCGGTGGGGTTCTTCCTTGCAATTTCAATATTTTGAGCTACATTATTCCATAATTTTGGCTAAGAAAGTAAAAAAAATCTCAGAATTGTGATCTGAATTTGACTCTCTTTTCAAATCTTTATCTTTACACGGGGGAGCTGAGGAAGGAACTCTTTTTGATCAATCCGAATTTTTCACATCAGTAGTCTAAAGTCGAGTCATTTAAAATCCACCGCACAGAGAGTATTGGATTACATTTTAAACTCGGTTCAGAAGTTGTTTCTTTGTCTTCCTCCACCAAAAGGAACCGTGGGCCATTAATAATGTAGCTTTCACAAAATACATCGATGGAGTACAACTGTAAAATATGTAGTTATTATTAAAGTAGCACAGCAAACTTCTCTCTGGCATTACACTTTTTTTCCATTGTTTAACTCAAACCCACTGCCAAAGGTACTGTTCAAACTGCAATGCAAACCACCACAGTTCACACGGTTCAACGCTGACAAGACTTTACTTCAAGTCGAGCAATGGCACCCTAGACACCTCAATTCCTGTCTCTTTCTCCACTGGGAAGCTGCATACACCTCTGCTCTCCTGCTGCCTTTTTACCAAAGTCTACAAAGACCCTGAAAGCCTTTTAACAAGTGGAAAAAACGTCTGTTTTTGAAAGTTGAACGTGGGAGCCGTGTCAGTCAGTCGGTACCGTGCGACTTGTTCAGAAAGAGCAAGGGAGCGTGGGTGACATCTCTCTCTGTCACACTCTTTCACTCTCACTCATTCTCTGTGTCAATTTCCCCTCCTCTCTCAATCTATTTCTCTTTCTCTGACTAAACCAGGGTGTGATGACTCGGTGACAGCTCCACAAAAAAAAGGCCCATTTTGAAGTTGAAATGTGGGGTTCTTGTCAAGGCGGGGCAAAGTGGGGGGCCTTTGTGCGAAATGAGTCAATGTGTGTGTCTATGTGAGTTTTGTAAATGCGTGATGCATGTTAAGACTGACAGGCGGTGGGAAGAGGGAGGGAAAGAAGGGAGAGAATTTAAAAATGGCGTGACTGATGGCTTGATTGCCAAGGCTGATTTAAACCATAGAAGATATAAAAAGCACATATAATCTTAACTTTCTATCTTCTCCAGAACTTTTTTGTCTGGGACTATTTTCAGAGTTACTCAGTCAGACAGATTCTCTTCGAAAGAGAAATATCCAAAAGCATTTAGGGAATAAAGCGTGGTATGTTGGTGAAAAGTTCGGCTTCATTTTGATGGACTATGTCGAAGTTCATACTTGCTCATTCTGAATTCTCAAAGTTAACAAACGTGTTGAGATTATATCATAAAAAACACAATAAATGTAGTGCCACAAGAGTGCCACTCGCCGTCTATAGCCGAGCATGTCCACACATTGAACTCCAGTTCAAGCAATCATACCAGAACTACTCAACACCCCCTCCTAGTGTCCAGTTGGGAATGGCTATCAACCAAGCGGCAACCTGCCAATGAGGAAGTGCCAAAAAAAACTGCAGTTCCTCTTGTCGTCCACTTGAGGCTGGCTCCAGAAGTGAGTCAGTCTCCATAAGTCCCCATGTTAAAATGTCCAACTTCACAGCAGAAATAAACATGTTTACAGCCTGGTACAAAAAACAGTTTTGGTCTCTATAGCTAATTTCCCCGTTCATGACAACTGTACTGAGGGTGAATTTTTATACAACTCACCTGACAGGTGGGTGCCATTACAAGTGGCTTGTATGAGCACTCAGGCGTAATTCAACCTACCTCCGGTCACCCACGCTCCACCTTTTTGCCCATATTTAGATCATCTGGGTGGCAGCCAGAGCCACTATACTCAGCTTACCAGCAGCTTTTCAGGGGTGACGTCACGGACACGCCGTCCATATTTATGCTATCAACCCACATCCCTGCCTTTCTTAGTTCATGCTTGTTCTTTCTTAATTGAATCCATATTTAATTTGACTGCAGTGTACAGTTTAAAGACAGTAACAAGGACTAATGTTTCACATTCAAAAAAAAGAAACTTTATTTAAAGAGCTGACGCTACAGAGCAGGGACACTGCTGATGGGGATTAAGCGCCTTGCTCAAGGGCACTCATCCATCCAGACAGCCATCCATCCCTCCACGCAGTCCACCAGCCAAAGAGACAAGGAGCCCTTGAACCAGCTCGCCAACTAGTCATCCCTGCATCCCACCATCCATTTTGGCCACAGCTCCAAAAAGTAATTGAACTGCTCATGTAAGAGGCCTAAATGGCAAACACACACACACACACACACACACACACACACACACACACACACACACTTCTCCTCTCTGCTTTGCTCTCTTTCATTGTCTCTCTTTGTTTCATCCTCGCTCTACATTTCTCTTCTCCCAGTCACTTTTACCGAGCCAGCAGTCCGGATCTGTTGTACAGTCTTGGACTAAGAACGTTCCCTCCGTTCCAGCGAGAAAATGTGTTAGTGTCCTTCTCAATACTAGGAGGCTATTTGTGTGCATGCGTGCATATGTGTGTGTGTTGTAGAAACAGATGTAATATCACAGAGAACATCTGTCTCTCATGTGTTGCAGGGGGAGAAGGATATGCAAAGCTCTGGACTTGGCGGGGGTTATGATGTGTGCATGTGTCTGTCTGTCTAGGACTGTATCGGAGAGATGAGCTTTTATTGCTTCATAAATCTGAAGCACTGTGAGTGTGTGTGCTCGCGTAGAGTAGTAGGTCAAAGTTAACAATCTAAATTCATACTGTTTTGGAGATGCTACCTTTAACTCCACCTTAAAGTACTTCCAGCTTCAGTGATGCATTCATGTGGACATCGTGGTTGACTGTCCTTATTCATCTTTCCCTTTTTATCTATCAGTGTGACCTGATGAATCATCCCAGGCCACAGTACGTTTGTTGTAAACACGGTACCTGTGTGTAACTAAACAGAATGACCGTTCAAGCCTTTCTCTCAGCTTTTGTTGGCCATGTCTCCCTTAATGCATTAATCGGTACACAGGTGGTGAAAGGTTGTTTTTTTAAAACACCATTTACTGAAGCAATTGTGTGAAACGCTGTTTTTACTGCATATTCACTGCTGTCACATTGAAACATCTCAAAAGAGCTTACAGTGAATAACGTGATGTGAATAAGCTTTTGATGAAAAAGAACCATGAAACAATTAAACCTCAGCGTATGATTTCAAATGTGTGGTTGCCAGTCTAAAAATAGCAGTTTAACCTAATTAATGCAGCATCAGACAGCTGTGATATACAAATCAACAGTGTACACTATTGGTGTTTTTCAAGCCTGTGTATTCTTGTCCTTACATAACTTGGATCGTTCTCCCTTTAGATTCTTTTATACCTGATGATTTCCCTCTTCAAACACTGAGTGTAGCGGCAGCCAAGAGGATAAACAAGTAAGCTCTGGACCGGATGGTTGCAGGTTTG